>WHVD01000046.1:0-615625 GCA_015178975.1 Hysterangium stoloniferum
TTCTTCTAAGGAACCTCAACCTTTGACCTTCACCGTCAATAAGGCCCCTTTCGGAGGCATGAGAAGGAGTCATCCAAACTCACCTCTCTCCCCGATAAAGGTGTGCGTACTGAAAGAGTCGTGCGAGCCTTGGAGGATTGCACTATCGATCCAGAGTCAGCCAGATTAGTGCCTATTTTTGTTGAAGATCTAAAGGGCGAGGAATGGATTGTTGAAGGAATCGTACTGCAAAACGAGGACGGTTCTATATTAGCCACACCAATCACGGCAATTTCAAGGAATAGTGCGGCAGTACCTTTAGCCAATCCATCGCTAACCCCTAAGACTATCCGACGAGGGGAGACAATAGGGATAATTCATGACCCCACTCGTTGGGCTCACAAGCCCAGGTCACTCGAGGAGAAAGGTTTAATGGTAATAGGGCGACCAAAATCGCACACCTTATTGAAAGTCTCTCTCAACTTGAGGAGGACCGTCAGGTCGCCTCAGAAAGGCCTAAACCACCTGTTGAACCAGATTTCGAAACCGCCTGGTCCTAAGACGGCTGCAGTGGCTGATAATGAGAAATTTGCCTCAGAGGATCTTCACAAGTTAGTCAATTTGGGACCGGATATACCAACAGAGGTCCTGCCACGTCTCAGATCAGTTTTGACTGAGAACGTTAAGGCTTTTGGAGTCGACGGACGGTTAGGGCAAGTGGAATGTAGAGTCCCTGTCCCCTTGAAAGAGGGAGCCCAGCCCATATCCATGCCTATGTTCCCTTCGTCCCCTGCCGATAGGAGAGTTATAGACGAGCAAATGGATACCTGGTTCGAACAGGGTGTCATTGAGCCATCTAAAAGCCCCTGGGGAGCGCCAGCCTTTGTAGTATATCGCAATGGTAAACCGCAGGTGGTCATCGACTATCGGAAACTTAATCATCTCACTGTGCCAGACGAATTCCCTTTACCACGTCAATCGGAGATTATGCAGGCGCTGTCGGGGTCAAATGTTCTTTCTTCTTTCGATGCGCTAGCCGGGTTTACTCAATTAGAAATGTTGGAGGACGATAAGCCCAAAACAGTCTTTAGATCCCATAGAGGGCTGTGGCAATTTAAAAGGATGCCATTTGGGCTCAGAAACGGCCCTCCACATTTCAACGCGTCATGCAAACAGTTTTAGCACCCTACTTGTGGATTTTTTGTTTAGTCTACATCGATGACATAGTCATATTCTCTAAGAACTGGGATGATCATTTGCTTCACCTGAATCAGGTGCTTAGCACTATCGCTTCGGCCGGTATCACTCTCTCTCCCAAGAAATGTTTTATCGGATATAATTGATATTGTTATTGGGTCATAAGGTATCTAGACTGGGTTTTTCAACCCACCAAGAAAAAGTTCGCACTATATTGGAATTGGCCCCACCCACCAAGGTTTCTGATCTACAACGTTTCCTTGGAATGGTCCTTTACTTTTCAGCATATATACCATTCTATTCATGGATGGTGTCCCCTTTATTCTCGCTCCTAAAAAAGGGAACACCTTGGACGTGGACTGCTGAACATGTCCGAGCTTATGAGGATGTTAAAACCGCATTAGGATCAGCTCCAGTGCTGGGACATCCAGTTAGTGGGATGCCCTACCGATTGTATACAGACGCTTTGGATTTTGCCTTGGGTTGTTGCCTCCAACAAGTCCAGAAGATGGCTTTAGGAGACTTAGTGGACACTAAAATCTATGCCCAAGCCAAATTGGCTTTTGACCGTGCGCAGGACGTGCCATCCTTTGTTCATCGGTACAAAACCAAACAGCCTGAGATTGAGTGGTCAGATTCGTGGGGATCCACTTTTGAGGCGACCGAAGTTACTGTTGAACGAGTCATTGCATATTGGAGTTGCATGCTGAAAAGCGCTGAGCGTAACTATTCCGCTACTGAACGGGAAGCATTAGCAGCAAAGGAGGGACTAGTCCACTTTCAACCTTTCATTGAAGGTGAACATGTCCTGCTCATTACGGACCATGCAGCTCTGCAATGGGCTAGATCTTACGAGAACACTAATCATTGACTAGCCGCATGGGGGGTGATATACGCTGCATTTCCAGGTCTCGAGATTTTGCATCGAGCAGGGAGAGTTCACAGCAATGTGGATCCACTGTCCAGACTCCCTCGGGTACCAGCCTTCGTGAGCCCTATTAGAGATGATTTACAGGCTATCACCTCGACCTCTCTGGACAAGAGTACTGAGGAAAAATTATGGAAGGACGAACCCGCTAAGAAAGCGGTCTTCTCTACCATACTCGATTCCATGGAACCTTTCGGAGTAACTCAAAAGGTCCGACGGTCAGAATGGGATTCTCATAACGCAATAAGGAATGACCAGGAAGACGAGTCTGACTTCGCATTGCATCATCCTCAGCTACTAATCAGCATTGAGGAGGGATATATAAAGAAATTTCTAGAGGGTTATTCAAGGGACCCGGTTTTCAGGAATCTCTACGCTTTAGATACCCCTTCACCCAACGCGGTTGTTACTCCTTCTCACTACTTCGTGGGAACAAACCGACTCCTGTACTTTCACGACTCGGACTGGAAAAGTCGAGTCTGTGTACCCAGAACCATGATTAACTCGATTCTAAGGTTGGTACATGATAACCCTTTTGAGGGAGCACACGCCAGAGGCCAGCGGTTGTTCAACCTGATGAAAGACCGGTTCTTTTGGCCAAGAATGCTACAAGATTGCGTGTCGTACGCACGTACCTGCGATATCTGCCAAAAAACCAAGGTCGATCGCACCGCTAGTCAAGGAGCCCTCAGACCGGCTGACATACCTTTTAGGCCATTCGAGGTAGTTTCTATGGACTTAATCACTGGACTACCTGATTCAGGAAAGGATTCGTATTCCGCAGTCTTCATCGCCATTGATAAATTGGCGCGTTACGCTATCACAATACCTACCTTTTCGAACCTTACGGCTGAAGGATTCGCACGAATATTTGTCAAACAGGTAGCAAGCCCTTTCGGACTGCCCTCTCGAATAATCTGTGATCGGGATAAGAGATGGACCTGCAGGTTTTGGCGAGAAGTCTGTAAGATCTATGGTACCACCCTTGCGGTATCTTCGGCTCATCATCCTCAAACGGATGGGCAAATGGAGAATATGAATGCGACCATTGAACAGATGCTTCGAGCCTATTGTGCCTCTGCTAAGGAAAGCTGGTCCCAGTGGATTGAGGTAGTTGTTCACGCATACAACTCGACTGTTCACAGTTCCACAAACTACGCCCCGGCCTTCTTATTAATGGGATACCTCCCAAGAGGAATGTCTCGAGTCCTAGGAGGCGATGAGCCCCTAGTTCCTAGAGAACTATCAGACAGCCCTATGGCAGACCAATGGATCCTCGAGCTAGAAAATCATCGGCAGATGGCGCGAGATTCAATCGCTCGAGCCCAAGAGATTCAAGCACGAGCGTACAACAAGAAGCAAAGACCCGTAGAAGATATCTCTGAGGGAGACTTTGTATTGGTGAACCCCCACTCCCTCGAACTGGTGGAAGTCAAGGGAACGGGGAAGAAACTAATACAAAGATGGATTGGACCATTCGAGGTCCTTGAGAAATTGAACTCTCAAGTATTTAGGCTTAAGATTCCCCCGGAGTATCCTATGCATCCAGTCATTAATCGGGATCATCTGCGGAAATATCAACCCTCTCCTTCCAAGCTAGGTCCGAGACCCCAACTTGAGAACCTAAGAGAGTTGAAATCAGATCATGAAGAATATGAAGTCGAAGCTATTGTTGGACATAGGAAACAGTGAAATCGTCTGCTATTTAGGGTGCGCTGGAAAGGTTATGGACCCGAGGAGGATTCGTGGTTAAGCAGCACTGACCTTAGAAATGCTCCGGCACTTCTGAGGGCGTACAAGGTGCTGTTCAACATTTAACGGGATATATGCGCTCAAGGAATCATCTATTCCATCTCTTTTGTAACTTCCTTTCAGAAATATCTCAGTTATTCAGTGAGCCATCTCATTGGCTTTTATTCTTTTTTCATTTTTCTATCCCTTCGGTCGATTGGGACAACCATTAATTGGCAGCGGACACATTTCCCCAAAACCCGGTCACAATTAATGAATTTTATTTAACGACCAACCGAGCGGAGTTTCAATTCAATATATATAAAAAAGTACACGTAAATTCGCATAAATTTTCTTTATCTTTCACACCACGTCCTTCACCTATCTACAGCCCTTCCCTCTATCTTTAACTTCACCACTTTTATCATGCTATCATGCTCCCTTTCCAACAAAGCAAGCAAGTCCTCCCTAAGTTCAAAAAGGTCCCGCGAGCCCCGACAGCCAGTACATCCACGACCGGCGGGGGATTCATCACCCACGTGCCTCGTACAGACAATGTCAAGAGCAATTGGGGTACCCAAGAACCAACCCCCCTGTCGACTTTCTCCTTTGGTGATGAGCCAGGGAAAAATACCGGTACGGATTGGAGCAAGCCGCTAGGCCCCTCCGTCAGACCGTCATCTGAGGAAGTCGCTGCTATCATGCGGAAACAGGAAATGTTTATGGAAGAACACAACGCAAGGAGGCTCATCCACAAAAGAGAAAGGCGTGCTGAGTATAGAAGTCAACAGGAGGCGAGGGGAGCAAGAGAAGGAGTCCCCTCCAAGTGACAGCGGCGTGAGTACAGAGAGCAACGCATAAACAGAGCCTCCGCGCCGATCATTCCCCCCCCCGGGAGAGAAATGGGCCGACTTCGCGGAGACCGATGATAGTGAGGGTGGGACGCCTTGCATTAGGACGACGGGAACCAAGAGCTGGAAGGAGAAGGAGGGTACCATTTTTTACGACTGGGAGCTACTTCGACGCATTAAGTTGCAACGCATAGTTCTTACCCAAGGGGACGGTCAAACGTTGTCCCAACGAGAAAAAGGATACCGTAGGGGACCAATTGAGTTTTCCTCGGATGAGGATGAGGAGGAGGACGAGAACAGGAATGACGCGTATAGCATCCGATCTCTGGGAGAGGATTGCCACGAAGGGTTCCTTCTCCCGTCTAAAGTTCGCTTTGTAACCAGCGACCCCAACCAAAGACAAACGCGGAGACCGTCATCCAGAGTATGGAGGGGTCACCACCCTAGTCAACAGTCACTGGAATGTGAACCTTCCACGATTCCGGTCCCACATCTCTCGCCTCATTTACCTCCCTCTTCAAAAGCTGTACCAGTCCCAACCTCACTTAGGACATCGAGGCCCCTCCCATCCTCCACCCGGCACACACTCCCTCAGCCCAACGCGAACCTTCCCCGATTCTGGCGCCTCGTCTCTCTCCCTCCCCAAAAGCTATACCGGTACCGACCCAACTTCCGCCATCACCGGGTATCCCTCCTGACTCCCCGTATTCATATTGTGTGTCTTTGGGTAGCCCTATCCAGGACCTTCCACCAGAGCGAATGGATGTCGATTTGGACCCCCTACACCGGACGTCATCGATCCCATGGCAAACAGAAAGGCGAAGGAGATGCAGATAGCCACCTCTCCTCTCCGAGAACAATCCCCTATTCCCATCCCTGACAGCCCGGTTCCCCTCACTGAGCCCGTATCCACAACTTTCTGGATGCGAGTAGCTGTCAACTACCCTTCTGAACAGTTTCCTGTCAGAAGGGTGCTATCACAGCTCGTGCCAGTACTTCAGCAACCGGTCCTTCAAGGGAGCCTCAAGGGTTGTCGCGGTCTGGCTCCGTTGTCGGAGATAATGGAGGATTTCTATCTCTCCTTCGAGGATCTCGCAGAGGGGAAGAACTTTGCACAAGCAGCACAGGATATTAAACTCTCTATGTTCCGGCACATCATAGTGGAGCTTCACCGTCTGCCCCCAGACTCAGCGAATGTCCTCTCTATTGCTGGCTTAGTAGATTTACTCGAGGCCCTCATCCTGATGCCTCCCACAGAGACCACCATGCAGCCACACATTCCTGCCCCACTGCCCGCGTCTTCGTTTCCCCTCCCCAATGCTCCTCTCCTCGCACCGATTTCCGCTCCACCGGTTAGTGTCCGCGCAGTCGTTCGTTGCAGAGAGAAAGCCTACAGACGATGGGCCGACTCCTTGTACAGGAATTCCAGTGCTTTGACTCAGGCGAGAATAGCTGACGCCTTCAGAGTAAAAAGGGAACGATGGGGAAACATCATTTTGGACCTTGGGGGATCCTCACAGGAAGCTTGGGGCGGCGTCCCAGATGCTCTTCAACACCTAGTATAGCACATCCCTTCGAACTGGGGGGCACTGTAAAGGGTATGCATATATTACCTGGACTAAGGAATAATAGCGGGATTATAGTACTTTATTATTTGACTTTTATTCTCTTTCTTATATTCTTTCTATATTTCGAGCACACCTTGATTTCGTAGTTCGAAGCTTTGTGTATACGTATGGGCACTCTCGGCACCAAAAGAGACAGACACTTTTTACCCAGCAGACACCACCTCGTAACGACTCAGACGTCAAATAGCGAGAGGTGTCAAGGGTAGTATCTCAGCTACCATAAGGGTAGCAATCTCTAGGCTACTAATAGCCTTTGGACTCGAACCGCTAAGGTCGAGTTCCGCCTTCAAGACTTTGCGCTCGTCAACACTGTAGTCGACTCGCGCTACTATTACTCTATCCTAGATACTCAGTCTTTAGCTGAGTATCTTACTTACTTCTAGTTACTAGTTGTACCGTAAAAGGTCAACTCATTATCTTACGGTTCTAAGCCGCCACGAGCAACTATACAGTTGCTCTTTAAGCGTGCAGTGCGTTCTTATACTAGTACTAATAGTCTAGTAGTCAATAGTATTGTACTGACGGTCAATACTCTCTAATAGTAGTTGAATAAACACTATTCTTCGTATATTGAGCGGTCAGAATCTAACGACTCTTCACACTACCGCTAGCCGAATTTGCATACAACAACGCACCGAATGCCACTACTGGCATCTTGCCTTTCTTTGCAAACAAAGGCTACAACCCCAACATTGCAATCCACCTGGAACGCGATCTTGCATCCACCTGTGCTCAAGACTTTGTTACAAACCTTGATGAGCTACATCAAGAACTTCGTAAAACCATCGCAATGGCTCAAGAACGATACCAACGGTCTGCGGATAAGAATTGACTTCCACCTCCTGATTTCAAGATCGGAGACCGAGTATTCGTTAAAGCCGAGTTTTTCCGAACTACTAGACCCTCTAAGAAGCTCTCTGAAAAATATTTAGGTCCTTTTGAAGTTATAGCACAAGCCGGCATGCTTTCATGGACGCTTCGGCTCCCCGACAACATGCATGCAGTGCACCCGGTATTTCATGTATCCATGTTAGAACCTTGTGTTGCTAACAGTATACTGGATCACATACAACCACCACCTCCACCTGTGATCATTGATGGAGAACCCGAATTCGAGATATCAGAAATCCTAGACTCAAAAATCGATAATCACCGACGCTCATGCAAATTACTTTATTTGGTTAAATGGGCTGGCTATGAAGGTACAGATGAAGAAACTTCATGGATCCTAGCTACAGAGCTTGGTAATGCCTCGGAAATCATTTTAGGGTTCCACCAAGCTTACCCGAATAAACCCAGTCCTCTAAATTCTTTATAAGTCTCTCATGTGGTATCCGACCTTTTCCCAACTATGCCTTAAGTTTCACGCTTTGTTTGTTTTGTTTTAAAAATCATTATATTTTACTATCTAAAGGTTTCCTCCACAACCTCTCCTTCCTCTGCGGCCTCCGAACCTCCTCCCGTATCAACAGCCACCAATACCATTCCACTGGCCGTTTCTGAGACCCCAATCCTGTGCCCATTTCCATCGCAACTCAAGACTTCTAAATACTGCTCAAGTTGTCCTCCAAGGGACTCGATAATGCTGGTCTGTTTTTCCAGCCCGATGTCCAAAAGTTGCAACTGCTTGGTTATGAGCCCTTGTTGTCACAGTGTCTCGAATCGGAACCTTGTCATCTCCGAGAAGTAAGTCCGCATAAGGCGGTTTTGCTCTTCCAGAGCATCGGCCTGTTGCTCCTGGAATGATCCGTCGGCCCCCAGGAAGACGCATCCAAGCTTCTGATCGGCACACTCTTGACAAGTGCAGCCCTGACCATTGGCCCGAGGATGGCAAGTTCGACCCCATTTTGTGCACCAGTTGCACTTAGGGTCATTTTCAGGCCCCGCCTTGGGGGCCTGTTTTGGTTTCTATAGGAAAATTATTAGAAGAGTTTTTATTTAGGAACCCGAACCTACCTTGGGGCTCAATGGCCCCGGTACATCCTCCTCGTCCTCCTCTTCCTCTTCGTCATCGGACTCCGAAGGCGTTGCAGCCTTGCGCTGAAAAAATATATAAGTCAGCAAGGCTCGCAAAAGACACTGGAGCTGACTTACCTTTCCCTCCCATTTCTTCTTGGCCACCTCCTCTTGCACCCGATTGGCCTCTTGCTGTTTTTTCTTTGCAAGCACTGCATCCCAGTGCTTGCATGCAGCCTCCTCTGCTGCCAGCTTTTTCTCCTCGGCCTTGATGGCCACCAGCTCCTCTTTCTCTTTCTGCTCCTCCTCTTCACGCGCCTTTCTCTTCTCCTCGAGTAACCGATGACGTTCCTGTGTGTTGGGTAGCCTACTTGGTCCCGACATGGGGGCGACAGTCAACCGAACTGGGAATGGTTTCGACCCCGACCCTATGGTCATGGTGGTCAAGGGAAGAGAAGTGAAGAATCTAGTGCCAGGACCCCTCAAATTTTTATATGTAATTTTTTGCTGAGTCACATGATGTTTTGACACACCCAACCGTACCCGACGAGTTTTTACATATGGGATCTAGATTTTTGGCCTCCTTGGGATTTCGGCCAAATGGGGGGATACTGTTACAACCGTGTCGCAACCCTATCGGTCCCCGAGGTTATCGCCACTTATCGACAATTCGAGTTACTATTCAAGTCACCACATCAGAAACCATCAGCCCCCAAAGCTGACATATGCTTTCGCGATGATCAAACTCTGTTTACGCCCACGTCAAAATATACTCATACTATCTGGTTAAACTTTTGATACATCCCCTTTTATTATCATGATCCGTTCTATCCTATGCTTCACATATGTCTATCTATATTTGTAGTCCTCAAACTATTTCCTTTTTTCATAATTCCACTCTCGGTTATCTCATCGGCCTCCAAACTAATCATAAACTTCCCGTTCCTCGTCAAGCTTATTGTTAATACCGTTTTCTGCCTTTCTCCCCGTTAGTAATTTCTAGATGCCTGTTACTTGTATATGAACCCGCTGTAGTTGTAGTTACTAGGCAATCAGAATATCGACTCAGAATACCCTCATACGTCTGTAGCAGTCTCATACTAAGAATCCCCTCTTCCGCCTTTGCGTGTGCTTGCCTACTCCCGGTCCCGACCCCTTGGCCCGACACTCGACTTATCCTTCGGTCCCGATTGGTATCCTGCTGAAAGGAACTCCTTAGGATTAGTCTTCACCCATCTGAAATTTAAGGACACTACGGATATTTGCAAGGGCGCAGCACATAAGCTGAAGCCAAGTCCTTCCGATCGGTCCCTGTCGGCCACCAACATTAGTCAGTTTTCAGTTCTTAACACATGGGGTGGTGGCTTTCAACAGACATTGCCTGTCATTCCTAAAGGTTCAAAAGAAGATATTATTGGTGCATGTATTTCACAGTCTCACCTTTGGCACATTGTCAAGATTCTGTTTTTGACTGAGAATATGCATGTAGACCTACTGATCAAGAGAGTGCTGTTTTTGCTCAGTGGCTTTTGGATATTTGACATGGAAAGGACATGCCTCTTGATCATATGTTTAAAGTCCCTGAACACATGCTATGTGGACCAACAGTGGATAATTTAGTCTCAACTATTTATCCAAACATACATGATCCTGAGGTTCTTACTGATGAGTCTTTCTTGAAGCGGGCCATTCTCTGTCCTCGAAATACAGATGTAGATCAAATCAATGACATGCTCTTTGAAAAATTTCCAGGGATTGGGCAGACCTACCACAGTGCAGACAGTGTCAAAGATAGAGCCAATGAGACATTATGTATATCTTCCTGAGTACTTAAACTCAATCAACTTTGGAGGATTGTCACCAAGTAAATTGCATTTGAAACCTCCGAAACTTGGATCCAGGACAAGGACTCTGTAATGGAACAAGACTGTGGTTAATACAAATGACTCACAGAGTACTTGAAGTAAAGATCATTACAGGACCTTCAGCAGGAGAGCTGGCATTCATTCCTCGAATAACAATTATTCCAACTACAAAACAAGTGCCATTTGAACTGCATCGTCGGCAGTTTCCAGTCAGGCTAGCATTTTCTATGATCAATAAGTCACAGGGTCAATCTTTAAAATTAGTTGGGTTGGATCTGCATAGTCCTGTGTTCTCACATGGACAGTTTTATGTTGGTGTTTCAAGAGGGACAAATTGGGGAAGAGTGAAAATCCTACTCCATGACACTGATATGACTGCAAATGTAGTGTTTAAGGATGTTATTATTGATCCATGAGTAAGTACCTTTATTCGTCAAAATTTACACCCTAGGCGCATAAATCCCGTCAATCGTGTAAACGCGGAACCAGCCTGGCTGCTGACAGCATCTGCTTCCACATTTAGGATACTTCGGCGGATGCAAGATTATCATGACCACCCGTGAGAGAATCCATAACGATGTTTGGGTGTGACCTTGAAAGTGGGCACCGTGCAACAACAGTATCGCAATGTTTCCATGCAATTGTAGTTCTAATCCCTGTCTTTTTTATTTATTTATTTATTTATCTACCATGAGCAATGAATGTATATTTATCTACCATTTAATCCTGGACATTATGAAATTGCTACTCGCCATTTTGGGTCTAGTTGACTCCTCTGGTTGCTGAAACAGTGAACCATTCCATGAGCCAGTCCACAGGAGTATGCATTTCTGTTAGTTTAGGGACAGATTACACTTTCAGAATTGGCGCAATATTAATTTCTGGCTACACATAAGTCTCGTAAATCAGTTGTGGTGGAGTTTCAACTGGCCACACTAATATGCAACTGGGAAAAATATAGTATCGCAGTGTGATTTCTCATCTAAACCCTAATATAATGCTTTGTAAATCATTGATAATAGTTTTATGACAATGCCAGTCAAAAAAGTCCCCTTCCGAACTTGTCTTTAATGAGAATTTACTGTGTAAATTTTCACAGTAAATATAAGTTCCACATAGACTTATGGACTACTTATTTTACTTATTGTGTAAATTCTTGTGCTCAAGCCCATTTAATGACTTATAAACTATATATGAATTGAGTCACATATTGTAACTAATATGAGGTGTCTAATATTTGTGTGACGACAAGCAGTTGGGGTTGATGTGTTAGGCCTGAGATGCTTTCGACCATTTCAATGCTGAGTCCTGGATGTTGAACCTATCCATGCCAGGAGGGGCTGACCGTATATTCCAAGTGCAAGCTACTACAATGATTAGCTTATTATAACAAAGCATCACAAGTCAGAAATACGACAAACCTTCTCCAGCTGATCCAATCACTGCTTTATGACAAGTTGATTTGAGTGACTATCTGATTCTGATATCTAGACATAGGGTCAATTCGTCAACATAAAGGCAACATCTACCAATTGCAGTCTGGTGCATGGAAAAACCCATACCAATGCATCTATCCCAATTAGGTGTGCTCGATTGCTGTGGTAATTGACCATGAATCTTGATTGTACAGCGGGTTTGGTTAGCGACTCGGGTTGTGGTTGCTATGAGGAAGTAGGGATGAGTAAAGTTTAAATCTCGTTGGAGGCACTCCTAGAGCTAGCTATCTGTCAGGAAATCACATAAGTTATTGAAGAAATATAGAATACAAAGTAGCACATAAGACTTCTAATTCACTGCAACCCGATTGTGGTTTGGATAAGCATTGCGGCTGTTCGCCAAAGGCACCCAACAACGACTGTGTGTGGGTGCTCTTCATTAGCCTAAGAGCTGGTATTATATGTATAGTTGAGTCCATTAAATGGGCAATGACAATGATTATGCTTACTTGGAAATTGATGCAGGCGACTTGTTTGATTGCACCCCCTTAGCAGGTTTACGCCATGCTGTTTCATCACACAACATGTCACAATTCCTCAGTCTAAGATTACATAATTTACAACCAAGCATGGAGAAATGTGTCTGTCTATATACAAAATAAATTATAGAATACAATGTAAGATCATGCAGAAATATTCACAACATCCCTGACACATTGCCTCTTGGTACCCCTCCACACATCTGCTATACGTCACAAAATTGGCACCCTGTCCTCTATTACACATCTGTGAATCCACCCCACAGCCTGACTCGTAGTGTTCAAATGCCAACGCCATTTCCCCTTTCGATACCTATGTTGCCTACACGGGTCAAATTGACAAACCCTCCACACATCTGCTATACGTCACTCTTGCCACATCTGTGAATTCACCCCCCAGCCTGACTCGTAGTTGTTGTACATTGCCCTTCATATCAGGACCACCATCAGGTTCAATGGCACATTTCCTCTTCTCACCAGCCTCTGCTGCATCGTCTCGTTTAGCCTCCCCATTTCATCCGCCGCCACATCCACCACCACGTCCACCACCATGTCCACCACCACATCCACCACCACATCCGCCGCCACGTCTGCCACCACATCCGCCGGCCACATCCACTACCATGTCCACCACCGTGTCCGCCGCCACATCTGCTGCCACGTCCACCACCACGTCCACTGCCATGTTTGCCTCGACCGCCCCGTCCACCACAGCCTCCACAAGCCCCACGACCTCCATGACCTCCACCTCGCCCTCCAGAGCCATGATTGTCGCTATTGGAGATAACCCGTTGGGTGGCTGCTTTGCACGCTCAATCTGGAATGCTTTTTCTGTCTCCTCTGGAAAATGCCTTGTCGAACGTGCTCTACATGATAGACAACGAATTAAACCAACATACCATCAGGGACTTCCCATTCAACTGCATTGTCATTCCACTATGCTGGGTCGGAAAGGCAGTTTACCTCTAAGCACAAAGTCCATCATTTCAATATCACTCATACCTGGTTTAGGTCTGATGAGAAGGCCAGGATTGGGAACTAGTGCATTTATCAAATCAAGCAGAGTACATGATGTAGCAGTTAGAATAAAACATGGACAATAGATTCCTAGTTTGGTTAGTCCCAAAAAAAAGGATCTGCTGATAGGACACAATTTACCATGCCTGCTGCTCGCCAAAGCAAATCCTCTGTAAATGGCAAGAAATACAATGCCAAAACAGTCACAGAAAAGATATCTCTGAAGACTCTCATATCTACTGCGAAAGCTTCAAAAGACGAACATGGCTTCTCCAAGAGTACCCTTGGCTCTTACAAAAGAGCCCTCTGCCAAGCCAGAAAATGGTTGCAGGAGCAACTTGAAGCTGAAGCCTCTTTCGAGTGTCCGCCTGGTTGTCCAGATATTATCGAACCGTCAGAAAGCTGGACTTTGGAAGAACTTAGATACGCTTTTGACCAGAAACCAAATGGAGCATCACCAGCAGCTTTAACACTATTCATTGCAACAAGATGTTTTACAAAAGGATTTAATGGGAAAGAATTAAAGAAAGGAATTGCAGAACAAACATATTCAGCCTGGAAGAAGTTCTGGGATAATTCATTTGTGCTCCTTGGCATTCCTTTCTTGGAAATGTTTTGGCTAAAGTTAGAAATACGCTGACAGTGACCCAAATGGATTATATTGTGGGGTATGGCACTGGGATCCAGAAAAGAAGATTGCCAGGGGAAATCCGGCTTCTGCCCCAGAAGTCAAAGAAATTGTCAAGGCAGTAATTGCAAGAGACGCGGCTTTAGGTGAATGGCAGCATTCAGCAGCAATGTCCAAAGAATTTATGGATCGTATAATGGCTTGGTCTAATGAGGAGTGTCCAAAAGAAATGTTGGTTTCACTCACACCATGCCTGAGTGACTTTGTGAAAGTACGGCTCAAAGTAACTAAACATTTATTCATGTGAGCCTTTTCTTCAAGTGGTTGGACCCTCTGGACAAGGCAGGCACTAAATCAATCCTATGTGTACATGATATTGATTTATTTTTAGGAATTTTGAGCTTGCAAAACTGCAGGCTAAGCACTATAGACGGAACTTGCAAACTCGAGATGAGTATCAATGGAAATATGATGAATGTCATCTTGAGCAGCGGAAGGGCTGGCAACATCACATTAGTAAAGAGGGTGACCTTGAAAGTAATGTACCACTCAAAGGCCTCACTTAATGTAACGAGATTAATGCATCTTCCATCTAGGTCACAGATACGAAATTCATCCACAGCCAGACATGCCGTCAGTAGACATGCATTTTCACATGAACTCTTGGATTATATTTTTGGAAGCCTTTGTATATGGCCATGAATTGGAGCCAAATGATTTTATATTTCCAAGTGTAACTTCAACAGGAACTGTACAGCCTGGGACACCTATCTCTCATGACACAATCCAAAAGTGGCTTGATGAGTTTGTGGAAGGTGCTAATATTGAGCTTGGTACTACAAAATTAACGACACACTGCTTTCGTTGAGGTGGTGCACAGTATAGGTTCATGTACGCACCTGTAGGTAAGCGTTGGAGTCTTGCAACAATTCGCTGGTGGGGTGGCTGGGCTCAAGGTGAACATGTGATTACTTGATTTGATTCTACTTTCAATTCGAGATGCTAATACATCCATATTTCAAGCGAGATACACTAATTCACTATTTGCTGGATGAACTTTATCATTATGAGGAAGGTCATGGTGATGCATTGCGTCCTATAAAAGTGGAAAAGGATGCATCCTTTCTCAATGAACATAGCAGTGTGCAAGTGCCAACTCTCATGGGTTGGACCCAAATCATCAAGGCTTGCCTTGATGAGTTCCATCAGCATTTATACCAAGACCTCCAAATGCCGAGCCACAATTCTGATTGTGCCACCAGTAATAATATTTGGCACCGTGGTGAACAGAATTCAAATCCAGCACCTCCCCAAATTCATCTTCAATTTGAATCTACTATACCACACCAGGATACCAATGAGATGTCTTATTCTACATCTGCAGGACCACCCGGTGATCCTAAAATAACCTTGCGTATCCCTAAAATCATCAAGCGTCAAAAGAACAATCTGGATGTGCCGCCAGGATGGAAACAGGCAGTAGACCACTGGGTAAAAGGAGATCCAAGCCAGAACTCACCTGCATTGAAAGATTGGAACCCAGAATGGACGAAGGGTAAATATAAGAAAATGTACGCGGAAGCCTATTATCAGTGCAAGGTCGTTGCCCTTGAATTCCTCGAGAGGTGAGGTATACTTTAACTTTGGAGTTGAAATGTATGATCTAAGTGATACATACATAGATTTAATGGCAATGAGGCTGCATTTCTGGATGCTTGGCCTCAAGCTTCCAGAGGATTCTCAATACTGTTTAACGCAATAATCGACGATCAGAAAGCAAGGGGTCTGTCCAAGGCCTGCAACAGTAAATACGGCTCTCCAGAATCAAGAGCAAAGGACCGGAATTATTAAAATTATATTTTTAAGACTTGAAGCCGCTCAGGCATTGCATTTGAATCTTAGTAGTGTTAATTGAAACATATATATATTTATCCACCCTATCTTTGTTTGAATAAAAGTCGTGACACGATGACACTTGGTTAGTTACTGTAATAGTAGTTAATCTTAATCCTATTAAAATTATATTTTTAAAGATTTGAAGCCACTCAGTTGCGACACGTCAGTTAATAGTAATTAATCTTAATCTCGGATACGGTCAGGATAGTGTGCTTACATACGGTTCAATGCCGCTGCCACCCAGCACCGCGGGAGCAAATCCCGTAAATTCAGCGAAATAAGTATTCAGTAACATTCCAAAAGGAGACTGACTTATGTTTTTTAGGCTCAGTGAATTTACAAATGTATATAATGTATATAATTCTGAATAATGTAAACTTTAATCACTTTAAAATAAGTCTCTGAATCAGAATAAGATATAGCTGTTGATGTATGTTTAAAGACATTATTATTGATCCACCAGGTCGCAAAGTGACCGAGTAAAGTTGTGGGGTGGTAGTGTGGTGGGGGCTTGCCCCCCACGGGTCACAGCCTTGTGTTATTTCATGGCTCGCATTGTTTATTGCGTAGTGATGGTTTGGATGATGCGTGTGTGGATGTGGTGGGGGCCCCCTCACATGACCTCCCTTTTTTTTTTTTTTTTTTTTTTTTTGATATATTTGTATCCCGCTTCAAGTAACAAGGACTAACTGCGGCCAGGGGCATGGTGTCCCCACTAAACTATGCTACGGAATTACAAAGTGCCAAGTGAGCTACATGGGTATGAGGGATTTTGGTGGGAGGGAAGCAGTCTGGGTTTTCGGTGTGAGGTGGGAAGTGGGGGTTGTACGCACAAAAAGAAAGAGACACAAGAGGATAATACAAGGATGCGAAGGGGATATAAGTACGTGAAGGAAATACAAATAGCTAGAAGGAGACTTTTCTGTGTCCAGGAGATAGGAGGCGTAGATCAAGTGGGAGGTCCGTGGCAAGGTAGGGGGCCTCTAGGGTGGGTCGTGAGTCTGTGTGGTTTCAGGCATGCCAGGTTGGGTCGAAATGGGGTTCTGAGGTCTGTTAGGCTGTTTCGCAAAGGCAGCAGTTTGGCAAATGAACTTAGAAACCGCCCTGAGCCCCGACTTCGTGCCCAAGAGGAAGGCTAGGTCGAGTCCATGCGAGACCTTGCGCAGGAGGGAGCGGTGTCCTTCAAAGAGGGAGCAGCTGGTGAGGATGTGTTCGCGCATCTGGAGAGGTGCGGAGCCACATGGGCAGGCAGTGGAGAGGTTGGGAAGAAAGCGAGAGTAGTACTCCCCAAGGAAGCCATGCCCGGTGATTGCTTGGATGAGGCGGGTGTGTTGCGCTCGGGAGCCGGGGAAGTCCTTGTGGATGGGAGAGAGTTTGAGCAATGGCGGGCTAGTGAGGACCAGAGCTGAGGCATTCGAGTGCGGTTTGGCGGCCCAATCCCTGCCCCATTCTCTAACTGAGCGGACTTTGGCCCTTTCCCGGGCCCAAGTGATAGTCGAGTGCAGTACTGGCCTGGCAGAGGTGGCCTGCTTTGCCAGTGTGTCAGCGCGTTCATTGCCTTGAAAGCCCGAGTGGCCTGGGACCCACGATATTTCCAAGGAGGTGCATCAGGAGGAGGTAAGCAGGGAATCAACATGTTTGCGGAATAAGGCTGAGCACAGTTGTGCTGGGTGCGGTGATGGATCGAGAATAGACAATATTGCTGCCTGGTTGTCAGCAAAGAATGTTACACATGTTATGGAGGGGAACTGGTCAATGATTCCTGGCAGGCGGGCGGCAGCACCAGCGAGAGCAAGCATCTCAGCATCGAAGACGCTTGCCCTGCGTCCCTGGCCCCATTGGCCGGAGGCTACCTCCGTACCAAGATGTACTGCCAAGAAGCCGCATCCTGTCTGTTTATAGCCATTGGATCGTCGTCTTGATCCATCAGTGAATACGGCCAGGTGAGACGGGTCAGTAGATATTACTTTGATGCGGCTCTTGAGCTGGTTGATGAACCTTTGGCGTTCTTCATCAGAAGAGCGTGCAGCTGGGAGGATGGTTTGGAGGCGGTCACCCCAGGGGTTCTCTCTCTCCCAGGGTGGTGGGGTGTATGGGGAGATTCTCTCCAACTTGGCACTCATGAGGGCAGCCAAACGGTGTATGATGGTAGGAGGTGGAGTCTTTCCCCCCCTCTTGTTTGATCGGCGCACGGCCTGGGGGTGTAGAGGAAAGGTGGGATCGTGCTCATCCCAGTGAGGAGGGAGACGGGCTAGAACCTGGGATGTGACCAGGAGGGCCCGGAACCGCGTTGCAGTATTCGAGGACAGGTGCTTTAGGAGAAATGGGATGGGGATAATGGAGGCCAGATGGTGCATTTCTGCGATTGGGGTAATGCGAAAGGCCCCAAGGAGCCAGCGAAGTCCAACGGCTTGGGCACACTCCAGGGGCTTAATGAGCTCTTTTTGACGGACTCCTGTGTACCACACAGCGGAACCAAAGGTGAGAATTGGGAGGATTACAGTGATGTAGAGAAGGCGGGCATTAGTAACAGAGAGGCCTCACACACAATTGGCAAGGATTCGAAAGCCAGCTACGGCAGAGAGGGCCTTGTTTGAGACCTCAGAGACGTGTCGCCTGAATGTGAGATGGCTATCGAACCACACCCCTAACCACCTGATAATGGGCTGGGGGTTGACATTGAAAGGTTGAGAATGGGGTGGGTGGATGGTGAGTGGCATGTCTGATGAGGGCATTGTTTTGGGACGAAAGAAATGAATAAGCTCCGTCTTGTCAACATCTGTGGAGAGCCCAAGTGCACTGATTGTGGAGAGCACGGGTTTGAGAGCCTCACCTAGCAGGTGGACATTGGATTCCAGAGAGTGTGAATAGGCCAGGATGAGCACATCATCGACATAAGACTTCACATTTGTCCCAGGGACTGCTGTAGAGAGACAGAGGATGGGCGATGCGTAGATTGTGGAAAGAATGGGAGAGAGGAGGGACCCCTGGGGTATGCCAACCTCAGCGAGGGGGACGATGGGACCAGTGGATCCATCCACCCAGACTTTGACGCTCCAATGCGAGAGGAAAGACTTGACCCACCCAATGAGGTGGGGGGCGAAGCCTAGTAATTCCATGGTGCGAATGAGACGGGGATGATTGACAAAATCAAAGAATCCTTTAATGTCGAGTGTAACCGCTGTGGCCACCTGTCTGGTACTCCAGGCGGCTTGAATGTCATGTGTTAGTGTGAGACACGCATCAATAACCGAGGATTTATCTCGGCCACCAAACTGGTTGGATGGAACCAGGTTGAGTTTCCCAACCTCAAAGGTGACACGTTGGGCAACAAGCTTTTCGAGAAGCTTGCTGAGGCATTCAAGGAGGGAGATAGGACGATAAGAGCGGGGGTTAGACATGTCCGCCTTCCTGGGCTTAGGGACAACAGTGACAATGGCAGTCTTAAGGCGTGTTGGGTGGTGTTGGTGGGTGACACATCCATTTAGGAGTTTCGTTATCACATCTGGGTTGACCTCAAAGGCCCACTTGATGAGTCTCCAGTTGATGCCTGACTCACCGGGTGCAGATCTGTTGGATGTGGAGGATAAAGAGTTCCGGATCTCACTCTGAGTGAAGGCAGGGAAGTCCCGGATCGGAAGGGGCGGTGGGTCGTCAGGTAAGTCGATCAGAGCTGGTGGGGCTGCGGTGGGAAAGAAGGCTTGGGCAAATGCACGGCCCTGCTCCTCGGGGTGGGTGGAGACACCTGTGGCGGAGCGGATAGGGGGAGTCCGAGAGCGGCGGCTCCCCGTGGCCCACTTGGTGAGGCTCCATATTTCTGTGGGGGCCGTGTCACAGATGATATCTGTGGCCCACTCCCGTTTGGCAGTGCGGACTACGCCTCAGAACCTACTCCTGGCAATGCTTTTGTTTACTCGAGCAGCCGTCTGGATGTCCAGGAGTGCTGAGTCGCATGCGTCGTTCCACCAGGGAGCACAGTGCTTGAGTTTTGTCTTACTTTTGGGCATGACACCCTCTGTGGCATTGAGTAGGGCTTCGAACAATGTGTCGAAGGCGTGGTCGAGGTCCTGGGTAGAAAGCAGGGGGAGGGAGTTGACCCTGTCAAGGAGGGGGGAGACCCGTTCTTTCCAAGGCCCCATCTTCGAAGGGTCAATGCGGAGATGAGGCTTGTCCAGGGTCGGGAGGGGGGGAGGAGTCTGATCCACCATGATGGACCACGAGATGGCGTTATGGTCAGAGTTTAGAGCAAAGGCGTCCTGGCATTTCCAGGAGGAGACCAGGTCTGTTTCAGAGGCGGCAAAGTTTGCTAGTGTGAGGTCGAGTACAGAGTCGGATTGGTTTGCGTGGCCTCTACGGGTAGGGCACTCTGGGTCGTTCAGTATGGAGAATCCCTGGGTGACCGTCCACTCGAAGAAATCCACCACAGCTCTGGATGGCTCGCGAGTGAGGTTGGGGGACCATGCAGGGTGGTGGAGATTAAAATCCCCAGCAACGACTGTGGGGATGGATGGGTCCAGACTAGTGTCGAATAAGGTATGAATTGTCAGGTCACTGCCCCGGGACCTGGAGTTATAGATATTGATTAGTATAAAGGGTTGAGACCCATACTGTACATGTAGCGGGAGCATATCTGGTGAGGCAGGAGAGTCAGCGAGAAAGTGAAAAGACAGGTGGGGGGTACCCCTGCGTATATACGAGGCAACCCGTGGGGTGTGTGTGGAAAGGTTAACTTGAGGGGTGAGGCACTCCCACGCAACGTTCGAGACTGTCCCACGGACTGGTGTGCCCTCCGGGGAGGAGGATGAGCGGGCTGTTCCTATCTTACCGAACCAGGGTTCCTGTACCATGATGATATCTACATTTTTGAGCGTATTGAGGAGGCCATGCAGGCGCCAGTTGGCTCTGGCAACGTTGAGCTGAACTACTTTAAGGGGCCATAGACTCATTGAGACATGTGGGTGTCTTCGGCAGGGGGGGGGTTAGCAGGGATTGCGGGGCAGGCAAACTGCCGACGTTTAACACATTCAGCCGCATCTGCAAAGTGTCCGTCCTGGCAATTTCGGCACTTCGGGGGGTGGGCACATGGTTGTGGGGTTGGCCTGTTCTCTGCCCAGCATGCTGAGCATTGCACACGGTGTGATTCCTCTGAGTGGGGCCCTCCGCACTTTCTGCACCGAGCAGAGGGGGATTTGCAGGTGATGAGTGAGTGTCCAAGGGCCCAGCATTTGGAGCACTGTCGGAGTTTGGGTTTTTCGGCCCATTTCCGTGTCCTCACTGGGCTTCCAAACATGAACAGCCTAGTGTGGGTGCCAAGCAGTGTCTTGAGCAGTGATCCGTCAGCATCTTCAAAGGCAAGCACAACTGAAGACTTGTATCCGTCAATGCGGTCAGCAGGTCGGATGAATCTTGGGGGCTGGGTGATTTTTAAAGACTGTAGGGAAGGGTTGGCCATTACCTCCTCCAGCAGGGTTTCCTCTGAAAAGACCTCTTCACCTGGGTAAGAACGTGTGAGGACATTGGTCAGGGTGATTTTTGACCACGGCGTATCTTTGGAGATGATTGTATTAGGAGGGAGACCCAGAGCAAGGCGGATCGTTGGCAGGTGGTCTTCAACAAGGCCAGCAGATGTGTGGGGGGGGAAGGAGAGTATAATATTTTGAGAGGTGTTCCAATGGGAGCCCAAAACATGTAGTCCTTTGGCAGTGGGGACCAGCGCAAGGGCCCTGTTAACATTCCAGGATATAGCTAGGGCTTCCTGCCGCTCGGTAACAGGGGGGGGTTCACCACGGAATCGCACAATGTAGCGCAAGGGTTCGCTAGATGGGGAACTTCGGCGGGCTTGCACCCTGGGGCCAGGTGGGCTAGGGGCCTGCGATTGAGGGCTGGGTGGGGTGGCAGCAGCAACAGCGGCGTAGGATGTCGCAGTGTTCCCAGCTGCCTCAGGTGCCAGCCGAGTCGCAGGAGGTTGGTGCTTGAGCCCGCGTGGACTTTGGGCATGATGGGCATCGAAACGTTGTTCAAAGCGTGTGAGTTGCGATGTGATGGAGTTCCTGATGTCCACCATGGACTTGGACAGAAAATCCATGATAGGGCGCAGGATTTGGTCAGGGCTGTATGGCTGGGATGGGGTAGGCTGTGGGGTCCGGGCGACAGAGTAGCTCTCACCCAGAGACCCCAGTGTATCGTCGGGGCTTTGAATGTGGGAGGGAAGGTCACGGAGTTTGGTGATGCAGGCGAGGGCATCACTTGTAATCTCGTCAGAGCTGTGGAGAGCGCTGTTAAGTGTGTCCACAAGCACCTTGATGAGGTCAGAGGCAATCTGCTCTAGGGATAGCGGTTGGTAGAGGGATTCATCATCCCAGTGGGACGCCAGCGCCCGGACCTTGGAAATGAGGCTAGGAACAGGGTCAACCGGGGGGCAGAGGGGCTCGGGGAGAATGGCAGGTACGGGGCCGTGGTTCGAAGCGGCCTTCGGTCGCTGGGGTGGTAGCGGCCCGTTTTCTGTTGTTAGAGGGGTCAAGGGGGCCCTGAGGGGCCTTAGGTCCAGGGTCTTCGAGAGAAGGATCCATTGGGGAGGTGATGGAGCCAGAGTCGGGGTTGAGAGAGGCAGCCGCGAGAGCAGGTGGTGGGAGTGAGAATAACCAGCCATGTCACGTGACCTCCCTGTCATCTCTGCCCACCACTATCATGTCCAATCGACCACAGCTCCCTCATGATACCCAGCGGTCTTCATCCTCGCAGTCTGCTAACCAATCCTCAACCAAGAAACTTCTTCATACGACCACACGACGCACCTCTCTTGAAGACGAGCAGAGGCAAGATCGTGAGGTGTTGGAGGATTCTAATATCGCTATGATCCTCAGGGGCGTCAAGTCGGGCGCGGATAAATTCAGCTTGCCATTGGCTATCGCCCTTCTGTCTCAAATTGCTGAAACGGCCAATCCACCTCTCCTCCCCGCCCTAGACAACCGTCGCAATGTTCGCAAGTGTATCGAGGAGAACGATGAGCTCTTCAACTTATTGGGCGAATGTTTACAAAAAGAATCGTTTTCAGAGATTCGGAGCCTTGGTTAGTTTCTAGTATATTACACTCTCTCCATCTGTCCTCATCGCTCTTATTAGAGATGCTCCAACCTGACCATAGCGAACCCCCGCACACCCCAAAACAAGAAGGAAAGGTTGTAGCCAAAGGTAGGTGGTACATTTCCAAGTGTGGATGACATTGTAAATAGTTTTCGTTAGATGACTCCCCTCGCCGTCTCACATACAACGAGACGAAAGCTACGATGGCACCCGCAATTAAAAACTATGAGAACTACATTGAATACCTGGCTGTTGGGAAGTTGGATGGATATCTTGACTCGATCCGACGTGAAGACAAAGTTACAGACCTCAAGGTGATGCTTCCCCTTGACCCAATTCTTCTCCTTCACGACCTCGGCAACCACCCAGACATGGTTCGGGTCGAACAATTGTTCACCCGTAGCACAGTGTTCGTGGCGTTTTGACAATTTCACAGACAATAAATCATAATCATTTCCTTTCCAGCCATCTATTCGGCGTCTCTGGTTCAGGTAAAACACGCCTTGCACTTGAGGGTCTTTGCTTGAATTGGGGCCTTTATATTTCGTGCAGAAGCACACGAGGTCCAGCATCTGGCTCCAAAGACTTCGAGGTGGCGACGGAAGAAATATTGCCAACTTTAAGCACTTGGCACACAGAAGAAGCCGATGAGCATAAAAAGAACGCTAAAGCTGCAGACCGAGTCTTTGCAATGTTATTGTGCGCGCGCATCTTTATCTTGAAGCAATTTGTGCAACACGTTCCTGTTAACACAGATGCCACGTTAGCTCGCCGGCGATGGGTTCTTGGTCAAGTTTTGCCACCCTGGTCGGACAATCGGGGTAAGGATCTGTTTGTCAGCGTGCTCGAAACCCTCCGGCCTGCCGACACGGAAGTCATGCGTGACATTATCAGCTCCACCCTACGTGAGCTCAAGACTAAGAGGAAAGATTTGTTTCCAGATGGATCCAACACACCTCTATTCGTCGTGATCGACGAGGCACAGGTGGCTGCCGATAGGCTGAAGGAGTACTTTCGCTCCAACGCAGGGACTGATATGCGCCCCGTTCTTCGTGAAATGTATAGATTCTTTCTGGAGACTCGATTCTTCACTGGGTTTATTCTCGCGGGAACTGGTCTGTCGATGAAAATGGTGGAAGATGCCGTTGGTTCTGTTGACGCGAAAAATGTACCTGGTGGTGGTTCACGTGTCTTCACTGATATTGGGGGTTTCACGGAGAACGATTCTTCTCAAGTGGACTATATTCGCCGGTACATCACTCTCTCCGAAAATTACTCAGATCGACGATTGTTGGAACGCATGGTGTACTGGTTTTCTGGCCGGTATGTCTATCGTTTGACGCTAAGAGATTCCTTTTTTATGATTGAAATTGTAGCCACCGCCTGACAGCTAGCCTTATTGAGCTGTTTATCGGCTTGAAAAGTGTCCCGCGCCACCGTGTCCTTACCTCGTTGGTTGAACACTTGACTGGATTTAGAGTCACTGACGCAATTGAACTTGAGGATGATGAACCCCCCATTTCCCCCGAGCTGTCCGTGTTAATCGACGAATATCGACCCCTTAGCGGATCGAAGCGCGTTTTCGAAAATAATAGTCAGTGTAATATCTCTTTTACTAATGCAAGAACTAACCGCGTATTTGATAGGAGAGGAGTTGATACCATGCCTAGTTGAAATTCTTATGCGGTGGACTTTGGCAAGCGAACCCACGACCGTCGCCGTCGAAAACCATATGCACGACATAATTGGGTATGGCGTAGGTTCTTTGAAGAAGATAACGGGCCGTTGGAAATTCAAAGCTACAACGAACTATCCTGTATACATTTGCGAACCATTGGTAATTCTCGCCCTCAGCTCGCTTTTCGAAGATCACAGTCACACAATGAGGAAGACATGGATGGCCAATGCACTTCGCAGTGCTAGTAACCCCTCGGTACTTGGTTATCTGTTTGAACAGGCGATCCTTCTCGTGCTGATGGAGACTTTTGGGGGGGAGTTCAAACCTCTCTCGCACGCCTTCCACTGTAGCGAGTCATTAGGGTCGAGGAACGTTACCTTAGTAACGCTGAAGCGTATGGCTGATGACGTAATGCAATGCTACCCGGTATCGTGGAAGACAGGCGCTTCTGACCGCTTGGGTCTCAAGGCTAAGTCCCCTGAAGAAGTTCTCGCTTTCTTGCACAATCCAGATGGAAAGCCCTTTCTTTTTCCAGATAACCACATGGGCCCCGACGTGATGTGTACCCTTCAAGACAAGGAGACGAAGGAGCTGATTATTCTTGCAGTGCAAGCAAAAGTTTCACCAACCCTCAATGCTCAGAAATGGCGAGATGCCATCAATTCTGTTACGCCCAGATTCTTTTACACGGTACAGGTAGGTATTAAACCTCGTAAACCCTATTGCACTCAACCTTTATTCTCATATTTATAGAAAGGAGGGACACGGGATCGATATGCACCAGTGTCTTACCCAAATCTCATCGATGATCTGACAGGGAGTTTGGAGATGGTTCTCGGGCCAGCCGTATACACGCCAATAGCTAACAGTTATCGCAGAAAACTCCGCAGCAGCATCCGAGCTCAGCAGCAATCTGCCTCGCACTCAGTGCGACAGACCCCCAGATTCCTTCGCATCATTGCAACCCCTGACGATGAACAGCAGAAACGTCTGAAAGGGGAATGGAATGGTGATGTAGCCGTTTTGCGATGGGATGTTGTGGAACGTTATATTGGTTCAATGGCCGATATACTGAAAGCTAGGATGCCCCATTCCAGTCAAAGTAACCCACACAAGAGAATTAAAACTGTGCGGTGAATGTCAAGTTTTTTGATCAAATTGACTCGGAATGTTTAGATAAGAGTTTCCTCGTTGCTTAATTTATGTCGTTCCCCTGCTATCTTGTAGAAGTGTATGTTTCAATTACCAAATATACAAGTAACCTTGTTGATCAACGGTTGTGTCAACTCAAGGAAAAATGGGGGAAGTTCATGTGAACAGGATTCTTACAATGCGTCGCCTGTCAACGGTGGGATTCTTCCGGACGTATTCGAGAGAGTTCCCATGGGCTGCCCAAGGCGATATCATGAATAAACAATATTCGTCTAATTCCCAACATCCCCAGAAAGGTAAGAGTTTGGGTGGCGCAGTTGGCTCCAGAACCTAACTTCGCGACAGAACATCTACAAATAATCAATACCTATGGTTTCACTACTCCACAGAAAAGGCTGACCTTCCTCATATTATCAGAAGCATTAACAAAGACGCGGAGCTGTTTAAGCGCAACTTTTGTAGTTTCTTTGTGGCGTTGTAACTCTCCTATATATATGTCGCAGTATCTTCCACCACACACTGGACCGTTGACTATAGTGATGTCTCCGGTAGGAACCCGTGGGTATCTTCCTTTCGTTAGACTAAGTGTCCGGCCCACAATGTCCGTAAACCATTTTGGATGGACATTGTAGCTATCTGCAGCGGAAGATGGAGGCGTGACCAGCAAAATCGGATGGGATAGAAATATATTTCTCGAAGGTGTCCTGGCCGAGTTCATGGGAAGAAGACTGAAAATCGTATTTCGCGCGGCCCGCCCCCATGCGAGGAATATTTTCAATCTGTGAAAATGGTATTGGAAATCCTGGGACCGGAGGCGAGGCAAGGTCCTGAATACGCAACACGATAGAACCACATTGAATCGATTCCAAAACATACGCCTCATCAGGCCAACGATCAAGTGTAAGCGTCAAGACTGGACAGCTGAATAGTAAATTATGGATCGCAACATCAGAAAATGAGTACATGCCATCATTCATAGATTGCATAAGGAGAAACCTCCGAACAGTACACATGAACGAGCCTTGTAATGTAGGCTGTTCTGTAAGCCCTTCTACATTCCATACATTGATCACTACAGGATCTCCGTCCTTCACTGATTCACTGTTACGAAGATAAGTTGACCGAGAGACGAAAATGACGTGAGATGAAATTAATGTCGTACAAAATAAATTCACTGTTCCACACCGGATTCATTGATCCTTTCTCCGCAAGCGGCGTCCTGACTTGTTGCCCGGCTATAGATATACATGCATAGGGCATCCGATCATGGTTGTTCGCGGATATGTACGTCAAATTAAATGCCCCTAAAACTGTTGTGATTCAGTCGGAAAAGCTTATTGGGGGGGTGATAATAAAGCATACTTTGCACAAGTAGCCGCCTTTCGACGTCACTGAATGATGTCGCAGTTGTGGGAGTGGTGACAGCAGTTTCAAACGAAGATAACGGAGATGGCTAAATTACTTTTAATTTATGGGAAAGTACATAAAAGAGACAGAAATGGACCTCTGCATATCGCAATGCAAACTCCCAAGTAGGATGGGTATCGTCACGATTCTTCCATTTATCACCAACGCGCCGCAGTGATGATTGTTTTATCTTTCGTCTTATTAGAGGGGCCAGAGGCTCAGATGCGTGACGACCGTGGCCAATCTGACGCTATTAATAATACGTTGGGAATTATAGCCAACGGGAAAAAACGATGCTTTGCGTACAGTCCGGGAGCCTACATCCTGTAGCATTTCGGTTGGTTGAAACACCATTTGATCTTCGGGAGTAAGAACACGCCACCGAAAGGATCTGGGGTCCCAAATATACACCCTTGGAGAAGGCGGAAGGTCCAATGATGTCAATGAACGAGAAACATTGTTCAGGATAGGACTATCTCTATACAGAGAATAATCAGATCTCTGCCGATGTCCACGAGGAGACTTCTGTGGAAAACTGTCTGGAGAGGTTATGGTCAAGTCGGGCAGATTGCTAGGTCGGGACCGCTCGGGTATTCTTTGAGTTGCAGCGGAAGGCGACGCAACCGGCAATCTCGGAGATGGAGAAAAATAGGCAGAATATATGTCTTCTAATGGGTACGAATTCGGAGAATTTGCCACAATTTGCACCTTCAACTCGCTTTTGCGGTTCTTCATGGCAATTGATAGAGAGTTGTTGTTTGAGCAATGCTTAGTAGATGTCTCTCCTATGTAGAGGGCAGAGAGCAACAGGGCCGCTCTTAGTTGCCATCACAATGAAATACGTATCCGAGTACCATGTCAGCATTTCAGAAAGAGGAAGCCAGCCTGAGAAGCGATAGCCCCAGACAGGAGAGACAACCACTTGATAGTATCCATACTACCTGCGTATTTGAAATATGAAGTCTATATAAAACATAACCAATAAGCGAACGTGTCGATCCTGACAGCATAGCATGGATATCTCAAGAATCAAGAAGAAATCTGAGACTCAAAATTGAGTAGGCTCAACTCTGAGATAAGTTTATTTTTTAATTTTGATAGCATTAGAGTTTATAGGTGAATCAGCCATTTATATGCTTGCTGGTTTATATAACCAAGCAGAAGGCGTCCGAAGTTTCTTTTCCTGTAGACACTGACAATCAGGGTTGATTGCAAATCACGCGCCATGTACTATTTATGGGTCGTTGTTCGGATCCTGTAGACAGTGAGAAATAACTTGGGTTACCAGCGCAACCTCTCGGGCTGTGGGTTCAGCTGTATACATGCAAAGTAGTGCTTTCTAAAGAACTGTCCGCACGAGTAACAACACCCTTTAACTAGCAAAAACAATCATATGAAACAAATGAGAAATGGCAAGAACGATTTAGAGTTTTTTTTCTGCCATTCAGGCCCACAACACACCATCCTAATATAATCGACAAGCATTTCAAATTGTGGATTAAGCT
The DNA here is from genome assembly GCA_015178975.1 of Hysterangium stoloniferum. NCBI lineage: Eukaryota > Fungi > Basidiomycota > Agaricomycetes > Hysterangiales > Hysterangiaceae > Hysterangium > Hysterangium stoloniferum. Next base: position 28,477 of record WHVD01000046.1, read on the forward strand.
TCGTACAAGTAAATTTTCGATGGGAGATGTGACACTCTGAGAACGTATAGTCCCAATGATACAATGGTACGGGAACGCACACCACACAGACAGGACCGAGCAGCAAATGAGAAAGCAATGCGAGACAATCAGATAATACTCCACGAATAGTAACCGAAAAAAGATAGGCCTATTAACCAATCACCAGTACTGATGAGTGATGGTTGGTCAGACGCCACAGCCCTCTGATGAGGCTGCGTGTAATCTGTAAGAGTCGAGTTCGTCCTGTCCATTTAAGGAAGTTTGAATAATTACCGGCTGTAATCCTGGTGCCCCCAGTCTTACGCACGGACCCTTTAGTTTTACGTGATTACATAATCATCGTGTTGTAGGTATAAGTAGCCGGGAAGTTTTCAGGACCCTTAGATCTTACCGTACGCTGCACTTGCCTGTATCCTGTTCTGTTCTGGACAATACACCGTGGTCCTGTCAACTTGTGTGACCGCCAGTGATCCCTATTGACGACGGGATTACACCGGCTCAGCTACGAGGCCCATTGACAGCGAGCATTTGTCTTTATTTCCGCAACTCCAATATTATCCACAAGTGCTGGAAAGGTAGAGAATGGTACTGATGGAGGGAGAGAGCTATGCTAGTAATATTAGTGGCTGTGGGGACTGCATGTGGTCATTTAATATATATAATCAGAGAAATGAGATACGAGGGAAAGTAGGAAACAAAACTGGTGGTGAGAAATGGTGAAGAGGTACCAGCTGGTACTGCATGAATTGGATAGTGTCCCACGAGGACCTGTGGGTATGTAGATGATGCACAGAGCTGTATTATAATATACTACTGGACAGCCCGGCATGCGCCACAAACCTCGGTTGTCATATGTGGTATGGAGACTCAGTCGAGCTTTGAATCCCAACAGTGCAGTCTTCAATACTCTGCTTTCAGACGACACATTATTTCTACTATATATTAGTCTAGTTAAGAATAGTTAACCTTACTGGTGATTTTGAGTCATATAGACCCCTGTCGGAAGGTGCCATTTTTTCTATTTTTCTGACTTACTTCCAGCGGCATACAGATCCCACTAGCAGCAAACTGATATCACCAGAGCGATGTTATTTTCATAAAAATAACTCTAATAGTAATAGGAAAATACGCTTTGATCTATTTATTTGTCAAGTATAAGGTCCATTGAGCCTTCTGATCTTTGTACAGAAATGAAAGGATCCCCCCTGATTGGTCGCGACCGCACCCTGGAAGATCAGGGCAGTAAGATATTCCCGACCAATGATTTTCTATTCATGAACCTTAATGAAATGACTAGTAGTGGCGGTACCAGTTCGACCAGTGCCTATCGGACACCCCAGCTCCTGGGTTTTCAGAACGTCTCAAATCTGACACTGTGGGATGACCTTCGTAAATCTTGTTCCATGGCCTCGAAGCCTGTAGAAGTGCCTCCCAGGTGCTTTGCTCTTGTGCCCTGATCGGTCCCAAAAATTTCGTGGAAAGCCCCGCTGACCAGAAGTCAAACGACGTAAATTTAGATGATGTCTTCGAGGGTGGCATCCGAGTAAAACCCTCCCTCGGAGAAGCGAGTGCAAAGACGATCCTGATGATTGGGATGGGGGACTCGCTTTCCTTGAAAATGCCGAGTTGGTAGGGGTCCATCAGCGAGAACAGCTCTGGCTGAGGGACGTCTGTAAAATCAGGGTCGTTCTTTAATTGCATCAGAATAACGCTAACAGAGGTCCGCTGGATCTTCTTGTCTTCATACAAAAATGGAATGATCGCATCAATGCCCTTTTGACTGTTCGCACACAGTACGGCCGCACCACGGAAGATCAGGGCAGTAAGATATTCCCGACTGGTGACCTTGTATTCACGAACCTTAATGAAATGACTAAAGTATATCCACGAATTTTCGAAAGTCTGTTTGAAAGTTCTTTTTTCATTTTTATTGAAGATTGATGGTCCGAACGTGTGGTTGTTTTTTATGTTGTTAAACAAATTCGACATAAAGTGAAAGACAGTCGCAACGCGCGTCGGATGGTCCTCGTCGCAGATTGTCATATCCCGCGCGAGGCAGAGGAGAAGTAAGCCCAAAGGTTCACCGCGATCCCCTTTGTGGATAGAAAAGTCCTCCAAGACGCACTTGAGCGCTTCAGGTGCTTGAAAGCCATAATCACCATACATCAATTGGGCCGCAGCTTCAGCCAATATGGGTTCGGAAGGGGAGACTGTCTTCATACTTTCGAAAGATTCGTCAACGCTGAGACATACGCGCATATGGCGCTCGACCTGCTCCTGTTCCTGACAGTGCCCAGTAAAAGTGGTAGAGTTAAATTCAAGAGCGAGTCGTACAGATAGACAAGCAAAACATTGTTCTTTTGTAAGACCAACGGGAGCACGTGAGGGCTCACAATTGATAAGCTTCAGCTGCGCAAACCGGAGAATATCATTTTTCATATCTTGGTCCCACGCAGCATCATACCGCGTGCCAAAGCTGGTGTTTGGTCAGAAAGATGAAGATGAAAAAGCTATCACGTACAGGGGGCGCCCGAGATGCGCCATGAACCCCAACTCAGCCACTTGATCAATAGTATGACTACCATCGCATGCTTCACGCCCCTTCATGGATTGATCAAAACCAAGATCCATGTAGGGTGGAATGAGGTGAAGTCGACCTTCCATTAGCCTCGTTGATGAGTCTACAGCGCGGAATGGGGTGAATTGGGATATTTTCCCAGTTGTAGATAAGAAAAATGAAAAAACTGGTGAAGAATGCATCATCCGAAGAGCACGCCGCAATTCAGAGAAGTGTGAGTGTCCCCTCTCTTCCCTGAACGTTTCTTTGTCGGTTAGTAAATGTGCCTCGTCGAACTCGAGGAAGATAATCGGAAAACTAGGCTCTTGTTGCTTTTCCTGTTGTCTAGTCCCGGGTGACTCTGGGTAACCTAGATCTTCAATAGCAAGCCGCAAACCGTGCGCCGCAGAAACAATTTCATCTCTATGTTCAGGTGATGCAAAAGCAGCACCTCCAATTTTCCTTGTCAGCTCGGCTGTTCCCAAAATCTGAAGCAGGAACATGAAGCAGGAATAAAGTCTATCAGCAACTGGCCAACTAATTAACTAGTTAACAAACCTTTTTTGCCCTTTGTATGACATTGTCGTAAAATGTTTTTCTGTCCGGACCCGGCTCAACCATTGTCTGGCCTTTCGTCATGAACTCTCTAAATGCTGCCGCGAGAGTCTTTAGCGTCAAAGACTGTCTCGGTAACGAAGTTCTCAAATCGTTTACTGTGATTGTGGCAGTTATAAAGAGTGACATCAGAAAGGCATATGCACGATGATATGAGGCATCTCGATCTGTCTCTGCGACAAGGAATTCTCGAAGGTTGTCGTCGGGGGGAGGGAAGCCTGGATCATGTGTGAATGTGGGATTGAAGATATACAATTATATATCAACTCACCTCCGGTGTTCGCTCCACGAAGATTCATACGGATGACGAAATGAGATTTTGCAAATTCATCGATTAGGCGTGACTTCCCCATGCCCGATGATTGGATAATGGATGTGTAGTGAGCATAATGCATTTTCTCGGTTCCTTCAACGTTTGTTCTGTAGTACTTTTTAATATGAAGTTCCAAACCCTCGACAGCCGTGCCGACATAATCTTGCTCCCAAGCACGCTGAGTGGCTATAAGGAGGTCGATAAGGATCGACCTCAGAGAAAACAATGGAGAGATATGATACCTTTTGCCTGAATCGCGACAGGTCCCTGTACCACAGCTGAAAAGAAACTTTGATACATGTTCAATCGTAATTGAATTAGTGACTTACCGGCGCCTGTAGATGGCTGAGGATGCAGCAGGATTTCTAGTTGATTGAGAATATAGAAGAGACGTTGGCGGTAGTAGATGACGTACCTAGGTTTCTCATCTCTTTAAATGTCCTCTGATTGAAGCCATTCTCCAACTCTCCCCTGAGAGTCGGGTGTTGTATAAGGAGTGTGTCGGCCTCATCGTATGTCAATTTCTTCAGTTTACCGCCAGCAGCAGTCACCAACACGAGGAGGGCAACTGGGATAGGCATTATATTGAATTTTACGTTCAACGACAAGAGTTCTAGGATTGTATTGTCTAGTGCCTCATTCTCTTTATCGGTGTACGCATAGCTGACGCGTCGTAAGTCTGGGTGGTCTTCAGTGACAATTTGGTTGGAGGGGGCGCCGGTGTTACAGACAAATGGATCATTCATGATTTGATTGATGTAGTAGGTGACAATATAAACACTCCCTGATTATGTATGTAGGCCGGGTGGGGTGATGGTGGCGCCGCGCTGTCGGTACCCGTATAATTTCTGGACTAAACTTCCACTTGGGAGATGTGACAAACTGAGAACATATAGTTACAGTGATACAATTACATGGGAAACGAATACCACAGACAGGACGGGATAGCAAATGGGAGAGCAATGTGAGACAATCAGATAATACTCCATGAATAATAAACCTGAAAAAGATGGGCCTATTAATTAATCACTGGTATTGATGAGCAATGGCTGCTCAGACGCCACGGCCCTCTGATTCTGCCCTGTTATGGCACGAACACGAGTAGCAATGCCCTCGATACGTAGCTTACTCCATGCGATGACCGAAACAGGTATACGTTTGATGTCAGGCGTCCCATCCTGAACGATCCACAAGGATCCGAAAATTCCCAAAAGCAGAGCAAGGGGGAGCCAATCGCCGCAAGCCCCATATACAGTCCTGCTGTCATTCGCAGGACTTGGCACACCTATCGTTTTGACCCAGGACCCTGGGCCTACTTGAACATCCCCCGCGACGCCACTCAAGCCTTCTTTACCCCCATCGCACCACAAAATTTCTGCGCCAATTTCCTCACCGCGGGCACGGGCAAGCTGGTACATTGCACGACCAACGTCCACATGCCATGTGTTTGCAGGGGCGAGAACAAGTTCGGGACGAGACGTGAGGGCTGTGAGTGGAGTAGAAAAATCGAGGCAGATACTTGCACTAAGAGAGATAGGTTGAGTGGCCGTTTTTTCACCAGCAATGGGTACATCGATCTTATATACTACGGGATCATCTCCCGGAGTAGTCTGGGAGAAGGATTCTGCGACTATTTGGTCATGCAGGGTTATTGACAGGACTTCTCAAATTTATATACACTTACTCGGGACCAGGTTCCGCTTATAATACACGATTTCTTCTTGATTGCTATCGGGACCGATTAGCCTGAAACCATTGAGACTCCTTCTCTCAACGCTTTTGTTGCCGCCGTCCTGAAATGATACGCCAATCCACGTTTTAGAGGATGATGCGATTTGCTGTACAGCTTCGAACGCAGCGGTTTTCTCGGAGCTTGTTTCAAAAGTGACTGCGCTCTCTGGCCAGATGAGGATTTTGGCCTGCGGGGTGTAATGCTTTGTCTCGTCGAGGAATCGCGTAAGCTGGGAGGCTTCGGATGAAGGTGGAAGGATACAAGCCACTTTAAATGCGGTTGTGTGTTCAGAAATCGGCGGCAATGGAAGGGGATTCACATAGAACGAGGGAAGAGCAAGTGCCAAAAGAATTACTATGGATGGCACAAGGTGTCCTGATGGTCTTTTGACAGGCGAAGGAGTATCGTTGTCATCTTCAAGATTTATCAGTGGCGATTCTTCTTCCCGTTCAGCGATCATGTTGCCTAAGCCTTCCGCTGCGACACTCGCCCACATCGCCGTTACAAAGTCTATGCCTGAAAATCCCAGATATCTACGCAACCATTGATATGAGGTGATGCCACTCAAAGGCGTCCACGTTACCAAACGTCCAAGGGGACTGAGACGAGACACCACGAGCCATGTCATCGTCCATAAGACAGGAAATACGAACATTTGAGCTCGCGAGCCTCCGAGCCTTATAGAATTCCTGCTGACAATTGGAATCAAGGCGATAATAGATGATGAGGCCGAAAGCAGTGAAAGTGATGCTACGGAACTGAGTGGCGAAGAGAGTGCGCTAATCGATGGCCGGAGATGTGAAGTCGCTATTGACACTGTAAGCGTTATCCAGACAGAAATAATTTTAGGGGCCGCATAATTGCCAAGGGCATGTGTTCTTGTATAGAGGAGCAAGGTGGTAAGGAGAAAAATCAGGGAAATGAAGGAGGGGGTCAAGGAAAGACTGAAAAATGCGGAAGCACATGTGACCGGGAGTAATGTTAATGCAGGCCGTCTCGCTACCAAAGAAGACAACATCTGAATATAATGTAAATAATTGAATAATTGAATAACCAATAATTGAGGAAGGAGTCACCGTTCAGTACCGATACTCAGAGTTGCAGTGCTCGTAGTGTGCCGCCGTGAGTGACAGGTTGTGTGACGCGCGTGACGCGGGATTAAGAGATTCTTCGAGGCTATCCTCATTCGGTATGTTCTCATAGGCCATTGAACTGTTTATCAATGTTTTAAAATAATATTTTAGCAGTTTAATTAAATGACGCGTCGTGTTGCGTCAAAGGTACACCAGCAGGTCTCCAGACTCGTAGGAGCTGGTTTGCTAAAATCTCCGCCATGGCTGCAAGCAGTAATAGACCATCCTCCACTTCCTTTACCTCCCAAGGTTCCTGCCAGGCGAGATGCATATGATCTACCGCCAGAAAAGCCGTCTTCCCATTCGCCGACAGCCCGCCATATACCCACCAAGCACCTTCGCCCACCAAAAGCCCTTCCACTACCGATACACTATCTGGAGGACAGAGTACGAAGACAGTTCTTTAAGGATCGTCCTTTTGAAGCTTTTAGGGCCGTGACCCTAGTAGAGGAAGGTAGGATCGAGGAAGAACACTCAGTCAGAGGCCATGCTTGGACGAGACTACGACAGCGCGGACGCAATCCTATAGCAGAAGAGTACGTGGTATAACGCATCCGTATTGTCTCATTGCTGAAGGTGCACAGCGCTATTCGTTTCGCCGTCCATTTACACCAAGTGCACAAACAACCACTCACTTCCGCATATCGAGCAGCGGTCACCCAATTCGACGCTCTACGGTCGGAGCAATACATAATGACACGTTTTGCGGTTCTGGAAGCCGAGGCTCATGGTGCTGTGTTTGTTTCGAAGGAGATTGAACGTGGTTTCAAGTTGGAGGAGAGGGCATTGGAAAGCTGGGAGGTAACGGCGGCGGCGGATGATGGTGCAAATGCCGCCCGGAAGCGGTGGAAAGCTGTAGCAGAACGTCGCGACCCCGGAGAGTGGACGGGTGGTCGCGACTATGTCCGACTTTGGAAGCAAGGAACACGCCCGAATTACTCCCCAATGCTCTCAAGCGAAGATATCCCTCCTTCAGAAACATTGGATATGACCAAGGACGAGAATTTTGTGTCTACATCATCGCTATTCCGTAGCTAAATGGTGTTGTACCATGGTTGCCTGCGGTCAATATTATGTTCGCTTTGGAAACAGTAGCGTAGAGGACACCGCGTTTGCTGCATGAGAGTCTGATGATGGTACCTGACAATAAACAATTCAGTCTCTCACATGCTCAGAGACGATTTTTATACTAGAGGATAATACACAAAATTCCACTATTTTCCACGTACTTATTTAATATGGCAAATTCTTCAAAATTTCTTCAAGAACTCGATGAATATCATTAACATACACAATGCACAGGGCTGCATAAAACTAGTCAATAGTCCCCCGCCGCCTAGGCTACTGCTTGCGTCGCCAAAACAAGTCAGGTCCATTGGCATACTGTGAAATAAGTAGTTATCATGGCTACGATCGTGGCACCAAATCTTTGATGGGCTCGGGGACAACCATGTACTAATACTCCGAAGTCGACTCCAGAAACATCTTGGGAATCTCCATTTTTAGTTTAAATACAAAGAATGCACGCGAAGTTTAAGTAATGCTTTGGGTTTATTAGTTATTATGAGATACAACAACTAAGGTATATATATATACAATACAGCTCCAAGATATATGTCATGCTATGTATATGAGATAATTGGAGCGAATGACGAAATGAGCATAAATGGTAATACATGTTTATACAACCTATTTTGGTAATCGATTGACGGAATACGCGCAGGCTTGCAATTCCAACATCCATTGGGTTACACGCTCTTAAAATATAAATGGGCTCCTTCCCGATTAATAGGAGTGCACAGAAGCGCACTATACTTATGATTCCTCCGCTGAGACATCAGGACGTTTACCGTCCAGTAGTAAACCAATTTGTGAAGCCATGAACCTGGAACCTGGCTACTTTGCAACAAGTTTCCCACAGGATTCCCGGGATAATTGGCATTGTATCCGTGTCTAATATGTACCGATAATTGTAATATAATAAGTGACTGATGTTAATTAATATATTCCCTTCATTTAATAAGTTCTAATTTTTTTATTAGGCTTCACAGTTGGTGAGGAAGTTCTGCGAAAGCCCTTCTATTCTGGGATTAAACCCACTCAAAGCTTAAGGCTTTCAGAGAAGGCTAAACTCTGTACTTTTGAAGGTATTTTTCCCGCCTCAGACGACATTTGCCGCGGCTCGAGCAACCATACATATGTCTGACGAAAACCACAAGAAGGCAGCGGGTGCCCGAACTAAATACATCAGCTGCTAATAATTATAAGTGCATAAGTAGAAAAATCACCTCAGTCGCTGCCTATGATGGCTATGAAAAATGATTGAGGTATTAAGGAAATAATTCCCTTACTTATGTATATGGGTAGAAGCTGTGCTAGTAGCATGAGGTGACACGGGGGAACGAGCCCGGTACAAGATTATAGTGGCTCGATGCGGTCTAGTCGGAAGTCTGAAAGAGGCATAGCGCGATCAAGAGCAACGTGCTCTCTGGGAGTGTTTCGGCAATACTGTTGTGTCACCACATTTTGTCAGTATCAACCTTGCGATACTTCTTGACATGTTCGTGCTTGTGCAGTTATGGGTGGTTGGGAGGGATTGAGATCAATTGATTTGAGCCCTAGGCTTAAATACTCTACCAGTAGTAAGTGATGCCTCCTCTTTAAAATGAGAAATCCTAGCATTTTCAAAAACACCGGGAATGGTTTTTCGGAAGATTCCTTGGGGGAATATCTCCCCAGGTCAGAATGTTATTCATAAAAGTAATTCCTAGCAATTGAGGCTATTATGCCTTCCTTGGAGTCAAATTTGACATAAGGATTTCTTTACTATCGCTCTAAAGACAGAAGTTGTACTGCCGTTGCTTATGTATAAGGGAGGACTAGATTTTGCTTTGCCCACACCTATGTCTAAGCATTGTTAGGAATCGTCAAATCAATTTATTATAAATTCATATGCTGGAAAGGAAAGACCTTGGATAAATAAATTGAATTAACTCTAATAATTACAAAGTGAAGTATACTCTTGGGATTCTCCCGTTGTTGCTATGTGGCTGGGCATTCAAGTTTATTACAGTCTATCTCGGCCCTGACAAGATACCGATAATTTGCCGGCCAGAAGCATTCAAGCTCTAAGAGTTCATGCGCGATTTCAGCCGAGTTGACATATAACAGAGGAGGAGCCCAAAACATTGAGATAAACAAGGTCACCTAAGAGAAATACAGACCTACATTAAGCTCGTACCGGGAGAACACTTGGTGTGCTACTTCCTTTGCCATCCAGATGATGTTTCCCATTCGTGATGGGATGTTACATGCCGTAGATTTAATCCTGGTGGAGGAATGCGTGGTTAGTATAGGACTGTGTGTACCAGGTACACTAACAAACCTTTAGGAATCTGTGTTCGAAATATTATTCGCAATGTCACGATCGGCGTACTAATGGCAGGGAAAGTGTTTACGACATTAGATGAGAGCACCGTGGGGAGTGGGAGCGAAGCTGCTATACTCATTTAAGTGAAAGCGAGTTCTCTTCTATTGGTAGACTCGCTAGGACTCACACGTCAACCCTCACTTTCCGCAAGTTAGATCATGACTAAATCATATTTCGACTTTCGATTGTAACTGAATGTTTTTTTTGGCATTTTTTGAGCTTTAAGACCTAGATATGCAATCCTCTTAGGACGAATGCAGCAAGCTGCAATCCTTTTTTTTTTTTTTCGAATGCTCTCTAAAGTTGCTTGTAATCGTAATGTAGGGCGTTGAATTGCGCTACTCGTTTGTATGCGAATGAGATGTGTGGTCGATGGTTACGTATTACAGTCGAACTTCGCATAATGCACAGAGTTGAACTTGGGCTTGGAGCGACATCGACGCACGTCACACATGTCCCATCATATAACCAACCTATAACCCATAATACATACTTCTCATTGCATGACACTAGGTTGGGAACCGAGGCCATGCATTATGAGAAGGTCGACTCTATAATGGATCGGTTCCGAATTGTGACGCGTGACATCGTGGCACTGTGCTTTCTCTTCTGTCATGGGTGAGATTTCCTATTCTACAGTTCTTAGACAACGCTAACCTTATTCAACTAGATTTTCAGGTGAATAAAACACAACGACACACTAAAAACTCCTATTAATTGTTTTGTATCTCAGAACCGAGTGGGCTCCAAGTTCGGTGGTGGTGGTGTGGCTGGTGCATCTGAAGCCAATGTCGACCGTCGTGAGCGTCTTCGGAAGCTTGCGCTTGAAACCATCGATCTCGCAAAGGTCAGGCTTCACATATATCATGCCCGTCTTTCCAATTAACCTCTTCACGCCCAGGATCCATACATTCTTCGTAACCATCTCGGTTCGCTCGAATGCCGTCTTTGCCTAACTCTCCACACAAATGAGGGCTCATACCTGGCCCACACACAAGGAAAAAAGCACCAGACCAATCTTGCCCGGCGTGCAGCCCGTGATGCGAAGGATTCTCAGCTAATGATTGCTCCCACCCAGAGCAACATTCAGCGCAAGGTCTTCTTAAAAATTGGACGTCCTGGTTACAGAGTGACCAAGGTACGGGATCCCATACAGAGAAAAGAGGGTATGATGGTGCAGGTCCATCTGCCACAAATAAAAGACACTGTTTTGCCTAGAAGGAGGTTCATGAGCGCTTGGGAGCAAAAGCGAGAGCCGCCGAATAGAGCTTATCAGTATCTCATTGTAAGTTGCTTTTTCCCCGTCTACCCCGAACGCCCTAGCTAATAATTGTTTAGGTGGCTGCGGAGCCGTATGAGACTATTGCGTTCAGGATTCCATCTAGGGAGATTGAGAACGAAGATGAAGATGAAACTGGGTGGAATTGGTCGCATTGGGATCCTGACACAAAGCAGTATAGCTTTCAGTTCATGTTCCGTGAACCTGCCTATTGAAGTTCTAGGTTTCACCAGCTATGGGGGTGATATTTGTATTTTATGTATGCTTCATAAATGATAATGTGTCGCACACGCGTATCGCTGATTACCATAATGTATGTGACATTGACCATCGACCATCGACCACACATATCATTTGTATACAAACGAGTAGAGCGATTCAAACAGATTCCGTATTACGATTACAAATAACTTTAGAGCATTCAAAAAAAAAAGGATTGGGGCTTGCCCTATTCGTCGCAAGAGGTTTGCAAATCTAGGTCTTAACGCCAAAAAAAAAACCATTCAGTTACCATCGAAAGCCGAAATATGATTTAGTCCCGATCTAACTTGCGGAAGTGAGTGTCAGCCCTTAGCGAGTCTATCAGTGAAGTCATTGTATGACCCAAATTGAGATGGTGGTTGGAGAGAAAGAGAGAGAGATTCAATCCAGGTGCTTGAAGCACCAATGCACTTATGGTGCATCATAACTATATTATCTATACATGGGGCAGCCTAGAGTGACTGAAAGAAGATTTGGCTTAAAGATAAATAGGTGAGAGAGAAATGTGTATGACAAGCCTGGCCTTTGGGGAGGCTGGAGATATGGCTCTAAACCTGCCATCCATTTTGGTTCTTGGAATCATGGGAATCTCATTCTCTTGCAACAGAGGGATCCTGCCACTGGTCCCTCAGTGGAGGGCAGCAGCAAGGACAGTAGAGGGCAGCAATGAGGGTAATGGGAGGCAGTAGGGTAGTGCAAATGAGTCTGTAGAGGCAAAGGTCAGCATGACAGTGCAGATGTTTGGAATGTATCAATTGGTGGCAATATTGAGGTAGTCTTTGAATCTGGTGGTGGCAGCAATGAATTTGGGGATGTGGAATATAGTTTTTGAGTTGCTAAAGAGCCTGGTTGTTAAGATCCAAGTAGGGGGGCAAAGGGGGCTCTATGTCAGAGGGCTGACAATAGAGACCATACTAGTTGGGAGGGTGGGAACTTTATACAAAGGTGTAATGGATGAGCAGAGGTCCAATCAAGGAAGCAAGAAGTAGTGACTGGTTGAAGGAAGCATGGAAAGGGGTAAGGATTAAACTAAAAGTGAATAAAATGTAATTAAAATATACTAAAAGGTATGAGGTGGAAAAGTATCATTTACATGTTGAGTGGGTAACAGGAGAGCATCAGAACAGAGATGGGACAGAATGCCCAAAGGATGATCTACGGTGAAACAAGTGTCAGGGCACCACAGGTTGTGACACTGTGGTCAGGGTACCAATAGCAGAATGCCAGAGGGTAAGGAGGGTTGTTAAGATCTAAGCTAAAAGGGGAAGGAAGGCTCTAAGTCAGAGGTTTGATGATTGGAAACAAGCTAATTGGGGGACCAATGATAGAGATCATACTAGTCAGGAGGAAAGGGACTGGGAACTAATAGGGGGTAATCTAAGTCTATTTTTGAACTCAAGAACTGTAGCATACATGAAGAAGATTTATACTACAATGAGATGGATGACTGGAGGGCCAATCAAGGAAGCAAAGAGTGAAACAGATCATAAGAAGTTGATGACAAGGTGGGGAGACTAAATGTAAAGTACTAAACAATACTAAAGGGGTCTGAGGTGGCAAGAGAGACATGTAAAGGGAGACAGTGATGGGACAGAGATGGAATGGAAGGCTAGAGAGTTAATTACCATAATGAAACAAGTGTCAGGGGCACTGTGAGCAGTGATGCCTTGGGTGGGGGTTCTGACAGTGAGTCAACAGAGGGCTTTGAGTCTAAAACAGGTTGTGGGGGTCTGAACGATGGGATCCTAACACATCCTTCTATACTGTACTTTGACAGTTGTTGAGAAAATTTGATCCATGTCAGGTCCATAGACCATGTTGAGATTGCCCTGTATTTGCACGGTATATGCCAAATAGCTGAGATGAAGCTAACTCCAACCAAACTGTCACTGAAGACCACCCAGACTTACGACGTGTCAGCTATGCGTACACCGATAAAGAGAATGAGGCACTAGACAATACAATCCTAGAACTCTTGTCGTTGAACGTAAAATTCAATACAATGCCTATCCTAGTTGCCCTCCTCGTGTTGGTGACTGCTGCTGGCAGTAAACTGAAGAAATTGACATACCATGAGGCCGACACACTCCTTATACAACACCCGACTCTCAGGGGAGAGTTGGAGAATGGCTTCAATCAGAGGACATTTAAAGAGATGAGAAACCTAGGTACGTCATCTACTACCGCCAACATCTCTTCTATATTCTCAATCAACTAGAAATCCTGCTGCATCCTCAGCCATCTACAGGCGCCGGTAAGTCACTAATTCAATTACGATTGAACATGTATCCAAGTTGCTTTTCAGCTGTGGTACAGGGGCCTGTCGTGATTCAGGCACAAGGTATATCTTCATTGTTTTCTCTGAGGTCGATCCTTATCGACCTCCTTATAGCCACTCAGCGTGCTTGGGAGCAAGATTATGTCGGCACAGCTGTAGAGGGTTTGGAACTTCATATTAAAAAGTACTACAGAACAAACTTTGAAGGAACCAATAAAATGGATTATGCTCATTACACATCCATTATCCAATCATCAGGCATGGATGTGTAGTGAACATAATGCATTTTCTTGGATCCTTCAAAGTTTGTTCTGTAGTACTTTTTAATATGAAGTTCCAAGTTCATGACGAAAGGCCAGACAATGGTTGAGCCGGGTCTGGACAGAAAAACATTTTACAACAACGTCATACAAAGGACAAAAAAGATTTGTTAACTAGTGAGTTAGTTGGCCAGTTGGTGATAGACTTTATTCCTGCTTCATGTTCCTGCTTCAGATTTTGGGAACAGCCGAGCTGACAAGGAAAATTGGAGGTGCTGCTTTTGCATCACCTGAACACAGTTCACATGAAGATGAAATTGTTTCTGCTGCACACGGTTTGCGGAGAAACAGAAAGAATGTGGTAACAAAAGAACAACACACAAAAGGGACAATGCACAATAGAACAAGTAAGACTGAAGAATATGTGGCGGACCATTGTTCTTGACCCTGCAATAACTCCGAGTGTATAACGTGCTTGATAATCCAACACCCATTTCGTAAATAGTGTGCCGTTGTAGCGGTATTTCAGATGACAGTTAGTGTTTGTCACGCTTTGGTTTCGTGACAGGCGCGTCGCGGTCCGGCACCAACTGGTGGGATCCTGCATGGCAGCGGCGCGACTTCCCTGCATCAGCGTTCAAGTGATTGTTTGCTATCTTTTATGTCACATACTAACTCTCCTGCGTACGGGAACGTCTGGAGGAGTCGAAGGCCGAGTTGCACGAGTACATTCAGTTGTTTCTCATGTCCTGACCCGGAAATCACTCTGGGTGTCGATCCTTACACCCCAAGTCTCAACTCGAAACGATGCTGTGTTACAATGTATAATAATTAGGCTATCGATTCGGCAGAAGGCCCTAACTGAAAGATTCTCGATAGCTCTAGAGCTTTGGAAAATTTTACTAGGTGCTTTCTAGGAACATGTCAATGACGATACTTCCCCCGCCCGAAGCCTTATTTATACGCACCGTAGTTTGGTCGTATCGGCAGACGGGTCTCTGTTAAGGGTGTCACAGCGTTCTAAACCGGCAAGTACCCATGGAATAGTCAGTATAGCATATCATTTCAATTTTAGAAACGGGTAAGAGCGAAATGTGCGAAGCGGTACAAGTGCTGACTCCAATGGCTGCGCTGCAGCCGAGAGATCCGAGTTGACATTGAAAGTGCCACATGAGAAAACGATATACGATGCCAAATGACAAGACGTGACAACGTCTTGCATAGTGTACATATCTCCATCAGACCCAGAAGAGAGCTTCACGGCCCAATTTCACCAACTGAATTGACAATGCATCACGAATGCGCCCGGAGTCCGGCGACGCTGATCGGAAAATTGCGAAGCGCTGCGAGGCAACCCCCTGAAAATGCAGAGAATTTCCAAAATAACTTGCAAAAAATAGTGCGTTTGTAATACTCAATGAACTGAGGTGGCCCTGGAAGATCTTGATCGTGTGGAGTTAAATATGGGGCAAGCATTCTTGAAAATTTGACCTGTGACGGACTGGGTGGATGCTAGACACTATGTTGTTAATAAAATGCTTACTCCTTTAGCTGTGTGAACGACCAGCAGTAGGAATTGCGAAACATTTGAAATCAGAGATCGGAAAGTCGCTGGGGAACCAGGAAATTCAGAATGGCTATACCCATTCAAATGTGCTGTGCTGCTTGAGGTGGAGATTTAAGTGGATCCATTCATATTTTGATAGTCAGCTGAAGGTATCTTCAGGTGTTGTAGTACCATGGAACGGGGACAATAGGCGCAGCTAAGAGTAGACTATTAATGGTATACCCAGTGCCTTTTAATCGTGATTATTATCATCCATTTCAAGACTTGATTATTTTAACTCAACGTGGCACGGTTCAATTTGAAGTTCAAAGTAGCCCTGTATCCTTGGATGATTGCATAAGGGGTCCCCAACCGATGGACCCCATGCCATTTATAGTAGAAATGGTTGCGATGTTTATAGCAAGGGTAATATGACATTTGTGGGGCACATCGGAAGAGCGATGCGGGAAAGCGCTGGAGAGTCGCCTGTTAAGGAAGTCAGTATCCACATACATCGGCTATCCGCAATTAACAAGTTGATTGTACAAACCGCGAGAAAGTATTTATCCTTTGATATGGTAGGCGAGATCCGATGCTCCGATGGTTAGGAAATATGATAATCTGCGGCTTGGTACTCGCCGCTAGGAAGTGCATTATGACCAGCCGTTGGATCATGAAGAAGTGAAAACGAGACCAGAAAATGACAGAAGGGGGTATTATATTCAAGTGGAAGTACAAGCTTGATGTACGGGTCACACACCAATGGAAAATCATAACTGGAAGCTTCTCAGCAGTGCTATTATTGGAGGTCCTGACAGATGTCAGTCACACTAAGGCGGATCCATATGGGTCCACGGCGGCAAACAACCTGTAGCTGATTTCAACATCACAACCGCGGTCTGCCCTCGGTCGTCGCCCATACCATCCATAACGACGACGACTGTGGCGGCCTTGACCTTGACATAACACTTACTTTTACAACCATTTATTTTAAAAACGTCGTTTCTTCTTGGTAGGAAGAAATCGCAGAGGATGTCCTTCTTCTCCAGGAAGAGACAACCCAGCAACACTGCTACTACTACGGTCACTGTTGCTCAGTCACCTAGTCAGGCTCTTGCCCAGACAAGGGAGACACAGCAACTGTTGCAGCAACAACAGCAGCAACAGCAGCAACAGCAGCAACAAATGCAGCAGCAGATGCAGATGCAGCAGAAGCAGCAGCAACTGGCACAACAGCAGAAGTAGGTCTACTATCGTGTCGAATTGTATCTGTATTGACATCCCATTAGTGGTTCAGCGCCGCCTTCAAAGCCCCAGACAGCGCCAGCGCCGACTCCAGGCCATAGTTCGAATCCATCAGGTAGCAAGCCATCAACTCCATCTGGTAGACCCACAACTTTTCCTTGGTCCACTCGTCGTCTGACGTTTCCGCCGCCCATCACATTTGATCCTATCGTGGATCTCGATGGAAGACCCTTGCCGCCTCAACCATCGCCAACGCCTTTTCCACGCTACGGCCACGCCGTTCCACTCACGGCTACCCCAAGTGGCGAGCTCTATCTCTTTGGAGGTCTGGTGCGGGATGCGGTTCGCTCAGACATGTATCTCGTCTCGACTCGCGATGTTAGTGCGACTCTTGTCGAGACTATGGGCGACCTCCCCCCTCCCCGAGTTGGCCATGCAAGTGCGCTCGTGAGCACCGTAGTTATCGTTTGGGGAGGCGATACCAAACAGGACGGACTCGCTAGCCCGGATGATCCACACGACAATGCCTTATATCTATTCAATACCTGTAAGTCTGCTTGATGGTATCGATGCGAAAATTTCTCACGCCTCGAATTAAGCCTCACGTGAATGGACCAAAGTGTCCACTACAGGAGATACGCCATTGGGTCGATATGGCCACACAGCTACTATGGTCGGAACTCGATTTTTCATATTTGGAGGTCAAGTTGAGGGACGCTTCCTCAATGACCTCTGGTCATTTGATCTCAATACCCGTATGTGCTGACGCTCCTCACTTTTGTTGTGCTGATTTTACCGTGCTAGTAAAAGTTGCCGCCCCGGTGTGGGAAGAATACCCGCCCTCCGATGGCGTCATCCCTCCCCCTCGTACGGGTCACATTTGTGTGACTTATAATGAAAAACTCTATATGTATGCTCTCTCCTCATTGATATTCCGCTAGACATCAATTTTCCCTTGCAGCGTCGGAGGAACGGATGGACGCTACCACTATAATGATACCTGGTGTTATGATGTGGTGACTCGCACGTGGAAGGAGTTGACATGTATTGGTTATATACCACTCTCACGCGAAGGCCATGCAGCTGCCCTCGTCGATGATGTTATTTATATTTTCGGTGGGCGTGGCATGGATGGTAAGGATCTAAACGATCTCGCCGCTTTCAAAATATCCAGTAAGTTTGTATTACTATTATTTTATGCTAGGGCTGATGTTTTGCAGACCAGCGATGGTACATGTTCCAGAATATGGGGCCAGCGCCGAGTGGGAGATCAGGCCATGCCATGGCGTCGTCTGGTACACGCGTCTTTGTCTTGGGTGGCGAAGCCTTCGGAATGTCCAAGGGTGAAGATACCAACGTCATACATGTTCTTGATACCAGTGTGTACTCTCAATTAATCCCTTCAACCCCCTTTTTTTAAAGGTCTATCAGAGCATATCAAATATCCCGCAAAAGAAGCGTCCACTAATACCCCGAACAATGATGCTCAACGGGTCTGTAATTTGCTTGCATACCTGGGCTTATTCCTCATTATATCTGCAGGCTGCCACGGGCCAGCCTTCAGGCCCACAACGGGCGGTCTCTCCGTCAGGTATCATAGAGTATGAGCGTGCTTTATCGCCTACTAACACAAATTCACGAGTCCGCCCCGTCAATGGTGTGACCATGCAGCCCTTTCCCGTGACTGGTGTTCCTCCACAACAACAGTTGCAACAAGCAGCCCCAGCAAGACCGAAGCGCACCGACGACATGTGGGACGATCGTCAGCCAGGGCCTAGGACGGACTCACCCTTACTACAGCGAGGCGAACGTGACAGAGCTGTATCACCTGATCCATCGCGTGCAAAGAGTCAGGGTGCTGCTGCACCTGCTGCAACGACACGTGCCATGTCACCTGCACAACCGCAACCGCAACCGCAAGCCCCTGCGGCGAATCAACGACCAAATATGACATCTGTAACGATGGCGCGGAACGGCCCAGCAGCTCTCGCTGAGCGTAGTCCGTCCCCTAACGTAGATAGGAGCCAACCCCCACCAGATGCCTTTTACACACTGGGCGCTAAGTCTCCGACGGCTCAGAACGGGTTTCCAAACGGGGCTCGCCCGTCTTCGTCCGGACGTCCTTCGTCGGGACGTCCCGGGTCGGGCGGGAGCGTCATTGTTGATATGCTGAAGCAAAAGGAGGCCGAGCTTGAGAGTGCGAAGCGACGGGAAGCATGGATGCGCGCAGCACTGACAAAGGCAAGCAAGGCTGGCTTTGTGTGGGATACGAATCTTCTGTTGGATAACGAAACAGACACTCCGAGGATGGGTGATGATGGGGAGACTCAGAATTTGGCCGACCTTGTGATCGCGTTAAAACGTGATCGTGCGAGGATTCAGGTATATCCCCCTTTGCTTTCTTGTTATCCGCTTGCTCTACTAACGTTTTCACCGTAGACGATTGTAGCTGAGCAAGCCCGGATGGCCTCCGAGAGGTTCGCAGACGTTGACCGTGTGCGCAATAGCGCAATGCAAGAAGCAGCCTTTTACCGTGCCAAACTCGCTGCCTACGAAAGTGGCAATGCTGCAGATGCTTCGCGTTTGGAGAGAGAACGTGCCACACAGCTTGAGAAACAACTGGCCAATGTTGCTTCTAGCAAGACCTTGCAGGATCGCAAGATCGCGGAGCTTGAGGCGGAAGTCGCAACTCAGATGGATCTTCGAGAGCAAGCGGAGGCTTGTGCCAGTGATGCTGTGAAGCGGGCTGAACTTTTGGAGGAATCGCATGGACAAGTAACGGATGATCACAATGCTCTCCACAACAAGCACGTCGAGATGGAGGCTTCACTTCGCGAGCATGCAGAGAAGCTCATTTCTTTCAACTCTCTGAATCAACAACATGATGTCGAGCAGCGGAATATTCAAGACCAAATTGAGTTAATTACTGCCTCTCGAGACCAGCATTTGAAGGCTTTGGAGCAAGCTCAAGGCGCACTGCAAGCGTCTGCTGGGCGGAACGAAGAGTTGGTTACGCAGTGGAGACGTGCGAGCGAGAAGATCGCCCGACTAGAGCAGGATTTAATAGAAGTACGGGCTGAACTTGATGCGCGGACAGCAGAGGCAGCATCAGCACAGGATAAACTCATGGAAGTTGAGAACTCCTGGACAGCATCCCGTGCGGAGGCGGATTCGCTTCGTACTCTTACTACGTCCGGTCTCGGTCAGTTATTGGATAGTCATCGAGATTTGAAAGCAGACGAAGATCGTGTTTTGCGCAGTCAGGAGGAGAAGTTCGAAGCCTTGGAGAACGAATCTGTCTCGTTTCGCGAAATGCTGAAGGAGGCTAACCATCGTCTTCGTCAGGCTGAAGATAACGTCAGCGAGCAGCGTCAACGTGTGCAGTCGTTGCAGACGGAACAACTGTCGTTGAGGTCACAGCTTGTTGGTTTGAGAGCGCAACTTGCCACTTCTATGACCGAAAATGGACGCTTGCGCAAAGATGTCGCCCAGAAGGAGGTGGAGCTTCGCGATAAATCGAAAGTTTTGGGGGAAATTGAAGTACGCTTGAATACTTTCAGGAATTACCTAGCCGAAAATGGGCTCGTTATCGATGAAGATGAAATATCTAGTCAGCTTGGTGAAACGCCAGCACGTCTTTATGAGCTCGAACAAAGACTGGCTGAGCAAACTCGATTGCACGAGGAGGTCACTCGCCAACTTGAAATGGCTAATCGTCGCCATAAGGATGCTGAAGCCCACGTAGTCTCTCTGTCTAATCAGTTGGATGAAGTGCGTTCGAGCTCACGGTCAAGTCCAGCTGACCAGTCATCGGATGCTCGCGTTGAGGCTGCAGAGCAAAAGCTTGTTGAAGCTGAAGATAATCACAAGAGCCGGATGGCGCAGATGGAGGAAGATTATAAGACCGCTGTCCACTATGTCAAGTAAGTATGATCGCAGGAAGGTCCAGAGCGGAACAAACTGACCTGTTTAACAGGCATACTGAAAAAATGCTACGAAAGATGAAGGACGAGCTCACCAAAGCTAAGAATATCAATGGGGAATTGCAGTCTGAAATCACTGTTCTACGGGGAGGATCTCCTGCAGGATCACGACTCCGTAACATCAACGGTCGCTCAACTCCTGGTTCTGAGGACGGCACTGACATTCTACGCGGCCAATTGAATGATTTGCAAAGGCAAAACCAGCGTCTAACTCAGGACAATGCTAATCTCCATCGTAAACTGGAGAATACCATGGATGAAGTTGAACGTGTACGGGAATCGCTTATAGACGCTCAGCGTGAAGCGGACGATCGCCTGCTTAGTGTGCAGGAGCTCGAGGGAGAAGTAGAAGGACTGCGTGCTTCTCTTGCTGCCGCGCGAGGGGACCACGATCAAAGTTATTTGGAGCACCTTAGTAGTGAGAACGCAATTCTCAGGCGGGATAATGAGCAGCTGACCCATAAAATTGGGCTGCTACTGGAAGTTGATCAGGATAATTTTGGACGTAACAGGCCGCTTTCTGGCATCTCGGAACGGCGGGGCAGCCATTCCAGCGAAGAATTGGATACGTTGTCTCGTGATTTTGAGACTTGGCAGAGGCGGATGACTGGGTCAGAGTCGCAATCACACTCTCGTCACCCAAGCGATAATTATGCCACAGATTACACTTCATCTGGGCATGAACGGACACGTTCACGCTCCTAAAAGTTAGTCTCGCTTGTGTTATTATATCCATGTAGTAACTACAACCACCATTGTTCCTTCATTACTAGTTCCTCCCGTTCTTTTACTGTCAAGTCTCCTTGTTCAATTTATGAGCTTCTTTTGCATCGTGTTCATGTTAAGTATTTTCGTACGAATACATGTCATCAGCTGGCGCCAGCGCTAGCTTTACCTGTCCATTCAACAGCCTTCGTTTTCACAGCGTTTTCACCCTCCTCGTCTCCCAATCGCTTCTCTATATCCAGCCACTTCTTAAAGAAGGCCCTATAAGTCGTGTGAGGATTTGTCTATCTCGGCATAAAAATCAATGACATACTTGGCCTTGTGGCTTGTCATTTTGAATGCAAACACACGGTCAAAGATATTCCTAAAAGCAGTAAATAATAAATGTGCCAGGCAAAAATGAAAACGTACCGTATAGCTAGTATATTTTTTTGTGTCGCCTCCATGTCTACATAGATAGACCACAAGTCCCAGCGTTTAGAATGGGAGTCCACAATACCCTCGAAGATTGTACGACCCCGTTCAGCATCTCCATGTCTGTACTCCATTTGCGCAAATTTAGTTATCGTCTTCAGATCTGATCAAGTGGTCAACAAGACGTAATCAAGATGACAGGGAACGACTCACGTTTGCGTTTTTCTAAGCTTAAGAGACTGCGTGGCAGTAGTTGCCTAGCTGCCTCTTGCTCTCCCTGCTTAAAGTAGTATTCGCCAAATAACGTCCATACTTTAGAACTCTTGCTGAATTTTTTACATGTCTTTTGGTGCTGTTCCACGGCCTGCTACAGATCTCATTAGCTATTGAGGGTTGATAACTTGCCTAGATGACCCACATCATGGCGCCCTGTTTCGTCAAAGATGGAGGCAAGTCGTAGGTGGATGGTCTTGGAATCATTATGGCGGGCTGCATCTTTGAAGACAACATCGAGGGATTCGTCCGTGCCATATTTATTCTCCAAGTTTAATATGGCGATCCAAACATTCATTTTTTCGCCTTCTTCTCGAAAGTTAATCGTCTTAAGAGCGCGTCTCCCAACTTCCTTAGCCTTCTCGATCTCAGCGAGCTGCAACTGAAAAGACATATATTGAACCCAGAGATAAGATGAATTCGGTGATCCAAGCAATAAGCGTTCGAAATCTGCGGTGGATTCTGGTTGTCGTGTGTGCATATGGGCAGTCAGGTCATACTCAATCGTCTTCTTTTTCTTTTTTGAAGATTGAATGTTAGGATTCGAGTCAGAATCTTCCTCTGAGCTGCTGTCGGATGCAGCTGCTTCTTGCGTATCCGCTTGCGCTGACCATCGGAAACCTCCTGGAATTTTTATAATGGGCGCTACTTCTGAAGTCGGTAATGCCATTGGAGTTGGTACTTCTACCTCCATCATATCACTGGGCATATTAACAACCTAAAAGTGAAGTAGGTGAGCGTACCATCAAGTTAGAATTAAGAGAGCGCACCTCTTCATCTTCGTCACTCTCGGATGCACCATTTTTCTCCCCAACCGTGGCAGGTTCTGCTGTATTTTCTTCAGTTTCTTCCACATCGGGACTATGCATTTCAAAATCATTATCCGTAAAGTACGATGGTTTAAGGCCGAACGCAATTCGACCCTTTACGTGATCAATCGTTAAAATTATGGCCTTGACAGAATCGCCTTCTTGGAAATTACTGAGTATCTCAGAGACATCTGCGTCACTATTGTCAGAAATCTAGGCGGTTGTCAGACAGGATGTAATATCTCTTAAGCGATTGATAATACCTGTGACTTGTGGCAGAGACCACTGATCTTGGTATTCTTTATCTGGATGAACACGCCATATGGTTCGGACTTTCTAATGATACCATCCACCTTCTGATCCTTTTGGAAGTCATTCAATGCTAATTCGACAGGCTTTGAGCGTAATGTCATTTCGACCTGATTTTTTTCTGGATCAACCCTGTCGAGGGTAATAAGTCTAGGAAGAATCTTGTGCCGAGAAGGGGAAGCAATGCATACTTGAGAATCTTCCCTTGCACAAGTTGGTTCACTACGAAACGGGGCTTCCAGTCTTTGATGTACTAAATATAAAAATAAGTTAATACGAGACCATAGCTACCTTCAATCACGTACTTCGTCAAATAGCTCCTTAATCTGAATCCGAGCATCTATATTTCGCCCTATGGAGACAAAGAGACCGTGATCGGCAATGCTCTTGATAAACCCTCTCAATGAGTCTCCCACTTTAAGAACCTTGACATCTGAAATCTCCCGATCTCGAGGAACAATTTCGTTGGATGGGTTCAGTCGCGAAGGGCGTGTTGAGACTACAATCAGTCGTCTAGCAGGGTCCAGGCTCATAACTACACCCTCAACGACAACGCCATTGGGCGGGAAAGGCTCGCCTGACTCATAATCATCACAAGTGTCTGTTGGATATAAAACCCCCTTCACACCACTGGCAATGTGTAAACCGGTTCCTCCGCGCGCAATGCCCGTGACACGACCGAAAACGGCTTCCCCGACCTTTACAGCTTTGAACGTTAGACCGTCGTTTCCGGGTACTGTCTTGGTAGGCTTCGATTTTGGCCGTTTACTGACGATTACTATACCCTTGTCAGGATTTTGAGAAAGTACGATGAGATCGTCTACAGTTTCGCCGACGGCTATTGTCGCACGCAATTGGGCGTCCGTCGTATTACGACTGTTGGCGAAATTCTTCACGGAGAGGAGGGCTGTAATGCCTGTTGGTTTAAGTGTGACAACGACATGCTCTTTGTGGATAGCTTTGATGGACCCCTCCACTGTTTCACCGACTTCCACGCCATGTACGTTGGCAGCCTCGACTACCTTTGAATTTCCTTGACGGATACTGGCCTGCATACGACCGGTTTCACGATCGACATGAATGATCCGGACTTTAACTGGTTTCCCAATCGCAAATGCCTCTGAAAGGTTGGCGAGGGGTGTTTCACTACACAAACCTCAGAACATTAGTATACTACAAGAGTTTGACGTACCTAGCTTCTTTCGCTGGCACTAATGCATTCAAATTGTTATAGAATTCGACCAGAACAGCATTGCTCAGAATCTTGTAGACAACGGCGTGGGTCACCATGCCAACTTTAACATCATCCAAACTGGTGATAACCGGAAGCTCCGATTCCACTAGCGTCTTTTTAGCAGTCAAAGCGATCCTTTTACGGTCGGCATCGACAACAAGTACCTTCAACAAGCAGGTTGGTTGGTTGGTTTTATCGATCAAAAAAGGACACCCACCCTGCATTTAATAGTCGATCCTTCTTTGAATCGTTTTTGAGGATGCTTAAGGGAGATATCAGCATAATGGTTTGGCCAAATAACGCCATCTACGCTCCCAGACAATGAAACGAACAACGCATCATTCGTAAGCTTTTTGACAGTCGCCTATTTGACGGTGAGTACATCCAATTACGATTAAATGTGACTTTTACGGACCTTGAGCACTTCGCCAAGTTCCACGTCTTGCACTTGAAGGAATTTTTGCTCTAGCACAGATGGCTGCAAAGAAAGTTGCAAGATGCCGTCCAACGCTTGAAACCCAATAACGCGTGCACAATGAACCGTCCCAACCTTCCAATGGCCACTACTTGGCGAAAGTGACGGGACATGGTCGTCAGACACATGCCTAATCTATATGTGGGGCTCAAGTTTATCGCGAATAAATAATATTCAGACTAAAAACCCGCACATGAACATATCCTAGGACGCCATCTTGGATTTGCATCACCAAGCCGCGCTCTACTTCTACTCGCACAACTTTTACTGCCTCGAGTGTTATCCCAATCGGGAAGGCCTCTTGGTGTGGCTGTTGATCCTTAAGACGTGGAACATCGAGATCGACGACATGGGGGAGAAGAGATAGGGCGAATCGCCGTGGCTCGGTGTTCCCGATTTCCCATAAAATCCGTGCTTTGACCTATATGCCATGTCTTAGCGTTTGAAGATCATATAGTTGCAAATAACGATGCCTTATCACCGAGTTTAAACCGAGAGCTAATACCACCCGACGGTAAGTGAAAAAGATCAATAGTGCCTTCAAAATACCCCAGAAGCTGGACATTAAGGCCACTACCAACAACGGCTGTCACTAATGCCTGGACAAGTGTCCCAGGTAGAATAGAGGTGACGCTGGTGATTTCAGACATCTGGTTTCATGATTTATTAGTATCATTTACTTGGTTTGGCCAAAGAAAAATCTCACGAAGTTGGTGGCCATCCGCTTCAGCTCGATGGAAACATTACAGGTTCGCCCATTCTCAGCGACACTGGTGATACAAACATCGAGAACAAGTCCGGCTGGCAGCTTATTCGGATATGGCCCTTTCTTCGCATCCTCAAAAGACAGGAATCCAGATACCTTGGATATTCCAAAATCCAGGATATAGCCATGATCTTCTACCGATTGTATGGCAGCAGGTAGAACCTAAAGAGAAATTAAGTATTAGTGAACTAAATTAGTCGTAATACACGGACGAACAAAACC
Organism: Hysterangium stoloniferum; assembly: GCA_015178975.1. Classification (NCBI taxonomy): domain Eukaryota; kingdom Fungi; phylum Basidiomycota; class Agaricomycetes; order Hysterangiales; family Hysterangiaceae; genus Hysterangium; species Hysterangium stoloniferum. The sequence continues at coordinate 54,358 of WHVD01000046.1, forward strand.
ACTAGTTAGGTCCGCCTTGGACACTCCCTTGTTGATATGATCCGGAATGATACTGAGTTCTACGCGCTGGCTGGCACGTTCATTTTCGTCCATTCTACGATTTGACCCAATCACACCGCGGGCTGAGGCGCCTGCAGGTTGAACCCCTGTGACAACAGCTCGCAAGTATTGCCCAACTCGAAACATCTCGAAAAGCTCGGGTGGTCTTCGTATATCATCTTCTTGATCACTCAGATTTTCCGCACTTTCGTCTAATGCTTCAAGTTGTTTTGTAAATTGGGTGGAAATTTGTGTTATAGGTACATGTCCGACCAGTTGGCAAGGCAGAGAGACAATAAGTGCTAAAGGCCGGATGGCGATAATTTGACATAAAATATTCATGCCTTCGACCACACGCTATCCACCAATTTGGTCAATGATATTAAGACTAACATTCTCTCAGCATTTACCTTGTAATTGAGGTGCTCGACCCGAATGTTCTCGCCTTTAGACTTTTCTCCATCTTTTTCCTTTCGGTTTTTAGATGATTTTTTTGCATCGGACCCACGAGACTTTTGACCCTTTTTAATTTTCTTTCGAGATTCTGAATTCTAAAGTCCGGTGTGGGCTAGTAAAAAAGGCAAGAGAGCTCGAAATCGCACATACCTCGAAGACAAGTTCCGCATCGGCCTCCTTCACAGCTTCTGCCCTCACATTCTTGTACTCCAACGGTGTCAGAGCTGTCCCGCCACCTCTAGGAAAGTCTATCTCAGTCCCTACGAGGTTTGAGGTAGTAGTTTTCAATTCGTCGTTGGTGAACTTGATTTTTTTTGGTTTAGGGCCCGACTTCACATCCTCTAGCTCGCGCTTCTTAGGCATTATGAAATAGTAGGAATAAAGGCTTGAAGGGAATTCGTAGGTGAGCGAACACTTGAACAGAGTTCTTTAAGTGTGACTGTGACGTGACAAATCCAAAATATCACAATAACAATTTACAGCCATCTCACTCCCCTCAAATAATTAATGAATTTGGATGGCTTTAATGGATTGTGAGAAAAACACTCCTTACAGCATGCATACAAATGGTACAAGCAATATTACATGCTTAAAAGTAACAGAGCCTATTTAGATTTCAAGAATTTCGCATGAACTGTAGAGATGGATGAGTATGCAATATGAAATATGGGAGATGCAGGACTTGCACTTGATATGGTCTGAAGCAAAGCTGGAAATCTAGTATACATTGAAGTAAGACTAGACGAAAAAGGAAATAGGAATTTATTGAAAACTCACAAAATAATATCCGTGATCATATCCAGGTTGGACACGGACCTGCAGTTCATCGGTGCCATGTCCTGCATTTTCTGCAGCCTTCACGAAATTCTCTGGAAGAAGCTGTCTATCGTGATAAAATTTATCACCATCTCCCTATATATATTTTTAGTCTAGAATTAAACGTCCACAAACTTGCTCTTACATAGTCAACCAAAATATTTACTTTGCTTTTCACCTTGCCGACCAATTCGGTTGCATCATGGGCCTTTCCTTCCTCTATCCCGCCTTCTAAATATCCCTGGAAGACCTTATGACCCCATGAGCACTTGGTAGGATTTGAAACAGGGGCAAATGCCGATACAGAACGGAAGGGGTTTGGGGAGTCGGCAGTCTTGAGATAAATTGTTAGAGCACCGTGTCCTCCCATAGAATGTCCGAAAATAGACCTTCGAGTCAAATCCTCAAGAATCGAAATAAGAGCAAGCTACGTCAATACCAATTGGTGGGACTAACAATGGGGAAATTTTGTTTTTGCAGCATATCAGGAATCTCAGAGGTGACATGAGTATACATATTATAATATTTGGACCATTTGGGAGAGGTTGCATCAATATAAAATCCAGCACCTTATCACCCCATTGAATATAATATTGTAGGTCACCAAAAAAAAATACTAGTTGCGACTCACCGGATCCAAAGGTCCAATCATCGTCTTCGCCGTCTATTCCTGCACCACGGGGAGAGGTATCAGGAAATATAAGCGCTATTCCTTCGGCGGCGGCATCCTTCAAGAAACCGCCTTTCTGAGGACTGGTTTCACGATCAATAATGAGGCTCTAACCACCATGGAATTAAATTATTCAATACCCTTGATCCTCACTACATTCCAATCCTGATAAATAGTACAATACTGGTGCTTTGTTAGTATCTGAGACTCCTCCCGGAATGAAAATGTTAAATTTCGCAGTTGTATGTCCTAAGACCGGAGACTGTTGAGATGGATTTCTGTTAGCTCAAGCAAGCAATCCCAGTTTAATTGCAGCCGTACTTGGAATTTATACTTTGTGAGTACTCCACCAAAGGCTTTGTTAGAAGATACTTTCTCCAGAGTGCTCATGGTTTGGATCAGAATACCACTTGGTTCAACTCTCACCGTTTGTAATATCGATTTCGCGAATCTGCTCCTACTTCACGTGACCCTTTGCTGAGGTAAGGTCATTAACCTTCATTTTCAGTGAATCCATCATGGTGAGTTCCACCTAGTTAGTTCTTCTCTATGATACTGATGATTCTCCTTATGGAATGACTTAGCCACCCAAGTCAAAAAATCAGCACGGTTTGGGTCGTGCAATTATCAACAAACAGGCAAAGGATGCACGCCAGTCGAATAAAACAGATCTTGTCAGTAGAACTGGTGTTTCTCTATGGATGTCAGCTTATTTGTCTTCTCAAGTACACCACAGACCTTGAATCTCGGCTAAAGTCAGTGACCCAGGAGCGGGATTTAGATGAATTTTTGAATACCGCCCAGCTTGCGGCAACGGATTTCACGGCTGGTTTGTTCTATATATCTTTCACTGATATGCATTTTTACGCACCTCTTTAGAAAGACAAAATGTCAAAATCATCCAATCACCCTCGTTAACCGCATCTACCGCACATAACCCTTTCTTATTGAGTGCCCAAGAAGAAAGAGACGCACTAAACCGCCATAAAGAGAATCGTGACAAATTGCGGGTGCCCCGAAGGTATTGTCCTCCATTTGGTGCTTGAAACTATCTAAATGTCTTATAGGCCGCCGTGGACAAGGGATCTTACCCCAGAACAACTCGAACGGCAGGAACGAGATTCCTTCCTTAATTGGCGACGAAGCCTCGCTGAGTAAGCTGTTTCACCTGAAAACTGGTGAATTCATTCCTCAAACTAAACTATTTTAGATTGGCGGAGGAGAAAGAATTATTACTTACTCCCTTTGAACGGAACATCGAAGTTTGGCGGCAGCTGTGGCGTGTATTGGAGCGCTCACACCTAGTCGTTCAAATTGTCGATGCACGTAACCCGTTGAGATTTAGATGTGAAGATCTGGAATCGTATGTAACGGATATTGAGGGCCCTGAAGGCGAGAGTGGCACTGCGACGGAAGATTTTAGGCGGAAAAACCTGTTATTAATCAATAAGGCTGATTTATTAACAAATGAACAGCGGTGGGTGGAAATTCAAGTGTGCAATAAATAACGCTGAAAAATAACCTAGGCGACAATGGGCTGATTATTTTGATCAACAAGGCATTAAGTATGCTTTCTTCTCGGCTGCCCATGCTACGGCATTACAACAGGCGAGAAAGGAAGCTGCCGCATTGGCTGATGCTAAAGCCCCAGTGACAGAGGACCTGGAGGGGGACTCTGGATCTGACAATTCCGACAATGACGAAGAGGAGGTTGAAATTGAACCATCTGAGGAACAACTTAAACGTATTGATGAACCTCTCTCGTCATCGAGTGATTCTGAATTTGATGACGAATTCGATGAAACACTATATTATTCGGCTGAGGAAGATACCTCTGACGACGTCCGTGTCAAAGTGCTTTCCGTGAATGAATTGGAAGAGCTTTTCATAAAGTCAGCTCCGAAGCTACCACGTTTGTGCTGTTACTGAATGCTGCCGTTTATCACTCATTACTTTATCAGCTACAACCAATAACCATCCAATTCGATTCACAGTTGGCCTTGTGGGTTACCCAAATGTCGGCAAATCTAGTACCATCAATTCTCTTCTCGGAGAGAAAAAGGTTTCTGTATCAGCCACGCCAGGAAAGACAAAACATTTCCAAACGATTCATCTGTCGCAGGACATTGTGCTATGTGATTGTCCGGGGCTAGTATTTCCACAATTTGCGACGCAAAAAGCAGAGCTAGTCTGCGATGGTGTCCTCCCCATAGATCAGTTACGCGAAGCCCATGGACCAGTCGGACTATTAGCTAAAAGAATTGGACGGGAAGTTTTGGAGGCCACCTATGGTTTAACCATTCGAAGACGAGGCGAAGAGACGGGGTTCGAGACGAATGTTGTCACGGCGGAAGATCTTCTCATCGCCTATGCAGGTAAGCATGTAGTTGTCCGTTGCTACAATTTATATAACTGTATCAACCCAGTTGCCCGAGACTTCACTCGAGCAGGGCAAGGAAACCCCGATGAATCGCGTGCAGCTCGTTATCTCTTGAAAGACTACGCCACAGCCAAACTCTTGTTTTGCCACCCCCCGCCTGGCATTTTAGAGGAGGATTTCAACGCCCCCACCAAAAAGAACGCCATTCGGCGGATGGAAGAGGCAGGGAAGAAAAAGGCTCCTGTGACCCGTGTGGGCAAAGGGGCTGATACATTCATGGCCCCGATTTTACCTCATAACGCTGATGGTCCTGCGGAAGGCCAAAAATCTCAGGTATTGGATACTTCGTTTTTCGCGAATGGGACGGGCCTTTCGGCTCGCCCCTTTGTGCGTGGTAAGGAGTTCACTCGTGCGAAGGCTTTTCCCCACCAGCATTCGGTTGCTGATGATGGGACGCCGATATCTGGACGACGTGCGAGGCTGTTGGCGGTGTTGGCGAATAACCCTGAGGGTGTGGGTGTGGGTGCGACTCGGGACAAGAAACATCATAAAGGGCACAAGAGAGTTAAGCAGCGGAGTGGCAAGGGATATGACTGATTAGGAGACGACATTCGTTTACATTATTTACATCAGGAGGTGGAATTCGAAGCTGCTTGCGTTCAACCATCTAAGTTTACTAAATTTCTTAATTCCCTAAAACACGTCAAGTATGTATTAAGACTAAACAGGCCTTGGAACCCTTGCTCTGCTGCTCGGCGTTCCTCGCAACTACACCCCCGCGAGCCATGGTCCGGCTGTTGGGGGACTTTGATCGCCCCCCCACAACTTTATTCTGTAGCAGCAACTTTAAGCACTCATGAGAGCGATGTGTGACATAGTTCATTGTATTATATGACTATCTAGTTTTTATTCCTGCATTACTACTTCCGTCGAAATTCCACGAAGATTACGTAATACCCACCTTGCCGTAATCTACTGGCCAGTCGCAGGTAACGACGAGCAGACATGTCGAGAGCCGTGCCGCCATTCCAAACATCTAATGGCGATTATAGACGAGCCAAGTCACCTACTAATGGTCTTCCTACTAATCCATATAATAACAGTTCTGGACAATCAACGCCCCCATTATCTATCAATCGACCTTCACAGCGACCCACCACTCCCAATTCCGTAGCTGGCTCCTCGAAGGCCTTTACTAGTCCTCTAAGGCCCAGCCGATCAGATTTGAGAGCCAGACAAGGCAGCGGTGAACCCGTACGCTCACGCCTTGACTATAACATCGATACAACCCCCAAGCGTCCGCGTTACGAACGTGATGGTAATAATGGTGCACCATCAGATGACACTGGCTTGTCACCTACATCACCTCAAATGTCAGCTGTTGCTGCTGCCTTTCAGAGTGCTGGCGCTGCGCGAAGGGCTATGATGAATGGAGATACTGACCGGGCTCAAGAGAGAGAGCGCGAGATGGCCAGGGAGAAGGAGAGGCAGCGTCGCCTGCGGGATAAAGTCCAAGGTCGAAGAACTAATGGAAAAGCTAAAGCGGGTGATATCGATGGTGCGTAATACGTGTCTGGCTTGGCGCGAACTAATATGCCTCAGCCGTCCTGGACCAGATTTCGGACGAGTGGGAGGCCGTTTTGGATCCGGAGGTAGGTTGTCGCCTAACTTCATATATTTTATCTTTAATCCTGGACAGTTTAATCCTGTGGACCTAGCTCTATCCTTGATGGACGATTCGTCGCTCGGAAAGGACATGACTTCGTTCCAAGAGACGAAACGGTTACTCGAAAAGACTCTCAGAGGAACCGTGAACAGTAAGAAGACATTTACGATGTTTTTTTTTTTACCGTATAATAAATTTATTTGCGGATTAGAACACTATCAATCTTTTGCCGCTGCCCTTCCCCGCCACGCTTCCCTTCTAAATTCTCTAACCTCTACACAAACACAAATAGGTGATATGCGTACTTCTTTACAAGAAGTTAAAGAAGCTCTTGGAAGCAAACGGGCTGATTTAGTCCAGTTGTGGACGAGAGGCCAAACACTTGAGGAGATGCTTCGCCTATTGGACCAAATGTATGTTGCGCTCAAACTGTTAGCTCTATCTCGTTTACAATAACCGATTAGCGAATACTTGAAAGCCATCCCTGACACGCTTGAATCACTCATGTCAGAAAAGCGTTTACTGCAGGCGTCCGTACTCCTTGTCCGAAGTCTTAAGACAATAGGTCGACCGGACATGCTAGAGATCGGTGCTGTTGCCGACTTGCGGAGTTATCTATCTGGACAGGAAACAGTGCGTAGCCCGATTGCTTGACTCTATCTTAGTCCCACCTTTCCCCTAGGCACTGAAGGAAATCTTGATTGAAGAGCTCCATGCACATTTGTATCTTAAAACATTCTGGTGCGAGTCCCGGTGGTCTCCGTACTCTCCTGGTCAACAAACTAGTACGTTCATTCCAATTAATTGGTATACGTACTAATTCAAAGCTAGTTCCTACGGTTGAGTACGAGAAAAATGGTGCCGCGAATGAACCTCCGAAAGCTCCTTCTCTCGAACTATATTCACGACCACAACGTTTGATACGCTTCATTCATAGCCTCATGATCCGTCCCAATCAACATCCAGTCAACGTCTCAGAAGACCCCATAGCGATGCGCCGGCAATCGACTGGGGCTCCCGTCACGATCTCGACTGATTCATCTTCGGGTAACCCAGAGAGCGATTCGTTCTCGTACATCGAGACAGTACTCGAGTCACTTGCCGTACTGGGAGAACTCGGGAACGCACTAGATGTCGTAGCGCAACGTCTACCCGTCGAGATCTATTCATTGGTAGAGACCACTATTGAAGAGGTGAACGAACGAGCGGAGTTTAACAAGCGTATGTTATCACTAGCTCCAGGGACATCGTCGATGGGACGTCCATCCAACCTCATGGGAGGCTCGCGCAATCTGACCATCACGTTAACTGGCTTACGGCTAACATCATTGGAGTCTTCTGTAAAACCTGCTGATCAGGAGATACTGCGGGATATGTTTTGGACCCTATACTCCAAATTGGATGCTGTCCTTCAGAGTTTGAGAGTTGTCTACGAGGTTGCTAACCGAATTGGTTCGGTGGGTGCTTGTAACTTCGACGGCCCTAGCCCTTTTAATAATATATGATTAGCGGCGAGATTTCAAAGACTCTGCTGGTGCAAAACCTGGAGCCATCTTTCCTTTAGCTGAACTATGGCATCCGATACAGGCAGAAGTGGGTATTGCGGCACTCGCCAACGCCCCGGACTAACCCTTTGAACAGATCCGATCCCTTTTGCATGACTATCTAACGGATGAAGAGCGTGGCGTCAGCTCTGGCCGCAATTCGATAAAATCGATCAGTGAGGTACTCCGGGAAGGGAGAATAACACGCGATAAAACAAAAGTCAGTGTTCAATTATCCTTGCCTTGTTGCAGCTTTCTGATATGTTCCCTTATTAGCCCGTTTTCCGCTTTGCCGATTCAGATTCCAAGCTTGCTACCAGGAGTCTAAAGCAGCATGAAGACGAACTTATTCGTGTGTTGAAGCAGTCCGTTCCAGGCTTAGTCCAAGGGACGGGCGAACAGGCAGCGCAGTCGACACTGACACAGATAGGAACAGATGAACGCTTCCTTGAAGTTGGTCGTCATCGCGTCCTCGTCAGACCAGACGCATTCCATGTCGGCGTCCTATTCCAGCCTACTTTGTCGTTCCTTGACAGGGTTGTCGAAATCTTGCCGACAGGGGTGGATGCTGCTCGAGCTTCCAGTGCATTCTTGGACGAATTTGTCTTGAACGTGTATCTACCACAATTGGAAGAGAAAGTTCAGTCGATATTCACCCACGCTGTGTCAGGTATGTTCCATTCTTGCCGTTGGGTCGGCTTCACGTGTCTGTTTTTTTTCAGATCCTGACGCATTCCAACCTGATGCGATATCAACTGCTTTATCGGCTCAGCCATTGGTCAAGGTGAGCCATTTGACTCCTTGTGCCAGGTTTGAAACTGAAGGCTGCGTGTAGGCAAGTACACAATTAACGGGGCTAACGAGTTCGCTTTGTGCGATGTTACGGACTACTCCTTTCCATCGTGAAAACTACTCGCGTCTCATTTTGGGCGTGATTATCCAATTTTATCATCGCTGTAGTGACTACTTCCGAGAGCTTGTGTCAAGGCCGGGCTCGAATAACATTACCGACGAAATGCAGATATCCACTTCTGCAGTATGGGCCCAACGTCCAGAAATTACCGCATGTCTGTCTGCTTTGTATAGTGATATGGTATGTGATGGCGATATTTCGAGGTTGGAGCAGTGATTGATGGCCACATAGGTGGAGGACCCTAAGAAGAGACAAAATCTGTGCCGGCAAGAAGCTCGAGTTGAGCTTGGACTTCTTGGAAATGATACAATCCCGTACGATGACCTGATTACTGCAAATCGAAAACTGGAAGCGTTGGGTAACCTGTACCACAGTCTGGTTAGTGGGGCAGTCGTAACAATTTCACCTAATGTCTTACAGTTTTTCGAAGAGCTGGTTCATTCAGCAGCTATCTGCCTTGAAGATTTTATCGGAGGAGCCTGTTTCTCCCGGCAGTGGCGATGTACTCGAACCACCTACTGCTCGAACGCCCTATACGCCCCGTATACCCATGATACCGCCCGTTCTTCCTCATGAACAACCACGATTGCCACTCACTCGGGCTATGGCATTGTAAGTACCGCGGAGGTGGCTTCGCATATTACGGACTGATAAATCTGTATAGGCGGTTCGATGCACTGCTCAAGACATATGAACAATTGGCAGAAATGGTGCTGTTCACTTTTCGAACGGACATACGCTGTCGGGCCATCCATTACCTTAATTTGTCTCTTCGTCGGGTAAGCAATTTCACGCTTTACCAAGATCTCTGCAAAGTAAAATTTTTTCGTATGCCGTATCTATAGGGTAATTACCAACTTGAACATGAGCCAATCGAGCCAGATCCACATATTGTTGAACTGAACATCGAAATCGGAAAGTGTGATGATGCTGCGGTCGCTTCTCTGCCTGAAAAAGAAAGAAGGTACGTTTTTTCTGTCCTGTTATGCTGTGCAATTTTTAATGAAAACGTAGATTCGTCTTTGAAGGGCTAGGAACGCTGATGGAACAAGTTTTAATCTCCGGTTCTCGCCAGCTCCGTTTCGTGAACGAACATGGTGTTAAGAAGATTCTGCGAAATGTCGTCTCTCTCCAGCAAAACCTTAAGACTTTGACAGACGGTCCAAGAAACACAGGTCTTGAGCGTGCCAAACAATATTATGGATTGTATTCGATCACACCTTCTGTGAGTCTTTGACACCAGGGTTTCTGTTATTCGTGATAATCATATGGAACTGGCTTTCAGGCGATGCTCGAGGGCATGAAGAAGAAGCCGCAATTTACTTTCGAGGAGTATCGGTCCATGCTGAATTTTCAATGTGGCGTTGACCAAGCGCTTGGTGAGGCAGGGGCCGCACAAGCGACGGATCGAGAGTATAGCTCATATCTCATACAATTACATGAACTCGCCGTGGGCGATATCATGGATGATGATTCATGAGCTATACGAGATGACGATCTTCTTCACTGTAGCCAGCCTTCGTTCCTTTCTACGGTGACGCTGACCTCTTGTGGATTCAAATGCAAAATTTTGGCATAACATTTTCGACCCTCGGGCATGTTTTTAATTATTATATTTTCGCATTATCTGTGTTTTTTTTATGACATCTGTTTTAATGAGAGCATTTACATTTTAAAAGGCCGGTGATGTTAGCTCGTATTCTCAACAACATCGGAATTGACTCTGTCACTATGGTGTTGAAATGAACCGGTGTGTTAGTTTGGCGGTAGAGCAAAGGGGGGTAGTACAAATATGATAGAGCGAACTGGATCTAGAAAAGATAAGTTCCCTCAGGCAACCCTGCGTTTTTTTCGCGGTCTGCCGCGGCTCCTTGGTGATTGTTCGCCCTCATCCTGATTTTCAACCTGGCGTTTCCTCGTGTTGTCTTTGGGCCTTGTGACGTCTTCCTCTTTATGATGGACGGTCCTCCAATGTTCACTCGTCATCCAAGATATTTTTTTCTCGCATGTCGCATTACATTTTGCACCACTTTCTGGATCAACGTAGGGACAACGTCGAGTAGGGGGGGCTGTTACGGTCTTTCGACCCCGGCCGGTGCGACCTCGCTTTGAGGGTGAACTCGAACTGTGGTTGGCCCGAGCACCGGAATGGGAGGCTTGAACCTCCGTCGTGCTACCACTAGCTACAGGTTGAGACTGGCGTCCACAGTCTTCGAGGCATTCCGAATCGTCAGCGGAAAATTCTTTACTCAGGGTAGTATACTCACCGCATTCATCGTCGCTTTTCCACAAAAAAACGGGTTGATACGGGCTTTAAGGGAAATGAGGCACACATACCTAAGGTGGTCACATCCAGCGGCTTTCCTGTCAAGACGCCTCTTCACTTGGACAAAATCATGGAATACCTCGCACGGATTAACCGTACCGGTAGAGCCGTAGGGTAAATTATGAGGCTCCTGAATATGTCTAAGGGCTTCCTTCCTGTGCCACAAGCATAAGAGGTTTAAAGGAAAGATAAGGGGGACAAGCATACCGTTGCCACTCAAAAAAAAAGAGAGGGGGGAGAATACCGTTGCCACTCAAAAAAAAAGAGAAGTCGGGATCTGACATTTAGGAAGGTGGGATAATAAAGAAAAAAGTGCGTGGTTGTAGTTGCAGGAAGGAAAAGTGTCGCGCCTTTATACCAACAATTTAATTTTGACAGTGGCTCCGAGCTTTGTTAATAAGTCCAAACTGGCCAGATTATTGTGGCTATATCAACAATAGGAAAGCAAAATGCACTCCCCAAGCCACTAGAGTGTGTGGGTTGTGGAAGCCTGCGCATACACATCACTCTTTGAAGCAATAATAGGTAGTTTGAAACATTATGTACCCACAAGCGGTTCAAGAATGATAGGCATAGGAGACCGCAATGCGACAAGCCAGGCCGACGGCAGACTATACATTAGGAAATAGTGCTTGAACAGCGTAGCTGAGCTACTTACTCGCATATTACCTTACATTCGGTCGGAGCTTTCTTAATTTTGACATCAAATCCCATTTCCTGGGATGTGAATGTCTTAGCTTATCCAGGAAGCCCGGTGTTGTTTGTTGTACTTGCAAATACTTAAATCGGATGTGAGTTTCGCAGGCTAAATTGACGGATGAATAAAGATACATCGCTATTCTCGATGTTCGAAAACTCCTACTAGAATGCTGGATATCATGTGAATGTATTGGCAACTCTTTCAAATCCTACACCAGCTAAGGAGTCAATTGGATTCAGAAAATAAATGTTTTGCCAATCCAACGAGTATTCAGACCGTGTAGCATGGGCTTCCGTTCAAATTTAACACCGTTTGGAGAGCGCGGGAGCACAAGCACCAGGAAATAGGGAAATGTATATTTACCTTAGCTAGCTTGTATAAATAGGCCTAGCGCCAGCTATAAACTAATCAAGACACCGCACAATAGTGCTCCTTTGTTAGACAGGGCCGCCTATAATGAGAGCCGGGGTTTTGATCACAGTGAACACAACGCCTTCGTTCCACCCCACGCCCCTTGTTACTCCCTTTGTTCCACCTTACTCTCTTATGCCACATTTATTGCCATTGTTTTAATATCACAAAAGCAGCCTCTTAGTGTAGAACTCACAAGACTGAGGTAAGTCAACTTACACAAGACAAATACAACACTAAGGAATCTGGTTGCCTGATGTAGCCGAAAATGCCCAGCTCTAGTATTAGATCCATCAGGAATTCCGAATGCGATTTTATGTATATTTAATTTGTTGTAACCTATATTCACACCACTTCTAAGATAATATATTCTATTTACGTACAGCCTTTGGACAATGACCCTCAAACCGGTGGGCTTATATCGAACCTTGGCTACAAGGCGTTTAATGACTTCTGCCTCGCACGATTTGACCGGTTTATGTGGGATCCCAAAACACGCGATCGAGTCAACGCTCTACGGCACCGCATTGTCTTCACACATGCGGACCTGGTGCCTCGCAATGTGTTGGTCGACAAAAATAACAGGGTTATTGCGATTATTGTTTGGGCGATGGCTGGGCGGAGGCCGGAACAATGGGAATATGGGAAAACGATGTGGGCTCAAAACGGTGGAGGATCGCCCGAATTTGTACGAGGATTCCTTTCTGACTACGGTGACCAACTTCCCCTTCACGACGAAATGTGCGACCTTTACGGAGCTTCATTTAAATTATCATTAGATACCACCTCCCACTACATCACACTTAATTTTTTAACCTGTTTCTGCTGGGGTTGGCTCGGGTCGATTTGAAGCTTGAAAATTGATACTTTGCGGGAGCCATGGTATACAGGGGGTTGTGTAATAGACGTAGTAAACCATAATATATATGCTATGCTACTCAGTTGATAATTTGTTAATGAAAGCGTCGAAATATCCCTCAGCCTAGCGGATTCTTACTTTTTTTACGTTGGTGAAGACTGTACATATATTTTTTCGAAAGAGAGTTGTCACGAATATCAACAGTGACATAATATCATAGCGGTGGTCCATTGGAACTGGTTGCTCCTCACGGGTTGCCTTTGGATTAATATCTGGTTACTTTGTGCTTATGGTTCAACCAGAATGGCATCCCCCTCAGCGGCAAGTCCACATGGTCCGAACACCCACGGACGAGGAAATACACTGAATTTAACAATTCACTTCATTTCCTTAGCTGGCATGGCAGTCCGAAGAGTACCCAATGCGTCTACATAATAATATGTGACATACCAATGCTGTGTAATTTTTAATGAAAACGTAGATTCGTCCTTGAAGGGCCTCCGGTTCTCGCCAGCTCCGTTTCGTGAACAAACATGGTGTTAAGAAGATTGTGCGAAATGTCGTCTCTCTCCAGCAAAACCTCAAGACTTTGACAGATGGTCCAAGAAACACAGGTCTTGAGCATGCCAAACAATATTATGGATTGTATTCGATCACACCTTCTGTGAGACTTGACAGCAGGGCTTTTGTTATTCGTGATAATCATATGGGACTGGCTTTCGGGGAATGCTCGAGGGCATGAAGAAGAGGCCGCAATTTACTTCCGAGGAGTATCGGTCCATGCTGAATTTTCAATGTGGCGTGGACCAAGCACTTGGTGAGGCAGGGGCCGCACAAGCGACGGATCGAGAGTATAGCTCATATCTCATACAATTACATGAACTCGCCGTGGGCAATATCATGGATGATGATCTATGAGCTATACGGGATGACGATCTTCTTCACTGTAGCCAGCCTTCGTTCTTTTCTACGGTGGCGCTGGCCTCTTACGGATTTAAATGGAAAATTTTGGCATAACATTTTCGACCCTCAGGCATGTTTTTAATTATTATATTTTCGCATCATCTGTGTTTTTTTATGACATCTGTTTTAATGAGAGCATTTACATTTTAAAAAGCCGGTGATGTTAGCTCGCATCCTCAACAGCATCAGAATTGACTCCGTGACTATAGTGTTGAAGTGAACCGGTGTGTTAGTTTGGCGGTAGGGAAAAGGGGGGTAATGGTACAAATATGATAGAGCGAACTGTATCTGGAAAAAATATGTTCCCTCAGGTTCCGTTTTCTGCTGTTCCGCGGCACTTCCTTCGTGGTTGTTTGACCTTGCTTTCCTCATCAAAGGACGAATGGGAATATTCATATATGAACATCACCGCGGGGGCCTCACTGCGCGGATCCTTCTCCCTGGAGGTAATCAACGTGCCTTGTCCGACTACGGGGTAGTCTTTGGATGTTGTGGCGGCACTGCCTTGTGGTTGTTTGAGCGAATGCTCATCCTTAATATGGCGATTCTTCGCGCTGTTTCGACTGAAGCGCGACCCGCAATATTCGCATTTGAACGTCAGCGCGGGGACGTTACTGCGCTCGTACTTCTCCCTGGAGGTAATCAACGTGCCTTGTCCGACTACGAGGCAGTCTTTGGGCGTTGCAACGGCTTCGCCCGTGCCTGGTGCTTTTACAGTCTTTCGACCCCGGGTGGTGTGACCTCCTTTTGAGCGTGAACTCGACCTGCGGTTGACTCCAGCACCGGAACGGGAGCCTTGAATCTCCGTCGTGCTACCACCAGCTACAGGTTGAGACTGGCATTCAGTCTTCGGGGCCTTCAGAATCGTCAGCGGAAAAATTCTTTACTCAAAATAGTATACTTACCGCATTCATCGTCGGTTTTCTACAAAATAACGGGTTGATACGGGCTTTAAGGGAAATGAGGCACACATACCTAAAGGCGTAAACTCCATGCCTGTTAATACCACGTATCATTTCTTCATAATCATGGAATACCTCCTGCGGTTGAACCGTTGCGTGGAGTGGACCATGAGGCTTCTGAATTTCTATATGGGCTGATAAGGGGGACCAGTTCATATCAGAAGAAGAGAAGGAGAGAAACGATATTTAGGAAGATGGGATAAGAAAGTAAAAAGAGAGTGGTTGTAGTTGCAGGAAGGAAAAGTGTCCCGCTTTTATAGCAACAATTTTCTTTTGCCACAACGTGACAGTGGCTCCGAGCTTTGTTAATAAGTCCAAATTGGCCAGATTATTGTGGATATATCAACAATAGGAAAGCAAAAGGCACTCCTCAAGCCACCAGAGTGTGTGGGTTGTGGAAGCCTGCACATACACATCACTCTTTGAAGCAATAATAGGTAGTTTGAAACATTATGTACCCACAAGCGGTTCAAGAACGATAGGCATAGGAGACCACAACGTGACAAGCCGGGCCGACGGCAGACCAGTGCTTGAACAGCGTAGCTGAGCTACACCGGGATAACCCCCCTCTCCAAAAAAATTTAGGATGCTTACGTAGAGCCTTATTTTATATAAACTCCAACAATCATCCATTAAATCCTTATGAGTTAAAATTGGTTAGGGATCTTTTGAGGATCCTAAAGTTCATTGGATTCTAAACCCTGTAATCACATGTTAGATCCTTAACCAATTTTAACTCGGTTATGGATCTTTTAAGGGTCCAAAAGTTCGTTGGATTCTAAACCCGCCAAACAGATATTGGATCCTTAACCGACTTTAAATCGGTTAAGGATTCGATGAGTGATTGGCGGAGTTTATGTAAAATAAGCCTCTACTGAGGATCCTAAATTTTTTTGGAACAATGGCTTTTCCCAGTTACTCGCATATTACCTTACATTCGGTCGGAGCTTTCTTAATTTTAACATCAAATCCCATTTCCTGGGATGTGAATTCTTTAGCTTATCCAAGAAGCCCGGTGTTTGTTGTACCTCCAAATACTTAAATTGGATGTAAGTTTCGCAGGCTAAATTGACCGATGGCCCATAAAGATGTATCGCCATTATTGATGTTCGAAAACTCCTACTAGAATACTGGATATTATGTGAATGTATTTGCAACTCTTTCAAATCCCACGCCAGCTAAGGAGGCAATTGGATTCAGAAAAGAAATATTTTGCCATCCAACGAACATTCAGATCGTGTAGCATGGGGTGCCGTTAAAATTTAAAACCGTTTGGAGAGCGCGGGAGCACAAGCACCAGGAAATAGGGAAATGTATATTTACCTTAGCTAGCTTGTATAAATAGGCCTAGCGCCAGCTATAAACTAATCAAGACACCGCACAATAGTGCTCCTTTGTTAGACAGGGCCGCCTATAATGAGAGCCGGGGGTATTGATGATGGATCACAGTGAACACTTCGTTTTATTCCACGCCCCTTGTTATTCCTTTTGTTCCACCTTACTCTCTTATGCTGCCATTGTTTTAATATCACATAAGCAGCCTCTTAGTGTAGAGCTCACAAGACTGAGGTAAGTCAACTTACACAAGACAAATAACCACAACACTAAAGAATCTGGTTGCCTGACGCAACCGAAAATGCCCAGCTCTAGTATTAGATCCATCAGGAATTCCGAGTGCGATTTTATGTATATTTGTGGCAAACGACATTCACACCACTTCTAAGATAATATATTCTATTTGCGTACGGCCTTTGAACAATGACCCCCCGAACCGGTGGGCATAAATCGAACCTTAGCTACAGGGCGTTTAATGACTTCTGCCTCTCACGATTTGACCGGATCCCAAAATACGCGATCGAGTCAACGCTCTACGAGACAAGGTGTCAAATCAGCACCGTATTGTCTTCACACATACGGACTGGTGCCTCGCAATATGTTGGTCGACAAAAATAACAGGGTTGTTGCGATTATTATTTGGGCGATGGCTGGGCGGAGGCCGGAACAATGGGAATATGTGAAACGATGTGGGCTCAAAACGGTGGAGGATCGCCGGAATTTGCACGAGGATTCCTTTCTGGCTACAGTGACCAACTTGCCCTTCACGACGAAATGTGTGACCTTTACGAGGCCCCATTTAAATTATCGTTAGATACCGCCTCCCACTATGTCACACTTAATTTTTTGACCTGTTTCGGGTGGGGTTGGCTCGGGTGGATTTGAAGCTTGAATCTGGCCAGCGATGGCTTCAAAGCCCCTCAGAGCCGAATTCCGTCAGAACTGGTAATATTGGTTGAATTACATGCATCGGAACTCGTGTGATACACTTAACTTAAACTGGCAAGGTGCTGCGAGTCACAGCATACTAACCTACCTTGTTCAATGTTCACTGAGGATTTATAACGTACTCTTGATTTCACTTGTGTGATTCTTCCCCTTCTCTTCATCTATACTTTAAACGCTCCCCCCAATAATGCTCCGTAGCGAAGGATTAGCATCAAGAGAGAGCATTGATATGTGACAAAAAGGATGGCAGACAACCACTTGAACCGTCGACGCAGGGAAGTCGCACCGCTGCCGTGCAGGACCCGTTGGTGGTGCCACGACACACATGTCCCAAAATTAAAGCGTGACAGACACTACGTGTCATGATGATATCCCGAGAGACCGCTAAAACAGCAGATTATTCCACAAAATGGGGACGTTGAAAGTGAGTTGGCAGAGCTGGACTATGGTAATATGATCATAGAGTCTGCGGATTGAACTTGTACGTATGTGACTCAAAAACCGTATATGACGACCAACTAATGTAGCCGCGCTAGCTCAATCGGTAGGGCGTAAGACTCTTACAGTCCCTCTGACCGGGTAGGAGTCTTAAGGTTGCGGGTTCGATCCCCGCGCGAGGCTGAATTTTTTTGGAAGTCTCCATACACCACCATAATGAATTTTCCCACGGCCCCAAAGGCCAGTGTCAGAGTATCTCCCCCACACCTCCTACTGAACTCAGTTCTCTCTGAAATATATAGCGTTATCTCTCCATTATTTGCCCACATTGAAAATGGTGCCGTAACTATGGACTGCCCTCTTCAGGGCACTTTCCAGTCCCAAAATGGCAGCACAATGTTAACATTCGAAATAAAAGAAAACGCAACTTGTGCCAAAGTCCAGGCTGATGAATGGGCTAGAGAAATCAAGCCCTAATGCGACTGTACCCCAATGAACCTATGCAGTGGTTGCCCACAGCACCCCGTCTGACATACTTGATGATGCTGGAGATATCTGACAGGCCATTAGATCAATAGAGAAACAGAACCATGAATCTGCTCTCCCCTATGCTATAGCAGTGACAAATTCAAATGCAGGCCACTTATGATAAGTTTCAAAAACAGAGGAGCTGCTAGTCTTGCCTTCAGGGTGAGATAGAGATGTGCCGGAAGTCCGCGGTTTTCTTTGCCTCCAAATATTTATAGCTTTCTGTATAACTTGCTAATAGAGCATGATTTTGGTTCATATCTCACTCGGATGTATTTTTTGAAGGTTACATTGATTGGAGGAGCAATATTAATCTCGACACTCAAAAGGGCCTTAGTAGGACATTTGGTATGTCACATATTATGTAGACGCATTGAAAACTCCTCGAGACTGTCATGCCAGCTAATGAAATGAAGTAAATTGTTAAATTCAGTGTATTTCC
Organism: Hysterangium stoloniferum; assembly: GCA_015178975.1. Classification (NCBI taxonomy): domain Eukaryota; kingdom Fungi; phylum Basidiomycota; class Agaricomycetes; order Hysterangiales; family Hysterangiaceae; genus Hysterangium; species Hysterangium stoloniferum. The sequence continues at coordinate 72,754 of WHVD01000046.1, forward strand.
TCGTCCGCGGGTGTTCGGACCATGTGGACTTGCCGCTGCGGGGGATGCCATTCTGTTTGAACCATGAGCACAAAGTAACCAGATATTAAGCAGCCCGTAGGGAGCAACCAGTTCCAGTGGACCACCACTATGATATTGTGTCACTGTTGATATTCGCGACAGCTGTCTTTCGAAAAAATATATGTACAGTCTTCACCGATGTAAAAAAATAAGAATCCGCTAGGGATATTTCGACGCCTTCATTAGCAAATTATCAACTGAGTGGCATCGTATATCTACTATGATTTACTATCTCTATTACACAACCCTTGTATACCATGGCTCCCGCAAAGTATTCAATTTTCAAAGCCAATGAAGCTGCTAGATTGTCATAGGATGTCCATTTGAGCGGCTGCGCGTACCGATTTCCGTCTCGTTGGATGCGAAGTATTGGGCAATATCCTGCTGCTGGAGGGGAACCGGATTCTCGGCGCGGGTTGCCATAATCAGCACTGGCAATTCAAAATTAGATTATGATCAGGCTTCATCCATCGACAGTAAATAATATACAAGAATACAGTATTTTTAATATATCAAGTACCAAGTTCACAGATTTTCCAAGCTGGAAGCGCGGTTCCGTGCTCCCACCAGATTCAAGTACATTATTATTTTCGGTTTGTCTCGGGTTTCACAGTGCCTGCTTTGATAACCCAATCTACATCTTCTTCAGAAGCCTGCCCAACCCGCCACATGCGAGAGGAATTTGATAACGATAGTGGTGATAGTGAAGTTTGTCCACCATACTTTCCTTCGGTATCGGGTGTTAAAATCGGAATACGACTAAGCAGTTCGCGGTATCTTCTGCGCAAGAATCTTTTGGTAAACTGGGAGTCAGATGCGGCATGCTGTAAGGGGTTCTCCGAGTCGCCAGGCTCCGCAGCCTTGCCACGTTGTCTTCTGGGTACGGGGGAAGACATGTGCCCAGAACTAGCAAGTTGCTCGACTTCTTTAAGGAGGCTGAGCCCTTCTGCGCCTGTCTGACGAAACCTACTTGTTTCTGAAACCCCATTAGGCTTCGTTAGCTCAAGTGGGTAATATGTCTTCTTGACCTCCGCCACGTAGTAGCGCCAGCGAATATTAACCTCTCTGCGACGACTGAGCGTTCCCAACAAACGAGCCTCTTCTGACTTGGGGTCGGCGCGCTCAGGTAGTGTAGGCGGTGTCACCAACGCAACGGGCTTGAGAGGCTTCGTGATAGTTCGAGCATGCGCAGATACGAGAAGTGTGGAAAGTTCCGGGGAGTAAGATGGAGGCCGGGATCGCTCCACCCCCGGAATAATTCGAGGTGGTGGCGGGTCGAATGGATTTGTCAGGAATCGCTATCGGTGTAAAACATTAAAAAACTGGGCTTTACATTCCGCTAATTGAAGAAAACCTGCGCACCTTCATCAGCTCGTGTTTCAGTTTTCCTTTCCTTCCGTAGGCAACATCCAGTACATGCTCCATAGCCTTCTTTTCTCCGTTATTGGCTCGCCGTAATCGACGCAGTTCCTGTGGCAGTTCAGAACACGTTCCAGCCACACAAACCGGGAATGCTGACCTTCTTCGCTCTGCTCAGTTTTGCATTCACTAAAGTCAGATTGCACCGCCTGCCTACAACGTTTTCGCGAAAATATTGCTGTATTGTCACATGAAAGAATTGCCTTGAGCCAAACAAAGAGTCCATCAGGATACGCGAGTTAAATGAGGTTGACGGGCCTACCTTACGTATAGATGCGGAAGCCGCCGTGCTTCACGAAGCAAGGATCTGTAGACCGATGAAATGACGGAAAACTCTGGCATTAGTAATCATCAACCCCTATTCATCAGGAGGTTGTCCCAGGAAAGTCAAGCTGTTTGGAACTCCGCGAAGCGGCCCGCCAGAGAGTCATTCTGCAGAGCTTCGTGGCAGACTACAACCGTGGTAATAACTGAAGAGGGAAGTAATTTCCTTGATTTTAATACTATTCACCACTGTTTCTCTTTATTGCCTGAGTATGCTTGTCCCCTCGATCCTCCTAAAGAGAAAGGGGTTGGGTTTTTCTAACTTTAACTTATTCGTGTTCGCTCAGGAGAATAATGCATATATCAAGAAGACGTGATGTTTTTATTTCTTGTTTTATTCCAACCCTTGTTTTTTATGTTGGTCAAGTTCATATATAAAACCCGAGCTTGAGTACTATACCCTTGGCCCCACAGCACACATTGGTGCCGCACCACGTCGGGTTTTGAAATTCCGTCATTACATCCTTTCTAATACATTATTCTCATGGGCCATTTTGCACGATATTCAAGCATCCAGAGCCAGCTCCGACAACTGACACAGGTCATAAACGATGTTCTGGAGTCACCTAGGTGAGCAATTATCATTCGGGCGGTCCGTCGTGGCTTGTGATTCACAGATTATCAGGGACTCCTTATATGCTTATGATGAACAAGCTAAACTGGAGAAACTCCTTGTGGATCTGGACACCGTGTACAATTCAGCCAAACTGGTACTGAAGTCCCACCATAATCAATTATCTCTTATCAACAAGCTCCCGGACGAGCTTCTTCAAATTATTTTCACCCACGCCTTTAATGATAAAGCCAAGATGCCAATGTTTCAATACATGCATTTGACATGGGTTTGCCGCCGTTGGCGGTCATTGGCCCTAGACTGCGCTGAACTATGGACCTTTCTCAACTTAGATTGCAGAAACTATTTATTAATCCGGGAATGGTTGTTTCGTTCCAAGTTCGCCAAGCTGTCCGTAACCCAAGGAACCCTCGAAAACGTCGACCACGATGCCGTAGGCCAGGAGATTGTGATGCTCGAACAGTTGATTGGTCCTCAGCTTTGGCGTGTCGAATCGTTGTCGTTGAGAATAAATGCACGTCGATTGAAAGATATCCGCCATTTTCTTCAGCAGGAAGCTCCGTCCCTTACGCATTTACACTTTTCTCGCGCAGTCGAAGTCGTACCATGGGTGCCGACAAACCAGCATACAGTCGGCACCACAGTGTCTTCCGTCAAACTTCCGAAACTATTCAACGGTGTAGCACAGCTGCATTCCCTCTCCTTTGAAATGCCATCAATCCCACCTTGGGACGACTTTATTCCTTTAATGCAAGACCTCCGAGAGTTGAGAGTGGTTACCATACCACAGGATTACTACCGAAAGTGCTCGGCGCCGGAGCGACTTCTCTCCATTCTCCCGTCCTGTCCGTCCCTGGAAACCCTTGATTTCAAGTCGACGTCGGATGGAGAGACCGTGGCGGCTCTTCGGGTGACCACCCCTTCAGTCTCAATGCCTAACCTCCGGCGAGTGACTCTTCGAAGCGACCGAGATGTTCGTATTTTACCCCATATCGACATGCCGTGTCTTCAGCATCTCTCCCTGCATCTCGAACAAAGGAACCCCCGGGCCCTGGAGTCCCTCATAGGATCAATATCGAGCGGGTTCGATCTGGCCTCGTTGAAGGAGGTGATCATCAATGGCAACGGGGACGTCTCAGGAACGACAGAAGGCCTCGAACACACCCCACCCTGCCTGGGCTCTCGCAGAAAACTACTTTCTGTTTTCATTCCGCAGCGTGGCTTCTCAAATTCGTTCACGCCCGCTCTGCTCTCAGTCTCGCGCAATATTTCGTGCCTCATATTGCGCGGCCATATGCATGGCGGCCCGCCTCCCGGCACACACACACTCAAGCAAATGATATCGGGTGCGAAGGGGCTAACCCACCTCGTCATCGCATGGCCCGCTGCGGCGTCGTCTCTCCTCAAAATACTTGAGGATCCACTTATTTTGCCTAATCTCATGAAGGTGACGTGTGTTGGATGCGGTACATCTTTGGAAGCACAATTGCTAGCCTGTGCTCAACAGCGGCCGCTTTCACCGCTCAAAGAAGTCGACATAATTGATTCTCCACTGCTAAGCAAGTTCTTCTTGAAGGTGATGGGTGAGCTTGGGATAAAGGTGCTCGCGAGGGCATGGGATCCCAGATGGAAAGCTACATACTACGGTACGGCTGGTGATTGCAGCTGAAGGGAGGTCTTACTGGAATTGAGATTTGAAATTTCATTATAATTGGTGTCACTGTAATATTCTATCGAACGCTATAATAGTGTTGTAGTAAGGCTTAATACATAACTGGTTGTTGTATTATTTATGCCATTGTCTTATCAGCAGGAACGTCTAGTGCCCGGCGGGCAACGCTGGTACATTGTCCCTCAACACTTCAAAGTTATTTGGTGGACGGTTCTTAGAGAAAGATCATACTCTGTGATAACTGTATACAATGCAACTACATGGTAATTACACAAATCTGTTTGATATTATCGTGCCATTATATGTCAGATTATCATAAGACATCACACTTTTTGAGTCGGGTGCATCATGTCCGTGGGATATCGGTTGGTCGAGTATCTGCGCAACTTCCTGCCTTCGCATCAATGTCCTCGCGCGACTCCCTATCTTGCTTCGCAGGCGACGTGTCTATCCCCTCCGGCGACTCATTTTGGATTACCGACGAGGACGCATCTGCCTGTCCTTCGACCACGCGCGCGAGATGGTCAGCGATGCCGAGATAGAACGTGGCGGGTTTGAATGCGATCTCGTTTCCCGTCAACTCTGCCCACTTGTATCGCGCAGTGTTGGTCCACCCGACCTGCGTGGGCGTTAGATGTGGTAGCCAGGGGCTGAAATGCGGACTCACGAGGTCGAGATGGCTGACGTTCTCCAATGTGCCCAAATATGTACCCTGGGCAGGACGTGTGTGAGGGTCATAAACGGCAGAACGACGAGTGTCACGGACCCATTTAGAGGACTCCACAGAAACAAGACCATCGTTTGGACCCTCCTTCTCTAAAACAACGGAATGCGGCCATCTAGGTGTATCAGGAAACATGTGCATAAATTGGGCGCGTTAGATTTTACCTCCAAGTATCTATTAATCCGGGAACATAAGTCGCACCCCAACTAAAATATTTCACGCCTGCGACGTCTGGTGTTTCTTCGTTAAAACGGTGCATTCTACCTACCGTGAGGGATTCGAATGCCTTCCCATCACCACCACCGTTAGGCAACATTTCTAGAAGGGAGACGACGGACGGCAGACGATCACCTGAAAGCATGGAAAGGCTTGGGTTTAGTTGGCGGCTTCGAGTTATGAAAACATACGGCCAATGGTTTGTATAAAGTGGTCGGCAAACGTTGATCCTAGAGAGGTTGTGTGGTAAATGCAGGGGGCACAATTCACTCATCTTCTCACCTCTGTGAGGGGTCGCAATCGTCGTGATTGATAGGATCTTGTAATTTCTCTTCAGATGTGTCGTCAGATATCGACAATCTAGTCCTCCCTAAACACGACGGGCCGGAAAATCGGAATTAAAGGCGGCTTGCTACTGTAATTTCGGCTCACCATACTGTGTCCTGAAAAATGTGGGTCTAGTCAGAAAACGGAGGCGGTGGGTTGGAGTGAAGACCAACCTAACAGATGGATTTCCCTCCCAGGATAAACCTCTGATATCCTCTCGTCCAGAACTTTCGCTCTCTCGTCAATACTGCTAGTGGCCGGAACGCGCGTAATTAGAACTTCGGCGCCGTTGGCTTCAAGAACCTCCATGATGCCTCTCCAATGCGATACTTGGACTGGCGCAAATGACGCGCCGAGCTGTATCGAATCAAAGCCAAGAAGACCATGGCAGAATACGATGGGATTGCGGGGGGATCGATCTACATCGGGCAGGTGGGTCAATTATAGTGCCGTCCGTGATAAAATTGGCTGTACATTTCTGACGGAGCTGATCCGCCGCCTTCTGCACCACTTCTGCTCGGTCTTCCTCATCCAACAAGCGGTATACGCTCCCTTTGTCCTCCCGACGGAACCAGCTGAGGCTGAAATTTGGGAAAGATTCGATGGGTGGGGCAGCAGGGGGTGTGTGCATCCCGCGGTCTCTCAAAGTCCGAAGCGAATCTATAGATGTTCGTGTGGGGGGGGACTGACTGACTACAATAGGAATATTCGAAGCCATCTCTATGCCAGTCGACGGATACGATGCTGGGAGTGTCGATCGAGCCAGAGAGTTCATGGAAGGCGGCGACTTTAAATAGTTAGATGAACCAAAAGGACGATACGGAGAGCTCGACAAGTGGCGCATGTGTGCTCGCGCGGGGCGAATTGGCAGCTGTTCTTGTATCGCTTGTTGGAGTGCTGCCGACGTTTCTAGTCTCTCTCTATCCCCTTGCTCCACTTCTTCTGGATCTGTAGTAAATATAGGGTTCTGTTGCCCAAACCAACGTATTGTGGGGATTTGGGACGTGGATGGTGGACCCATTGGGGATTGCTTTAGGGTCTGAAACTTGGGTGGTGCCATGCTGCATGTGGCTGTCTGTGCAGAACTAGTACCTTCTGCTTCAGGTGAGGCAGTCGGACGAGCCTGCGGTAAAATGAGGCTCCCTAATCTCTCTTCAAGTGGCTTGCGTGACTGTTTAAAGAGCTTTATTTTGGAAGACGAATCACCATCGCTGTCAGAAGACATATAAAAATTAGGAGACGGTGCCTTAAGTTCGTGGTTGGTGCATGGGCGTCTATGATAGGAGCGTGATATTTGTGATATTAGTTAACGCCACCTCTAACTCAGACGACCTCCAAAATAATGGCCAGCCGTCCGTATCTTCCTTCAACGTTGCCTTCGCGCCCCGCGCTTCAAGATTGTGTGTACAATGCTATCATTTTATATTACTTTATTCATCGATAAATATCAGTGGAGACAACTCCCCAGCAAATTAATTCGATGCCTGGTCGCATAACTAGCCCAGAAGAGTACTAATCATTCGATATGTCTCCGTGCTTTATTTCCAACTCATATTTCATTTTTAGAACAGCCATATTCATCTGTGCTTTTGACAGTGAGCAAAAATTACATGGATCATTTTGTCATAATGTTGAAAGCATAATTCCAAGAATGCTTTCGGCTATTTCCTTCCCAAGATAAACTACTCATGCATAAGAAACGCGATCATGGCTCCGATGATGCGACCAATGATATACTCACTTGGAACGATTGACTGTCCTACTGTCCCTAGTAGCAGCTTAACCCAATCATCATCCTGAACTGGTTCAGTCATCAAGAGGTAGCAGTAATAAATTGTAACAGTGAGACACAGTTCTGTATATTAGAATTGGAGCTCTATAAAGGCATATCAATACTTGGGGTGAGGGTGCACCGTCGGATCTGCCGAGGTGAAGGAAATATTGTCGGAAATCATTGAATACATCTGAGATACTCATATTGTTAGTGTTGTTATCTATTTTTTTATCCCATCAAAGTGGATGTCGTGTGAAGTAACGGTACATCAGAAGAGGCACTATGTAAATATGAGATCACGGCACTTAGTTCTAAATATACCAGTCAAGTCTATGTACAACCCGTTATATCACTTGCCTGCGGGTGTTTCGATAGTTTACATGACCCTCATGCTTTGACACAACTCTTCAACTGTTGAGAGGGTTACTTTATAATACGAAAGTTTTCTGGCACAACAATAATTTTGTCTCAATATATCCCGGTTGCCCATTCGAGTGGGCACAAAGTCTTCAGCAAGTCTGGCTGCTTAGATTTTGAGTTGAGATCAATAGAGTTTATTGATACATCCAATAATGGGCGAAATGCATGGCTGTCAGTGCCAGATCTCACCCACTCCGTTGGCATGCTATAAACGCCCCAGAGTGCAAAGTGTTTTCATCCAGTCAGTATACCAAATTACACTCGCAGGCCTTGGGTTGTTGGATATCCCGACTCTTCTAATAATAATATCTAGATAGGATCGGGACGATGACGAAGCTGGTGAGAAATCCACAGTGATAGCCAGGAGTCAGCGAACGGGATTACACGTGTGTGTCCGAGGATGAGTCAGCCCCGAGCTACTGGAGATACTATAGGGGGTGCAATGTCAGCAACCGAGAGTAATCTTCACCAAGGAACGTATGAAGCTGCTCGGCAGCTCCGGCGCGTATTGGCGCAGCACAAAAGCCAGCAAAGATGATTATCGACATATGAGTAAGCGCCGCCCGCCCAGACTCGGAACACTGAGAGTTGAAGTCTTACTCGAGCTGAGATGAGATGCCAATTACTCGTCTTTTGATGATATGGTTGACATACGGTTCAAATTTTGTCCTCTGGGTGTTCGTTGAAGCTGGGTAAAAGTTACAGCAGTAGACCAGAGGGGAGCGCCATTGGCGATTTGAAAAGTGGTTGTGAAGATAGTTATAATACTTGTAATAAGGATTATGAAGTGATTCCCAGAGGCAGTGCCCTCATGAGGCGGGAGCACTTGAAAGTTGAGGCTGGTCAGGTGACAATCATGTGACAGCTGCCTGAGTCAGCATATTCTCCCTTCAGCTATCCGCTCACGCTACTGCTCCTTTCTTTTAACCACGATCCCGCCGTCACCCAAACAGGCTATCTCGACATTCCTCACACTCTTACGTTTTTGCCCATCCTTATATAGCATAATTCTCACATATTATCAACTCTGCTGTGTGGTGGCAAGGCTCCGATAATAAAGTTCCACGTGACCCTTCTTTGCTTTCTTCTCAAAAGCGATTGAAAATCGAACTAGGACGCTGTCCGCATAGGCGACATCTTATTGACCTTTTATGCCCGCTAGCACGGCTTTTGACATCGTTGAGCTCGATCACTCGAGAGAGCCGTCAATGTCTATGAGCCCAAGTACCTCTTTTCCAAGCACGCCGAATCAGACTATAGACCTTACTGGTGTGGACGATGACGACGACGACGACGACGATATGGACGAGGTAGATACGAGTGCTGTAGATCAGAGGAATGTGAAGAGAACAAGACTGGGCGAGTGCCACCGTCTCTTGAGCTTTTGTACGACTTACATTTCACTTTAGAACCTCCCGGTTTTGCATCTCAACCTCAGTCTTATGGTTCGCCTCCGCCTCCGCAATCGGCACGAGACAGGTTCAGATCGCAGTTCGCGACAAATTCAGCTGCTTTTTTCCCAAATCGGTCCACCTCAGCAGCGCCCTCTTACTCCCAACATCCCTCAGCGTCACTTCCGAATCTTCATCATCCAAAACCACAACAAGCACAGAAATCTAAAAGTCGGCGCGGTCACGTTCGGCAGGTTATTGATCTCACGTCTTCGCCTTCGCCACCACCTATTATTACCCCACATCAAAATCAGACACAGCATCCTGCGATGCACCCTCACATGCATCAGCAGCAACATCAACACCACGCGACATTGCATCAACCGCAACTCCCTCCAGAGGTTCCGCCTCGGACACCCGTTTGTATCGGACAGCTCACAGTCACCGCACTAGTACTCTACCCCACACCATATGTCAACCACCGGCCGCCCGACCCTTCTAACCCCGATTGTGACGAATTTGCCGCTGTTCGTTTACGGTATGATCCGTTGGCAAAAGAGCGTTCGCCCACAGCGGAAGAGACCATACACATTTCAACACCGCAGACAAAAACCGGCGAGGGTGCAGACGAGCGGTCTTTCGGCGGCGATAACTTTGGTGTCGTCGAACAAAAGGTCGCTTCAGTGCTAGGTCCGATGCTTGGTAAGGGCCTCATTCGTGTCGATGCCAAGGTTAGACGGGGCATGCCAAACGTAAGTACAAAGAACTGATTCTTCTCACAAACGCCAACATTATAGACGCATTCAGCTTCCCATTTTGCCGCTTCATCTCCTTCTGTTTACGCCAAAGGGCAACATTCCCATTGTCTCGACGTATCTACATACTGCGGCGCTCATGCTGGATCACCCTGCACCGCCCTTTGACCTTAATAATACACGTTTACAAAGCGTCCTTTATTCAAATCCGCACAATCCACCGCCTGGAGGGTTTGGTAGGAGCGGTGCCTTTGCACGAGCGCCATGTCTACCGGGAGCGAGACATGGGTGGGGAGGCACTAGATGGAATACTGTCGCGCCGAGTGGTAAAAGTGTCGAAGTGCAGAGGAGTCAGGTGGATGAAGTTTTTAAGAGCTTAAAGAGTGGAGATGAGCTCGAGGAGACTGAAGCGCGTGAGTCGTGACGATCTATTTCCGCCTGGTAACGCTGACTTTTTTTAATTTTCACAGCCATCGACATACAGACAAAATTGTATCCGCATCAGAAGAAGGCGCTTACCTTTTTGCTAGAACGAGAAGGGGAAATCAGCGGTCCCGCTCGCGACCCAGATTCGAAAGACCTGCAACCGTTGACTGCACGCTGGGAGGGCAAATATTCATCGTCTTCGCTCTGGACAGTACGCAAAGATCCTTCGGGCAGGATCGTGAGTTGGATGCATGCCGTCACGAATCGAGAAGTATACAGTGAGCCGAAAGAATGTAAAGCGGCGTTGTTGGCAGATGATGTAAGTTTTCAGGATATTGCCTTTTCATGACATGCTGACTACTCTTCACAGATGGGTCTTGGAAAGACTATTACCTGCGTTTCTCTGATTGGAAGCACCATCCCTGTCGCCCGTGCATTTGGCAATAACCCTGTTAATCCCCCACCACGTATGCCTGTCACACACTCTTCGAGCGAGCCCTCTCTTACAGCAGGCCACTTCCAAGGCTCGGTATGGAACATGCCCGAAGGCACCTCGTCGTCCTCATCCGGGAAACAAAAGGGCAAAGGCAAGCTTGAAGAAAAGCGGGAGGCGGAGGAGTATACTCGCGCCTGCCGACTTAAAGTAAAAAGTAGGGCTACGCTAATTGTTTGTCCGCTCTCGACGGTCGTGAATTGGGAAGACCAGTTTAAGGAGCACTGGGCGGGTGAAGTGTCTGTTGTCGGCGGGGCAACTGGGACGTATACAAGCCCAAAGAAGAAGCCTAACGCGACGGCAATACGAGTGTATGTTTACCACGGCAACGCGCGGAACTCTGATCCTCTCTTTTTGGCGGATTTTGATGCAGTTATCACGACGTTTGCGACTCTGGCTAGTGAATTCTCGAAACAGAGCAGGAGTGGGGATGATGGGGATGATGACGAGAGTGATGGGGAGACGACAACAATCGATGAGTATGGGCAGATGATGTCGATTAATGGAGGGAGTTCAGGTGCGAAGAAGGGAAAGAATAAGAAGCGGAAGAAGGGTGGAGGGCCGGAACAGAGTAGTCCATTGCAAATGGTACATTGGTTCAGGGTCGTGCTTGACGAGGCACAGTACGTCTGGTTTATCGTTTTAGCTATCCGGGTGCGTATTAACCGTCCAAAAGCTCCATCAAGGAAACCTCCACAGTTGCCAGCCGTGCTTCATGTGATCTCGTCGCTGACCGTCGCCTTTGCTTGACCGGTACACCCGTACAAAACAAGCTGGACGATGTCTATGCGCTTATCAAGTTCCTCCGTTTGGAGCCCTTCGACGACAAGGCAGTTTGGACGGAATACGTGGGCGGTCCTGTCAAGTTCGGCCAACCGCTCGGCGTCGCGCGGCTGCAGACGATAATGAAATGCATAACACTTCGTCGGACGAAGGAGACCAAGCATGCTGATGGCACCAAGATCTTATCGTTGCCTCCCCGCAGAGATGAGCTGAGGTTACTCAAATTCGACGAGAAAGAGCAGAAGATCTACAACGGGTTCTACGACGAGTCAAAGGCCGAGTTCAACCAGATGTCAGAGAATAACGAAGTTATGAAGAACTACGTCGGGATTTTACAAAAGATTCTGCGCTTGCGTCAAATTTGCGATCATTTTGAACTCGTCAAAGGCAAAGGCATCCTGTCTGACGAGTCTGAGACGGTCAACTACGAGGACCTTGTCAATGAGATTGCGAGAGAAGGCATCAACGCCCAGCGAGGTACGGCGATCTTTGCGCTCTTACGTGAATCAGGAACGGCGCAATGCGTCGAATGCGGGTTTGAGCTTGCACCTCCCGTGGACGATATCAAGGAGGAGGGTGTCGACGAGGAAGCCGGCGCAAAGCGTAGTCGCAAGATCAAAGCCTCGTTACCAAACTCTCGCAACGGCACACGCCAGAACAGCCCCATGGTTCCACGTCCCGTCCTCACGCGATGTCAACATCTCTTCTGCATCGAATGTTTCCGCACTTGTATCTGCCCCGGCTGGCCCAATGTCCCGAATGACATCCAGCGGGGGTGCTCGGCTTGCCAGGCTGGGCTTGCACCACAGGACGCTGTTGAGCTGAATTTAGACGCGCCGGCAGCTGGAGATGTGAAGAAGAAGCCTGGCAAGCGTGAGAAACGCCAGAAGGGCATGCCATTGCAGAATTTGTATTTCTCTACAAAAGTCAAGGCACTGATGGCGGACCTGGTGGAGTTTTCAAAGTCGAATCCTCACTCGCGAAATTACGATCCCGATTCGCTGGAAGTGCAGATGGTGGATGAGGAGGGCAACGGTATTAACGATGGAATTGTAAAGACAGTCGTATTGTGCGTGTGTGAGATTGTGCTCGTGTCTTTTTGCTTGCTAAACTTATCGCAGTTCCCAATGGACAAGTATGCTTGACAAGTATGATGTTTCGAAAAAGGAATAATTACCCGTCACTAACTTCCTCTTCAGGATAGAAGACGCGCTCGAGACGGCGGATATCCAATATGATCGTCTAGATGGTACGATGAAGCGTGACGATCGCACACGTGCTATGGATGCCCTCAAGTTTAATCCAGCCTGCGAAGTGCTGTTAGTCAGTCTGAAAGCGGGTGGCGTGGGTCTGAACTTGACTGCCGCCCAGCGAGTGTATTTAATGGATCCGTATTGGCAAGTAGACGCCCGTTATCGACCGAGACCAAAAGTGTAATGATCTTATCTGACGATTATACAGGAACCCTGCTGTCGAGAACCAGGCCGTTGATCGTATTGTACGTGCCCCCTGCTTCTTTCTCCGGCTCAGCCGCCGTGCGCCTTTTTACTAAATTAACTCCGTTCAGCACCGTCTTGGCCAGAAGAAGCCCGTCACGACGGTAAAACTCATAATCGAGAACAGCATAGAGGCCCGGCTGCTCGAGGTGCAGAAGCGGAAGACTGCACTGGCGAACATGACGTTGAATCAGAATATCAGCAAGGCCGAGCTGATGCAGAGACGTCTAGAAGAGCTCAACCAGCTATTTGGTTGAAGCGCTACCACCTTACCTACATATATTAGAATATCAATGTCTTCTGGTTGGTAGTAATAAATGCAGTCATACGCAATATCACTTTTTTTTTAAAAATTGTTACGCATCAGTATATTCGACTGCTACATGGTTTATGTGTAAAGATAACGGCGAAGTTGTAAAAGATAAGATACACTCGTCCCCAAGTGGAATGGAAAGCGCCAAGGCTAACATGGGAACCACCCCGTCAAAGAAGGCATCATCGGCTCAGCATTTAATAGCGGATGTCGGGTGGGAACTCCGGAGATCGGTCTGGGATGGGGGTATGTGTATTCGTGTTTCGGCACCTTTATCGCTTTTTTGCTACCAGATTTGGGGAAGAGCCTCTTGTTGCTGATCATATCTACGCGAAATAACACTTCGTAAACGGCACGCCAACAACAGAAAACAACACGCCGCGTCTCCCCCCCCCCCCACCGAGACGCTGCACAGTTCACACTTACCCTACAGGAATCATATATGCCTCCATCCCATTATTCATCACTGCGCCCGTATTCAACTCCATGGTCGCCCACGTCTGCATCTCCGGCTCTGTGTACGGGTCGTACCACTGTATCGGCGGTCCGTCGTGGCCTCCCGTGGTGGCGGTGGTCATGGTGGTTATCCCCCCAGGAGCGGGATACATGTTGCTGTCGTCCTCTCGCATGCGCGGGTGCGGGGAGTAGGTCATGGTAACGTGTGGCTGGTAGTGCTGCGTCGGGGAACGCGATGGGGTCCCGTGACTGCGCTGTTGATCTGGCGAGATGAGCGGACGGCTGGGCGAGCGCCCCGGGAGCACTCGCCGTTCCTCAGCGCGGCGTAGCATGTATCGAAGGCTGCGGGCGTATCGGCCTGAGGGAGCTGGTTGACGGCGAGAGAGTCATTCAGTAACGTGACGGCAGAGGTTGGGGTTGCGTGCGACATACTCTGATCTAGCACGTTAGCCAGCTCCTCAACATCCTTCTTGATAGCGTGCAAGTCGCATTCTTGCGGCCTACGCGCGAATGAATGGATAAATAAAAACTAAGAACTAATACTATGCAATACAAACATTAGCCTTGCAAGACGAATCAAAAGCGAAGCAGCAAACGTCGCTGTCGCATGCGTATAATGAACCGCTAAGGAAAAAAAATTGATTAGCTAGGAAAAAACAAGAATCCCACACAAGCACTCGCCGTATTTCAAGTTTTCGCGGTATGCCGACGCCTGCAAGGTCGTCTCCAAACCAGCCTTTGCAAGTCGGATAGACTTGACAAGGACATGCCTCTGCGCCGTAGGCATATTCGCCACGTCTTCCGGCCCGCTAATGCCTCGCAGAGCGGTCGCATTATGAAACAACTCTGCGAAGAACTGCTGAATCTGCAAACTCTGCCTATAAAACCCTGCCTTCAAAAAGACAAGACGGAGACAAAGTTAGAACATGGAACACACGAACACTAGCCAGAAAAGCAAAAGCACACAACAAACAGCAAGAAACAAAAAAAAAACAGGAGACAAACCCCCCCCACCGCCAACCTCAAGTGCACACTCACATCGGAATGCTTCTTCGAGAACTGGCCATCCCACTTCTGGAACCACGTGCGGAAATCCGCATCCGCCTCGCGGAGGCACAGGAACGTCTCCTCATCGATCTGGTGCTCGCGCTGCGCGAGGCGGTTGTGCACCTTCTCGCGGATGATGATCAGCTCCACCGTCGACACGAGGCGCATGTCGTCCTCGATGGATAGCGGGTGCTTGAGAAGGAGACGGCAGTCGCGGATGGACTCGTCGAAGCGCAGGATGGCTGGGCGGCCGACGCCGTATGATAGTCTGAATGGGCAGGGGTGAGATGACGGCGACAGTGGGATGAGAGTCTCGTTGTTTGACGTACTGATGCTCAAATAGATACAGAACAAACCACGTCCGAGCCGAAATGACGAGCTCGCGCTCTTCCTGCGACTTGGACATTTTGTTGGCGTGTATGCGACGCAAGAGGCGCGGCCATGCTTTATTCATCCCCAACTCCAATGCCATCCGCACCGCATGACCTTTTTAGAAAAACGACGACCAAAAAGAGGAACAATAAGACCGCGTCTCAACTAGAGCACAATCAATTCGGTATTTACCTCCGCTCAGCCATCCATTGTCCGACCATCCAGATACAACCACTATAAAGTGCGAGTTGGGTCACCAAAAAGGCCACCAAAGTGAAGATTATAAGATAAAACACACCCATGGCCTGCACTGCCTCCTGCCTCGACACCGGCGAAAACAGCGTAGCACAACATATCGACTGGACCTCCTCCAAGCACCGCTTGAACACCTCCGACGGCGGTCCACCCCCGCACTGCACACGCGCCGCGACCATACAAATACAATCCACTGCGAACGGCGAGCGCTCGTGCAGGGCGTCAAAGGTATCCACCTGGGAATCAAAAACCGGCAAAAAGGTATTGCAGCCCTGATAAAATCTACAAACGGGGGGTACAGGTCAGTTTAACAACGAAAGCAGAGAGAACGAGAAGAGACCGCCGCTGTGCACATTTTAAATAGCTCGCGTGCTTCATGCTCAGTTATGATATTTTTCGTGACGACTGTGGGGGAGGGAGCGACGACATTTAAATAAAGTCCCGCGAAAATGATCAATTTTTGAAAGAGAAACGACGTACCGTCCGGGAACGCAAGCGTCCGGCCGTGACGATGATGCGTCTTCCTTCGCTTCGCAGGCTTCGGTTGTCCATTAAGTTCTTCATTCCCAGAATGGCCCAAGTGGAAATGGGGCGGGACGGGGAGGGGCGAATGGGATCTAGCCCTACTAGACGGGTCCGACGATCCATTCTCCTACAAAAAAAAAACAAACATGTAAACTCATACTCTTCTCTTTTTTTCTAAAAAAAAGCCCCCACTCCCCGCGGCTTATAAATCACTCACCTTCGCCGCCCTCTCAGCAGCCGCATCCGCCAACCCTCTCAAAACCTCCCAGGGGGCTACCAACCCCTCAGCAGGCAACTCCGACGTCTCCTCCTCCTCCTCATCGCTCGAATTCGCCGACGTGACATTAGACGACGACGGCGCCGCCCTCTTCCCATTATCATTCTTCCCCCCCGATCCCGACCCCCCCGACGGATTCCGATGGTGATAATGATGCTGCGGCGTCAGCGAGTCCTGCCGCCGCGGCGGGGCCATCACAATATCCGACGGCGGGGGGAGCGGCGTGCCCGCCATGTTGTGGTGGTGGTGGTGGACGTGGTGTGGGGGCGGGAATGGCCCGGGGAAGCCTGCCGGCGGCGGTGGCGGCAGGGGGTATGTGGGGGGCGGACGCTTGAGCCCGGGACTCAGCATGGGGGGGAGGGTGGTGGATGGGGCGGGGGAGGAGTGACTAGGAGGACCGCGGGCTGGTCCTGCGCCTGCCAAGGAGGGGTCCATCATGGGCACTGCGGTGGACGCGCCGCCGAGGCTGGATGCGGGGGAGTGCATGTGGTACGGGGACGCACCGGCGGGAGACTGCCCCTGGTGCGGGCGGAACTGGTGCGGGGTCCCGCGGAGCTGGGAGACGAGCTCGAGGAGGGTGTTGTGGATGTTGTGTTGCGAGTGCCGGATGTCGGTGACTTGCGCCTCCAGATTTCGAATGCGTCTTTGAGGACAAAACGGGACAAAAAAAGCGAACGATGAGGACCCGAGGACGCGCAGAAAAAAAAGACACGGCAGAGTTTAAAATGTATGCTACTCACTCGAGACCGGCTTCACCCGTAAGCGTTGGCTCACGCGTGGGCTTTTCAAAGAGGCACTCTAAGCCTGTATGTCGACACCGTCTACAAGGGGGATTCTCCGCACCCTCGCAGCGCATTTTCTGCTTTCTGCATGCATTCTAAAGCGCACATGGGTATTTTTTCGGGGATAAAAAAAGTTGGGACTTACACAGGCACCTGGCAACATGAAAATGCCAGTGAGACATTATGACGATCTGGCGAGATCGAAAACAAGTACGCACGAGGAACACGATTCAGAGTCTTGCCCGATTTTCCTGGGCCTTTCTTGTCGTCTGCCGCGGCCGCTCCCGCTCCCGGTCTCGGCAGCTCTCCTGGTGGACTAGCACCCTCCTGCTTCTGCGCGGATCCTGGGAACTGCGGGTTCTGGTTCGAGTCGATCGCAATGCGGTGGATGGGCTGCTGATTCGGATCTGCGGGATACGACGGGTGGGGCTGCTGTTGCGGGTGGTGGGGCTGGGGCTGCTGCGGGGGCTGGGGCTGCTGCGAGGGCTGGGGCTGCTGCATCTGCATCTGAATGTGAGGAGTGTGCTGCGCATGGGTGCCGCTCATGTCGTCGGTGAAAAAAGAAAAGTCCTGGTCGTGGTGGTTTGGAAAGAACCCGTTTAGCATCTTGAGCGCCCTGCGGAAATACTAGGTTAGCGCGCCGCGTTTGTGCTTGGACACTAGCTCGCAGTTGTTTTCGACGGTGAGTCTGGAGTGGATCTCGACGCTGTTTTACAAGTGGATTTGGAACTGTATATGTAACATAGCCCGATGGACTTATTATACTTAATCGCTTCGCAGTTCTTATTAGTTCTTTCCGCTAATGGTTCAAGTTCTCATGGTCACAGTACTAATACTCAGCGCTAGCGTACCCTGAGGGACTGGCAATGAGCCTCGTGTTCGTGTTCGTGTTCGTGTTCGTCGGCAGTTCTATGAATTTCCGTTTCCTTTATGTTTCCAATGCTCCCTGGCAGGCGAATCCCTCAGCTTGTTCCATATCAGAGAGGACGGATATATCGACTAGTATTCTCCGCGGCATTTCTTTCGCGTGCTTTTAGCGGGTTATTTAGAGGCGGCTCGTTCTCATCACCCATCACCTTTCCCACAAGATCTAGTTCGATATCGTGGTGTTGAAAAGAGGTAGGCGTCGACGTAACTCTCGAAATAACTTGGCAAGCGAGCGTGACCGCGTCTTTTGGGCAGTGGACGCATGACCTCCTGTTCTAATTAGCCTGATCAAGTGCCAGGCCACTTACGTCTCTTCCTCGTGGTGTGCTGGCTATATGATTCAGTTATTCCCCCCCTGGAAGGACGACACGGCTCTTCTCGAGCTTGCTGGATGTCCACCTCCACCGAGTCTGTTACGTACCGACAACGTGTCCCCGCTCTCCCACTCGGTGATGAATTCTCAAGGACCTTCGTCGGCTTTAAGTGATGTCCATCTCCGATTACCACTGGAGGTATACACGCTCACCGTCATTCACAAATGGATGATACCATTTTGCCCACTGCCACAAGTAGCTCGAACGACATTAATCGACACTCTTAGCTGGCACATCGACATTAATCCGGTCACAGTCACATTCCACCCATGAGCGTCCACAACCTGCTATGTGTGCCCCCCTATGACTGCTCATAAATTATCCTGCTCATTTCATGTAGATATGATTAGATCTCGACGAGTGTACAAATCTAGATACGAGATCTACCTAGGGCAGGTGCCCGATTTAGGCCCATTCAGTTCTTGGTTCCTGACAATCGTTACGTAAGGTTCTCCATCGATGCGTAGGTGCTTGGTGCACACATTCGTACATATACTTGGCAAGGCTGCTAGACCACTAGTGCCCAGTCGTGGCGCACTTTAATTTTTGGTCGTCTGCTTCACGATCGATCTACAACAAAGATGCATATACTGAGTGGCACAAGACCTCCTGCAATATCACACAGTCGTGCTTCCCCAGACGTGCGCTTCGTACGTATACAGACACAAGTGGGAAGTGCTTCCAATCCCACGTGACTATCTCCATAAGTACTACATCCATCCTGCAAATATACCGCAGCTCGTGTCCTTCCTCGGAGGCCGCAGCTGGCAGGGATGTATGCCACCGGAGTAATATTTAGTAGTGAACTTCACATTACCTGAGAAACAGTCCTAAATGATTGTGAGAGGCAACGGGCTTATATACAGACATCATTAATCGAGCCGCTTGTCACACGTGCCCGCGTGTGCACATGATATACCACTTCATATCGCTGCTCAACACCAGATTCGGTAGTGCACAGTGTCTCATATAAACACCAATTCACGTTCATAATTCTCAACTGGCTGCATGTAGCATTGAGTTCACGCTCACGCCATCCCCCAGCGCAATGCGTTGTGGCCGCTGCTAAATGTGACGTAACCCCATCTGCCAAGGGAATTATCGACGTACCTCCGTAATACATCCGTCCTAGCAACACTGCGATGGTTCGAGCCGCTTACAATCAGCCTTCCGAGGTCGGAGTTCTCAGCCCGCCAGCGCCAGCTTGGCGAGAGATCGCTTTCCCACAAGTGTGTGTTCACCATCTATCTATAACATAGTGATGGACAGAGATTTGCGTCATAAGAGGGTAATTAAAGCTCGAGCGTGGACACGACGGGCGATCATGATAGCCATACATCACAATATTTATCATTCAGCTGCCAGTGAGTGCTTCGTCGGAAGATTCGCCCACAGATGCCACCGTAAATCCTAAAGATCAAATGAACCTCGAAGGTTATGGATGATTGTTCACTGCACAAGGTTCGAAATAAATCATCGTACGTACCTTTGGGATGAAAATCATTCAGAAGTAATCAGCGGGGACCCATCCATTGTTCCGGGTACCTTAAGCGGGGTTTCAAATTTGTCCGCTCACAATATCCTGTTGAAATATAACAATACAATAGTGTAAGTATTTCTTGTCATTTTCTCCTAATTTTCCAATAGCTATTTAGGAATATTCTAAGGTAGCGTAAATAGTTAGTATCCATATGTAAGCTGTCATTATATTTTTAGACCCCTTATCCTTTTCTCTTTGTATATCCCTCTGCTAGGTAAGTAGTTTTTCATCCTTATATATTAATACACTTTGGATATCTCCACTAGCTAGCCTTGTGTGAGTACCACAGGGTAGCCCTTACATGTCCAATTTCAGATGGGAAACCCAGAGGCTCTGAGGATATGTTATGTCTCAGTCAGAGCGCCTGCAGGTTCTGAGAATACACTAATGCAAAGTTGATAGAAAATGACTTAGTTTAGATATTGCATGAATAAATCTTTATTTATTTAATTATATATTTAAAGCCGGGGCTGGGGCTCTCAGGGCCCCCCTGCTCGTAGTTAAGTGCATGTAAACTTTCTGACTCGGGTCTTGAAACACACGACGTTCCGGGACATAGAAAACCCCGTTGGTTGCTGCATTTCATTTTGTTTCGTTTATAACGGAGCAATTCACCTATTGAAATTGTCGTATTTATAAACACCTAGACGCACGTGATCCAATGTACACGTGATTACAGCGGCATCTATTCCGGTTTTTAACTACCAGTATGATTGGCCTCAAAGGCAGGCTCAATGTACGTACAGAATCTCTAACCATTTTTAGAGCTAATACTTCGTTGCTTATTCTCACAGGTAATCGATAATACAGGAGCACTGATAGCTGAATGTGTCAATGTGCTCAAACAAAAGGTCAATAACGGTTGGGGGTCTGTCGGGGATGAGATCGTGGTGGTAATAAATAAGGCACGACCTATGCCTGTTACCAATGCTACCAGGTAAGTTGTCAAACTCACCGTGAATCAGTGCGGATCCAATTGAAGTCAGACCGGTCTTTTCAATCTTTCTGAGCCTATTTCTCTGCATAGCAAGCTAATTTCCCCCTAATAGTAACGCCGTCAAAGTTAGGAGGGGTGACGTTAGAAGAGCTGTTATTGTTCGAACGAAAAAGCCCGTGCGACGGCCGGATGGCAGGATAATCAGGTGCGCAATAGTCTCATACCGACAATTATTCCGTTTTTAACATAATCGACCATTTAGATTCGATGATAACGCAGCTGTTCTCCTTAATAATAAGCGTGAGATGTTAGGAACACGAATAGGTGGTGTGGTGAGCGCGGATTTGCGGATGAAAGGGTGGGGCAAGATCGTCAGCTTGGCACCTAAGGTGAGTATATCATACTTCGCTGCGAAATATTGACATACCTTCTTTTATCTGCTAGGTTGTATAGATATCCATAGAATTAAATCGATAGCAAAAAATGCGTGGATTATTGATCATCACCATTTCCTAGCGAATTGATATCCATTAGTTAACCCTACCGCCTTGGACCGGAGGTTTCTGAACGAGTTGCATCGACCTCTGCTCGCTTCACTTATATGTTTGATCTTACCTTTCTCATTGAACAATGTGATTCTGATCCTTTTAACCGCTTCAACAAGGCCTAGTTTTATTCATATTCACTTTGCCCTTGCGACCAGGACTAGGGTATATGAAGGGTGTTCAGAACCAAGATCAGACATTTATCATAATAGACTGATCAGAGGTAATAGTCAGCATCTCTTGTCGTTATGGTACTTCCGGAAAAAAGGCTACAAGGTACTAAACCTCTTTCCCTGAGCAGATCCGTACCCCAGAATCCAGGAAGAGTGGAAAATGAGTCATAATGTTTTGAAAATGCCGATCCAAATTGTTTTTGGGAGTTGACAAGGCTGGGAAAGGGGATCACGGGATCGCTTTTTTTTTTTTGTCGCTTTCGACAGAGCCCGTCCGCCTCAGGCTGTCCATATTTATGCCCCCCTTCCCATGTCGCCTGCTGAAATTAATTTACTTTTAGTGGTCATCACCCAGTGCTTTCCCTGTCGTCAACGTGGCGATTTTGACACTGAGTAAATCACTGCCCTTGAAGGCTCTGAGTCCTTCCCCCATATTTAGATTACTCTTGGCTTTCATAATCAACAGTCTAACAGATATCAACCGTATGTTATCGTACATATTTAGATAATAGCAGCATAGAGTGCTAGCTCACGCCAGGGGTCACTGCCTGGCATGCTGGTTTGATCAAATGCACAGTCAGACTTTGGAACGTGGTAATTCGCACTTTTAACCATCCGTGTTCACACAAGGAATACCAAAGCTTGCGCGAAGCCGTCGCTTTAGGTGTTTAAAAGAAATGCATCGATGTGGCCATGTGATTGATACTCCTCTTCCGAGTGCGTCAGTCCAATGTGAGACCCTCCCGACGTTTCTGGTCTCTCTCACTCTCTCACTTTTTTTTTTTCCTTTTTTTTTGCGTGAAGTGTTGCATCAGATAAGCCGGCCGCAGTAGCTCTCCTTATCCGCTAACAGTAGCTCTCCCTATCTGCTAGCAGTCAACGGGAGACCTGTGGAAGAAAAGGACAAGAAAACGAAAACTCCAGAGTATTACATACTTAGGAATCTAAATCATTTGAGAATTGTTTCAGAACAAGAACTGGAAATTACGGGCAATCTATAGGAAGCGCCTGGATGAGAAAATTTAGTAGCATTTGTGTAACTAGCTAAGATACCCTCGCGATCGGCAATCATCCGAGGAAACGCTTTTATGCACGGCCCTTTTCCTGGTTTCTCTTATCGACTTGAAATTGAATGTAAGAATCATGACATTCAACCACAAGAAACATCTAGAGAAGCCAATGGAGCAAATATACTTATGGTTGCCCTATCTACTATCTACCCTATCTACTATCTAGCATATTCCTCGCTCGATGATAATCATTTCAAGTCCTGGCCACATTGTACTTGCCTTGATATGACATTGGAGAGTATTTGCAACTAATATATATTAGCCTCCACTGATCGCCTATCTTTGTTGGCCTGTAATGAAACAGAGCAGAAAACAAAGTGTAGATAACAAGTGATGGCGGAAAACTCACTTCCAAAAGAAATACACCTGCCTAACTTCATGCTAGTTGGTTAAGTATGTTGAAGGAGTTTATTCTATGTCTTATGTACATCGCCCCTTTGCGCTTATATATTAGTGAGTTTGTAGATAATGTATCCGTTTGTATTCTATTTTCTATAGCTTTAATCCATCTGTCCGGGCTTCTTCTTTGATGGGTACTACTTGCTTGACTAATTCTCCAATCACATCTTATTTTTCCAAATAATGTGAGCACTGTCCATCATCAACCTCAACAATAGCCTATCATTCCCCCTGTCTGGCTTCCCCTTTTTTAGTCCTGTGGTCTGCCAGTCCACTGCCAAGGATGGTCCCCATTGTTCCCTCTGGCCGTGGTTCACCTCTCCTTTTCTGGGCTTGTTCAGTAAGTCTCCAGGATTCTGCCTGTCCTGAAGCCCGCGTGATGTAGCAGGACATGATCCATGGACTCCGTACATAGACACAATGGACATTGCCATCGGCCTGTCCCCACAACGTTGGACATCCGGCCCTGCCAGTAGCTCATTAACAGTTGACTCAAATTACATATTCTAATTTCTACTGCGAAACGATCAAGTTACCAATAAGTCGTAAATAAACCACAGCTAATTTGTACAAGTTGCTGTGAATTTCTCGGATGAGGCACATGGCCTGAAGAAGTGGCGAGTGCTCGACGCATTCAGAATTTAGGGTTCTCTAAGTTTAAGATCAACCACATGTATAGAGGATAAAACTTATCCTGGCAATATCATGATTAGTGAATCGAATGATGACACGACAGTAACTATCTACGCGACCAGGCATTGAAACGGATTGACACCAGCCCAACCTACGATATAGTTCGGAAAGATTGTAAGCACTATTAAGTATGGCTATCGCCAACGTGGCATAGGGAATCTGACAGTCGTCGTCCAGGTTCCCAGCTGGGAAATAGTCTTATCTACTTAAGGGACTATCTGAATGGATACTCAACATCATCCCCCAAGGGCACCATTGCATTTGCACACCAACCCGTCGAGGGGACCCAAATCCACTTGTGCTCAGTCGATATCCATATCTCCTCAAGGTACATATGCCCTTGGGATTTTAGAGTAGGAACAGCATCTACCGATTTGTTCCACATTTTGTTCCATGCGTTCATCAAATTTGGGTCCCACTTCACCATGTCCAAAACCACGGATGCACAGAATATCCGTAATTTCGGGAAAATTGAAACTGATTCCAGTATACTCCGTAAGATCTATATTAGAACATCAATTTCTGCATATGGACAGCCGTATGTGCGTACATACTTGTTGGGGTACACAGTCGATTTCACGCCCGGGCGTAGGCCAAACGAACCTCTGAGTATTGCGCAGACTGCCCACCATCAAATGTGTCAAATTATGGAATGCAGCGGATACATTCTTCAAGTCATCTTGTGACACGTAGCCATCCGTGTCAATCTCCAGACAAGATACCAAATCGAGATGTCCCCATACTTGCAGATCTAAGAAGTCGGGCAGAACGCGAAACCTAGTGTGAGAGACTCGGACGGTTTCCACAGGACGGTGGCGCAGGATCTCAGTCAAAGTACTGTAATTCGCGGCGACAAATTTTAATTTGGGCAACGACGTCGGTGAGGGAACTACAGTAGGAAGGCTCTCGGCCATCTCTAGTGTCTGGATATTCGGACAATGGGCCAGTAAAAGCGACACCGCCGTAGGGATCTTAGGCCTAGGCCCATCGATATAATTACCGATGACCAAGTGTCGAATGGAGTAGAACGGTTCCAGAGATAAAGATGGTATATCCATCCAAAGTCCGACATCTGCGGCGACGGCTCGGACACCTATGAGATCCTGTTGTGATTGCTTGAATATATTTCGGATGTACTGGTGTTGCATCTCAAGATCGCCGTCATCATTCGAGGTTGTATCGTAGTCTTGAAGAAGGCGGAATCGATATTTTTTATCCTCCGGAAGTTCGAGCGCTAGCGAAAGGCATTGTTGTTTCTCGCCTGTCCAAGCTTTGTGACCACATGGGTCATACGAATGTAAATAGTTATAAGAACGAGGCCACTCCGAGTCGGGGGGCGTATGGAAATCGCACTCAATGAAAGCGATGGTCCTCAATCTGGGAATGGAGGCGACGAGGGTCGTTAGGTCGGCGTAGGTCGACTTCCACGTACTAAATAGGTCGTCGAACGTCATGTCGAACGCATCTAGTGCCATGGAAACGTCGATCGAGTCGGGAAGATAAACCCAGTTTTGAATCCAAACATGGCGAGTGTGACCAGTTAAATGTGGTGATTCTAACAAATATCGGATACGTTTCTGCGTTCGTTGGAGGCGATCCATGTATTCTCTCGGTACTCCTATTTCCCCATGTTGACGACAAAAGGGGTCGGAGCCTTCGAATGTCAGTGTTTTAAAGACTAAGGATACGAGAGATGAACGAATATGCCGGTTGATGCATGCTAAGTTTGAAATGTCCTTCTTTCCTAGACACTGATTGGCGATTCGCATCCATAGCTCACTTGGAAGATCTGGCATCTTTTCTTCGAAGTGGCCCACTAAGAGAACAAGGGGGTGTGGCAGTCTCCTTTATATATCTGTACAACACGGTGATTATGTAATCACGTAAAACTAAAGGGTCCGTGCGTAAGACTGGGGGCACCAGGATTACACTGCCACACCCCCCTTGTTCTCTTAGCGGGCCACTTCGAAGAAAAGATGCCAGATCTTCCAAGTGAGCTATGGATGCGAATCGCCAATCAGTGTCTAGGAAAGAAGGACATTTCAAACTTAGCATGCATCAACCGGCATATTCGTTCATCTCTCGTATCCTTAGTCTTTAAAACACTGACATTCGAAGGCTCCGACCCCTTTTGTCGTCAACATGGGGAAATAGGAGTACCGAGAGAATACATGGATCGCCTCCAACGAACGCAGAAACGTATCCGATATTTGTTAGAATCACCACATTTAACTGGTCACACTCGCCATGTTTGGATTCAAAACTGGGTTTATCTTCCCGACTCAATCGACGTTTCCGTGGCACTAGATGCGTTCGACATGACGTTTGACGACCTATTTAGTACGTGGAAGTCGACCTACGCCGACCTAACGACCCTCGTCGCTTCCATTCCCAGATTGAGGACCATCGCTTTCATTGAGTGCGATTTCTATGCGCCCCCTGACTTGGAGTGGCCTCGTTCTTATCACTATTCACTACATTCGTATGACCCATGTGGTCACAAAGCTTGGACAGGCGAGAAACAACAATGCTTTTCGCTAGCGCTTGAACTTCCGGAGGATGAAGAATATCGATTCCGCCTTCTTCAAGACTACGATACAACCTCGAATGATTACGGCGATCTTGAGATGCAACACCAGTACATCCGAAATATATTCAAGCAATCACAACAGGATCTCATAGGTGCCCGAGCCGTCGCCGCAGATATCGGACTTTGGATGGATATACCATTTTTATCTCTGGAACCGTTCTACTCCATTCGACACTTGGTCATCGGTGATTATATCAATGTGCTTAGGCGTAAGATCCCTACGGCGGTGTCGCTTTTACTGGCCCATTGTCCGAATATCCAGACACTAGAGATGGCCGAGAGCCTTCCTACTGTAGTTCCCTCACCGACGTCGTTGCCCAAATTAAAATTTGTCGCCGCGAATTACAGTACTTTGACTGAGATCCTGCGCCACCGTCCTGTGGAAACCGTCCGAGTCTCTCACACTAGGTTTGACGTTCTGCCCGACTTCTTAGATCTGCAGGTATGGGGACATCTCGATTTGGTATCTTGTCTGGAGATTGACACGGATGGCTATGTGTCACAAGATGAGCTGAAGAATGTATCCGCTGCATTCCATAATTTGACACATTTGATAGTGGGCAGTCTGCGCAATACTCAGAGGTTTTTTTGGACTACGCCCGGGCCTGAAATCGACTGTGTACCCCAACAAGTATGTCCGCACATACAGCTGTCCATATGAAATTGATGTTCTAATATTAACATTATAGATCTTACGGAGTATACTGGAATCAGTTTCAATTTTTCCGAAATTACGGATATTCTGTGCATCCGTGGTTTTGGGCATGGTGAAGTGGGACCCAAATTTGATGAACGCATGGAACAAAATGTGGAACAAATCGGTAAATGATGTTCCTACTCTAAAATCCCAAGGGCACATGTGCCTTGAAGAGATATGGGTATCGACTGAGCACAAGTGGATTTGGGTCCCCTCGACGGGTTGGTGTGCAAATGCAATGGTACCCTTGGGGAATGATGTTGAGTATCCATTCAGATAGCCCCTTAAGTAGATAAGGCTATTTCCCAGCTAGGGAACCTGGACGATGACTGTCAAGATTGCCAATCCGTTTCAATGCCTGGTCGCGTAGATGGTTACTGTCGTGTCATCATTCGATTCACTAATTATGATATCTATACATGTGGTTGATCTTAAAACTTAGAGAATCTTAAATTCTGAATGCGAAACGATCAAGTTACCAATAAGTCGTAAATAAACCACAGCTAATTCGTACAAATTGCTGTGAGTTTCTCGGATGAGGCACGTAGCCTGGAGAAGTGGCGAGTGCTCGACGCAGTAGATATTAGAATATGTAATTTGAACTGTTAATGAAGTACTGGCAGGGCCGGATGTCCAAGGTTGTGGGGACAGGCCGATGGCAGTCTATGTACGGAGTCCATGGATCATGCCCTGCTACATCGCGCGGGCTTCAGGACAGGCAGAAGCCTGGAGACTTACTGAACAAACCCAGAAAAGGACAGGTGAACCACGGCCAGGGGGAACAATGGGAACCATCCTTGGCAGGCAGACCATAGGACTAAAAAAGGGGAAGCCGGACAGGGGGAATGATAGGCTATTGTTGAGGTTGATGATGGACAGTGCTCACATTATTTGGAAAATAAGATGTGATTGGAGAATTGGTCAAGAGGGAAACACCCAAGTAATACCATCAAAGAAAAAGCCCGGACAGATGGATTAAAGCTATAGAAAATAGAATACAAACGGATATACTATCTACAAACTCACTAATATATAAGCGCAAAGGAGCGATGTACATAAGACATGGAATAAACTCCTTCAACCTACCCAACCAACCAGCATGAAGCTAGGTAGGTGTATTTCTTTTGGAAGTGAGTTTTCCGCATCACTCGTTATCTACGCTTTGTTTTCTGCTCTGTTTCATTACAGGTCAACAAATATAGGGGATTAGTGGAGGCTCTCTGGGACAGAGCAAAGAACCGCGAGTTCAAATGCGGAAGTATTGTGTGAGTTGGAGTGGTGAGACAAGGAGGAAGCCAGTGTCTGAGGTCCGTTTTCGCTGCGCTTTTGAACGCAGTCATCGTCGCATATTATCACTTTGCACGTATACAGAAATTGTAATGAATCCACCACCACCGGCACCATAGAAACTCACACCCAAACCTGTGGCATCGACACTATCAACAATTTGATATCGTCCACCTGCAACGCTCTCTACCCCGATCTACGACACATATCCCGCTGTGCTGAGTTCATTTCGAGACGCAGTTACTTGAAGTGCCACTGCGACGTTACAATGCACTCACAGTTACACCCGAGCAATTGCAAGAAGCATCTTACCTGCCCACCGTGTTTCTCCATTTATCTGATATTTATGAACAGCTTTCCTCTGTTTGTTTACCAGTCTATTATTTTCTCATTGTCTTCCTTATCAAGACAATTGTATCATATCATATCATTATTGTGTTGTTGCATTATATTTTTGTTACTACCTATGCTCCCTTATGTATAGAAGGGCCTCTCCATTGCCCATCAAGAAATTCATTAGATCCTCTTTTTAAAGCTCATTCTTAAGAACAGTCTCTTAATCTTAATCTTACTCTTACTCCTATGACCAGCGCTAGGGATATTGCTGTATCTTTTTCTATAGAAGTTCCTGCATCATACCACATCAGGTTTGCATCAGCCTTGTGTATACATCTACATCTATGTTATCCAGGGTATGACCTTTAGCATCACCCTCTATGTGTGTTTAGTTATAGATTGGTTATACAAACTACTGTATTAGTGACTGTCATAACATCTTAACTGTTTGTTACATGCAGATTATTAGGTCTCATTCCTAATAACAAATGTACAACAGGTGAGATTTTTAAGCTCTGGTCTCACAAGTAGGACTTGGCTTCAGCTTATGTGCTGTGCCCTCACATGATTGTTGTGTCCAATTTCAGACAGAGTGAATGGGAAGTCCAGGGAGTCTGGGAGGAGGGAAGGATGATACTAAGTCTGAAAGGGAGTTGAGATGGGAAGTCCCAAAGACTCCCAGTCAGAGGGCCCATGGGCTCCAAGGATATGCTGGGGCAAGTTTAACTGATAGAGTGTACTGGGGGATAACTAAGTTGATTTTCTGATTGGATTGTAAATACAAATTAGTCTAGTTATATAGATGAGTCATACTACAATCCTGGTGGAACAGATAAACAAATAAATAGGGAATGGGCAGTAGC
This sequence comes from Hysterangium stoloniferum, assembly GCA_015178975.1. Lineage (NCBI taxonomy): Eukaryota > Fungi > Basidiomycota > Agaricomycetes > Hysterangiales > Hysterangiaceae > Hysterangium > Hysterangium stoloniferum. The sequence goes on from WHVD01000046.1 coordinate 102,066, forward strand.
CAAGGTCTGGGAAAGTCCAAGATGAACCAGGAACATACACATGGAACATAATAAACTAACTGACAACCAGGTCCCAAAACAGATTGAGACAAATATTGCATACATATATCTGAAGGGCCAAGATGTCCAGATGGGACAAACAAATCAAGTTGGAATATCCACAGATATCCAATATCACCTGGAAATGGATCCTAATACTATAATAATTAAGTGTGTGTATTTCTGGGAAAACCACAGGCTCTGGGCAGGTTGGAACATTGGCATAGAGAAGTGATAAGGGTTGGCAGGGATGATCAAGTGAAGGTTGGGTCATGGATTAAAAATGTATATAGAACAAATGTAGGGAGTCCAGCTGGAGTCCAGGTTGGGAAATGACTAAGGACACTTGGAGATACTAGGTGGAAAAGGGCAGAGTCTGATGGGTTCCAGGACATAAGATAAAGCATCTAGTTGTGAGTGGAAGATCTGACTGGGGACTGAGGTAAAGGGTACTTGGTCAGGTTCTGGTGGATTCCAAATCTTGCTACTAGTCCAGAAGATGGTTTGGAACCTGATATTGTATCCAGGAACTACTCTGTGGAGTTCTTTGGAACAGATCTTCACAGAGATGAAGATTCACCAGAGTTTAATTATGGACTTCCAGTGGTATACAATGTATATCTAATGTTCTGAGTCACAAAATCTAACATTAAACTTGACAAGATAATTGGAAACTCACTGGATATCCTTCATTTGAGTGAGGTCAGTTTATATTCCACATTGGTCATTTGGCTATATACATAGTCCAAGATTAGTGTCTAGTACTTTGACAAATACATCTCAGTCATCAAGTCAAATAAGTAGATATTCCAGAAATTCCAGGTTCAAACCAATTCTAAATGGACTCCTTACAGCTGTTTGCATTATGTAAGGCATGTGACACAAATCAGATTTTTCTCAATAAAGTCAAATCTTCCTAAACAATTGCAAATTGCACTGTATCCTCCTGAATACTTGTGAATTGTACCGTATCCTCTCAAATATTTGTGAATTGCAATGAATCACATTGTATCCTCTTGAATATTTGTGGATGGCACTGAATCCTCCCAAACAATTGTGAGTCACAATAAAGTGAATTGAATCTTCCCAAACAATAGTGAATCACAATGAATCACACTGTAGCCTCTTGAATATTTGTGAATTGCACTGTATCCCCTCAAATATTTTTGAATCACACTGAATCCTCCCAAACAATTGTGAATTGCAATGAATTGAACTGAATCTTCCTAAACAATAGTGAATTGCAATGAATCACACTGTAGCCTCTCAATTATTTTTGAATCTGAATCCTCCAGTGAAGATCCATTCCTAGAGACTCCACAGAGTATTTTCCAGAAACCATATCAGGTTCCAAACTATCTTCTGGACTAGTATCAAGATCCAGAACCCACTGGAACCTGACCCTCATTCCTCAAGTACCCTTCACATCCCATTCTGGTATTCTGCCCTCAACTATGTAGACATATCCTGCTATGTATGACCCGGAATCCATAGGACTCCACCCTTTGACAGTTGGCATCTCCACATGTCCCTAGCCATTTCCCAGCCTGGACTCCTGGCATTTGTTCTAGATACTTTGGTCTGTGACCCAACCTTCACTAGATCATCCTTGTCAACCTTCTCTATGTCAATGTTCCAACCTGCCCAGAACCTGTGGCCTTCCCGGAAATATGCACACTTAGTCATTATAGTGTTAGAATCCATTTTCAGATAGTATCAGATATTTGTGGATATCCTGACTAACTTCCTTTGTTCTGCATTTGGTAACTGACTGGTTGACAGATGTTCATTCATCTGTTTATTGTTCTTGCCCTTATTCCCTGATGTTAGGATACACACTCAGGCCGGGTTTCCGGAGAAACCTGCAGGATATCCGGTAGGACTTGGCTTCAGCTTATAGGCTGCGCCCTCGCTAGATCGTGTTGTCCAATTTCAAACGGACGGACGGGGATCCCGGGGAGTCTGGGTGGGGTTCGTGGGTCGTAGGTTGTAAGTCGTGGGTCGTGGGTTGTAAGTCGGAGGTCGTGGGTCGTGAGTCGAGTTGGTTGAGAGAGATAGATGCACCGGAGCCCGTGGGCTCCGACTAGTGCGAGCAATGTGAATCGAGTAAGGTTTTAGAGCGGAAAATATTATTAGATTACTGGGGGGAATCTAAGCTAATTTTCTGACTGGATTGTATGTACAACATCTGCCAGTTTATATAGACCGTGGAATGCATGACATACCAAATCCAGTAATAACGAAACGAAACTAACAAAACATGAAACGGGAATGGTAAACACCAAATTGGTGTTAGGAACGGAACGGAACGGAGCAGAGTCTGAATCGTGACAAAGCATAACCCATAATGGGAAACGGAGCGGGAGCGGAGTCCTAAATCGTGACAGGTCATTTGACTAAAACGGGAATGGGGCTCGATTAGAGCGGTGACGGGATTCTAAGCGGGGACCGGTGACTGATGCGTGGGACGAAGATGGACATAGACAGAGACGGAGTCCGGGGGAAGTCCGGTGACTGATATGTGTTGTAATGAGGTCGAACGTAACGAGTCTTGACGTAATGGAGTCCGGGCGGGAAATCCTATAAACAGACGATTGGTGCTTGTAGCATGTGGGGGCGTATGGGTTAGTGCCCGGAGTCCGGCGGGATTGTCCGGTCGTAACACCTGATCTGTCTCCATCCTTGTCTCCTCATTTATCTGACTCATTATTATATCCTTAGTTTGGAAACAGTTCCAAATATGTCTTATTATACTCCCAGACTTGTAGTACAATAATTGGAACATCTATACAGGAGGATATCTGAAAACTATTAGGTATACCAAATTCTAATATACTCTAAAGGTCATTTAAACATCTGGGATGTGATTCAAACATAATTTGGTTTTTAAAACTTTAGGAATGTTTAAAACTTATTGGTATATTATTAAACAAATCATCTTTCAAGACCTGAATAGATTATGAAAGAGCTTAGTAGATTAAAACATTAAGACTTTTAAAAAGCATATCCTTTTAAATGGTCCATTTCATGCATATATATGCCATTGACATCTCTAAATACATATGTATTACATCGGAATGGCTCTGTCAATCTGAACAGATTTCTACTTGATTCAACATACCCAGAATATATAGGTGGTTTAAGCCTGCCCACCTCTTAACAGTATTTTCTGACCAGGACTTGCAGATTGTGTCAATATACCACCAAGAAAAAAAGCACCCATACAGGCATCATTACCTGGACCCTCAACTCTTCATTCCCCAATCACTTTTACCAGTCAAACACTCACAAACCAGCCAGACCCCACAGTCAAATCCTATATTGAAGAAGTTCCAGAAAACCCAGACAATTCAGAGCACAAGGATGAGTCTGTGGCCCCTGACAAGGGCAAGGGTGTCAAAAATCCTCCATCTACCCAGCAACTGCAGCTTCCAGATCCCACTTCTGAATTTCTAGCAAACTCTTTAGAAAAATTAATGAATCACATGTTAGATGACAAAAAGAAAAAGGATCAAGAACCTCTGCAGTCAAAAGTCAACATTCCAGAACCTTTCACAGGTTCCAACTGCAACAAACTTTCCACTTTCCTCATGCAATGTCACTTCAATTTCTGGGATCAATCTGCCACATTCTCCACAGACTCCTGAAAAGTCAACTACACACTCTCATACCTCTTGGGATCCACATTGAAATGGTTTGAACTGGCTTTTAGTGGACTTTCCAGGGAAGAGCCGATCTGGCTTGAAGATTGGAATGTGTTTGTTGAAGAGCTAGAGACAAACTTTGGACAATATGACCTGACTGGAGAAGCCGAGAACAGCCTCACCAATCTTTGTATGAAGGACAACCAGCACATCATGGACTACATTGTCCAATTTCACAATCTTGCAACTCATTGTTAGTGGGATGATCCCACTCTCTGCCACCAGTTCTATGCTGGTCTGCCATCCTGCCTCAAGGACAAAGTCTCAAAAGGAGAAGATGGCAAACCCAAAACATTGTCCCATATGCACCTCAAGGCTCAAAATGCAGACACATGCTATTGGGAACATCACATGGAAGGTGCCCACAAGACCTCCATGGACAAAGTCAACAAGTCCACAGCCAGCAAGCCTAACAACAACACCCCATCTACCAGCAACCAAAACTCCACTCACTCAAACTGGAAGAATGACAAAAAGTCTTCCAACAATAACAAAGGTTAGCAATCTGGTAAACAAAATGGAAAAACCAACCTTACAGGCAAGCTCGGGCCCAATGGGAAACTTACCCCACAGGAAAGGCAGCATCATATGGACAACAACCTTTGTCTCTTGTGCTGAAAACCTGGTCATCGAGTCCCAGAATGTCCATTGGCGAAAGCAAACTCTGTGAAAGGTCATGTAGCCAATACTCCTTCCATGGAGTCCCCATTGAAGGACAAACCAGCTTCTGATCCAAAAAAAGGGTAAGTAACTCCACAGTCTCCATGCAGGTTGGGGGTTGCATTACCTCTCCATGCATTCATACTTGTCTTAATACATCTGCTCTTTTGAACTCTGACTCACTTTTTATTAAACTTATGTCTGATATGATCCCAAAATTCATTTCTTCAGCACTCATAGACTCCGGCTCAACTCATTGTTTTGTAGATACAAAGTTCACACAAAATTATCTTTCTTTGTCAACTTATCTGATCAACCTGGTTGGACTCCAACTTTTTGATGGTACAAGCAATTCAGTTATCACCAAAGCTTGTGATCTTTCTATCCAGGTCCTGTGTGGAACATCCCAGTTGGTCACTTTCTATGTGACCCAGTTAGACTCAAGTTGCTCAGTTGTCCTAGGACATACATAACTGGCTTACCCAATACAATCCATTGATTGACTGGGTATCAAACAGTATAACTTTCTGGACACCTATGGTGCCCAAGATAACTGTATCTGACACGGCCTCCACAGCACCTGCAGCCTTGGTAGCTCCTGTGATCCTTATGGCACCCCCAGCCATTTCAGCATCCCTGGCCATTTCAGCATCCCTAGCCTTTCCAGCACCTGTGGCCTCGGTGGCCCCTGTGATCCCTACAGCACCCATGGCTTCCCCAGAACCTACAGTATGGCACCTCCATCTATTTCTCTTATTAATGCTGCAGCATTTATCAGAGCTATGAAAATGGATGGATCCTAGGCATTCACTATCAATTTGAAAATTGATGAAGCAACTGGCTGTTTTTCAACCCCAGCATCTGAGCAAACTGCAGACCTAGAAGGGGTCCCTGAGAAATACCATGATTTTATGGATGTTTTTAGTAAGTGTAAAGCTGACTGGCTTCCACCCTACAGAGAGTATGACCTAAAAATTGACCTCAAAGAAAGCACCCAGCCACCCCTTGGACATATCTACCTGCTGTCCTCTATGGAAATTTCCACAATCTGGGATTTCCTGGATGAAGATTGGTCTATAGGTTTTATCTGACCCTCAAAGTCTCCTTTTGGAGCACCTATTTTGTGTGTTAAGAAGAAGGATGGATCCCTTTGACTGTGTTGATTTCAGAGGACTCAATGCTGTTACATGGAAGGATAAGTATCCACTCCCATTTATGTATATCTGACCTGCTCAACACTCCACAGAATGCCCAGATTTATACCAAGATAGATCTTAAACACACCTACCACTTGGTCCAGATCTCCATGGGAGACAAGTGGAAAACCACTTTCAGGACCTATTATAGGGCTTTTGAGTGGTTAGTGATGCCCAAACATTGCTGTCAGCCTCGTTCCTGCTTATCACTGTCTCCCGGACCTCCAGTTCGATTGGCTGAGAGACTCTTTGTGTCTCGTGGGCCTTTTCGCTTGAGGGAATAGACATGGAGGGTGGCTCGATGATTGGAGGGTCAAGGATTACAATGTCGCAGGCCTGTTCCAATTGGTATGGAGCTGTCAACAGCTCGCGAGTAGTGGCAGGCATAGAAAGCTGAAGGTTCAGGGGATGGTCCAAGGAATCTCGTAGCTGTGGTGGCGCATGCTCCTGTAACTCTGGGATGGGAGCAGATAGAGGGGGAGGTGTGGGAGAGGGTTGGATGGGGTTTTCCATGGTGATAGCGGTTAAGGTCTTGTTTGGTCAATACCCACGCCATATGCTGACAGTTGGCTTAAGTTCTCTTTTGATTCGGATCGCTAGAGATGAAGTGTATGGGCCTTGGTAGTAAGAACCCTTTGAGCGAGTCCTCCCCCAGATACTTCACCCCGTATCGTGGATAGGTGGTGTCACTATCTTCCGAGTCTGAAGAAGAGTTGGTGGGGCCGACCCGAAACCTTTTCTGTGCAGGTCCCTGAGGAGGATTGGTCCCTGAGGGTGGTTCCTTTTCATCTCCTCGAGTCAGCTTGATACTTCGGAGTTTAATCCGTCTGACCAGTTCCCAATCGTAAAAGGTAGTACCATCCTTCCCTTTCCAGCTTTTAGCTCCAGCAGCGCGTATGCAGGGGGTTCCATTATCACTCTCCTCAGTCTCTATGAAATCTGCCCATTTCTTCCCTGGGGGAGGGGGAATTGGTGTGATAGGGGCGTAGCCCTCCCAAATCCTGCTCTCTCTCCTTTGGGCTTTTGAGGGTACTCCTTCCATTCCTCCCCTGGCTATCCGATCTTGCACGAACTTCTCTCTCCTCTTTCTTTTAAGCTCCCTGAGCTCCTGTTGGTTTCGGGCGTGACGCTCCTCCTTTTCATGACATTTCTGGGCTACTTCCTCAGGTGGAGGGAATGGGGAGGTTCGAACGGGGGGTCCGTCCCAAGGGATGTCCTTTAGGTCCCAACATCTGGAGGGAGGGGCCTGGTTACAAGGAGTGGGTGTCTCGACCATTGCAGTGTGAGGTGGCCCTTGAGAATCGTGGATGACCCTCGGGGTAGTCTCTGTTGATCCCCAGGCTCGAACCGAGGGTCCGTCCCAAGGGATGTCCTTTAGGTTCCAATATCTGGAGGGAGGGGGCTGATTACAAGGAGTGGGCATCTCGACCATTTCAGTGCGAGGTGACCCTTGAGAATCGTGAATGACTCTTGAGGTAGTCTCTGCTGGTCCCCAGTGTATTGAGGAATAGCTGGAGGAATTAGAGGTGGAGGCCTCGTGGTAAGAGAAAGGGCACTCGACTGCTTCAGTGTGAGGCAGTCCCAAGGAAGTGGTGGCAGGATTCCAAAGATGCTCGGTGGTGGGTGTTTGTGGGATCCTTTTGAACTTCAGGAATTTGGACTTCGAGAGAGGTGGTTGGGACATGTTATGATTGTGGGTCGTACGGGTGTTGTGTGGGTGGTGATTGAAGGTAAAGAGAGGTCAGAGATTTTAAGCGACTTTACATCTTTCGTATCCTTAGGGATTAGGACTCCGCTCAGTTACTGGCACGAGGTGAGGAGGCGATAGACTAGAGGTTGGTGGTCATGGAGTGAAGGCGAGGTGACCAAAGTTGAATTTTGGAAAAAGGAAATAAAAGTTAAAATTAGAGTTGATTGTCGAGTAGAGTAAAGAAAATAGACTGCATTCTTGGAAGGGAAATGGTTCTGGGTTCTTGGTGAGACTGCATATACCCATCATCAAATCCGATGCAGTGTCTTGTCTTGTATGCTCTGAGTAGAGCTGGGGCATTTCGGAGGTCAGTGCTGTTTAGCCAGGAGTCCTCCTCAGGTCCATAGCCTTTCCACCTGATTCGAAAAAACAGATGATTTCGAAGTTTCCTGTGGCCAGTAATGGCTTCAACTTTGTATTCTTCCTCATTTGAACCTAACTCTCTGGGGTTCTTGAGTAGTTCCCTAGGGCCAAACACTTCCAGGGACGAGTGATATTTCTTAAGGTGGGCTCAATTGATGACGGGGTGCATTTGGTACTCTGGGGGTATTTTGAGTCTAAAGACTTGGGGATTAATTTTTTCCAGGACCTGAAATGGTCCGATGTGTCTTTGGATTAGTTTCCTTCCACTACCCTTAATTTCTACCAATTCTAAGGAATGGGGGTTGACTAATACTAGATCCCCCTCCGAGATTTCCTCGACCGGCTTTTGATGCTTGTTGTAGGATCGAGCTTGGGTTTCTTGTGCTTGGGCGATTGAGTCCCTCACCATTTGTCTGTGACTTTCCAATTCCACAATCCATGAGTCTGCCATAGGACTTTCAGATAGTTCCCTGGGGACTATAGGATCGTCTCCTCCTAGTACCCTGGACATCCCCCTCAGTAGGTACCCCATTAAGAGGAAGGCAGGAGCGTAGTTAGTCAGACTATGAATGGTGGAGTTGTAAGTGTTGGCTACTATCCCAATCCATTTCGACCATTCTTCCTTGGCTGATGAGCAGTAAGCCCTCAGCATTTGTTCGAGGGTGGCATTCATATTTTCTGTCTGCCCGTCCGTCTGAGGGTGGTGAGAAGAAGAGACGGCTAGAGTGGTTCCATATATCTTGCAAACTTCCCTCCAGAATCTACAGGTCCACCTTTTGTCTCTATCGCAGATAATTCTGGAGGGTAGTCCGAAAGGAGACGCTACTTGGTTTACGAAGATCTGTGTGAATCCTTCGGCGGACAAGTTAGAAAAAGTGCATTCACAGATAATGAAGTGTGTCAGCTTGTCGACTACCACGAAAATGGCCGAATAAGAGTCACTGCCAGAAGTTGGCAGTCTGGTTATGAGATCCATGGAGACTACCTCGAATGGCTTAGAAGGTACATCAGCTGGTCTGAGGGCTCCCTGCAGTGTGGAGTGATTGATTTTCGTCTTCTGACAGGTGTCACAACTGCGAGCATACGCCGTGCAATCCTGTAACATTCTAGGCCAGAAGAAACAGTCTTTCATGAGCAGGAATAGCCTACACCCTCCTGTGTGAGCTCCTTCGAAGGGATTATCATGGATCAGCTTTAGAATTGTGGTTGTCATATTGTTAGGAACACAGATCTGACTTTTCCAGTCCAAATCGTGAAAATACAACAATCCCTTTTCTCCAATGAAGAAATGTGAAGGGGTAGCTACAGCATTTGGGGATTTCAGTTCCTCGATGTAGTAGCTTCTGAAGGTGGGGTCCTTCTGATACCCTTCTGAGAACTCTTCCAGGAATCTTTTGTTGATGCTTACGAGTAGCTGAGGGTTTAACGAACAGAATAGCGATTCATCCACTTCATCATCTCTGGGGAGGTTATACAAATCCCATTCGGTTTGTGGGGTGTCCCCTGGGGTTCTGATGGGTTCTACAAGTTCTCGTTGTGTGACAAAGACAGCTCTCCTCGTGGGATTATCCTCTTGTGGTTTCTCCTCAGTTCCCTTGCTGAGCGAGCTTGACACGATTGTCGGGATATCATCTCCAGCTGGACTCACTGAGTGGGGTACTTGTGGTAGTCTAGATAGGGGATCAATGTTACTGTGTACTCGTCCAGCACGATGTAGTATTTCGAGGCCTGGGTACGCTGCATACACTGCCCCCCATGCAGCCAGTCATCGATTGGTGTTCTCGTATGACCTGGCCCATTGTAAAGTGGCATGGTCCATGATTAGGAGTATGTGTTCCCCTTCCATGAATGGTTGAAAATGAACCAGGCCTTCCTTAGCAGCTAATGCTTCCCGCTCTGTGGCTGAATAGTTGCGTTCTGGTTTCTTAAGGGTACGACTCCAGTAAGTGATAACCCACTCTACTGTAATGCAAGTATCTTCAAATGTTTTTGCCCAGGAGTCCATCCAAGTGATCTTGGGAACCTTGGTCTTAAAATGGGTGATGAACATTGGCACTGGTTTTGACTGCTCGAATGCTGATTGCGCTTGGGTATAGATCTTTGTGTTCTTTAGATCCCGTAGAGTCATTTTTTGCACTTGCTGCAGACAGCAGCCTAGGGCGAAGTCAGAGGCTAGAGATGGTAGGGCATTCCGATCGCGGGATGTGCTAGAACTGGAGAAGAGCTCAGGGCTGCCTTGACGTCATTAAAAGCTTGTTCCTGGTCTACTTCCCAAGACCATCACGTGCCCTTTTTGAGTAGTGAGAAGAGCGGGGATACAGTCCATGTGTAGAAGGGTATGTAGGCCGAGAAGTACAATACCATACCCAGAAAATGTTGAAGCTCAGACACCTTAGTTGGGGTTGCTAGTTCCAATATGGCTCATACCTTCTCTTGGTGGGTCGAAAAACCTAATCGTGACACCTTGTGTCCAAGAAGGAGAATAGAGTTGTAGCCTACATAGCATTTTTTGGGAGAAAGAGTGATGCCAGCTGAAATTATTGCTTGTAATACTCGATCCAGGTGTTTGATATGATCCTCCCAGGTCTTAGAAAATATTACTATATCGTCTAGGTAGACTAGACAGAATATCCACAGATAGGGTGCCAGCATGTTTTGCATGACTCGCTGGAAAATGGAAGGTCCGTTCCTCAATCCAAAAGGCATCCTTCTAAATTGCCATAGTCCTCGATGTGATCGAAAGGCCATTTGTGTCGGTCTTCCTCCAGCATTTCTAGTTGGGTAAAACCAGCTAGGGCATCAAACAAGGATAAAATGTTGGATCCCAAGAGCACTTGCATAATTTCTGATTGTCGGGGCAAGGGGAACTCATCTGGAATAGTAAGGCCATTCAGCTTTCAATAATCAATGACCACATGAGGCTTATTATTACAATAGACTACGAAGGCAGGTGCTCCCCAAGGGCTTTTTGAAGGCTCGATGACTCCTTGTTGGAACCAGGTGTCCATTTGCTCATCTATGACCTTCCTGTTGGCAGGGGAAATTGGAAACATTGGTACAGACACTGGTTGCACATCGGTTTTCAGCAGGATAGTGGCCTTGCTGTCTACCTGGCCCAGTCTTCCATCAACTCCAAACGCTTGCACGTTCTTAGTCAATATTGAGCTAAAGCGAGGCATAACGTCAGGAGGGACGTCAGGCCCTAAGTTGACCAATTTATGTAGATCCTCTGAGGAGAGCATCTCCAAGGAAGGAACTTCCGAAGTCTTTGGACCTGCGGGATCAAAGTCATCTACCGTCTCATTCCCTGAGGATACCATAGATGGTTGGGGACTGGAGGTGTTATCTGCTTCCAGCTTAGAGATGCTTTCTATGAAGTGGGCAATCTTCGAGCTCGTGACTCACATCGATTCCTCTTCCACTCAGGATTGAGGCTTTTGGGCCCAGGCTTGGGCGTCGTGAATCAGACCTACGATCTCTCCTCTTCTGATAGTCTGAAGAGTTAAGGTCAGATTAGCCAGTGGCACCACACCCTTTTCTTTATAGATAGCAGTTGTGGGAGCGGTGAGGATAGTCCCATCTTCATTCTGTAAAACTATGCCCTCCACGATCCATTCCCCGTCCTCTAGGTCCCCGGTAAAGATGGGTATTAACCTAATTGCCTCGGGCTCTATCGTGCAATCTTCTAGGGCTCTTGCAACTCTCAGCACGCATGCCCTTGTTGGGTTTGGATGTCAGATTAGTCGGTGTGATTAGTTTGTCTTCCAGAGAGATCTTGTTGACTGAAAAGGTCAACAGGACTGGTTCATTGGAGGAGCTGGCAGGAATGAATCCTGCTCTCCCAGGGAGGATTAGTCTTGATCCCAGGGGTTCATCTCGCAACATTCCTATCTCATAGTTGATATGGAAGTCTTCTCCTAAGAGGATAGGTACGGTCATCCCTCGTACTACGTAGGTTTCTGTGTTAAATCACAGCAGGGTTCCTTTATCGTCCCTAAGGTAGATGGGAACGTTAATATAACCCAGTACTCGGGCACTCCCGGTAAGCTGTATTAATCGCAGCTTAAGTCCTTGCTTCAGCTTAGGCTGATCCTTCAGTTCTCGGTAGAATTCCTCTAACATGAGGGACAAATCGGCTCTGGTATCCAGTCTAATTTTAGTTGGTTCTTCCCAATCAGGATCCCCTACTCCTCCGAGTATATGTAGTGCTGAAACACCAACACTAGAATATCCTCCTGGTGGCTCCCTCTTTCAGTACATGATTGAGGCGTCTTCTTTCATTAGCTTACTGGATCGGGGATATTGTATTCTAGGTTGTTTCACCTCTTTTCTAAGGGCTAGTTCAGCATTCCGACAGAGTCATCTGTTTGAGATGGTCACATCAGTTTCCCCCTCAGAGTCCGATTCATCACCGATCAAGAGGTCGGGAGGAAGTCCAGGGTCAAAAGGGAAGGTTTCCTCCTCCGTATCATTTCTTATGTCCTCTATTAGATGTTGCTCGTTAAGGCAGGCAACCTGATCGATAGACATTTCCTCATCTGTGATTTCTTCAATCGATGGTGGTATGTTGTTTGAGGAATTCTTAAGCCCTGACAGACCTTCACGGTGCTGACAGTGCGCTTCCAAGCGATCTCCCCTTTCAACGAAATCCTCATGAGATACATATAGAAAGGTATACTTCCCCACACTGGGGTTCCTCATCTCCGGGTGGCCTCTCAATTCTTTCGTGATTTTCAGGGGTAGTGTCACGAATTGAATTTTACTCAATAAAGTCGAATAAACAATCGAAGAATATTCAACAATATTGAATAAAGATGCCTCATTCGATGTATTAATTCATCCTGTTGATAAAGCATGAGGCAAAGATAGGACACAGAGGCTCACGAATAAATAAGTCAAAGAAGGACTCAGAAAAGTTCGACGATTATGTAATACAGTAATAATATAATATAATACAGGTTTTCTGACTGACTTCCTTCATTCCTATCATTGCCCTTATACATATACTATATATCATTTACCTATGATGATAATATGATATCAAAGTGAAATCATCAATGACATCAACCTGAGACAAGTCAAAGATATTCGAGATTGTTGAAGATATTGTTGAAGAATAGTCGAGTTGGAAGTCGAGTTGGAAGTCGAGTTGGAAAGTCAAAGAAATGTCGAAGAAATGTCGAAGAAATATTAAATTGAATATTATCGAAATTTGAGCTTGTACATTCGTGACAGGCAGCGGTATAAGCAGGAATGAAAATTGATTCACTTTCGACATTATATACTTGTGTTCCTGTACTTAGTCCATAAACTGCCTCATATAGTCTTTGCTCCTCCACTTCCTCTGAAGGATTCTGCCCGGAGCATAGATTTAACGAGACATAGTGAGCCATTTTACCTGAGTGGGGACAGTCAATTTTGAAGTGTTCTGCTCCCACAAATCCAACACTCCTTGGGGGGTCTAGTGCTACTCCTTTTGTCGCTCCTCTTGAAGAAGAGCTTCCCATGTCGTTTCCCTCACGTAGGATCAGTCCTTCCTGCTCTGGGAGTCTTCATCATGCCCTTGTCATCTACTTCACTGGTGAGGACCTGATGGGGGTGGATGGAAGTTGGAGTATGCTCCAGGGCCTCGAATTCTAATTCGTTCTTTTCCACTACCATGACCCGAGGTCTAATGGGGCGAAATCTATCTCTATGTGTTTGATTCCAGGCATTAATTAGAGCTTCCTGTAAGTTATTGGCATGTGCTTGGAGGCTCATGACGTCATCTGGCTTGCCCCTGTATTAAAGATAACCATTCCGTGGGCAGGGTAAGTATTAACCGGCGAGTCTTTTTTTCCTTTTCTTGGTAGAATCCGTATAGAAATCTGTTGAGCTTAACTCTTCTTTGAATATACTGCATGGGGGTTTCACGGTCGTGGTGGGGCTGATGAAACCTCATTTCTTCCCATTCTAAGGACAAAGATTCACACCATCGCGTACCTAGTAACCCTTCGACTATGCTCCAAAGGAAGGACCTGTGTGATCGACTGAATTCAGTGCGATGCTCATGATCCAAAGTAGTCCACCAGACCTTCACGTTTCCTTTGAGTCATCTGGGAAGAGCAATGCCTAGAATCATCATCATAGATTCTGAGATTTCCGACAAGCTCATAATGTCCATTATGTAGTCCAGTGCCTTAAATTGCGAGCCATCATATTCTGGGAGATCTGACCATTTGATTTTGAGATCTTTGGTGTTCAAAGTCAACTTCCCAGTTTCGGTCTCAGGAGCGGCACTCCTAGTGTTCTTACTAGTACCTGCTGGGCCTGCTGGGTTTCTTGGGTTTCACCTTCTCTCGTCCCAGTCTCTTCTGTGGTCCGAATCACTGGATCCATCAGAAGAATCCCCGGGCTGTCCTCCTGGGGAAAGAAGGGGGCCCGCGAAATTGGCAAAGGTGGGAGAGTATTGTTTGGGTAAGAAGTTCCCCTCCTGGGTATTTGTCCAGTGATTCCTTCAATGAAAGTGGTAGCAAAGGAAGAATGGTTTCGGTTTGCAATGGATCTAATAGGGACGTTGGAATGACTAACCGTCGTAAAGGGGGAAGCTACTTCAGACCCAAAAGCAACTCAACAATGGGGAGTATCTGGCTCTTCGTTCCTTCGTGGTCTGTTTGAAGTTCCTGGTTTGTAGTCGTCCTGGGGTGATATGCCGAGGGTCTTGATTCTGCTGGCCAGAAGGACGGGCCCAATAGATTTCTCGTGGAGTCTTCCCAAGATCTCCTCCCTTGTATCCTGGGGAAAACTCTCGAGGATAGATTTACAGTTGAGAGAGTGCAGAAAGCTAGTGCCAGGGGATCCTTGGAGATCTCGAATGAAGGTTTTGGACATGTGAGCCGGGGAAGCAGGTACCTGGGTATTATCGTCATATGAGTGGAGAACTTCCATGAACAACTTGTCTCGTTTCTCATGGCAGTGAATGAGCCTATGTCTCAGGCTGTGATAGGCAAATGGGAGGTTCGGAGAAGCTTCGTATAGGGATCTTTCCAGTGTATGCGTATAAAGATACCGGTAATCCACCTTAGGTACTGTTCCACCCTGATTTAGGATCACATGTAAGATTTGTAAAGTGTCGTCGTGCATGGCCACTAGGTCAAGAATCCGTTCGAATAACACTAGCCTTATACATCCTCTTCTGGCGACATCAATAGTGACAAGTTCCTCAGACCACTCGGGGAGTTGCTCGGCTAGCTGATCCATAGTATCGGTTTGGGAAAAGAAAGAATCAGTGATCACGATGCTATTCAACCTGCTTAACCAGACGGACACCTCCTTCGGCATGTTGGGGTATCTATCTGAGTAGTCCGTAGCTACTGTGTCAACTTCCTTCTCTTCAATTTGTTCCGAGTAGTATTTGTCCCACTTGTCATTTGCTGATTCAGTGAAATATACCTGACTCCTGAAGGGATTCTGCAGCATTACTTGAGGTGGTGGAAATTTTAGACCGGTGTCATTTCTGTTTGATCGAGTGGTAAGGAGTCCGAGAGTTTCTGATGACTTAAAATAGGAGTTATCCTTGCTCATTCCGGCAGAATCACTCACGGGAAGCCCACGTTCATCTTGTGAGGGCTCCAAGACAGTATCGGTCTCTTGAGTCATTAGAGATGACTTTTGTGTCATAACATTACTGGGTAGCCCCAAGCCGGGATATTCCTTTCTAGTTCGTGGGGCACCTGCGGGCATAGGAATTTGAGTGGTTCCGCCACTGGTTAAGGTCATAATACTACTAGTTGATTATACATGTGGATTGCAGTGAATGAGGGTCCAGCTCGGATCACCACTGTAAAGGGTCGAGTAGTTTACCACTCAATGTGTGATTGTTATCGACTAGCAATAGTACGAAATACAATCGACTAGTAGTTTTAGGTATTTGAGGTGTAGATTATGATTGACCCTTAAGGTGCAATCGGTAGATAATTACAAGGACAGATCAACCTTATGGTGCGATCTGACTGTGTAGCTAGCAGGGCCGATGGCCAAGTAAATAAGAGAAATTATATATTGCAAGAGAGAGGGAGAATATCCTAAGAAAGTGAGATACGATGGATATTCTTACCATGGGAAGCAAGAGCTTGAAGTTGAGTCAAATAGTAGTAACTGACTTTGACTGTTTCAGTGCAAAGTGTAGTTACTACGAATCTATGAAAAGAGATAGAGTGAAGGTTTGTTTTAGACAAAACCCTAAACCCATCCATCTTTGAAGCCCTAATAAAAGCTGCAGCATTAATCAGAGAAATGGATGGAGGTGCCGTGGGTTCCGGGGAAGCCATTGGTGCTGTAGGGATCACAGGAGTCTGTGAGACTGCAGGTGCCAGGAAAGCCATGGGTGCCATGGAGGCCGAGACAGGCACAGTTTCCTCGGCTGCCGCGGGAGTCTGGAATGTTATACTGTTAACTATCCAGTCAATCAACGGATTGTAGATTGTAGTGGGTAAGCCAGCTATGTCCTAGGACCACTGAGCAACTTGAGTCTAACTGGGTCACATAGAAAGTGACCAATTGAGATGTTCCACATGGGAAACAGATGGGTAAATCACAAGCTTGGGTAACAACCGAATTACTTGTGCCATCGAAGAGGTGGAGACCGACAGGATTTATCGAATAAGTTGACAAAGAATCTTTTTGTGTGAATTTTGTATCTAAAAAACAATGAGTCGAGCCTGAATCTATAAGAGCTGAAAAAACAAATTTCAGGATCATATTAGACATAAGTTTAACAAAAAATGAATCAGAATGTGAAAGAGCGGATGCGTTGAGATGGGTAAACTCTTGAATGCACGGAGAGGCGATGCAACCCCCAACCCACATGGAGTCCACGGGGTTGCTTACTCTTTTTTCGAGTCAGAAGCCAGTTTGTCCTTCAATGGGGTTTCCGTGGAGGCCTTGGCTGTTTGACCCTTTGAAGAGTTTGCTTTTGCCCGCAGACATTCTGGAACTCGATGACCAGGTTTCCTGCACAAGAGACAGAGGTTATTGTCCATGCGACATTGTCTTTCCTGTGGGGTCAATTTGCCATCGGGTCCGAGTGTGCCTGAGAGGTCAGGTTTTCCGGCTTGCTTGCCGAACTGTTGACCCTTGTTATTGTCCTTGTTGTTGTTGTTGTTTGAAGACTTTTTATTGTTCTTCTTGTCGGATTGCGTGGAGTTTTGGTTGCTGGTTGACAAGTTGTTGTTGTTGTTTTTATTGGCCGTGGACTTAGTGACTTTGTCTGCGGAGGTCTTGCAGGCAACTTCCGCGCAATGTTCCCAATAACATGCATCTGCATTTTGATCCTTGAGGCATATGCGGGACAGGGTTTTTGGCTTGCCATCTTCTCCTTTCGAGACTTTGTCTTTAAGGCAGGATGGCAGACTGGCATAGAATTGGTGGCGGAGAGTGGGATCGCCCCACTGACAACGAGCTGCAAGATTGTTGAATTGGACAATGTAGTCCATGATGCACTGCATGTCCTTCATACGAAGATTTGTGAGACTATTCTTGGCTTCTCCTGTCAGATCATACGGGCCAAAGTTGGTTTCAAGCTCCTCAACAAAAGCATCCCAATCTTCGAGCCAAAGCGGCTTTCCTCGGAAATCCCGCTAAAAGCCAGTTCGAACCATTTCAGTGCGGATCCTGACAAGTATGAAAGTGTGTAGTTGACTTTTCGGGAGTCCGTGGAGAATGCGGCGGATTGATCACAGAAATTGAAGTGACATTGCATGAGGAAAGTAGAGAGCTTGTTTGGGTTGGAACCCGTGAAGGGTTCCGGAGCATTGACTTTTGACCATGGAGGTTCTTGTTCCTTTTTCTTTCGTTCTTCAAGCAGGTGCGTCATAAATTTATCTATAGTGCCTGCTAAAAACTCAGAAGTAGGGTCCCCCAAGTGCAGTCACTGTAAAGGTGGAGGATTTTCGACACCTTTTCCCTTGTCGGGTGCCATGGATTCATCCTTGTGCTTGGATTCATCCTGGTTTTCCAGAACTTCTTTGATACGGGCTTCTTCCATGGGTTCCGGTTGGTCCAAGAGTGTCTGACTGGTATACAAAGTTAACGGGGAATGAAGAGTCGACAGTCCAGGTAATGATTCCTGTGCACGCATTCTTCTTCTTGGTGGCATAATGAAAATGATCTGCAAGTCTAAGTCAGAAAATACTGTTAGGATACGTACAGGGCGGGTCTCCAGAGAAACCCGTGGGATATCCAGTAGGACTTGGCTTCAGCTTATAGGCTGCGCCCTCACTAGATCGTATTGTCCAATTTTCAGACAGGCGGACGGGAATCCCGGGGAGTCTGGGCGGGGGTTGTGGGTCATGAGTCGTAAGTTGGAGGTTGTGGGTCGTGAGTTGAGACTGGTGAGAGAGTGTGAAGAGTGGTTAGATTCTGACCATTCTATATACGAAGAAATGAGTAGAATGGGAAGATGGATGATTTGAGTGGAGGCCTCAACTGTTACAGTTTGAGGCCAAAAGTGTTAGATAGTTTAGATATTGCTACCTATGTAGTAGCTGACATGTTACCCTGATCACTGCTCGTAGTAGACCTAGTTTATGTCTTACGAGTGGTGGTTCTTGGGTAAAAGTGTGTCTGAGTTTCATTTGGTGCCAAGTGCACCCACAAGTATACACAATGCTTCGAACTAATGAAATATGCAATATTCAAAGAATATAAAAGATAGAAAAATATGAATAGAATGTGTAAAATATAAATAAAATAAAAGGAGTGTTTTACCACAATGAAACTGTGGTAAAAGCATACTCCTCACAGAGAGATAGATATGCTGGAGCCCATGGGCTCTGACTAGTGCAAGCGGTGTGAATCAAGTAGGGTTTTAGAGCAGAAAATGTATTAGGTTACTGGGGGAGTCTAAGCCGATTTTCTGACTGGATTGTATGTACAACATCTGCCAGTTTAAATAGACCGTGGAGTAAATGTCATACCGAATCCAGTAATAATGAAATGAAGCAAGCAAAACATAAAACGGGAATAGTAAACACCAAATTGGTGTTAGGAATGGGATGGAACGGAGTGGAGTCCGAATCATGACAAAGCATAACCCATAACGGGAAACGGAGCAGGAGCAGAGTCCAAATTGTGACAGGTCATTTGACTAAAACAGGAATGGGGCTCAATTATAGCGGTGACAGGATGCTGAGCAGGGTCCAGTGACTGATGCGTGGGACGAAGACGGACATAGACAGGGACGGAGTCCAGGGGAAGTCCGGTGACTGATATGTGTCGTAATGAGGTCGAACGTAACAAGTCTTGATGTATGGAGTCTGGGTGGGAAATCCTATAAACAGACAATTGGTGCGTGTAGGGCATGGTGGCGTACAAGTTAGTTCCTGGAGTCCAGCAGGATTGTCCGGTGGTAACAAAGGGTTCCTAAGCTTGTCATATAAGTTAATTCATGTTGGTGGGTCCATGGGCACTGCTTAGTCACTAATTGGTCAGCATTAGGTCAGCATCTGCAAGCGAAGCGAGCAGCCAGGTTCCCATGGTCACCTGCAAGTGAAGTGAGCCTTGGTTTTCCCACGCCCACAATAGCACCCCGGTTACTGTCATGCACACTCCAAGGTGTGACACTCCATCTGCATTCGTGATGTAATATGCTTGGTCGCGTGACATGCTGCTGTTCAAACACTTTGTGATGAAATTCACATGATGCACCGCTTCACTCACATCATGCCACCTCACTCAGGTCACGCCACCTTACCCACATTGCACCACTTTGCCCATGTCACACCACCTCACCCATGTCATGCCATCTCACTCACATCGCATGACATGCTGTTCATGCACTTCGTGACAAAATTGGCACAACACACCGCTTCACTCATGTCATGCCACCTCACTCAGGTCACATCACCTTACCCACATCACACCACTTTGCCCACATCACACCACGTCACCCACGTCATGCCATCTCACTCACATCACATGACATGCCATTCATGCACTTCGTGATGAAATTGGTGCGACACACCACTTCACTCACATCACACTGCCTCACTCACATCACGTCGCCTTACCCACATCACGCCACTTTGCCCATGTCACACCACCTCACCCATGTCACACCATCACTCCCTCACCTTGCGTGACCAGGCGCATTACGTCACAAATGTTTTGATCATGTTTTTGATTTTCTTTGTATTTAAATTTCGCATTTTTAATGTTTTTTTAATATTCTTTTAAGAAAACTTCTGATGTTTTGATTAGTATTTCATCTCAAAGCTTCTTCAAAACATCCAGGACAATTTCAGGTGAGTTTTGGATGATTCTGTTTATATTTTTCAATTTTTTGTATTTAAATTTTGTGTTTTTAATGTTTTTTTAATATTCTTTTAGGAAACCATCTGATCTTTGGTTAGTATTTCATCTCAAAGCTTCTTCAAACATCCAGGACAATTGGTGAGTTTTGGATGATTCTGTTTATGTTTTTTTATTTTTTTGTATTTAAATTTCACATTTTTAAAGTTTTTTTAATATTCTTTTAGGAAACCATCTGATCTTTTGGTTAGCATTTCATCTCAAAGCTTCTTCAAAACATCCAGGACAATTTCAGGTGAGTTTTGGATGATTCTGTTCATATTTATTTAAATTTTGCTTTATTAATGTTTTCTTAATGTTTTTTTAGGAGACCTTTTGATTCTTTGGTTGTTATTTCATCTCAAAGCATCTTCACAATATTCAGGACATTTTCAAGTGAGTTTTATGTTATTTTTATCATGTTTTTGTTTTTTTTAATGTTTTTTGAATATTTGAGAGGGATTTCTTATTTCTTTGATAGTCTTTTCCTCTTACAACATCCTTCCAATATTCAAGACATTTTCAATTATCAAGTGAGTTGTGAATTCCCTTATATGATGGTATTCTAAATACATCTTCTTTTCACTTTTCTTTAGGATCTTTTACTCACTGTAGGTATGTAAGACATGATACAAGTACCATTTAATATTTCTGATGCTTTTGGACTAGACTAGGAACATCAGACATATTGCAAGTGAGTGTTTAAATGATATCTTCATATTTTAGCATGTTTTTTGATTTCTTTTGAGTATTTTAGATTCTTTTCACATCAATTAACTCCAGGATAGCTGGAGTTCCTCAAATGCAATTCAGAAGGTATTTTATAAGGGTATGTTTACAATCTTTTCTATGGTTACTTGGTATTGACTGAATATTGTCAGGTTTCACTTTTTTGCTTATTGGTGGCTTGCATAGTAATGTAAGTCTATCCTATTTTTCATTCAATGCCTAATCTATCCACTATTTTAGGGATTTACCTTCAGAACCTTCCACACCTGAATGCAATCAGCAGAATGTATGTGCTCAGGACCATCAGCAGCGTTTGGTAATGACCCCACACACTGAGCATCGCCGCCTGAGACATGATGGTGTTTCTCAGCAGCATGCTATTCCTACTCCTGTACCATTTCTCTTGGCCCCTCCTGCCAATCCATTTGCTATTGCTGGATCATCATGTAATATTGTCCCTCCTGCCAATCCTCTGCCTAACAATCAGCAGGATCCATTTGCTATTGCTGGATCATCACATAATATTGTCCCTCCTGCCAATTTTCTGCCTAACAATCAGCAGGATCCATTTGCTATTGCTGGATCATCACGTAATATAGATGGTCCTGCTCTTACTCCTGGCACTGTTGTAGCTAATATACATGCACAATTGGCAGATGGACCACAGCTTGCATCATCATCTACTGCATTACAGCATCCTGTTGCAGTGGGCAGGAGAGCAGTGAGAGACTTATTTGATCAGGCTGCTAGGGTCCCTGCACCTCCCTGTTAGGATACACACACAGGGCGGGTCTCCAGAGAAACCCGTGGGGTATCCGATAGGACTTGGCTTCAGCTTATAGGCTGCACCCTCGCTAGATCGTGTTGTCCAATTTCAAACAGGCAGATGGGAATCCCGGGGAGTCCAGGCGGGGTTCGTGGGTCATAGGTCGGAGGTCATGGGTCATGAGTTGAGATAGTCGAGAGAGATAGATGTGCCGGAGCCCATGGGCTCTGACTAGTGCAAGTGGTGTGAATCAAGCAAGGGTTTAGAGCGGGAAAATGGATTAGATTACTGGGGGGAATCTAAGCTAATTTTCTGACTGGATTGTATGTACAACATCTGCCAGTTTAAATAGACCGTGGAGTAAATGTCATACTGAATCCAGTAATAATGAAACGAAAGGAGCAAAACATAAAACGGGAATAGTAAACACCAAATTTGGTGTCAGGAACGGAACGAAGCGGAGTCCGAAACATGACAAAGCATAACCCATAACGGGAAACGGAGTGGGAGCGGAGTCCTAATAGTGACAGGTCATTTGACTAAAACGGGAACAGGGCTCGATTAGAGCAGTGACGGGATTCTGAGCAGGGTCCGGTAACTGATGCGTGGGACGAAGACGGACATAGACAGGGACAGAGTCCATGGGAAGTCCAGTAACTGATATGTGTCATAATGAGGTCGAACGTAACGAGTCTTGATGTATGGAGTCTGGGTGGGAAATCCTATAAACAGACATTTGGTGCATGTGGGGCATGGGGGTGTACGGGTTAGTACCCGGAGTCTGGCGGGATTGTCTGGTTGTAACACTCCCCCTCTTAATAATAGATGGTTACGGGGAAGAAATGTAGCTCCACCTCTCTCTGAATTGCCACTTCATATTGGCAGAAGAGCAGTCACTGCTTTACAAGTTCAGGCAGCTGCCCTTCCATTACAACAGGCACCCTCCCAGAATCCTCAGATTATTCCTGCTCTTCCTATCTTACCTTTAGATCATGTTCCTATTCCTCCTATTGTTCCTGTACCAATGGATGAGGATGCATTACCATTACCACATATTCCTGAGCCTGCTGAACCTGTTCCACCACCTCCTGGACCCCCTGGGCCACTCCCCCTGGCTAGGTGTCCAATTGATGAGGATAATCCACAGCTGCAGCCACATTATCTGGGAACAATGACTGTATTGTGTTCAAAATGCAATGCATTACATTGGATGGCAGAGCATCTTCAGCATTCCTCTAATAACAATCCACTTTTGGAAGTTGTTGTCTATCTGGAAAGATCAGATTACCTATACTTGAAGATGTCCCTCAAAAATTACATCATCTACTAGAGAATCCTGAGGATGCAGATTCTAAAGAGTTTCATAAAAATATCCGGGCATATAATTCTGCTTTAGCATTTACTTCCCTGGGTGCTACAATGGACAGGTCATTGCTTGATGGGGAACATGGTCCTTATGTCTTTAAACTCCATGGGGAACTTAGACATAATAATGGTGCTCTGATTCATAATGAGGGTCAGATTCCTTCCTATCCTCAGCTCTACTTTTATAAAGCAGATGCTGCATTAGAGTATATATATGCACGTAACAGCCAGGACAAAAGAATCAATGCTACAACCCTTTCTGGATTACAGGATATGATGTTAGAATTTAATCCTTTTGTTCACAATCTATAAACAAGCTATGACACATCTGAGAGACCAACCAATCACTCCTCAGCTTCAGGTCAGGCTGACATATAAACCTCATACAGATCCAAGGTGATACAACATTTCAACAGGGGATGAGTTGGCAGTCATTCTCCCAGGGGATGGTACTTCTACTGATAGAAGAGACATCGTGCTTAATTATCAGGGTGGAGGATTTAGAAGAATCTTTGAAACTAATCCTTTGTATGCTCCACTCCATTATGTACTATTCTTTCCAAGAGGAGAGTGAGGCTGGAGCTGGGATATTCCCTATGCAAATGAACCACTCCCTGCTGAGATAGTCCCAGCCCCAACAGCCATTGAGGAGATTGCTCCAGAGCCAGAAGTCCTTGAACCAGCTCCTGAGGAGATAATACATACCTGACTTGCCAGAGGTAGTGATTCCTCAACCTGAAGTAGTTCCCCAAGTTGTACCTCTCCCACCTGAGCAAAGAGATATTCCAGTTGATGATGCTGTACCACCTCCTGAGCCAGCTATGGAGCAGGATGAGGTGCAAGGAATTACGGAAGAACTTGAACCTGAACAAGTGACAGAGAATAGGCAGAAGAAAATGCAGACAAAAGTCTCCCAAATAAAGTATTATGCTTATCGACTCTTTTAATTAATTGGTGAAGCAACTACAATTCTGAGGGGTGGAAAACTGCTTCAGCAATTGTAGATGCATGGGCAGCAGCAAAGCAGGCTATCATGGATAAGACACAATCAAGGCACTTTACGAGCTGAAATGTACCATCAGGTGGTTGATGCCTTCACAGTACAGGATAATAACCAGCAACCTGAGCCAAATGAAATTGGAAGTAGATTTATACTGCCAGCAACCTTCCAAGGTAGCAGTCAGGATATGATGGAAAATTTGCAAAATTCACTGGCTATATCATGCAAATATAGCAATGCAAGCATGTTTATTACTATGACAACCAACCCCAAATGGAGGGAAATAACTGAAGCACTTCTTCCAGGGCAAACTGCTGCTGATTGCCCAGATATAGTGTCACGTGTTTTTGCATTGAAAAAGGCACACTTGCTTCAGCTCATTATGAAGAAAAATTACCTTGGCAAAACAGTTGCCCGTGCCCATACCATTAAATTTCAGAAGCGTGGTCTCCCTCATATGCATTTGCTCATATGGTTTGAAGAGGGGCAAAGCTTCGGACTCCTGCAGAAGTTGATTCTATGATATCTGCAGAGTTTCCAGATCAAGAGGAGGAACCAAAGCTTTACAAGTTGGTATCTGAGCTCATGACTCATGTATGTGGTGAAAAATGTATCAAAGATAACAAATGTACAAAGCATTTTCCCAAGCCCTTTCGTGAATCTACAAGTATAAATGAAGATGGTGGCAGAAAACATACAGTCAGAGGTCATGAGTTAGACAATCGACATGTTGTCCCTTACTGTGCTGCCCTTCTTCTCATTCTGGAATGTCATATCAATGTTGAGATGACTTTTAATGTTCACTCCATTAAATATATTCACAAGTATATATACAAAGGACATGATTGTACAACAATGGAGTTTGGAAAGAACAAGGATGAAATTCAACAATATATTGATGCCCACTATGTCAGTGCACATGAAGCATTTTGGAGACTTTTGGAAAATGAGATACATACTCAAATTCCTGCTGTCATAGCCCTCCCTGTGCATTTAGAGAATCACCAGTTAGTTATCTTTGATGGCATGGAGGGTCCAGAAGAAGCTTTGGATGCTGCCCATCATTCCAAGACTAAGTTGATGGCATACTTTGAGGCCAATTCTAACAATACAATAGGCCTTAATGGTAAAGCAGCCAATTCACTTCACTATGTTGATTTTCCAGAATTTTTCACATGGAATTCAAAAAACAGAAAATGGAATACAAGGAAAAGGGGATTTGCCATTGGATGTAGTCATTTTGCAGGACCCTCAAGTGGCCCAAGGTTCTTCCTACATACTTTACTCACAGTTGTCAAGGGGGCAACTTCTTTTGAAGATCTCAGGACCTATGAAGGACAGGTCTATCCTTCCTTCCAAGCAGCCTGCATGGCACATGGTCTACTTGATGATAAAGAATGGAAGTTGTGTCTTCAAGAGGCAAAGGCTATGCAGACTGGATCTCAATTGAGGAGACTGTTTGCTACTATTCTCAGCCAATGCTTTCCTTCTGATCTCCTTCTGATCCAGCTGCACTTTGGCATGAATTCAAAGCAGACATTTGTGATGACTTGAAACAATTTCTTCAGACACATCTTAATGAGCCAAACCCATCTCCTGAGACAGTCCATGACTTTGGCCTCTTTAAGCTTGATGAAATTCTTCATACAAGTGGGAAACCACTCTCAGAGTACCCTCATATGCCTCAATATACACAGCCATGGGAAAACAGAGTAGCAAATCAATTCATCAATGAACAGAGGGCTTATGACAAGGATACTGAGAAAATAAAAGCAAATATAAATATTGAAAAGTTGAATGAGGGCCAAAGGGTTGCATACAATCAAATTATGGATGCTGTCATTGCAAGACATGAAACTGGAGTAGATGGAAAGCTTGTCTTTTTAAATGGACCTGGGGGTACTGGAAAATCATTTGTTTGGAATACTTTGGCACATGCCTGCAGAGGTAAAGGACTCATTGTACTCTGTGTTGCCTCCTCTGGCATCGCTTCACTTATTCTGAGTGGTGGGTGGACATCTCACAGTATGTTTCAAATTCCCCTTGAGGTTGATGAGAAATCCATCTGTACAATGAAGAAAGGCTCAGATAAAGCCAATCTAATGAAAGAGGTCAGCCTTATTATTTGGGATGAGGTTCCAATGCAGAATTGCATTGCCTGTGAAGCAGTAGATCGGAGCCTTAGAGATATCCTTAACAAGGATGTTCCTTTTGGAGGCATTACAGTAGCATGGGGTGGTGACTTTCAACAGACATTGCCTGTCATTCCTAAAGGTTCAAAAGAAGATATTATTGGTGCATGTATTTCACGGTCTCACCTTTGGCACAATGTCAAGATTCTGTTTTTGACTGAGAATATGCATGTAGATCCTACTGATCAAGAGAGTGCTGTTTTTGCTCAGTGGCTTTTGGATATTGGACATGAAGAGGACATGCCTCTTGATCATATGTTTAAAGTCCCTGAACACATGCTATGTGGACCAACAGTGGATAATTTAGTCTCAACTATTTATCCAAACATACATGATCCTGAGGTTCTTACTGATGAGTTTTTCTTGGAGCAGGCCATTCTCTGTCCTCGAAATACAGATGTAGATCAAATCAATGACATGCTCTTTGAAAAATTTCCAGGGATTGGGCAGACCTACCACAGTGCAGACAGTGTCAAAGATGGAGCCAATGAGACATTATATCCTCCTGAGTACTTGAACTCAATAAACTTTGGAGGATTGTCACCAAGTAAATTGCATTTGAAACCTGGAGTGCTATTGATGCTTCTCCAAAACTTGGATCCAGGACAAGGACTCTATAATGGAACAAGACTGCAGTTAATACAAATGACTCACAGAGTACTTGAAGTAAAGATCATTACAGGACCTTCAGCAGGAGAGCTGGCATTCATTCCTCTAATAACAATTATTCCAACTACAAAACAAGTGCCATTTGAACTGCATTGTCGGCAGCTTCCAGTCAGGCTAGCATTTTCTATGACTATCAATAAGTCACAGGGTCAATCTTTAAAATTAGTTGGATTGGATCTGCATAGTCCTGTGTTCTCACATGGACAGTTTTATATTGGTGTTTCAAGAGGGACAAATTGGGGAAGAGTGAAAATCCTACTCCATGACACTGATATGACTGCAAATGTAGTGTTTAAGGATGTTATTATTGATCCATGAGTAAGTATTTAGTAACATTCCAAAAGGAGACTGACTTATGTTTTTAGGTTCAGTGAATTTACAAATGTATATAATGTATATAATGTATATAATTCTGAATAATGTAAACTTTAACCACTTTAAAAAAACTAAGTTTCTGAATGAATAAATGGGAAACTGGAATGTAAAGAAGTGGTCACAGAAGGTAATACAAACTGCTAATGTAGTGTTTAAAGACATTATTATTAATCCCAAAGCGACCGAGTAAAGTTGCGGGGTGGTAGCATGGTGGAGGCTTGCCTCCCATGGGTCACAGCCTTGTTATAATTATATTTTGACCGCTCTAGGCTTTGATTACATAATGTGACATCATTTGAAGCTTCGAGTATGTGAAGTTAAAAGGAAACAGCATAATTCTTGAAATAATAAATAAAATAGAATAAATGAAAATAAATTGAAATAAATTCAGGAAAATTAAGGGAAAATTCGTGAAGATATAATGGATACATCACAACAAGGCAAGCAACATGGGAAATTATTCTTTGAAAGAAGTGATAAGAAAAGCATTGCCAAACCCTCCAAGGAGTGTTGGATTTGCAGGAGTTTAGAGCACTTTAAGATTGACTCAGCTCATGCAGGCAGGATGTCTCATTATATTTCTATCAACAAATGCTCCATGCAGAACCCCATCGAGGAAGCGGAAGCTCAGAGGTTATATGAAACAGTCTATGGATTAAGCACGCAAGGACAAGTAATTAACATTGATAACAAATCAATTTTCATTTCTGTTTATCCTCCTCAGTCAGAGGATGACATAGTTTTAGATGCAAGTGTACCTTCAAACAAGAACAAAGCAACAGAAGTCTACATCTCTATATCAGACTGTGAACTTTCTTGAGAAGGGAGACTGGCTGGATGCTCATCATCAGAACTGGAAAAGTCTGAGCGAAATGAACATCTCATTGCAATCTAAACTTCCCATCATTGAGGAGATCATTGATGAGGAAGTATCTGTGAATTGATCCAAGGAAATAAGTCAGAACTACATTATAGAAGACCCCTCAAGGATAGAGGGATCGAAAGAGTAGAATGTCCCTTTCAACCCAGAACTGCTACCCACCTTAATTCCTTACAAAGGTTCGGACTCAGAAGCAGAGGGCCCTGACCCAAGCACTACTCTCAAGGTACCTAATATAGATGCATCAGGAGGAATGTCAAACTGGCTGCAATAAAGGAGAGCAAAAGACCTAAGATCCAATATCCTCAGTCCAGTCAGCTGATGAAGGAGGATTCAACTATCATCTACTGCAAAAGGGACCCTCCCAGTGGATACTCCAGTATAGAAATCTCAGTGTTACACATCTTCGGGTGTATAGGGAATTCAGAGGCCTCTAATCTCAGGCTAGACGCTGGGGCTGACCTTTCCCTGATTTCAGAGGATTTATACAAGGAATTAGAGGACTGCCCCAAGCTCAAACAGGGACTCAAGCTGTGCCTCATTCAGCTTACTGGTAATGCTAAGGTCTTAGGATACATCAATGTCCCCATCTACCTTGAAGACGAAACTGGTACGCTCCTTAAATTTACAGCTGAAATGTATGTTGTCCGAGGTATGACCATACCAATTCTTCTTGGGGAGGACTTCCACATGAACTATGAGATTGGGATGCTACGAGATCAGCCATTAGGGTCCATATTAATTTTCCCTGGAAGAGTGGGATCTATCCCAGGCAGTTCCTCTAAAGGACCACAGCTGTTAACCTTCTCAATTAGAAAGACTCCCCTTGAAGAACAAGCCAGCAACTCACCTGAATTGACTTCCAAACCAGACAAAGGGGTGTGTACTAAAAGAGTCGCATGAGCCCTACAGGATTGTACTATAGAACTAGAATCAGCTCGATTAGTACTGATCTATGTCGGAGACCTTACCAGTGACCAATGGATAGTTGAGGGAATTGTCCTGCAAAATGATGATGGAAGCATACTAGCCACTCCCACCACTGCCATCTCTAAAGAAAGAGCTGCGATACCTCTCACTAATCCCTCCTTGACACCACAAATCATTAGGTGAGGGGAAACCATTGGACTAATTCACAATGCAAACAAATGGGCCCAAACACCTAAGTCTTTGATCGAAAAGGAATTGATGCAATCAATGGCAATCAAACTCACTCACCTTGTCGAGAGCTTATCAAGGATGGAAGAGGAGTGCATTATTAACCCTCAATCATCTGAACCATCCCTAGAACAGGAATCCACAGAGACCCAGCAGGCCCTAAAATGTCAGGGGTTGCCACTACAGAAATGTTTCATTTGAAGGACTTACAAAAGTTGGTTAACTTAGGGCCTGACACTCCTGCTGACATCTCCCTTCACTTGGGTTCAGTCTTGACTAAGAATGTCCAAGCCTTTGGAGTGGATGGACATTTAGGACAAGTAGATGTTAAGGCCAGTGTTCCCCTGAAGGACAGTGGACAACCTGTATCAATGCCAATGTTTCAAACTTCCCCAGCCAAGGAGGATAGTCACACTTCATTGAATATACAAAATTTTATGAAAAGGTCCTCATATTTTTAAGTGAGACTATTTCTCCCAGCTATGACTACATGTTTTAGGGATTTATATTTCATTAACCCAAAACTTCATCTTTAAGACTTGTACACTCCCTTAAAATATGCCCAAATGTCATGGTTAAATAAGATTATCTGGGTTGTTACCTAATCTTTGGGATAAAATTGTTACGACCGTGTCGCAACCCTATCGGTCCCGAGGTTATCGCCACTTGTCAACGTTTCAAGTCATCCTCTCGGAAACCATCGGCCCCAAAGCTGACAAATGTTTTCACGAAGATCAAACTCCGTTTACGCCCACGTCAAAACAACTCGTATTGTCTGGTCAAACTTTGATACGTCCCCTTTATTATGTTGATCCATTCAATCTTATGTTTCGCATATGTCTATCTATATTTGTAGTCCTTGAACTATTTCCTTTTATCGTAATCCCGCTCTCGGTTATCATCGGCCTCCGAACTAATCATAAACTTCCCATTCCTAGTCAAGCTTATTGTTAATACCGTGTTCCGCCCTTCTCCCCATTAGTATTTTCCAGACGCCTGTTACTTGTATATGAACCCGCTGTAGTTGTAGTCACTAGGCAATCAGAATATCGACTCAGAATACCCTCATACGCCTGTATCAGTCTCATACTAAGAATCCCCCCATCCACCTTCGCGTGCGCTCGCCCACTCCCGGCCCCGACCCCTTGGCCCGACGCTCGACTTGTCCTTCGATTCCAATCGGTATCACGCCGAAAGGTACTCACTAGGATTAGTCTTCGCCCGCCCGAAATTTAAGGACATCCTACGGATATTTGCGAGGGCGCAGCACATAAGCTGAAGCCAAGTCCTTCCGATCGGTCCCTGTCGGCCACCGACATTAGTCAGTTTTCAGTTCTTAACAAAAATGCATTCTCTAGTATCTCTGTGGCTTTTAAAATGTCCACAAACATTATAGTTAACCAAAATTATTTGGGTTATGACTTAATCTTTGGGATGAGATGCATTCTCTAGTATATTATGCAAACTTTCAAATATAGTTCATATAATTTAAATTTATTTGGTTTAGAAAGTTAACCAGAACTATCTGGCCAACCAATCCATGTTGTGGAATTTATCCCCAAAAGGATAATCTACAGATAATTGCTCGACTAAATTTTGTCAAATACATATTAATCAATCCCCATTCCCTCAAACTTGTTGAAGCTAAAGGAACTGGGAGGAAACTTATACAAAGGTGAATAGGACCATTTGAAGTCTTAGAAAGAGTCAATTCCCAAGTCTTCTGACTTAGAATTCCCTCCGAATACCAAATGCACCCAGTAATCAATAGGGATCACCTTAAGAAATACCAGTTCTCCCCTGAGGAATTTGGACAGAGGGCACAGCTCGAAAACCCTAGCAAGCTAAACAACAAGGAAGAGGAGTACATAGTAGAGGCCATTGTAGGACATAAGAAACATCAAAATCGATTACTCTTCCAAGTATGATGGAAAGGATACAGACCAGAAGAGGACACTTGGCTAAACAGCAATGACCTTTGGAATGCTCCCACTCTTCTTAGAGCTTACAAGGTGATTTACCAGATTTAATGAAACAACATATTATTCTTTATCTCACAACCACTAAACTAATACATTAGCACCTTTCCCTCTTCCCTCCCCTCAGCCTTTTACTTCAACAACCGAGCGGAGTTTTAATTAATATAAAAGAAACATAAATTCACTAAGAAAATTTTACCTCTCTCTTTCCTAACCACCACAACAAACGCACAAGCAATTACACCATGTTACAGGAACAATCCATTAAGCCTAGGTTCCCCAACTTCAAAAGGATACCTTGACCACAGACCACCATGCTTCCCACCCCCCTCATCTTGCACAGAAAATGTTGAGCACCAGGAGGGTGACTCCAAAATGTCACCATCAACACTTCAAAGCCTCAACTAGTGACAGGAACAAAATCTCTTCCATGTTACAGGGCCCTTCTTCCAAGCCAAAGTTCCCTAACTTCAAAAGGATACCCCAACCTCAAATGACTGCACCTCTTCCCCCCTCATCTTGTACAGAAAGCATCGAGTACTATGGGAGTAGTCAGGAAGCATCATTGTCAACCTCTCAGATGTCAATGAACCATGGTTGGGGAAATTTTGCCAGAAACCTGGATGAGCAATCTTCTGCACCACATGATAGGTCTCCCACTGAACTCTGGGAGAACCCCACCAGCAACTGGAGTGACACCCCCCAGTGTGGTGCAGCATACTCCCTTTTACTGAGGAGGAGATTTGATATCAACAACGGAGCAAGGAATTCAATCAACAGGCCCAAGAGGAGCTGAAGGAGATCAAAAGGAAAAGGAGAGTGGAATACCTAGAGCACCAATGAGTAATGGGCGCCAAGGTTGGAGTCCCCTCCAAACAGACATGTAAGGAATGGAGAAGAAGGGAAGGGAACAACAATCCTCTAGTCATTGCCCCTCCCCTGGGCCATAAATGGATGGATTTTGCTGAAACTGATTGTAGTGATGGAGGCACACTGTTAAGTTCTGGATCTCGGGGGAGATTTTCCAGGGATATTCCGGACACTTCCCGGAAATATGTCCTCAGAGTTTCAGAGAATTAGTCTGGGAATTTCTGGGGATTAGTAACAGGAGTATCGGAATATTACCAGAGTACAGATGGACTTGGCTTCAGCTTATGTGCTGCGCCCTCATGCACTCACTCGGGTGTCCATATTTCAGAGGATGAATATATGTTGGAATGTTTACGGATACTTGGAAGTTCCGGGAGTTCCGGATATCTGGAGTCCAGAGAGTTCCGAAGATTGAGCGTACAGAAAGACAGAAGAGATACAAACTAATTTGAGATTAAAACTAAAGAGTAAGTACATGGCTATGGAAGACTATATAGATGTTCCAGTAATTGTACTACAAACCTAGAAGTATAATAAGACAGATTAGGATGAAGATTCTGAAACGGGAATACAACAAGAACAATAAACAAGTGAATGAATAACTGTTAACCTGTCAGTTACTAAATACGGAACAAGGATGAGGTTTGGAAATATGGAAACTATAAATGTTCCATAGTCGGAAGTCGGGTTGGATTTTGAGGTGGATGTCATATTGGATATTGAGGTGGATGTCAGAAAGTTGGATTGGAGACTTGGGGTGGAAAGTCAGATCAGAGATGGGAGTCTGACTGGGAGTCTGACTGGGAGTCTGACCGGGAGTCTGACTGGAAGTCACCTTGAAGGGATGAGGATCAGGTTCCAGTGGATTCCAGATCTTGATACTGGTCTGGAAGATGGTTTGGATCCAGAGATAATATCCAGGAAATACTCCGAAGAGTTTCTGGGAATGGATCTTCACAGTACCCCCCCATTATGGCCAATTTCCCAAGGACACTATGATATGCATAATGGTTCATGCAGGATGTGTTGACTGTTAAAGCTCAGGGTATATGAACAGACCAAACTGGTAACACAGGAAAAACCTATGGAAGTTCCGAAGTTGGGTAATCTGAGAGGTCCGAGAATACATGACAAGTCGAAACATTGGGAGGCCTGAGGGTTCTGCAAGTACGCTGACAAGTTGAAATGTCGGGAGCAAAACAAGGGTTGGGATAAAGATAGGGTGTCGGAAGAAAGGGATTAGGTCCTGGAAAGGTGTCGGAAAGGTTCAGAAAGGATTCAGAAAGGATTTGGAAAGTCAAGATCAAGACAAAGGTTGGGATGAGGCCATGGTCATAATTGGGTGCTTGAATGTAAATTCAAACCTCAGAAGAGGTCCAGAAATCCAAAAATGTTCGGTCCAAAAATCTGAAATGTTTCGGAACAGAGTTCCAAAGTTTCCGAAAGGTCTGGAAGAGAGTTCGGAGGTTCCAAGGTTCTGAGGGGTCGTGTTATGTATTTTTAGGTTTTTCCGATTTTTAACCAATCTCCCCCTAAACAAATTGATAAAAACAAGTTCAAATGTACTTATATTGCGACGAAATTATTGTACAATATTCTCCTGAATGTAACCTGATTTTTACAATTTATTTCATATTTTTATGATTTAATTTGGGAGAACTATCGAAATTCTACTGTTTATTCTTTTTTAACTAAAAATCTTCGAAGTCGGCCTTCTGGCGCTTATTGCACAACGCGCGGGAATATTCGTCACAAAAGGTGACATTCGTCACAACGGTGACTGTCGTCACAACAAGTGACCGTCGTCACAAAATGCGACGACTTGTCACAAACGCGACACGCGCGGGAAAATTATGTAATCAGCGCGCGCACGAAATCAGCAACTTCGCGACGCGCGAGAACATTACATCAGCATATATGCTACAATGGAAAGTAGCAGAAACTCCTGGAATATTCCAGCAGATTCCAGGTAAAATAGCTAAAAATAGGTAAAACAAGTAGCTAGAACATTCTCCCATGTCTCAGATTTTACTGTATATAAGGAGCTCTGCTCCACCACTGAAATATAACTTATTTTAACCCATTTACTACACCACATCAGTGTGCCACTGCATCAGCAGTTATATTCCACCCCTAGTTGGGCTGTTGGATAAATATATATAAACACTTAGTCACCTCTAGTTGAGCTGCTGACCTAAGCTATCTCAGGATCCCTTTGCCACCTCTAGTTGAGCTTCTGGTAATAATCCTACCCCCTTGTCACCTCTAGTTGAGCTTCTGACAAACAACTTGTTCCCTTTTTGCCACCTCTTAGTTGAGTAGCTGGCTATCCTTTATTACTAATCCACCTCTAGTTGAGTTGTTGGTTATCAGTTAAAGTAATAAATATTTTAGGTTATATTGAGATTAGAAATACATATATTCTAATTTCTACCCGGTTTTTGGCATAAACAAATACTGAGAATATTCTTGCAGAATCCTTAAGACTACATTAAGATCCTGATAAGTTAGTATCACAGTAGACCCTGTAGGTTAGTGTAAATAAAGCATATATTAGCCAAATAGTGTTTTATTCTATATCTAATCTTTTGACCTGTTTATAAATATTTTTACTGTTTGATAAATAGTATAAAATATATATAAACTAGCTAGAATCGAAGTCGAATCTAGTTTCGGAATCAGTGAATTGTTATTCATATTTTAGTAGTGTTTTTACAGAAAAAGAACAAGCTTGCACAAGCAGCTCTCAAAACCTTCTTTGCGAAGTAGGGTGCATATATTCAAGTAAACTCTTGACTTCAGGGGTTCTAAGTCTATTTAGGCTGCCACTGATTAATATCAAATACTTAAATTATTTTACCTTGCAGTGAATTGAGTATTTGCACATTTTGATAGAGCATTGGACTCCTTTTTCGGAAAATAGTATTAAAATAAGGCTAATACATCACAGGTCGGAACATACCAAAAGGGTCAGGGAGGACAAAGGACGAAGTGGACAGAGGTGCATAAAGTCCAAAAATGCTGAAATGCACAGGGTCCAAGGTAGCACCAAAATAAAGGCTACCTGGTAGGACAGAAAGGTGCCAGAAAGGCTGGAAAGTTTCCGAATGGACTGGAAATTACCCATAAGGGGCTGGAGTGTTGCCCAGGGGCAACAGGGAATGCCAGAAAAGGCCGGAATATGCCTGAATGGGCTGGGAGTTGCCTGTGAGGGACAAACATTTTCCAAAGGCAAGGGGACAAGGAGGAGTTAGAGTGGTCAAAGGTGACACTGTCCACAGGCATGGTAAGTGCCAAGCCATAAGCCATAAGGCAGGAAAGGGGACTGGACCACAGGGAAAAGCCACAGGGGTTCTGAGGGCAGGCAGGACTTATTCTAACTTCGAATGGACTGAATGTCATTGAAACAGGAAATTGGTATATTCTGGGAATACACTGCATGTGAACCGGAAAGTCTGGGAGTTTTGGGATGAAGACCAGGAACTCCAGAGGTTCTGGGAGTATGCTGGATGGAACAGAGAAATCCACAGGTTCTGAGAATACACTGGTGACATCAAGAAGATTAGATAGGACTTCAAGCAGGCTGAAAGTCATAGAACCAAGAGGTCCGTGAGTTCTGGGAATACACTGGATGTGAACCGGGAACTCCAGAAACTCCGGGAAATCTTGGAACTCTGGGAATTCCGAGAATACGCAACTGGGCAGATGTTGGAATGCCTGAGGGCCGGAAAATGCTCAAATGAGCCAGGAGTTGAATAGATCCATGGGACTCAAGAATTTAAATGCCCATATTGCAGAGAGCATGGAAAGGCAAGGGAGTTGGGGGCCCATGGAGTCCAGGTCATAACCAATGAGGTCCTTAGGTTTCAGAGGGAAAACCCAAAGGTCATGAAAGGACAGAGGGCTGAAAGGATGGATACTTGACTCATCTGTCACTAGGTGAAACTAAGAGTTGGAGTGTGTTGTGGGAGTGCTAGAAAGGCAAAGAGAGACATAGGGTGGACTAGGAATTATGAAGTGGATCCAAAATTGTAGGGACTAGAATAATAACAGGATAAGTGTTACCCCCCTTTCAATGTAGACTGTTACAACCTGTTCCCAGATGTTTCAATATCTGACTTCCAATCTCCGACTACAGAACATCATAGTTACCGTATCCTCCGCATTCTTCCCTTGTTCTGCATTTGGTAATTTGTCCGTTGACAAGTATTCACTCATTTGTCTATTATATGTATTCCCGTTTCGGAATATTGTCTCCCCAATGTGTCTTATTGTATTTCCGTTTTAAGAATACTTCTGTTTCCGTCTTATTATGGTCTCAGTTTGTAGTACAATAACGAGAAAACTTATATTAGTTTCCACGAATTTCTACTTTACCTTAGATCTGATATCGACTTAGTTTCTTATTCCTTCTTCTGTCTTTCTGTATGCTCAATATTTGGAACTCTTCGGAACTCTGAATATCCGTATCTTCCATTGTAAGTCTCACCTCTGAAATTAAGGACTTTGAGCATTTGCATAGAGGTGCAGCACATAAGCTGAAGCCAACATCCTGACCCTATCCGATAGTTCCCGACTTCCTGGTGACTTTCCAATAGTTCCGGAATACGTTTCCAACACAGCACTTAACATAGACATCCCAACGTCTGCACCATAGTTGAGGTAATCAGAGAAGGGCCGGGTGGGCTGGATGGTCAAAAATAATCAAGAAAAAACAAAACTCAACATTATTTTGGAGTCCAAGAATTTCCGAAGATGCGGAGGGATCGGAAAATCTGGAAATCTGAAATTGAGTTGAAACATTGGTACCAAAAGACCAAAGATGCTAAAAGAGCCAGACAAAACAATCATGGCAAGCAGGAAAACTCAAAGAGTTAAAAATTCAGAGTGTCCAAGGTTTCCAGAAAGTCTGAGGGTTCCGAAAGGTCTGAAAATTCACAGAATTTGAAGTCGGACAAAAGGGCTAAAAAGGCCAGAAGAAAAGGCCAGGGATCCAAAAGGCTAGGATTGCCCGAAGGCCAAAATTTGCCTGAAAGGCTGGATTAAACTGATTTTTGGCAAGCAAACACAACAGATAATTGGGAATGGAAGGTCTGAGGATTCCGGAAAGTCTGGAATCTGAGGAATCTGAAGTTAAGTGAAAGTGTTGAACATGCCGAAAACAGCCATAAATACCCAAAAAGGGCCATGGGTGGCCTGAAGGCAGAAATGCCTAAAAGGGCCAACTATGCCAAAAGGCTTGAGGTGCCCAAAAGGGCTGAGGGTTGCCCAAAGGCCAAGAGTGCCAAAAGAGGCTAGGAGTGCCCAACAAAAGGGGCTGAGGGTTTTGGAAAGTCCAGGGATTCCAGAAAGTTCAAGAGTTCCAAAATGTCCGAGGGTTTCTGAAATGTCCAAGGATTCTGTAATGTCCGAGAATTCACAAAATCTGATGTTGAGTGAAATGGTTGAACATGCCAAAAAGGACCAGAGATGCCAAAAAGGCCAGAAATGCCCAAAAAGGGCTATGGGTTGCCCGAAGGCCAGAGATGTCTGAAAAGATTCAGAGCAGACCAATACAGTCAAATGAGAGGCATCAGAAGTTTCAGAAAGTTTACTGCTCAATACCTGGCAATCAACGGATCATAGTGGGTGAGACAGTGGTATCCTAGAAACAACCAAGCAACTCATACTGCTAGTCAAAGGGGTGACGTGATGTCCAGATTTGTTCCACAAGGGAACCAGATAAAAGGTCCTCAAAGGAGCTGAGAGGGACCAGAAAATGTCCCAGAAGGGAACCAGAAAGCAAATCGCAGTTTGGAGTTATGAGCAATGGTTTAGGAAGGTGTACCTGTAAAAGAAAACCAATACTAGGTGGCCAACACATTGCGAACTTGGATCCATAATATACCATCAAGGTAAATGGCAGACATAGTGAATTTCCGGGAGCTGACAGATTCCGAAAGTATGGTGACTAGTGGTAAATTAGTCCATTCGGAATATCCGGAAATAATCGGGAGCTGAGAAAACCAGGGGCAAGACAAAACAAGGATCGGAACAGGGCAAAATGAGTGGAATCTGAGTAAAACAGGATCAGCTTTGGCTGTTGACTTATCTTTGCATCTGGAAATCAGAATGATGTCTGAAAACACAAGAAGGGTTCTGTAAAAGATAAGTAATGTGATGCTGATGTGGAGCTGTGAACAAATGAATGGGGAAAATAAACATGATGCTAGATAAGGTGAATGAGTGACGAGTTGTAGTTTTAATCTACTGTTAAGTTCCAGATCTTGGGGCTGAATTTCCGATGGATATTCCAGACACTTCCCAGAAATATGTCCTCGGAGTTTCAGAGAATTAGTCCGGGAGTTTCCGGGGATTAGTAACAGGAGTATCAGAATATTACCAGAGTACAGATGGACTTGGCTTCAGCTTATGTGCTGCGGCCTCATGCACTCAC
Source organism: Hysterangium stoloniferum (assembly GCA_015178975.1). NCBI lineage: Eukaryota > Fungi > Basidiomycota > Agaricomycetes > Hysterangiales > Hysterangiaceae > Hysterangium > Hysterangium stoloniferum. The sequence goes on from WHVD01000046.1 coordinate 140,524, forward strand.
TCGGGTGTCCATATTTCAGAGGATGAATATATGTTGGAATGTTTACGGATACTTGGAAGTTCCGGGAGTTCCGGATATCTGGAGTCCAGAGAGTTCCGAAGATTGAGCGTACAGAAAGACAGAAGAGATACAAACTAATTTGAGATTAAAACTAAAGAGTAAGTACATGGCTATGGAAGACTATATAGATGTTCCAGTAATTGTACTACAAACCTAGAAGTATAATAAGACAGATTAGGATGAAGATTCTGACAGGAATACAACAAGAACAATAAACAAGTGAATGAATAACTGTTAACTTGTCAGTTACTAAATACGGAACAAGGATGAGGTTTGGAAATATGGAAACTATAAATGTTCCATAGTCGGAAGTCGGGTTGGATTTTGAGGTGGATGTCATATCGGATATTGAGGTGGATGTCAGAAAGTTGGATTGGAGACTTGGGGTGGAAAGTCAGATCAGAGATGGGAGTCTGACTGGGAGTCTGACCAGGAGTCTGACCAGAAGTCTGACTGGAAGTCACCTTGAAGGGATGAGGATCAGGTTCCAGTGGATTCTGGATCTTGATACTGGTCCAGAAGATGGTTTGGATCCAGAGATAATATCCAGGAAATACTCCGAAGAGTTTCCGGGAATGGATCTTCACACACACCATGCATTTGAGCGATAGGAAACAGGAGCAAGAAGGGAAGGGACGGGATCACGTTTTATGATTGGGAAAGGGTTAGACAGATCAAACTACAACACATTGACTTGTGACAGGGAGATGCGTCGAACTACCTCTGAAACTTCTCGGATGATGTGGCCCTGAAGAAAAGCTTATCGAATGGGACCTGTGGATTCATTGTCAGACTCTGACAATGACATGTCAGGTAACCCCACCTACAATGGCAAGTATCTGGTGCAGATTGCTACGAAGGATTCTTACTCCCTGATAGAATCCATTTCATCACCAGCAACCCCAACCAATGAAGAAAGCTACCACCTTCCATCAAAGTTTGGAGAGGGCATCATCACCTGGACAGACTCACTGCCATGCCTGAGCCCACCCCTACCTCCTCCACTACATATATAACTGATTGTCATAATGACACTGACCACCCTCTTCGTACACCCCCAATTACACCACTTCACACCATTCTCTGAACCATTGAAAAGCTTGGAAATGTCTCACATCCACTCCCCTCTTGTGGCAGAGCTTCCCCTCATGGCACCAGAGCCCTTTCCAATCACTGAGCTCGCTCCACTCCACACATTCCTGATGACCCCCCTATATGTCCTCCACAACCTTGTCTCACATTGTTACCTGAGCCTTCCTCAAACCACAAGATACTTTGTCCCCTTCCAGCACATCAAATTCCCATGCTGGAACCTCCCTCCTCTCCTTGCATTTCCCTCGGAAGCCACATCCACTGACCTGATGACAAACCAATGGAAGTTGACACGCCAATCACGGAACCATCTGAGAAGCCCCTTCAAATGAGCAAGAAGGCAAAAGGAAAGATGAGAGCCTTGACCCAAGACATGGAGTCCCTCATTGTTGAACCCTCTCCCATTGACCCTATCCACGAGCCCATGATGGAGCCATTCCCTCCACAAGCATCTTCTCCCACCAACTTTGTGGCTGTCAGTACCATACGCTGATGACAACACAAGATGGGATGACATCATTGAGTCATTTTGGACTAAATGGGTTACTTTGGCCCAAGCTATCTTGCAGCTAGGGGGATCCACTCAAGGGGGGCACTGTGAGAGGTACCCATACTTCCGTATTTTTACTACTACTGTACATCTCAGATTCAGTAATATTTACATTAGTTCGAAGTTCCATGTACACCTGTGGGTACATAGACACTTGTGGGCATGTGCACCATAGTTTCATGTACATTAGCACACATAATTGAAACTCAGACACTTTTTACCCTGCAACCATGACTTACCCAGACACTCTTTCTAGTGTTCTGTAAGTCATGACTGGGGTATTGTCTCAGCTGTCTTGAATGGCTTCCAACTTGAATCTACAACTACTATTTAGCTTTGAATTGTATAGTCGAAGCTCAAACTACTATTGACTTCCACTTGTATCTCATGTCACTCAAATCTTCTTTCCTCCCTTCAACTCATTATTTCGTTGACTCATTCTAAGGAATCATACAGCAAGGTCAATTCCATTTCTTTTAGTCATCTTAAGTTATCTTACCACCACTAAAGTTGACTAAGGTTATTTACCTCCTATATTGTACTTTGATAGTCAATATATAGTTGTGTCATACCTAAATGGTTGATATTCTTCATACATAGAATGGTTATAACTTCCACAACTCTTCACACAGGGTGACATTTCTAGTGGACATTGCTCTGTGTGCTGCACTTCTAGCTGGCATTGCTCTGGATATAACAAAACATCAGTTTGTCTATGTGTCAGGAACCAGAAAACCCGCCAGCCTCCGGGCTCCTGGACCCCATCCTACATGCTCCCGACCCTCTATATTGTATAGTTACAACCGGAGTTCCCACTGGAGCCCACATGTCAACTTGTTTATGCCTGACCTCTGTATGCACCCTACCCTATCTGCACCCAACTCTCTATCCCCACTTCTGTTATGACCCAGAAAACCCACTGGACTCCAGAATCCACCCTATATACACCCAACACCCTGTATCTCATGGACCAGTCGCCAGACTCCGACCGGACTCCCAGAACCCCTCTAACAGAGCATAGAACCCTGCTCCCATTATGGTCCCATGACCTGTCATGATTTGTCTGTGTCTCATGCACCAGTCCTCAGACTCCACCAGACAGCCTGCACATCCAACCTGTCTATACCCAACATTGTCTCATGCACCAAGTCCCCGGACTCTGCCCGGACTCCCGGAGCCCTCTAACTGAGCCCCACTCCAGTTATGGTCAATGGTCTGTCATGTGTCTCATGTACCAGTTGTCAGGCTCCACCAGACTCCGAACTCCACCCTATATATGCGTGACACTCTGTATCTTGTGGACCAGTCACCAGACTCTGACTGGACTCCCGGAACCCCTCTAACAGAGCCCTGCTCCCATTATGGTCTAATGACCTGTCATGTTCAGACCCCGCTCCCATTCCATTCCATCCCTAATACCTAGTTTGGTATTTACTTGTTTCATTTTATGTTTAATAGTTCTGCCCCTCATTAATACCAGATTTGGTATTATTACATTTCACAGTCTATATAAGTCTCCTATATTCATGTACTTAGAATCCAGTTTGAATCTTGAACAAGTTACCCTTGAACAAGTTACCCTCAAACAAGTTGCTCTCAAACAAGTTACACTCTCAAACAAGTTACACTCTCAAACAAGTTACACTCTCAAACAAGTTACACTCTCAAACAAGTTACACTCTCAAACAAGTTACACCCTGAATATGTCCTGACCCAGTCTCTGCTCCTCTCATCTGTCTGTCTGTCTGCATGCTTGATTCCTGGAACTCTCATGGGAACTCCAGAATCTACATCTTCCTTGTATGCATTCTGTCAGCTCGAATATGGACACCCAAATGAGTGTACGAGGGTGCAGCACATAAGCTGAAGCCAAGTCCATCTCAGTGTTACTCTCTGGTAATTATTCTGACACTACATTCCTTGTACTAATATCCCCAGAAACTCCCCTGGACTTATTACCTGGGGACTCCGTGGGACATTACCCAGAAGAAAGTGTGTGTATTCAGAGTAATTACTGGAGAATCCATGGGACTGGAACCTACCTTTGTTCAGAACTTAACACTATGCTCCATTGATGGTGAAATATCAGGGCAACACTGTTCTGACAGTGGGGGATGAATTCCAAGCCCAGGTCATGGTTCTAGAGATACAACAGACCTTGTTTCACATTCACATCATCCAATGGTGGCAATGGATGTCAATAACCAATTGGAGGTGGTACCTGACCTGTCATACTCAAGTCTATCATGAAGGTGTTCTGTTCATGATCACGATCTCTTTCCCACTCTTTCTCTATCCCATTCCCATCCCATCCTCTAGACCAGTCCCAATCCCTGTCATAGCTTGTATCAGAGTTCTGGGAGCCATAGCACCAAATATTGTGATGATCAGGAGGTGGATGCCTGGAAGACTCAAGTATTGGAGGAGAATCATGTGCTGGGTATGTGGAACACTTGTTATGACCAGAAAACCTGCCGGACCCCAGGCACTACCCTAGATGCACCTGCACCCTTTACACACCAGTTATCAGTTAACTGGAATACCTGCTGGGACCCAGACATCAAACCTGTCCATGTCTGACCTTCATTGTCTCATGTACCAGTCACCAGAATACCCACATGGGACCCATGCACTTCATACCTGTCTATCTCCAACCTTGTCCCATGCATCAGTCACTGGACTCACCCAGAAAACCCATCAGCTCTCTAACTGAGCCCCATTCCCATTATGGTTGAATGTCCTGTCACATTTCGGACTCTGCCTCCACTCCATTCTGTTCCTAACACCTAATTTGGTGTTTACTTATCTCATTTCATGATTACTTGTTTGGATCTCATTATTACCAGATTTGATATTGCATACATTCTACAGTCTATATAAAGTAGCTAATGTTGTACATACAATCCAGTCAGAAAATCAACTAAGTTTTCAGACTAAGACCTCCCCCAGTTACTTAGCACATCCCCATCTCACAATGCTATTGACCTCGTCAGAGCCTGCGGGCTTTCTGACTGGTTCCCACTCCATCTCCATCTCTCAGATCATGATGCTCACTATCAACCTCATCAGAACCTGTGGGCTTCCTGACTAATCTTTCAACCTATTAACCTCTGACCTATCAACTACACCCAGACTCCCTGGGTTTCCCATCCACCTGTCTGAAATTGGACATGACAATCTTACAAGGGTGCAGCCTATAAGCTGAAGCAAGTCCTACTGGATTACCTGTGGGTTTCTCCAGAAACCCTCCACTAAGCTTTGCACAACCCTTAACAACACTCCCACTCATGATCATATGTACACCAGTGATACAATATGTGCTGCTCTAAAAGATGCAGAATATTTTGTATCATTAATGGTAGGTTATATTTTGTTAGGACTGAACAGTTTATGAGCTTGAGTTCTAATAATGTATATGTACTGTTAAGATCTAAGCAAAGGGGGTAAAAGAGGGCTCTATGTTGGGGGGCTGACAATAGAGATTATACTAGTCAGGAGGTCTGACTCAGTAAAATGGGTGGAGCTTGGCTTCAACTTACATATGTGTTGTGCCCTCATACAAACTGTTAAGGTGCTCCAGTATTTCAAACAGAGTGGATAGTATGATGAGAACTAAAGACAATGTTTGGCTCACTCAACCAGAGGGCCAAAATGCTAAGAGTCATGGGGTAAATAGTCACAGCTTGCCGACAACATCTTCAAGGGTATTAGAGAGGGAGTAAGTGGCTGAAGATTAAACAGGGGTAATCTAAGTTGATATTAAAACTAAAGAATAGTAGCATACATGGTATGAACTTTATACAAAGGTGTAACAGATGAGTGGAGGTCCAATCAAGGAAGTAAGTAGTAGTGACAAGTCAAAAGAAGCATGGAAAGGGGCAAGGATCAACCTGCAAGTGAATAAAATCTAATTAGGGTATACTAAAAGGTATACTAAAAGGTATGAGGTGGCAACACTGTGGGTGGGGGTGCCAATAGGGGAGTGCAGAGGGTTATAAGGGCAACACAAGCTTGTGGGGGCTGAACAGGAATCCTAACAAGAATAATAATAAGCAGGTGAACATTTGTCAACCTGTCAATTACTAAATGTGGGTTAAAGGAATCAAGTCAGAATATCCATGGGATATCCAATATTGTTTTGAAATGGATTACTGAAGCATCTATAAGAACACTAGGAGTCCAGCTGGAGACCAGGTTGGGAAATGACCAAGGACACTTGGAGAAGTTAGCTGGAAAAGAGCAGAGTCCAATAGGTTCCAGGACTTAAGATAAAGTGTCTAGTTGTGGGTGGAATATCTGACTGGGAATGGAGTTGAAGGTTACTTGAGGGATGAGGGTCAGGTTCCAGTGACAGATCCTAATACTTGTTAAGAGTCGTGCAAAGCTTATCGGAGGGTTCCCAGGGAACCTGCAGATATTCTGGTAGGACTCAGCTTCAGCTTTTAGGCTGTGCCCTCGTGAGATCATCGTGTCCAATTTCAGATGGGTGGATGGGTGGATGGGAATCCTGGGGAGTCCGGGGAGTGTTGAAATGTCAGGTGGTGATGAGTCAGAGATTGAGTTGGACAGAGGTCGAGTGATAGATGGGTCAGAGCCCATGGGCTCTGACAAGTAATGAGCGGTGTGTATCAAAGAGGAGTTTAGAGCAGAAAATGTACTGAGATTACTGGGGGGGAATCTAAGTTGATTTTCTGACTGGATTGTATGTACAACATCTGCCAGACTATATAGACCGTGGAATGTATAACATACCAAATCCAGTAATAATGAAATCCAAACTAAGCAAACATGAAACGAGATAAGTAAACACCAAACTTGGTGTTAGGAATGGGACAGAACGGAGCAGAGTCCAAATCGTGACAGGTCATAAGACCATAATGGGAACAGGGTGGGAGCAGAGTCCGAATCATGACAGATCATTTGACCATAATGGGAATGGGGCTCAGATAGAGTGTGGATGGGTTTGCTGGACAGAGTCCAGTGACTGGTATGCAGGACAGGGTCAGGGATTGTGAGAGGTATGGTGAAATGTACTCAGGAAATATAGTCTGGATGAGCTCATACTACATTTCCTTTATTATTTCTACTTTCTCTCTATTTTATTATACACTTATAATTAGTTTGATGACCTATGTATGTGGTACATTGACTCTTGTGGGCGCATACATGCCAGACTTATGTATTCTAGCACTGGTAGTTAGAACTCAGACACTTTTTACCTCACAACCACGACTTACCCAGACACCAGTTAGTGTCCTGTAAATTGTGATTGGGGTATCATCTTGACTGTCACAGATGGGATATAACTATCTACGCAATCAGAGTTTCGAACTGTACCAGTTGAAACTCCACCTTTATCTCAATCCGTGTGGACTACATCTGGGCTACTCTGTTATTTGACTCTCTTGTTACTCTCTTCTACACTCGAGCAGTCATTCAGAATTGTACTTAACAGTCGATTCTCCTTATTCATTTTAGCTCTCTACTCTACTTTAGATAGCTATTTCACTAAACCGTATTGAACTAAATAGTCAATACGTGTTCAGTCTGTATTAGACTTAGATAGTCAATACATCTTCGTGTCATACCTAAACGGTCAATATTCTTTGTATATAGAACGGTTAGAACTTCCACCACTCTTCACAGAGATAGACAGGTGCAGGTGTGCATGGGTCTCAGCAGGTATTCCAGTGACCAATACATGAAGTGATGAGGGTCAAATACGAACAGGTCTGATATACAGTGACCTCAAAAACCCTTTCCATGTGGACCCAAATGCAGTGTTTGAAGAACACCGCCTTACAGCGTGGGAATTACACTTAGCTTTGGTGGCGTCATACGTAGTACATCCTCTTGGCTACAATATTGCACCCTGGGTCACGTGATTCCAATCACAGGGTGTAGAGATATGATTAATTTAAAACAGCAATACCATGGAAAGGGTTTTTGCACTTTTGAACTGATGACTAGGATCTCAGTCAAATCATAGAATAATGGCTATTATTTGTTGGTACAAATAGATATATACATGTAAATAGTATGTCTGAGTTTAAAAAAGTTCTCACACTTCCACATTTCTTGATTCCTAACCACCATCATGGTCAGATCCCTCTCTCTTACTCAACAAAATACCATCCTCTCCTTGCTTGATTCTGGCCACTCTGGTGAAGCTATTGCCAAGAGAACTGGTGTTAGCCCATCTGCCATATCCAAACTTCACTCCAAACATTGTTCTCTCCTTCCCAAAGCTGTTGGGGGTCATCCCTCAAAGCTTTCTCCTACAAATATTCGACATGCTCAGCATCTCATCACCTCTGGCAAAGCTGAAAATGCTATCCAAGTGACCAAAGCCCTTACCAACATTATCAACCAGTCCCTCTCTGCCAGTACAGTTTGCCTCCACTTGAAGAAAGCTGGTATGAAGGCTGTGGTCAAGTCAAACTGCCCCCTTCTTTCCACTAGGCATCGCAAAGCTCGCTTGGACTTTGCCTATGCTCACAAGGATTGGACTATGGAGGACTGGAAGAAGGTTATATGGTCTGATGAAACCAAAATCAATCACTTAGGGTCAGATGGATGTAAATGGGCATGGGAAAGGGCAGCTAAAGGCCTTAATGATAGGCTGGTAGAGGGAACTCTGAAGTTTGGAGGAGGTTCTCTTATGATGTGGGGTTGTATGACTTGGGAAGGAGTTGACTTTGCTAGCGAGATTGATGGTAGGATGGATGGAGACCTCTATCTTCAAATTTTGAAGGATGAGCTCCAGAAAACCCTGGAGTATTATGGTCTCAATCCTTCTGACATCATCTTTCAGCAAGATAATGACCCTAAGCATACCTGCAGGCTGGTCAAGAACTGGCTAGAAGAGCAAGAATTCAGGACTATGGTTTGGCCTGCACAGTCCCCAGACCTGAATCCTATTGAACATCTCTGGGGTTATCTCAAGAGAAGGCTTGCAGAGCATGAAAACCCCCCCAATGGAATTCATGAATTGTGGGAAAGGATTCAAGTGGAGTGGGATAGAATACCAGTTGAGGAGTGTCAGAAATTGATTGAAAGCATGCCTAAAAGGGTTCAGGCAGTGCTTAAAGCAAAAGGTGGTTATACCAAGTACTGATAATATGTAAACACCCTGTTCAGTTCAAAAGTGCAAAAACCCTTTCCATGGTATTGCTGTTTTAAATTAATCATATCTCTATACCCTGTGATCGGAATCACATGACCCAGGGAGCAATATTGTAGCCAAGAGGATGTACTACGTATGACTCCACCAAAGCTAAGTGTAATTCCCACGCTGTAAGGCGGTGTTCTTCAAACACTGCATTTGGGGTCAACATGGAAAGGGTTTTTGAGGTCACTGTATGGAGTCCGGCAGGTTTTCCAGTAAACTGACAATTGGTGTGTATAGGGTGTGGGTACATACATATAAGTTAGTGCCTGGAGTCTGGTGGGTTTTCTGGTCATAACAATACTAGTCCAGGATGGGGTTCAGAAACTGGTAATATACCTAAGAAATACTCTGAGGAGTTTCCAGGAACAGATCCTCACAATGCACTCCAAATCATGTGGCAAATGAGCTGGCTTCCAACTGCCTTGAGACATTGGAGTAGTGTATACTGTGCAAGAGGCTTGGGTACAAAATGAGACAATCAAGGCAGATACTAATTCTTTTTTTGAATTATTGAATCAACTAATATTGAAGCCAGAAAAATATCATTTTTGAGCATTACAAGAAAAGTACCCTCCTGCAGGATTTATCTGCTGACTCCCCTCTTAATGTTGGGTCTTGCTAGTTTGATGTGGCCTCAAATGTGATCTAAGTTTGTCTGAGGATGGGGATGATACCAAATTTGGAGAGAAGGTTGACATTAAGGTATCAATATGGTGCCAAATGTTATCATATGTCCTCAATGACTGTAAAGTGGCTGCCAGAAAGCCAGGATAACACTTGCCTGAGCAGTTTATTCTGATGCCCAAATTCTTCTCCTATATGATATCCCCACCACCCCCTGATGTGCACACATCCCAATTCATAGTTGACAATTGCTTGCAAGGTGACCTCTTGAAGGGCTGTACCATATTTCTAGCTGTATGTGCTTATACATACATCATTCAAGCATACATATCTTTGATCCCATCTTCAGACTCACAATGTTGCTATGGTCTCTCCTATTGCCAATTTTGCCATGTCCCTGAGTACTTATGACTGTGGCAACCCAAGGTTCTGTGGTAGAAGCTTTAAAGCAAAATAGCAACCTTTTATGTGAAATGATTCAATCAGAGAAAATTGTAGATAATAACTGTCAATAGTAAGGGGCATATGAAATTGGCACAAAAGGTGGTGCAAAACTAGTTGTGGAAGAAGTGTCACATTAGGACACAGTGGCTGGTATTTACTAAAACTCTATCTTGTTTGGGCAACTTTGGTCTTTCTCTCTCCATGTGGTTCTTGTGGTATTGGGTGGTGTAATATGACAAGCAGGTGTCCTGGGCAGTGCCAGTTGCATGTTATCTCTACATATCCACTGTCATTCTAGTTAGTCTTGCAGCTTTCCATTTCTTGGGCATGGGCATCATTATCTTCAGTTCCATTAAGGTCTGGGCCCTGTCATTCAAGCCATTCAATATTCATTGATGGGAAAGATGTCTAGGCATCACACATTGTACATCAAAGGTTAATTTCCAGTATTCTTCAGACCACACTAAGGTAGTTCACCATAATCCTTTTATTAACATCTGAATCCACCTCATTTTAAGATGGCTGGACACTGTGTTAACTGCTCAAATTATTGCTAGATGCACTCAGGATATCTGGGCCATGGATGAAGGATCTCTGTGTTCTTTGCTTTGCTTCTACTGTGAGGCTTACACTCATGCCCATGATCAATTTTGGCTCTGTAGTCATCATTGTGCCCATGTTCTTTTTCTCAGGATCTGTGGTGTTCCTGATCAGTATTACATGTGGACAACTCTACATTAAAGCACAGTTACAGTACCTGCCAAGTGTAAAGTGTCCAACAGATCCTCACCTGTGATTGCACACTTCAGTGCAGCAATCACTGGCTTGGGTATGGAAGTGACTTTCTTCATTGTGTATTGTATCCTAACATTTCCTTGCAGCCTCCATCAGTGCATATGCTATTGAAAAGAGTGTGGATTGACATATCATAAATTCACAATCTAGAAGGGTTTTATAAACTTGTAATAGAAGTACTTGTGTCAATCAATGTGTCAGTTAGTGAGTCACCTGACAGGTTTGGTGATAGTTTAGGTGTACATGGGTAAAATCATGCATTAGCCTCACAAAACATGGTGCACAATATGCATTTTCAAGGATAAAGTGGAAGGAGAGGGTGAACCACCACTGGAGGTGGTGTTTCATCACCATTTCCAACATATGCCATGCAAGAAACCTTCAAGTCAGAAAGCTTGAAGTGCATAGACAGATATAGCAGACCTACTCTGATACATTGGAACCTTAACAGGGTAATGCACTTATCTATTTACATTGTCCGCTTTTTTGTAACTTACTGCTTCATGGATCTGAACCGATGGAATAGGGGCTGCATTTACAGCTGGCTTAGTGGCATACCTTACAGCAGAACATCCCAGGTTTTGCATTAGCAATAGCAGTCTCATTATCAGACAGAATATTAGAGTGAGTCTATTTTCACAAATATACTATTGATATTTTATAGCATTCTCAACCAGTTTGAGTTCTGAATAATGTCAAAGTGCAAGGATATACAAGGTCTTGTTATACAGTACATTTGCCCCATGTATATCGTGTAGAACTAACCAGACAATACAGTCTTGAATGTATAAACACATATATAAGCATTGACCAAGAGAAACCTATCCAACAAGGTATCCCACCAGCCTACTGGCCAACATCTGGGTCACTCATTGTGGAGAATATTTGTGCACAATACTCTCGATGGTCCTGAGGTTCATAACATAAACTAGATCATGGAAACATTAGGGCCTTTCCATGTCGATGTCTACACCCTGTGATCCCCACATAACTAGCTGCCACCTATCAGTTCCTTCCCAATTGAAGTTTTCAGTATGATATTTTGCTTGACTTCAGAGTCAAGCAGATATGTTTAGACATTTATAGTTCTGGAGATTTTGTTTCCTTGACTTTGGGTTTGTCCCTGATGGTGTGGAATAATTTTTGACTGTGTGGAGTTTTCGAAGCCTTTATCCTTGAAAGCTTAGCCTGCCCAAGCATGCCAATTTAAAAACCAAATTTGTTCCACATGTTTATATAAAGTGCAAGCATCGCCATACTCCGAAAACTGGTCCCATCACACTTTGGTCGCTTGGAGATGCTTTCACTTGGACTAGAGCAGGAACACTGGAATATCATACTACTGTTCCTGAAGGTACTAACTGTTTCCTTAAAACATCTTTCCTTTGGACCTTCCTTTACCATGGTGGACAAGTATTGGTCCACCGGCAATTCTGAATTTCCTGTCTTTGACAGGAGGTGCAACTTGACCCTTCATTGTTTTACCTTCTTCATGTGGAACAATCCACCATGGAAACATTTACAGCCTATCCTCATCAGCCTTTGTTTGTCACAATTTTCCATTAAGGTACCATGTAATGGGGATAGACTTTCAATGACACGGCAGCTTCTTTTGACATTAAACTTTTGTCTGGCACTTGAGGTTCTTGTCTTTGGTCTTGAAAGTGATCCTCGGGACTATGATATTCTACTATAAATGACGGGCTCCCTGTGGATCTATTGAAGAATCTACTGGTATTGACTGTAGGAGGTGCATAGCTTGTCCAGATTATAAATTACCTCGACACCCCAATCATCCAACAGTTTAATGTTGCACTTGATATGTACTCCATGCAACACTATGGGATTAAGGTGAAACTTTTGTTTGGAGGATAACCCAAAACTTTAAAAGTTATGTATCCACTAAAGAATATATATTTATATTGTTTGTTGTAAAATTAATATTTAATCAAATTCAGTCTATCAGATGACATTCTAGAGAATAAGGAAGTATTAATATTTATCTTGTCTGACAAAAGTTAGTCAAACAAACATATATAGATTATTCTTTTGGAATAAATTGCACAATGGGGATTGGTACCCCAGATAGTTCTGGTTAACTTTCTAAACCAAATAAATTTAAATTATATGAACTATATTTGAAAGTTTGCATAATATACTAGAGAATGCATTTTACCCCAAAGATTAGATAACAACCTGAGTAATTTTGGTTAACTATAATGTTTGTGGACATTTTAAAAGTCACAGAGATACTAGAGAATGCATTTTATCCCAAAGATTAGGTAATAACCCAGATAATTTTGTATAACCATGACATTTGTGCATACAAGGCTGTGACCCGTGGGGGGCAAGCCCCCACCATGCTACCACCCCACAACTTTACTCGGTCACTGCGTGACCTGGAGGGTCAATTATCTATGACCATGTCATATTGAGGACTTCTACATTCCAGCTTCTCATTTATTCTCATTCAGAGACTTATTTTTAAAGTGCTTAAATTTTAAATTATATGCATTATATACTTTTGTAAATTCACTGAACCTAAAAAACATAAGTCAGTCTCTTTTTGGAACCTTGCTGAATACTTACTTTGTCCTTCCCATGTCATATTAGGGACTTCTGCAGATTCTAGCTCCCCATTTATTCTCCCCCCATACTCATACCCCACTTTCCTTCCATTCCACTCATCCATCTGTCATTGAATCGTTTAGTATAAATTATTGTCTTGTATTCTACTTATAACATTGTTCAGACCCCTATGTGTATTTTCAACCTACATATACTGTCCTCTAGCATGGTGATACTCAGCAACACACCCACTTAATGCTTTCCTTTTCCAGCCACTCTATCTCAGTTCTGTTCTAATGACATTCTATTATTCCTTGCATCACTTCACCATATTATTTGCCATCTCAGAATATTCATCTTTTTTTTGTTGTCTTGTATTCCTCTTCTTAATATCCAGTTCTGTTTCCCAAATTCCTTTGTTCTGTGAATATCGAATCTCCACTTTCAGCTCTGTGCTTCCATTTATTTTAGTATACATAAAACCCCATGATGTACACTACTATCCTTCAGTTTGAATATTGACTTACATAAAATACTCATGTAGAATCCCACTCTCATCTTTAGAGGTGTATGCAATAATACCTTCATTTACTTTTAAGTGCTGTTCATACTGCTTAATCCTTTTGCTAGTGTCTGCCAGACTGAGACTTATGATCCTTTTTGACCTTAGCCTCTGAACCCCCATTTACAGCTACATTTTTAGAGTCCCCCTCTCATGTTTAGAAGCTGATGGAATAATACCTTCAAAGTATTGTTCATACTGCTTAATCCTTTTGCTGGTGTCTGGCCAGACTGAGACTTACTCCCTTTGCAAGCTTAGCCATGGAGCCCAATTTATAACTACAGTAAGTGTCATTATATGTACTTCCTGGTACATACTTTGTTGCCTGTTTTGAAGTACTGGAGCATCTGACAGTTTTGTGCAGGGTGGAACATGCTGTATGTTGAAGTCTAAGCTCCACTTCTCTTTAGTAACTGGAATTTTTCCCATTTTGTCCCACTCTTAACACTTCCCTCTAATACATACATCCACTTTGGGAAAACCTTTTGTAATTATGGAGAATTGAGCAATTCCACAGTTTGCTTGCATTTGGTCAGTTGGTACTTCATTTTTGATTCAAGTAGTTGAAGTGATTGATTTTTGAATTGGTTGCAATTATTTGCTTTGATTGGAAATTTCCCTTTTTATTTTGACTTAATGTATTTTATTTTTATTTTTCTGATTTCCTTTTATTTTGAAGCATTTTATTGTCATTTAATATTGTCATTTAATTTTGATTTATTCTATTCTATTCTATTTTGATTCGAAAAAGGTGTGGGAGCATGATAGAGAGAGAGGGAACAGGAAAAGAGGAGGCTGGTCAGAGGAGGACAGAGACAAAAACGGAAATGGGACACGCACCGGCTGGAGGAAAGAGAGGAGGACGAAGAGAGAAGGAAATGGTAAGTACACTGGCTGAAAGAAAGAGAGAGGGCCGATCAGAGGAGGATGAAGAGAGAAGGGAAGGGTAGACGCACCGGAGGAGGATAGAGAGAGCAGGAAAGGGAACGCGCACCTGGAGGAGAGATAAGAGGATCAGAGGAGGACGGAGGAAGAAAGAAACGGTACACACACTACCTGGAGGAAAGAGAGGGCCAATCAGAGGAGGACGGAGATAGAAGGAAAGGGAACGCTCACCGGCTGGAGGAAAGAGAGGAGGCCAGTCAGATGGTAGACGCACCTCTTGGAGGAAAGAGAGAGGGGGACGAAGGGAGAGGGAAAGGGTACACGCACCGGCTGGAGGAAAGAGAGAGGGGCGAAGAGAGAAGGAGCAGTACACGCACCGGCTGGAGGAAAGAGAGAGGGGTGAAGAGAGAAGGAGCGGTACACGCACCGGCTGGAGGAAAGAGGGGAGGCTGATCAGAGGACAAAGAGACAACACCTGCTCACCCCCACAATGGTAGATGCACCGGCTGGAGGAAACGGCAGACACAGTGGCTGGATGAAAGAGAGAGGGGCCCAATCAGGGCAAGACGAAGAGAGAAGGAAAGGGTATACGCACCATCTGGAGGAAAGACAGAGGGGCAAAGAGAGAAGGAATGGGGACACAAATCCTGGAGGAAAGAGAGGAAGTCGATCAGAGGACGAAGAGAGAAGGAAAGGGGACGCGCACCAACTGAAGGGGCCGATCAGAGCAGGGTGCATGCCCAATCGGGCACAGCACACTGGGAACAGGTGCGGTGCGTGCGTGCATTCGCAAACGCAATGCACGCCCAATAGGGCACAGCGCGTTGTGAACATGCGCGGCGCGTGCGGGCGTCGGCAAATGCAACGCACTGTGCCCATTTGTGCTCGAGTGGGTGTGCGCGCGTTGGCAAATGACGCGGCATGCCCGTTTGTGCCCGAGTTGGCAGGCAGGCATGTGCCTGTGGATGGGAGTGGGTGCACCGTGGATGAGAGTGGGTGCACCGTGCCTGTTCACGCACCTCCTGGAGGAAAGACTGAGGAGGCTGATTAGAGGAGGACAGAGAGAGAAGGAAATGGTACACGGACCGGCTGGAGGAAAGAGAGGAGGATGTTCAGAGGACGAAGAGAGAAAGAAAGGGGACACGCACGACCTGGAGGAAAGAGAGGAGCATGATCAGAGGAGGACAAAAAAAGAGGAAATGATACACGCACCGGCTGGATGAAAGAGAAGAGGTCAATCAGAGGAGGATGGAGAGAGAAGGAAATGTTACACGCACCGGCTACAGGAAAGAGAAGAGGAGGGCGAAGAGAGAAGGAAACAGTACATGCAGCAGCTGGAGGAAAGAGGGAGAGGACGATCAGAGGACGGAGACATAAGAAAGGGTACACGCACCGCCTGAAGGAAAGAGAGAAGAGGATGATCAGAGGAACACACACCAACTGGAGGAAAGAGAATGGAGGCCAATCAGAGAAGGACGAACAGAGTAGGAGACGGTACACACACCGGCTGCAGAAAAGAGAGAGGAGGACGAAGAGAGAAAGACAGGGTACACGCACCTCCTGGAGAGAAAAGAGAGGATGATCAGAGGAGGACGAAGAGAGAAGGAAACGGTACACGCACCGACTGGAGGAAAGCTAGGAGGCCAATCAGAGGAGGCCAATCAGAGGAGGACGAAGAGAGAAGGAAACAGTACACGCACCGATTGGAGGAAAGAGAGAGGAGGCTGATCAGAGGAGGATGAATAGAGAATGAAAGGGTACACGCACTCGCTGGAGGAAAGAAAGAGGACAATCAGAGGAGGACAAATAGAGAAGGAAATGGAACACGCACCGACTGCAGGAAAGAGAGAGGAGGATGATCAGAAGAGGACAAAGAGAGAAGGAAACGGTACACGCACCCGGATGGAGAGAGCAGGACGCACAAAGAGAGGAGCAC
This sequence comes from Hysterangium stoloniferum, assembly GCA_015178975.1. Lineage (NCBI taxonomy): Eukaryota > Fungi > Basidiomycota > Agaricomycetes > Hysterangiales > Hysterangiaceae > Hysterangium > Hysterangium stoloniferum. The sequence continues at coordinate 157,211 of WHVD01000046.1, forward strand.
GATTGAGAAACAACCGGTGACAGGCACAACATCTGTGACCATAACACCGTGGGAAGGCTAAGGCTCGCTTCGCTCGCAGGTGACCGTGGGAGCCTATGCTGCTCGCTTCGCTCGCAGATCAGACCGTGGGAAACTAAGGCTCGCTTCGCTCGCGGTGCTTCTATTTTATGACTCAGCAACGACGCCCACGGACCCACCGACGCGAATTAACTTATATATATATATATATATATGATATATGATATGACAAGCCTGGGAACCCTTGCTACGCTGCGGGGCGGTCACTTCGTGACCTGCCCCACAACTTCGCTGCGGGCTCCGGCTTGTTGGGGGGCTTCGCCCCCCAAACCCCCCCGCGTCCACAACTCTAAAGTATTTTGGAGGTCCATTGTTGTAAAAGAGAAACTGTTAGAACGGAAAGTGTTCGTAGAACGGAAAGTGTTCGTAGAACGGAAAGTGTTCGTAGAACGGAAAGTGTTCGTAGAACGGAAAGTGTTCGTAGAACGGAAAGTGTTCGTAGAACGGAAAGTGTTCGTAGAACGGAAAGTGTTCGTAGAACGGAAAGTGTTCGTAGAACGGAAAGTGTTCGTAGAACGGAAAGTGTTCGTAGAACGGAAAGTGTTCGTAGAACGGAAAGTGTTCGTAGAACGGAAAGTGTTTGTTCAACGGAAAGTGTTTGTTCAACGGAAAGTGTTTGTTAAACGGAAAGTGTTTGTTAAACGGAAAGTGTTTGTTAAATGGAAAGTGTTTGTAGAACAGAAAGTGTTTGGGGAATGGAAGGTGTTCAGACAACAGAAAGTGTTTAGAGAACAAAAATTGTGGAAACTGTGTAAAGAACGGAAAGTGTTTAGAGAATGGAAATAACAGTTACAAAAGGAACAATGGTTACAAAAGGAACAATGGTTACAAAAGGAACAATGGTTACAAAAGGAACAATGGTTACAAAAGGAACAATGGTTACAAATGGATCAATGGTTACAAATGGATCAATGGTTACAAAGGAAACAATGGTACAAAGTAAACAACACTTATAAAAGAACAAACAGTTACAAAGGGAACAATGTATAAAAGGATGAATCATTACAAAAGGAAAAATGGTTACCAAAGGAACAATGGTCACAAATGGAACAATGGTCACCAAAGGAACAATGGTCACAAATGGAACAATGGTTACCAATGGAAGAATGGTTCCAATGGTTGAATTGACAGTCAGTCAACTAATTAATGTGGGTAGCTGATTTATTTATTTTGATTTACTTAGTTCATCATGATTCATGTATTTTATTTTGATTTATTGTATTTTATTCTAATTTATTGAATTTCACTTTAATTTACTGCATTTTATTTTAATTTATTCCATTGTATTTTTATTTAATGTATATTATTTTTATTTTAGGATTGCTGTGATCAGAGGACAAAAAGAGAAGGAAAGGGGACATGCACCTCCGGGAGGACAGACAGGAGGCCAATCAGATGGGGAGGAAGAGAGAAGGAAACAGTACACACACTCATTGGAGGAAAGAGAGAGGAGGTCAATCAGAGGACAAAGAGAGAAGGAAACAGCACAGGCACCCTGGAAGAAAGAGAGATGGGGCTGATCAGAGCAGGATGGAGGAAGAAGGAAATGGTACATGCACCACCTGGAGGGAAGAGAGGCCAATCAGAGCAGGATGGAGAGAGAAAGAAATGGTACACACACCATCTGGAGGAAAGAGAGAGGGGCCCATTCAGAGCAGGACGGAGAGTGAAGGAAATGGTACACACACTGGCTGGAGGAAAGAGAGGAGGACAATCAGAGGAGGATGAAGAGAGAAGGAAACTGTACACCCACCGCCTGGAGGAAAGAGAGGAGGACAAAGGGAGAAAGACAGGCTACATGCAACTCCTGGAGGAAAGAGAGAGGAGGACGATCAGAAGAAGACAAAGAGAGAAAGACAGGGTACACGCACCTCCTGGAGAAAAAAGGGAGAGGGGAAGGGTACACACTCACTGGAGGAAAGGGAGAGGAGGACAATTAGAGGAGGGCAAAGAGAGAAGGAAAGGGTATACACACTCACTGGAGGAAAGGGAGAGGAGGACAATCAGAGGAGGGCAAAGAGAGAAGGAAAGGGTACACGCACTCGCTGGAGGAAAGGGAGAGGAGGACGATCAGAGGAGGGCAAAGAGAGAAGGAAAGGGTACACGCACTCGCTGGAGGAAAGGGAGAGGAGGACGATCAGAGGAGAACAAAGAGAGGAGGAAAGGGGACACACACTTGCTGGAGGAAAGAGAGGAGGCCATCAGAGGAGGACGAAGAGAGAAGGAAAGGGTACATGCACTTCCTGGAGGAAAGAGAGGAGGCCCATGAGTGGAGGACGAAGAGAGAAAGAAAGGGTACACACACATCCTGGAGGAAAGAGAGAGGAGGCAATCAGAGGAGGACGAAGAGAGAAGAAAAGGGGACACTCACCAACTGGAGGGGCCGATCAGAGCAGGGTGCACGCCCAATTGGACACAAATGGGCACAGCGCGTTGCGAACAGGCGTGGCGCGTGCGCGCGTTGGCAAACGGAACGCGCTTTGCCGGTTTGTGCCCGAGTGGGCGGGCAGGCATGTGCCCATGGATGGGAGTGTGTGCGCCGTGGATGGGAGTGGGTGCGTCATGGATGGGTACGCGGTGGATGGGTGCGCGGCGGATGGGTGCGCGGTGAATGGGTGCGCGGCGGATGGGTGCGCGGCGGATGGGTGCGCGGCGGATGGGTGCGCCGTGGATGGGTACGGGTGGATGGGTACGGGTGGATGGGTGCGGGTGGTTGGGTTCGCGGTGGATGGGTGCGCCATGGATGGGTGCGCGGTGGATGGGTGCGCGGTGGATGGGTGCGCGGTGGATGGGTGCGCGGTGGATGGGTGCGCGGTGGATGGGTGCGCGGTGGATGGGTGCGCGGTGGATGGGAGCCGGTGCGCGGTGGATGGAGGCTTGACAGCGGGCTTGCAGCAATTGCGTGTGCGTCACGTCACCAATGTTCGCGTGAGCAACCAAAAATACGCCGATTGTCCCCTTGCTTACGTACAATAGTGACTAATCCGCCCACACGGAACCACCAAGCAACTTTACTATATATGGACAAGCCTGGGAACCCTTGCTACGCTGCGGGGCGGTCACTTTGTGACCTGCCCCACATCTTCGCTGCGGGCTCCGGCTTGTTGGGGGGCTTCGCCCCCCAAACCCCCCCGCGTCGACAACTTTTAAGTATTTCTGAGACTCATTGTTTGAACGGAAAGTGTTCGCAGAACGGAAAGTGTTCGCAGAACGGAAAGTGTTCGCAGAACGGAAAGTGTTCGCAGAACGGAATCAACGGTCGCAGAACGGAATCAACGGTCGCAGAACGGAATCAACGGTCGCAGAACGGAATCAACGGTCGCAGAACGGAATCAATGGTCGCAGAACGGAATCAACGGTCGCAGAACGGAATCAACGGTCGCAGAACGGAATCAACGGTCGCAGAACGGAATCAACGGTCGCAGAACGGAATCAACGGTCGCAGAACGGAATCAACGGTCGCAGAACGGAATCAACGGTCCCAGAAAGGAATCAACGGTCCCAGAAAGGAATCGTAAAGTCTCGTAGAACGTAAAGTCTCCTTAGAACGTAAAGTCTCCTTAGAGGGGAAACACCCGTTACAACGGAAACACCCGTTACAACGGAAACACCCGTTACAACGGAAACACCCGTTACAACGGAAACACCCGTTACAACGGAAACACCCGTTACAACGGAAACACCCGTTACAACGGAAACACCCGTTACAACTCTTAAGTATTTCTGAGACTCATTGTCAGAGACCAAGGAAATTGCTTTCAAATGGAAAGAACATAAAGTCTCGATCGTAGAACGTAAAGTCTCGTAGAACGTAAAGTCTCGTAGAACGTAAAGTCTCGTAGAACGTAAAGTCTCGTAGAACGTAAAGTCTCGTAGAACGTAAAGTCTCGTAGAACGTAAAGTCTCGTAGAACGTAAAGTCTCGTAGAACGTAAAGTCTCGTAGAACGTAAAGTCTCGTAGAACGTAAAGTCTGGATCACCTCAGAATGGAAAGTGTTCAGGGGATGGAAAGTGTTACAAAGGAGACAATGGTTACAACAGGAAACAATTGTGAGAAAGAGAAACAAAAGGAAACAAACATTATGGAGGAAACACCCTTTACAAAGGAAACACTTGTTACAAAGGAAGGAAACACCCGTTACAACGGAAACACCTGTTACAACGGAAACACCCATTACAACGGAAACACCCGTTACAATGGAAACACCCGTTACAACGGAAACACCCGTTACAACGGAAACACCCGTTACAATGGAAACACCTGTTACAACGGAAACACCCGTTACAATGGTCCCAAAAGAAAACAACAGTGACAAAAGAAAACAAAGGTCACAAAAGAAAATAATAGTCACAAAAGAAAACAATGGTAAAGAAAACAATGGTTACAAAAGAAAACAACAGTCACAAAAGAAAAGAATGGTCACAAAAGAAAACAACAGTGGAAAACAACAGTTACAAAAGAAAACAACAGTGACAAAAGAAAACAACAGTGACAAAAGAAAACAACAGTGACAAAAGAAAACAACAGTGACAAAAGACAGAAAGAAATATTACAAATGGAACAATGGTTTCAAAAGGAACAATGGGTACAAAAGGAGCAACAGTTTCAAAAGGAGCAATGGTTGCAAAAAGAGTAATGGTTTCAAAAAAGCAATGGTTTCAGATGGAGTAACTGAATAGAGATTGAGTTGATTCAACTGGAATTGATGTACAATTGAGACAGCATTGATATGATATAGCATTGATTGAGAATTGATAAGCATTGAAGAAACATTAATAGAGCATGGATAGAGCATTGATATATTGTATTGTATTTTGATATATTTTCTTGTATTTCAATTTATTCCATTTTATTTTGATTTATTTTGTTCTATTTTTAAACATTTTATTTTGATTTATTGTATTTTATTCTGATTTTTCCGATTTTATGTAATTTTGAAGCATTTTATTTTCATTTACTGTATTTTATTACGATTTATTCTATTTTACTTTATTTCTAAACATTTTATTTTCATTTATTGTATTTTATCGAATGCTTCCGTGAGGGCGCGGGAAAGACTCCCAAAAGGGGGCGGGCAATTCTCCCGGAAAGGTCGTGGGAATGTGTTCTTGAGGGGCGCGGGAAATGGTCCGGTGAAGGGCGTGGGAAATGGCTATGAGAACTGCGCGGGAAATGCTTACGTGAACGGCGCGGGAAATGCTGACATGAAGGGCGCGGGAAATTCTACTGGAGGTTCGTGGGAAATGTGCCCGGTGTATGAAATGGTTCCGCGCATGACAAATACTCCCGCGCGTTTCAAAAATGCTCCCGCGGCATTTGAAAATACCTCCGCGCACATGACATAATACTTCCGGGCATGTAAAAATACCTCCGCGCACGTAATGAAATACTCCCGCGCGTGGACAAATACTTCCGCGCATCACAAAATACCTCCGCGCGTTAGGAAATACTTCCGCGCCCGTCACAGAATACTCCCGCGGCGCCACAAATGCTCCCGCGCCGTGAGAAAAGCTCCCGCGGCGTCATTAAATACTCCCGCGTGTGCAAAAATGCCCCCGCGCTGACTAATAAGAGACTTCGGGCGCTAACGCGCCCTCAGCTTAGTCAGACAGTGAGGTTCGGGCGCTGCGCGCCCTCACAAATTGGGGAAAGAGCTCGGGCGCTCCGCGCCCTCACAAATAGGGCCTGCGGCGCCTAAAAACGCCCACCACCCACCAAGCAACTTTACTATATATTGATGGACAAGCCTGGGAACCCTTGCTACGCTGCGGGGCAGTCGCTTCGCGACTGGCCCCACAACTCCACTGCGGGCTCCGGCTTGTTGGGGGGCTTCGCCCCCCAAACCCCCCCGCGTCCATCACTCTTAAGTATTTCTGTGTACTTCTAAGTATTTATCACAATCACTCTACTCTTACAAAATCTCAATCAAACAAAATACATTAAAGCTTCAATCTAATAATACATCTTTGTACACTATATTCGCAGTTCTCTTTTTCTCCTTTAATAATATTTTTATCCTATTCCAACTTCTTCCTCTTGAAAGTCCCACATACAATTGTCCATGTCCAAATACTGCCATTCTCAAATCTATTCCCACCACCTTCAAAGACTGTCCCTGTGACTTGTTAATAGTCATTGCAAATGCTAACCGCACTGGAAACTGAATACGATGCAGTTTAAATGGCAGTTGATCATCATTCGTAATGATTTTCACCCGTGAAATAAATGCTGGTTGCCCAGTACATGGTCCAGTTAGGATCCGCACTTGAAGCAAATTATTTTCCATTTTCAACAGTCGCAATCGTGTCCCATTGAAAAGTCCCCTCTGTGGATCTATATTCCGTAACAGCATCAAAGGTACTCCTGGCTTCATCTCAAGTCGACTCGGAGAGATTCCACCAAAGTTCAGGCTGTTCAAATACTCTACAGGATACATCTCTGTCTCGCTGTCTCCCTCTGCAGTATCAGCACTGTGGTACATCCGACTCTCCCCTGGAAATTTATTCAGAAGTTCTGAATTAATCTCATCCACCTCTGAATTTCTTGGACACAGAATTGCCCGGTCTAAGAAGTCTCCATCTTGCCAATCTCTTTGGTCTCTATCCACATGGATGTCTGGATATATCTCAGCAATTAGATCTGACATTTCTGGACCACAGATCATATGAGGAGGGATATCCATTGTATGATCCAAAGGCAAATCCTTTCCATGGCCTACATCTAAGAGCCACTGAGCAAACTGTTCACTTTCTGGATCATCCTGATCTACCCGCATATTCTTTTTCAAGAATAGTATCTTAATATGCTTCCAGAGTTCTGATTTCTGGATACATTGTCCAATGATCTGTTCTTTTGAACCCTTGGGTACAACAGGCAAAGTTTGCTGGAAGTCACCTCCCCAGGCAACAGGAATCCCCCCAAAGGGAAGATCCTCCTTGTCTAATAAATCCCTTAGGGTTCTGTCAACTGCCTCACATGTGAAACGTGATTGCATAGGAACTTCATCCCAGATAATCAGTCGCACTTCCTTCATGAGTTCTGCCTTTTGTGATCCCTTTTTGATATGACATAGAGCATCCTTCTCACAGGGAACAGGGATTGAAAATGTGCTGTGAGAAGTGCGACCACCCTTGAGAATCATTGATGCAATTCCAGAGGATGCCACACAAAGCACAATGTAGCCCTTGGCCCTACATGCATGTGCCAGAGTATTCCATACAAAGGACTTGCCAGTGCCTCCTGGACCATTGACAAAGAACAATTTGCCTTCTTGTTGCTCATCCACTGCCTTCATGATAGTCTCAAAGGCAGCATGTTGTTCAGGATTGCACTTTTCAAGATTAGCTTGGGCACTGGTGAGCTCATGTTGAATATTATAACTCTTTTGCTCCTTAATGAGACGGTTGCCAACAATGGTATCCCAATTGTCAGTGCAGCTTGGCATGGTTGGATAGTGTGAGAGGGACCTTCCAGAATAGCGTAGGATCTTATCAATTTCATAAAGACCAAAGTCATAAACTTGGATTGGTGATGGATTGACAATGCCATGTGTTTGCTGAAGTATGAACTCCAAATCATCACAAAGAAAAACTTTGAAGTCATTCCAGAGTTCATGGGGTTGTGCAGGGGAGGACATGGTCAAAATGATGGCAAATAACCTCCGCAGTTGAAACCCAGATTGTATACCACTGGCTTCTCTGAGGCACATATGCCACTGGCGGTCATCTTCAAGCAAACCACGTGCCACACAGGCTTGTTGAAATGTAGGATAAGTCTCACCCTGAAAGGTCCTGAGCTGTTCAAATGAGGTGGCTCCTTTGACAACAGTGAGCAAAGTACGGAGGTGGAATCTTTCCCCACTGGCAATATTGACAAAATGAATACGCCCTATTGAAAACCCACTTTGACGTGGCTTCCATGATTTCTTCTTGGGTACAAATGTGAAATACTCAGGAAAATCCATATAAAATGTATCCTGGGCACGCTGTCCATTATAACCAATGAGACCTTTGGCATTAGCTTCAAAATAGGCCATGAGAGTTGTCCCTGAACGCTCTGCCCTTTGTAAAGCCTCAGCAGGACCTTGATCACCATCAAAAAGTACAGTGTTTTCCCCAGGGAGATGGACACCAAGTGCCATTACTGCAGGAACCTGGGTGTGGAGTTCATTACGCATTAACCGCCAGACAGACTCATGTGCACTGACATAACGTGCATCAAGGTACTGTTGAATCTCATCTGGTGTCCTTCCAAATTCCATAGTTGTACGATCATGCCCTTTGTAACAGTATTTATGCATGTACTTCATTGACCTATTGGTAAAGGTCAACTCAACATTGATGTGGCATTCAAAGGTGAGAATCAAAATGGGAGAGTAAGGGACAACATGTCTGTTGTCATATGTAAACTTGGGAGTTTCATAAACTCTTCCATTGTTGGGGCGAGCATATGTTGGATAGCCTTCCTCATTGACAATGGTGGCTTCACACCAATCCTTTGGATAGTATTTACTGCACTTCTTGTCAACCATACAGGCAGCATTTGGATGTTCAGCTCCACAGGGACCATGGGTCATGAGTTGACCTACTAAATTGAATAGTCTGGGATGTGTTTCAGGATCTGGAAAACAGGCAGAAACAAATGAGTCAACATCTTCTGGTGTCCTTGGCTTATTCTGGTCATCAAACCATATAAGGCAGTGCATGTGTGGAAGACCCCGCTTTTGGAATTCAATGACATGGATATGGGCAACTGTTCTCCCAAAGATCTGGTCCTCTGTAATCATCTTGAGCAACTTAGCCTTCTTGGCAGCAAAGACACGGGAGACCAAATCAGGACGATCAGCAGCAGTCTGTCCAGGAAGCAATTCATCAGTAACCTCCTTCCACTTGGGATTGGCTGTCATGGTGATGAAGCAGCTGGCATTGCCATACTTGCGTGCAATTGCAAATGAATTTTGTAGACTTTGTCTCATATCCCTTGAACTGCCAGTAAATGTGGAAGGGAGTATGACCCTCTGGCCAATACTATTGGCATCTGTACTGACATCCTGATTTGTAAATGCATCGACCACCTGGTTGTAGAGTTCTGCACGTAACCTTGGTTGATTATCCCTGAGAAATCTCAATCTGCACTGCTCTGTTACTGCCCAGGCATTGACAATATACTGCTGGAATAGCTTTTGTGCATAAAAAAGGGTCATGGCTTCATATGCTCTGGGAAATAGGCGATAGGCATAATATTCACATTGGGTCACTTTCCGACTTTTTTCTTCATCTTCACCTTCATCCTGCTGTCCAGGCTGGGGCTGCCAATTTTGATTTGCATAGGGAATATCCCATGACCAACCTCGCTCACCCCTGGGGAAGAGCATGACATAATGAAGGGGTGTATAAATGGCCTGTGCATCATGGACATGATGGAACTGGCCCCCCCTCCTCTGAACAATAATATCCCTTGGATCACCACGACCTGTGTCACCCTCTCCAGGAAGAATAACTGCAAGTTCATCACCAGTTGGAAGGTTGTACCGTCTGGGATCATTAAAAGCCTTGTAGCTCAGCCTGACATGCAACCTTGGAGTCTCTGCCTGTGTTCTCAATCGCTCATGTGCCTGGCGATAGAGTTGTATAAAGGGATTATATTGCTCCATCATATCCTGCAAGTCAGAAAAGGTTTGGTTGTTTAGGCTTCTATTTGCCCTGTGATTCTGCCTCTGCTGCAATGCCTGCATCAGTCCATGCTCCTGTGCCAATGCAGGATCATGGATGTAAAGCTGAGCATAACTACGTGATACACCCTCTCCATAAGGAATCAAGGAACCATGCTGGTGATACAATTCCCCATGGATTTTGAAGACATATGGGCCACCACCACCCTGCAAGACAGACTCATCCAAATTGACACCCAGTGATGTAAATGCAAAAGCATTATTATAGGCACGAATATTCTTGAGAAATTCCCTGCTATTATCTGTATTACCCTCTATAAGAGACCTTAAAGTGTGAGGGACTGGCTCAAGTATTGGAAGGGCCACCTTTCCTTGCTTGCAACACTTGCCAAATTTTGGATATGTCTTAGAGCTATTTGCCACACGCTCATCCATCCAGTGCAAAGCTCCACAGTCTGGACACTGTATGTTCATACGTCCCAAGTTATGTCTTGAGAATCTCTCCTCCACAACTGGTTGCCGTCCAATGGGTAATTGTGGAATGAGAGGTGGAGGTGGAGGTGGAGGCATAGCTGCAGGCTGTAAAATAGCTGGGGGTAGGGGAATAGCTGGAGGTAGGGCTAACTGTAGCTGTTGCTGTTGTGGAACTGGATTTCCAGGTGGATAGTGAATCTGTGGTGGTGCCCACTGCACAATAGGTGGTTGTTGTTGTTGTGGAACTGGATTTCCAGGTGGATGGTGGGACTGTGGTGGGGCTAACTGCAAAATGGGTCCCTGTGCCTGAAGGTGTGGGACTGGATTTCCAGGTGGATGGTGGGGCTGTGGTGGAGCTAATTGCAAAATGGGTGCCTGTGCCTGATGTTGTGGGACTGGATTTCCAGGTGGATGGTGAAGCTGTGGTGGTACCCACTGCAAAATGGGTACCTGTGCCTGAAGCTGTGGGACTGGATTTCCAGGTGGATGGTGAAGCTGTGGTGGTGCCCACTGCAAAATAGGTGGTGGTGGTGGTTGTGCAGCTGGATTTCCAGGTGGATGGTGATGCTGTGGTGGTGCCCACTGCAAAATAGGTAGTTGTTGCTGTTGTGCAGCTTGATTTCCAGGTAGATGGTGATGCTGTAGTGGTGCTAACTGCAAAATGGGTAGCTGTGCCTGGACTTGTGGATGACCTTGCTGTACTGGTGCAGGTACATTTCCTGGTTGATGACCATGCTGTGCATGTGATGCTGACTGTAAAACTGGTGGCTGCAGTTGAGCAGGTTGATGTAATTGTGGTAACGGATTATGCTGAGCATACAGAGAAGCTACTGCAGCAAAGCCAACTACAGGCTGGACAGCTTCAGGTGCTAATTGCAAAATTGGTTGCTGCAGCTGAGCAGCTACAGCTACATTGCCTTGTATACGACCTGGTGCCTGTGGCTGAATAAGTGCATTTGCTGGTTGATGACCCTGCTGTATATGTGGTGCTACCTGCAAAATTGGTTGCTGCATTTGAGTAGCTGCATTTCCCTGTCCATGCCTCTGCCTCTGTCTCTGCCGAACAGGTATTAATGGTGGCAAATCTCTATACCGATTAAGCAAGTCAGTCATTGCATCAGAGCCAACTGGAGCAGAGCCATTTGCAGCAGAGCCACTTGCAGCAGAGCCACCTGCAGCAGAGCCACCTGCAGCAGAGCCACCTGCAGCAGAGCCACCTGCAGCAGAGCCACTTGCAGCAGAGCCACTTGCAGCAGAGCCATTTGCAGCAGAGCCACCTGGCTGAGCAACCAAAAATGGATTATCAGGTTGACCTCTACCAACAGGGAGATCTCCAAATGGTCGAGGAGGGAGTGGTATATTAGAATTCACAGCTAAACATCGATGACGATCAGATGGAGATGTCATTTGCAATTGTGCCCTACGCTGCCTTCGCTCCTCCTCCCGATCACGCTCAGGTGTTCGATCCATAATAATACAGCAATGACAACAGTAGCAGCAGAGACACAAAGCCTGCAAAAGAGGGGGGAAGAGAGCAGGGGGAGTGACTTGGAGTGAATTAGGCTAACATAGGTCAAAAACATGAATAATCTTTTATAGCCTCAGAGAAGGTATTAATACTAACCTGGAGCTGTTTCAAAAGCCACAGAATGGAAGGTCAATTTTAACTGTTAAATTATATCTAAGTAGAAAATAGTGAAACCAATTAAAGGGAAAGGACACACTTTCAATACTCCACTTATACTTATAAGGAGCAGTCACAAAAACAGTAGAGAGTGCCAGAGAAAGGGAGTTCAGACAAATAGGTCTAAAATAGCCCAAAAACGCGAAAAATAATGCATAAATAATTTTTTTTAACAGCATGAGAGAAAGTACTAATACTAACCTGGAAGTATGTTATATCTTCCAGTAAGAATGGAAACACAAAAAGGCACAGAATAGAGGGTCAACTTCACTGTATGAATAATATTTAAGTCAAAAAAAGACAAACTTAATTACAGGGACAGGACTCACCTTCAGTACTCCACCTATACTCACAGAGAGGACTCAAAGAAGTAATGGAAAGTCTCAGGGAACCAAAATTCAGAGAAATAAGTCTAAAATAGCCCAAACGCATGAAGAATAATGCATAAATAAATTAAAACAGCATGATAAAGCCCAAAACATACCTGAGATTGTAGGGGAGCCTTCAGACTGTATATTCCAATGATAATAATACCCAGGAAAGGGTAATTTGACTGCAAATAGATTATTTAATCATTAAAAAAAGCGAAAATTAAATAATAATAGATAGGAGCTCACCACAGCTTCTATATTGCCTGAGGAGTTGAGTAAAGCTTCAGAGATGATAAATGTTCAATATGGAGGGTCCAGGGCCAGTGGATGGCCAGACTTTAACTGCAGAATAATATATTTAATTATTAAAACAGCGAAATTTAATACAATTAAATAGAGGCCTCAACACACCTTGGTATGAGCCCAAATCCCTTGAGAAATATTCCAAAAAGTAACCCCTCACAAATTAAGGAGCAAAAAGCTGTGGGAGGGAGAGGGGAAAGGAGAAGCTGTGGCAGCCTCAAGGCTTTACAGCGGGCTTCCGGGCTTCCCGCGGCTCGCGGGAAATGCTGATATGAAGGGCGCGGGAAATGGTCCCGTGAGCAGCGTGGGAAACAGTTACGTCAACGGCGCGGAAAATGGTTACGTCAACAGCGCGGGAAATGGTTATGTCAACGGCGCGGGAAATGGTTATGTCAACGGCGCGGGAAATGGTTATGTGAACGGCAGGGGAGAGAGTCGTGGGAAATATCTCCATTAGGGCGTGTGAACTGGCTCCACGAATGTGAGAAATACTCCCGCCTCTGTCAAAATACTCCCGTGGCATTACAAAATACCTCCGCGAGTGACAAAATACTTCCGCGAGTGACAAAATACTTCCGCGCATCACATAATACTTCTGCGCCTGTTACAAAATACTCCCGCGGCGCGAAAAACACTCCCGCGAGTGCAGGAATACTCCCGCGGCGCTATGAAATACTCCCGCGAGTGTAGAAATGCTCCCGCGAATGCCTGTATTTGCTCCCGTGATGACTAATAACGTCCCGGCGCCAATATTAGTCACACTCTCCCACACAGAAGCTTCGGGCGCTGACGTGCCCTCATCGGGATTTTTCGACCCTGATGGGGGAAGAAGCTCGGGCGCTCCGCACCCTCACGGATTAGGGCGCCTTCGGCGCCAAAAAGCACCCACCACCCACCAAGCAACTTTACTATATATTGATTTTAAGGGAGTGTACAAGTCTTAAAGATGAAGTTTTGGGTTAATGAAATATAAATCCCTAAAACATATAGTCATAGCCAAGAGAAATAGTCTCACTTAAAAATATGAGAACTTTTTCATAAAATTTTGTATATTCAATGAAGTGTGACTATCCTCCTTTGGCATTTCAGTGTAAGATACTTTGTACTGTAAGCACAAAGTATCTTAGTGGGGAAAGATGTGTACCAACTGAATCTTTTGTTAGAACTTTTGAGAGACTTTATATACATAAAAAAAAAGAACTGTGAGTGGTACAATCTAGGTGAGTGGTATGATCTAGGTGAGTGGCCACACTGGAGGCACCTTAAGATTTTTGGAGTTGGAAAACCTTTAGAAAATCTTGCTATTTGGCCAAATTTTCTAAGCATTTTTTTTAACTGAAAAACTGTTTGAAATTTTTGAGTATTAGCAGGTTTTTTTGAGGCCAAAAATTGTATCAGAAAATCCTAAAAATTTGCATCAGGAAATTGTGATGAAACATTGTTAGAAATAGGCTATTTTTTATGGATTTTATGAATGAGAAAACTCTTAAAAAACCCTGTATTTTGTTAGGATTTCTCCACCCAACATAATCCTATGAAAACTGTAATAATGTGCCTAGAGAAATGAATTAAAAACTACATATTTCTACTCAATTTTGCCCCTCAGGGAATTGAGTGAAAGCTGTGATTTCCTGTCTGAAAAAATCTTGTGAGAAGACAAAGTATTCTTAAAGTTTTGTCAAGGGGAAAACCATAATGAAATTTAATGATGCGAGTTTTTGTGACTTGCGACTTTGTGTGACACTTTGTGACTTTTGTGACACTTTGCGACTTTTTGCCGACTATTTGTGACTTTGCGACTTTTTGTGACACTGTGCGACTTTGTGTGACACTTTTTGCGACTTTGTACTTTTTGCGACTTTGTACTTTTTGCGACTTTGTACTTTTTGCGCATCATTGACAACCTTCATATCTGAACCAAAACCCATCCATGTCTTTAGTATCTTCATATCTTTTGATTTGGTAGCCTTGTCACTTGTGCAAGTGTTGCCCTGACATACCCCCAAATGCTCCACCAAAAATTTTTTTTCAGAGTAGTTCTTGCCCATCTCACAGGCCTCCAAGCGCTACGAAGTTATCTCATGTATTACAGTTGTGTATTACAAATAAAGGCCATTAATAAGTCTTGCCTAGCTGCACCACCCATCTGACAACTGTAGTCATTGGACCCTTGCAAAGTGCGCAATGACGGGTCTTTCAAAACCCCGAGTAGGACTTTATATTTGTATAATACAAGGATGCAGCTACAGAGGAATTGACCAAAACATCTTGATTTGGGTAACATCAACTACAGCGGTGTACAAGCGACCCTCCTTGATAGCCGGCTGTTGAGGAACTGTCAAAGTTGATCTGGGTGGAATTATGAATACGAAGCGCCAATCCTCTTGCTTTGGAAAGCCATGCTTGGCTGCATAATTGGTGATCCCAGATTTGATCGGATGGTTCTTGGCAATGGTGAATTGGAAGAGGTAGAGTTTACCGTTCGAAAGAATGAACGAGTCGATGGCAACTTGATTGGATCGCTCGGGAACATAGAAAACATCAGGCAGGATGGTGTTCAATTCAGATTCTAGATACTCGATGGTTTGAGTCGGTTTTATATAGAGTCGCTCTAGTTTAAAGGGGATGTGGTAGGAGTACCATCGAGGCAAGTTCTTCGTCGGACCATTGGCAGACTCGGGAGCTGGGGAGGAAATCTCCAAGTCTCCAACCGACGGGCAATTCATAGGCACCTTCCTCCACAAGGAGGGTATATTGGTCTTTATAGAGCCATAGGAATGGCCACTTCACAGAGGCACAGCGACGTGCAGCGTAAATCTGCCAAAGAGTTTTCCCTTTTCCAAGGATGAGAACAGCAACAGGAGACTATCATCGTGTGCCTCACCTATTCCCGGTTGCCCTGTAATCACGAAACTTGGAGGCCGCCCGGTAATTTTGCTGCGTGGCATCACCTTATCGTAGGTCTTCTCACAAGCATCGAAAATACGAATATACTCAGCACGGACCCAGATAAATGATACGAATCCCTCGATGTCGATCCTGAGAGAGTAGCAGCCAGGAAGGATGTCAGCTTCTCCATCATCGTCTACGTCCATTTCGAAGTCGTTCAATGCGCCTTGGCCGTCCGCTTTGCTCCATGCATCCCTCTCATCCTTCATACTCGTGCCCCAGAACTTGGTATGAAACTGTGCGAGAGGTTCATCCAGAGCTAGTTTAACCCAAGATGCTGCAGCGGAAGCTTTGACGATAGAGGCGAGGCTGGATGGTCCTGACATGGAAGAAAGGTCATTTGGTGACTAACTGTCCAGTGACATGTCTACCTAAGGCCTAACAATTGCAATTGTCACACATGGCAAAATCTACTGTAATATTATTTTTTATTCAGATAATATTGATTTTGTCATTAGACAATTTAAGCTTGAAACAGTGACACGTAAGTGCTTCTCATGTGTTCTTGGACTATGCATACGATGTTAATGTGTTGGAAACCACTAAGCCAACGTTGGCTTAGTGGTTTCCAACATACATAAAGTAAACTCCGACCCGATGGTCAGCGACTCCCTATGAAACCTGTTTAAGGCCGGTAGCCAATGTTGTGTGTGGGCCAACTAGATATTAAGTAAATTTCTATCCCTCTTAATACTACTTATAAGTTATTTTGCCACTTATTTTTGTGGCTTGCAACTATTGGTATGGGCGGGGATTGAAGCCAATTGTAATCCTGGCCGTATTACCACAGGCACACATCACTGATCGGCTCCACATGGTCACTCAACTCTCCTTTTTTCCTCCATCTGATCGTCTCTGACTTTGGCCAAGCCGCCCCTCTGTTCCGTAACTTACGGCACAGCCCCAATTATCCTGGGTACCCTGCACCAGGATCAGATGCCCAACAATGGTATATGATTCTTGACCTACGTAGTTACAGATTCAGATTCGGACCTTTTGTATCTTACAAACCAACAATGACTCAACAGAGAAATCTAGTCCTGTCTGTGTTGACTGAGTGAGGTCAATCAATGACCTTACACTTTTTTTTTGACAGGACTAAGACAAGCCATCCACCATGCCTCGTTTACCATCCACACCGAAGCCACTACTCACTCGCTCAGAAACGAGAAGGAGACACCAACTCAGATTACCTCCCCTCCTCATAAATCCCTCCACTGACACTGCAACCACAGCACACCCTACCTCACCAACCAAATCAGGGCCCTCTGAAACCGACACCGATACTGACACCAAATATATAACATTTCAAACACACCCCCCAACTCTCAAGGTCTCACCACAAACACAAACCAGAAAGTCAAGGATGCCACAACATGAGCCAAGCCAACCTATAGCAGAAGTCAAGGTCGGCAAACTCAAAGAATGCCCAATGCTCACTGCTGGACATTACACACCAATCATCCACCAAAACTGGTCAACAGCTTGTCACCGATACATGAAGTTTGGGGAAAAGAAACCCAATGAGATTGTGAGTTATGTCACGGACGCCATGATGGAGCCACGACTCATGGCCTGGTACCAAGGGGATCAGACACAGATCGATACCCTCACCTTAGAACAATATCTGGAGGAGCTCATGAAAATTACCCTTGAGAAAAACTGGGCCCACCTCATTAGAGAAAAAATCCTAACCACCACACAAGACAACCAGTGATTCATCGACTGGAAAATTGAGATGGAGAACCTCAATGTGATTCTCACCACATCAGCAAAACCCTTCGCCTTGTCCAATGCTGCCTTGAAGACACAACTAGAGGTGAATCTTGACAAAGCCCTCAAACAAAACCTTCTTGTTGAACCAATCCTTGCAACTGAACTCGCAGCATGGACCAGTGAAGTGAAGGAGCGTGACAAGCATGTTTGTGAACAACACGAATTGATGCAAGAGCAAATCATTGCCAACAATGCCGCTCAGGCATTCCGCCACAATTAAAGGAAGGATCTAGCCTCTCGTTTACCTGACCCTACACCCAGCTCCACTTCCATGAACAAATCCAACATCAAACTTCCAAGGCTGACTGATGGAGAGAGGAGACTACTACATGAGCATCAAGGATGCACACGCTGCCGTGTTTTCTATGCAGGTCATCGCTCTGACACATGCCCCATGAAGACGAACAACTCATGGCCAGATGCTGCCACATACAAACCTCTTACCTCAACAATGGCACATGCAGCTGCACCACGCGTTACGGCAGGCCTGGCCTTGGCCAACATCCAAGAATGCATAGATGAAGATACAGATATGTATGTCACCTCACTCAACCCACCACACATTCCTTTCACAGTCCCACATCTCTATGCACCCATAGAGATGACGGGACCTCTCATATCTGACTTCCCTCTATCCTTGAAAGCACTCATTGATATTGGATGTCCTGCTACAGTGATTAGTGACACCTTAGTCACCCAGCTGGGACTTCAACGATTTCTGCTGCCTAAGGCTGAAGACAATCTATCATCATTATCAAATGTGCCCTTGAGTTGCAGGGAGTTTGTTAGAATTAAGGTGACATCGGGGAATGGTGCATGGCAGTCAGGAGTATTTAACGTGAAAATAAATGATGGATTACCCATACCACTCATCTTGGGAATGTCTTTTCTCTCCTCACACCACATAGTGATTGACACTATTGAGCGAACGGCATGTGACAAGCAGGTAAATTATGACATCATCAGCCCCAAGAGCTCTGGACAGAGGGAGCGACCAACAACCCGTATAACACCACATATCAAGGCACCACAAGTCTCCCAGTGCAAGGAGACTTCGGAACCACCACTTGCTGGGTACCTGCTACCTGTCCCAATTATGGCTGCTGTGCGGGAAACCATCGAGAGACTCGCTTTACAGGAAGTGTTAGCAAAAAAGGAGGCAGAGTTGAAGGCTACCTTTTCTGACCGATTTCCACTGAGATTACCAGATATGTCTGAATTGCCAACCCATATACACCACCGCATACGTCTAAAAGACCCCTCTAAGATAACAGCTGGATGAGGGTATTCCACCACAAAGAAATTCCATGATTCCTGGAAAATACTCCTTGAAGAACACCTAGCAGCGGGACGAATACAACCATCGTCCTCGGCATATGCATCCCCAGCATTTTGTGTGCCCAAATACCGCAATGGCATACCTGCCCTTGACATCCCACCATGATGGGTTAATGATTACCGGGAGCTCAACAAGAACACCATCCAAGACAACTACCCACTGCCTCGGGTTGATGACAGTCTGTCAGACTGTGGGCAGGGTGTGATCTTCGGTAAATTAGACATGACAAACTCATTTTTTCAGACCAGGGTGCACCCTGAAGATGTCCACCTGACAGCTGTACGCACCCCTTGGGGACTATACGAGTGGACTGTCATGCCAATGGGAGGATGCAATGCACCATCCACACACCAATGGCATATGACAGATGTGCTACAGCACTTACTCGGGAAGATCTGCCATGTATACCTGGATGACATCATTATATGGTCGAAGACACTGGAGGAACATGAGAACAATGTACGAGAAGTACTACAGGCACTGCGTGTGGCCAAACTATATTGTAATCCAGACAAATCTGTCCTTTTTGCCACAGAGCTCTCCTTCCTTGGACACCACATTTCCTCAGAGGGCATTCACCCAGATGCCCAGAAGACAGAATGGATTACCAACTGGCCCCAGCCGACCACAGCCACAAATGTCCGTGGCTTTCTTGGGCTTACCTGCTATGTTTCCGCATTCCTCCCTGCCTTGGCAGAACACACCAGTGTCCTTACCCCCCTAACTACGAAAGAATGTGACCGCCAATTCCCCATCTGGACTCAGGAACACCAGCAGGCTTTTGATGCCATCAAACAGTTGGTCACTGGTACAGACTGCCTTACCGTAATTGACTATGATGATCCAACAGGCAATATCTTCCTAACTACAGATGCCAGTGATCGATGCACAGGTGCTGTACTCAGTTTTGGCAAGGATTGGGCCACGGCCCGACCTGTCACTTATCACTCATGCCAGTTGAATAACGCTGAACGCAATTACCCAGTCCATGAGAAGGAACTGTTAGCAATTATCAAAGCCATCAAGAAGTGGTGTACCAGTCTCTTAGGGTGCCATTTTCAGGTTTACACAGACCACCGAACACTAGAATACTTCCAGTCACAAAAGGAGATGTCCCACTGACAGATGCGCTGGTCCATGTACCTTGCAGATTTCGATTTCAACATTGTCTATATCCGTGGAGAAGAGAACACAGTCGCCAATGCCCTATCTCACATGCCTGACGGTGACACCAATCCCATGCACGCTGCCTGTGCATTAGCACACACCCGATCTCCAAAAAAGAGCATTGTTGGAGGGACACTTAACATCACTACTGACCCTGCCCTACTGGACGCAATCCAGCAAGGTTATATCCATGATGACTTCTGTAAACAGCTCGACAGTGATATCACTGCAGGAAGCATTGAAGGTGCGAGGAAGGAAGCCGGTCTCCTTTATGTTGGATGCCAACTCATCATCCCTCGTGACATCACAATCCGGGAAATGTTGTATCATCTTGCACATGACACTCTGGGTCATTTCAGATTTGACAAGAGCTATGAATCCCTTTGGCACTCCTACTACTGGCCCAACATGAGACGAGATTTAGAAACAGCGTACATACCTTCATGCACCGAATGTCAGAGGAATAAAGACTGCACCAGCCGGCCTACTGGCCCCTTACATCCTCTTCCAGTCCCCGATGGCCATTTCGATACCATCGCCATTGATTTCATTGGTCCTCTCTCTGAAGAACAGGGAAAGATACAGTCATGACCATGACCGACACCCTGGGTACAGACATTCGTTTGGCACCCATCCATTCTTCCTATTCAGCAGCACAGATCGCAGTCGTACTCTTTGACGAATGGTACTGCAAAAATGGGTTAATGCTTAATATTGTGTCAGATCGTGACCCACTCTTTACCTCTGAACTCTGGAAGGTGTTACACAAACTCTCAGGAGTTAAATTGAAGATGTCGACTGCCTACCACCCACAAAGCGATGGCTCCAGCGAGCGGACCAACAGGACCCTCAACCAGCTAATTCGATATCATGTCGATATCAACCAGAAGGGATGGGTGGCACAACTTCCCCGCGTACGTTTTGCTATCATGAACACTATCAACACCTCCACAGGCTTCTCGCCATTCCAGCTAAAAACTGGACGCTCCCCACAACTCATTCCCCCAATCACACCTTTACCCCCAGGTGTCTCCCCTGCTGAGGTGTCAGCACATGAGATCCTGGGCTGCCTGGAGTTAGATGTCCAGGAAGCCCAAGACAACCTCACTGCCGCAAAAGTTTGTCAGGCCTATCACACTAATGAACACCGTGGTGCATAAATTTGATACAAAGTGGGCAATTTGGTCATGCTATCTACTTCACACCACTGCCGTAACTACAAAAGAAAAGGAAAGAAGCGGGTAGCAAAGTTTATGCCCCGTTTTGATGGCCCATATGAGATAACACATGCCTTCCCTGACAAATCAGTCTATACCTTGCAACTTCCCAACAATCCCACCTCATACCCAGGTTTCCACTCCAGCCTCCTTAAACCATTCATCCCTAATGACACCTCCCTTTTCGCCAATCGAGAACTCACCTGCCCAGGCATAGTAGTCACAGAAGATGGCACAGAAGAGACACTCATCGATAGGATTGTCGATGCACGCCGGCATGGCCATGGGATCCAATATTTGGTATGCTGGGTGGGTTTTGGAAAAGACCATGATGAATGGATGCCTCGCAAGGCCATCGAAGACACGGAAGCGTTAGACGTTTGGGAAAGAGAAAACGGACTTGATGTTTGACTGAGTTAAGTTTCTGGAGGGGGGAGGGATGTAATCCTGGCTGTATTACCACAGGCACACATCACTGATTGGCTCCACATGGTCACTTGACTCTCCTTTTTTCCTCCATCTGATCATCTCTGACTTTGGCTGAGCCGCCCCTCTGTTCCCTAACTTACGGCACGGCCCCAATTATCCTGGGTACCCTGTGCTGGGATCAGATGCCCGACAATGGTATATAATTCTTGACCTACGTAGTTACAGATTCAGATTCGGACCTTTTGTATCTTATGAACCAACAATGACTCAACAGAGAAATCTAGTCCTGTCTGTGTTGACTGAGTGAGGTCAATCAATGACCTTACACCAATGCTGGCTTAGTGGTTTCCAACATAATGAACAATCATCATATCATATCATATCATATCATATATAGTAAAGTTGCTTGTATTGCTTGTTAATTAAGAGTATTTGCAACTAATGAAATATTAGCAAACTGAATTGGTTCCTGATATTGATATCTGAATGTATTAAATTCTAATACACTCTAAAGGTCATTTAAACATCTGGGACTTGATTCAAACATAATTTGGTTTTTCAAACTTTGGGAATGTTTAAAACTTATTTGTATATTACAAAACAAAGCATCTTTCAGATTATGAAAGAGTTTAGTAGATTATGTAAAACATTGAGACTTTTAAAAGCATTTCCATTTCATGCACATGTAAGTCATTGATATATCTGAATACATATGTATGTATTGCATTGGAATGGGTCTGTCAATCTGAACAGATTTCTACTTGACTCAACATATCAAGAATATATAGGTGGTTTTACTTAATAAAGAAAGCCATAGGATGAAAAATCTCCAATGATATCTCACATATTTTACTAGGAAATAACTACAGTTTAGCTTGTAAAAAACAAAGTACCAACAAAAGTATTAGCAATATTTACATAACTTGGAAAACCATAGACAATAGATTCTATTAAATATCTTTGGATCATGTAGGATGCAACATGGAGAACTGTTTCTTATAGTTGGTATTTAACAATATAATAGTCTCAGAGAAGTTATCAATATTTAAACATGAAGTTTTGTAGATATTAGTGCAATCACAAATATCCTCCATAGTAAAGTTGCTTGGTGGGTTGTGGGTGTGAAAAGGCACTGAAAATCCCAACTAGGTAGGTAAAAGGTACTATTTGTGACTAAGCTTCATTATTGGTCAGTGTAGAAGCATATCCAGAAGCATTTCTACAAGCATGGGATTTTTTCTGCCAATGTGGAAGCATTTTGTGATGCATGCAGAACTATTTTGTGATGTGTGGGAGCATTTTGGGCCATAGCTGCAGGAAGCCCAGAAGCCTACTATACATAAAGCCTTGAGCTGCCACACTTTCTCCCTTCCCCTCTCCCCTCTCTCCTGCTCCTTAAATTGTGAGGGGCTGCTTTCTGGAATATTTCTCAAGGTATTTGGGCCCATGGTGTGTTGAGACCTCTATTTAATTATATTAAATTTCATTTTTTTAATAATTAAATATATTATTCTGCAGTTAGAATCTGTGTTAAGATCTAAGCTAAACAGGGAAAATGGGGCTGTAGTCAGGGCGCCAATAATGGGGAGTGAGCTAATCAGAGGGCTGATGATAGAGATTGTACTGGTTGGGAGGTGTGAGAGGTACTGCAAAATATATTCTGAAATATAGCCCAGACAGATCCACGTTATATTTCAATTATTATTTCTATTTTCTCTCTATTTTATCATACACATATATTAGTTTGATGACCTATGTAATCCTATGGTACATAGACTCCTGTGGGTGCATACACACTAGACCTATGTACTTTAGCACCTATAGTTAAAACTCACACACTTTTTACCCTATAACCACAACTTGCCCAGACACCCACTTAGTGTCCTGCAAGTTGTGATTGGGGTATTGTCTTGACCATCACAGATGGGCTTTAACTATCAGCACAATCACTGTTTCAAACTATATTAGTCAAAACCTGAACCATTATCTCCATGAGCGTGGACTACATCTGTGCTACTCTGCTTTGTTCAACTCTCTTATATTATTTTCTTAATCATTAGAGCGGTCACTCAGAATCGTACTGTAAAATCAATTCTCCTTTTCTAGTCGTCTTAGCTATCTATTTGGTACTTAAGATGACTAATCCTTCCAGTTGTATTGAACTTAGACAGTCAATTTGATCTGTATTAGACTTAGATAGTCAATACATCATTGTGTTGTACCTAAATGCTCGATATTCTTGATATATAGAATGGTTAGAACTTCCATGACTCTTCACAGGAGGTCTGACTCTATAAACATAGTGGAGCTTGGCTTCAACTTATGTATGTGTTGCACCCTCATACAAACTGTTAGGGTGCTCTGCTATTTCAAACAGAGCAGATAGTATGATAGAGATGAAGTTCAACACCCAGCTCAAGTGGGAGGGGGACCAAAATACTAAGAGTCATAAGGTAAGAGTTTGTGGCTTACTGAAAATGTCTTTGAGGGTATTAAGAAGGGAGAAAAGGGACTGAGAACTAATAAGGGGTGATCTAAGTTGATTTTTGAACTAAGGAAACTGTAGTATACATGAAGAAGATTTTATACACAACAAGACAAATGACTGGAGGGTCAATCAAGGAAGCAAAGGATGAAACAGATCATGAGAGGTTGATAACAAAGTAGGGAGACTAAATGTAATATACTAAACAATCAAAAAGGGTCTGAGGTGACAAGTGAGATAGTAAAGGGGAACAGTAGCAGGAGGGCAAATGGGATGGAGATGGAGTGGAAAGCTAAAAGGTTAACTACTGTAATGAAACAAATGTCAGAGATGCCACAAGTGGTAATATTGTTAAGGGGTGTGTACACAGAGGGTTCCGGGAACCTGCGGGTAATCCAGTAGGACTTGGCTTCAGCTTACAGGCTGTGCCCTTGCGAGGTTGTCTTGTCCAATTTCAAACAGGCGGACGGGAATCCCAGGGAGTCTGGGTCAGGGTTCGTGGGTCAGGAGGTTGGGCAGTCAAGGGAGATAAGTTGGAGGTTGAGGGATAGATGTGTCGGAGCCCATGGGCTCCAATGAGTAAGAGCAGTGTGTTTCAAAGAGGAGTCTAGGGTGGAAAATACTGTACACTAGGATTACTGGGGGAAATCTAAGTCGATTTTCTGACTGGATTGTATGTACAATATTGGCCAGACTATATAGACCATGGAATGTATAACATACCAAATCCAGTAATAATGAAAACTAAACTAAGCAAAAATGAAACAAGATAAATAAACACCACACTGGTGTTAGGAATGGAATGGAGCGGAGCGGAGTCCAAATCGTGACAGGTCATAAAACCATAATGGGAACAGGGTGGGAGTGGAGTCTGAAATGTGACAGGTCATTTGACTATAATGGGAATGGGGCTCAGTTAGAGCGTGGACAGGTTTGCTGGACAGAGTCCGGTGACTGGTGGTCAGAGATAGACAGGTATGGGTGCCATGGATATTCTGGTGACTGATACATGAAACAATGAGTGTCAAATACAGGCAATGCTGACATGCGGAGTCCAGCAGGTTTTCCGGTAAACTGACAATTGGTGCATATAGGGTGTGGGTGCCGATAAGTTAGTGCCCGGAGTCTGGCAGGAATTCCAGTCATAACAAATATGTAACTAGGATGGGGGTTCTGATAGTGAGTCAACAGTGGGTTTTGAGCCTAAAACGGATCACAGGGGTCTGAAATGATGGGATCCTAACAATCTGGCTATCTACTGGCCCTAGACACCTCATATATGTATATTGGACCTCTATCTTCTCTGAAGCATCTCTAAACTCTTCAGGCAATACAGTATAAAAGGTGTGGTGAGCTTCTACTTATTATTAATTAATTTTCACTTTTTTTAATGATTAAATAATTTATTTGCAGTCAGAATTACCCTTTCCTGGCAGTTATTCTCATTCACAATTTTCACATACACAGTCTGAAGGCTACACTATAATTCCAAGTGTGTTTTGGGCTTCCTCATGCTGTTTTAAATTATCTATGCTTTATTTTTCATGTTTTTGGCTATTTTAAACTCATTTGTCTGAATTATTTTTCACTGGCACTCTCCACTAGTTTTGTGACTACTCCTTGTAAGTATAAGTGGAGTATTGAAGGTAATTTCTGTCCTTGTAATTAATTTTACCTTTTTTTGCTTAGAAATAATTCATAGAGGTCAAATTGACCTTCCCATTCTGTAGCTTTTGGCTTTATTGTTGTTTCTATTCCCCCTGTGAGATACAAAACACCTCCAAGTTAGTATTGATACCTTCTCTGATACTGTTTTAATTTATTAATGATTTTATTTTCACATTTTTGACTTATTTTAGCCTAAATCATTTCAACTGTCTCCCTCTTTCCTCTCCCCCTCTCTTTGGAGGATAGTCACACTTCATTGAATATACAAAATTTTATGAAAAAGTCCTCATATTTTTAAGTGAGACTATTTCCTTTGGCTATGACTATATGTTTTAGGGATTTATATTTCATTAACCCAAAACTTCATCTTTAAGACTTGTACACTCCCTTAAAATATGCACAAATGTTATGGTTATACAGGATTATCTGGGTTGTTACCTAATCTTTGGGATAAAATGCATTCTCTACTATCTTGACTTTTAAAATGTCCACAAACATTATAGTTCACCAAAATTACTTGGGTTGTTACCTAATCTTTAAGGTAAAATGCATTCTCTAGTATATTATGCAAACCTTCAAATATAGTTCATATAATTTAAATTTATTTGGTTTAGAAAGTTAACCAGAACTATCTGGCCAACCAATCCATGTTGTGGAATTTATCCCCAAAAGGATAATCTATATATGTTTGTTTGACTGACTTTTGTCAAATATAGGATAAATATTAATATTTCCTTATTCTCCAGAATGACATCTGATAGACTGAATTTGCTTAAATATTAATTTTACAACAAACAATATAAATATTTATACTTTAGTGGATAAATAACTTTTAAAGTTTTGGATTATCCTCCTTTTACAGATTTTCTGTGTCTGCTGTTGCTTTGTCTGTCAACCTTGGCTTGAATTGTGATTTTTTTGTGATTTTTTTGTGGTGAAATTATATGAACTATATTTGCAAGTTTTGCATATATATAAGAAAATGGTTAAGTTGTTGTTAAGGGGTGCGTACACAGAGGGTTCTGGGGAACCCACGGGTAATCTGGTAGGACTTGGCTTCAGCTTATAGGCTGCACCCTCGTGAGATCATCTTGTCCAATTTCAAACAGGTGGATGGAAATCCTGGGGAGTCAGGGTGGGGTTCATGGGTCGAGAGGTCAGGCAGTCGAGGGAGATAAGTTGGAGGTTGAGGGATAGATGTGTCGGAGCCCATGGGCTCTGATGAGTAAGAGCAGTGTGTTTCAAGGAGGAGTTTAGGGTGGAAAATACACTAGGATTACTGGGGGGAATCTAAGTTGATTTTCTGACTGGATTGTATGTACAACATCTGCCAGACTACAGCGGAATGTATGACATACCAAATCCAGTAATAATGAGATCTAAACTAAGCAAAATGAAACAAGATAAATAAACACCAAACTGGTGTTAGGAATGGAATGGAGTGGGGTGGGGTCTGAAATGTGACAGGTCATGCAACCATAACAGGAATGGGGTAGGAGCGGAGTCCAAAACGTGACAGGTCATTTGACTATAATGAGTTAGAGCGTGGACAGGTTTGCCAGACAGAGTCCAGTGACTGGTGGTCAGAGATAGACAGGTACAGGTGCCATGGGTATTCTGGTGACTGATACATGAAGTAACGAGTGTTGAATACAGACAAGTCTGATGAGCAGAGTCCAGCAGGTTTTCTGGTAAACTGACAATTGGTGCGTATAGGGTGTGGGTGCTGATAAGTTAGTTCCCAGAGTCCGGCGGGAATTCTGGTCGTAATAGTTGTCACCCAAATAATCCTGTTTAACCATGACATTTGTGCATATTTTAAAAGAGCATACAAGTCTTAAAGATGAAATTTTGGGGTAATGAAATATAGACTCCTAAAACATGTAGTCACAATTGGAGGAAATAGTCTCACTTAAAAATATGACAACTTTTCCATAAATGTTGTATATTCAATAAATTGTGACTATCTGTTAATTTCTGAACTAAAGTCCTGAGGGAATCCCACGGAACATTTCCAGTAATTACTCTGAACACAAACACTTTCTTCTGGGTAATGTCCCATGGAGTCCCCAGGTAATAAGTCCAGGGGAGTTTCCGGGGATATTAGTACAAGGAATGTTAGTGTCAGAATAATTACCAGAGAGTAATACTGAGATGGACTTGGCTTCAGCTTATGGGCTGTGCCCTCATACACTCATTCAGGTGTCCATATTTCGAGCTGACAGAATGCATACAGGAAGATGTAGATTCTGGAGTCCCCATGGGAGTTCCAGGAATTGAGTGTGCAGACAGACAGACAGACAAGAGGAGCAGAGACTGGGTCAGGACATATTCAGGGTGTAACTTGTTCAATATTTAAACTGGATTCTAAGTACATGAATATAGGAGACTTATATAGACTGTGAAATGTAATAATACCAAATCTGGTATTAATGAGGGGCAGAACTATTAAACATAAAACGAAACAAGTGAATACCAAACTAGGTATTAGGGACAGAATGGAATGGGAGCATGGTCCAAAACATGACAGGTCATTAGACCATCATGGGAGTGGGGCTCCATTAGAGGGGTTCTGGGGCTCCGGTCGGAGTCTGGTGACTTGTTAGGATACACACACAGGCCGGGTTTCCGGAGAAACCCGCGGGATATCCGGTAGGACTTGGCTTCAGCTTATAGGCTGCACCCTCGCTAGATCATGTTGTCCAATTTCAAACGGACGGACAGGGATCCCGGGGAATCCGGGCAGGGTTCGTGGGTCATAAGTCGTAAGTCAAGGGTCGTGGGTCATGAGTCGAGTTGGTTGAGAGAGATAGATGCGCCAGAGCCTGTGGGCTCCGACTAGTGCGAGCAATGTGAATCGAGTAAGGTTTTAGAGTGGAAAATATTATTAGATTACTGGGGGGAATCTAAGCTAATTTTCTGACTGGATTGTATGTACAACATCTGCCAGTTTATATAGACCGTGGAATGCATGACATACCAAATCCAGTAATAACGAAATGAGAACTAACAAAACATGAAACGGGAATAGTAAACACCAAATTGGTGTTAGGAACGGAACGGAACGGAGCGGAGTCCGAATCATGACAAAGAATAACCCATAATGGGAAACGGAGCGGGAGCGGAGTCCTAAATCGTGACAGGTCATTTGACTAAAACAGGAACGGGGCTCGATTAGAGCGGTGATGGGATTCTAAGCGGGGACCGGTGACTGATGTGTGGGACGAAGACAGACATAGACAGAGACGGAGTCCGGGGGAAGTCCGGTGACTGATATGTGTCGTAATGAGGTCGAACGTAACGAGTCTTGACATAATGGAGTCCAGGCGGGAAATCCTATAAACAGACAATTGGTGCTTGTAGCACGTGGGGGCGTACGGGTTAGTGCCCGGAGTCCGGCGGGATTGTCCGGTCATAACATGACTGGTCCGTGAGATACAGAGTGTCAGGTGTATATAGGGTGGAGTTCGGAGTCCGGTGGAGTCTGATGACTGGTACATGAGACACATGACAGACCATTGACCATAACTGGAGTGGGGCTCAGTTAGAAGGCTCTGGGAGTCCGGGCAGAGTCCGAGGACTTGGTGCATGAGACAATGTCGGGTATAGACAGGTTGGATGTGCAGGGGGTCTGGCGGAGTCTGAGGACTGGTGCATGAGACACAGACAAATCATGATGGGTCATGCGACCATAGCAGGAGCAGGGTTCTATGCTCTGTTAGAGGGGTTCCAGGAGTCTGGTCAGAGTCCAGTGACTGGTCCATGTGATACAGGGTGTCGGGTGTATATAGGGTGGAGTCCAAAGTCCAGCAGGTTTTCCAGGTCATAACAGAAGTGGGGATAGAGAGTCAGGTGCAGATAGGGTGGGGTGCATACAGAGAATCAGGCATAAACAAGTTGATGTGCAGGCTCTGGTGGGAACTCCGGTTGCAATTATACAATATAGAGGGTCGGGAGCATGTAGGATGGGTCCGGGAGCCTGGAGGCCGGCGGGTTTTCCAGTTCCTGACACTCTCCTCCATAGGGATGGGTAAGAGAAATATTCCTTTTTGGTGGATATTGCAACAACTGGTGTTGGCAAGCCTGTCCCAGAAGCTTTGAGATTAATCCTCTTACCACTGGACACTTGTTTCTTCTCAGTTTGTAATTGATTCACATTCTCTATTGCTATCTTCTTTTCTTCTGATGCTGCTGCCAATTTTAATTCAAGATCAGTGACCTCCTTGCATATGTGATCAGCCTCCACTTGTTCAAAATGTAGAGAAGTCTGATGATTATTTGAGATGAAATGGTGTGTTAGTGTGTTTTGATGATTCTTCAAAATGCAGTTTTCTGATGCCAATTGAAGTTTCCTTGCAATCTGTTTATCATATTCAAATGCACTGTAGTAATAAGATTAGATATTCATGATGATTATACAGATTGTGTAACTCACCTGTCAATTGCCTCTGTAAGTGGGATATGGATACCTGTTGCATGATTTGTTGCTTGATGTGACTGCTCATTAAGATTTAGTTGGTCCCAGATCCTAGTCAGCTGATGGAATTTTTGAAAAATGGGGGCACAGTTCAGGGATATACCATGGATATGCAAGTTTTTTCCACCACCAGTCTGCAGAACCAAAATAGATATAATGGTGTAAGTATTTCAGAAAAAGTAAATACCTCAGACTTTCTGTTGCTCATGCCCCAAGCACCAAGCTGTAAATTCATACATCTTCTCCTGTATGGTTATATATTGAAAGTGAGTGATGTGGTTGTAATCTTCATACAAACAAACTGCCTTCAGAGGCTCAACACCTCTAGAAAGCCAATTAGAGCAAAGTCACAAGAAAAGTAATGACATACCATTGGCAATGTATATTGCAAATATGACTTCAATGTTGAACTATGATTTGTGGATTCTTTGTCACAATCCCACTGATCAAGGATCATTTTGAGTTAACCAAGGCCTTGCATTTGTGGAGCAGAACCATCCACCATGAAGATAGCATGTCTGCCTTCTTTGTGAAAGGCTATAATTTTGAGGCCTTTGCTAGTGACACACTCAATGGCCTTGAACCATTTGTCCAGATTAAATGGTAGGCCTGTCAAGTTTCACAATTGCAGTACATGCATCCTATTGCTACACCTGAGTAACCATGAAGTTAAATAAAAATAGAGATTAAAGAACAAGTGGACTCATGGTGGCACAAATGTGGATCCCAAATCATAATCTCCCACTTTATATTGTTAATATCATATCTCTGCAGATGCCTGGAGATGCAGATAAGGCCAGCATCCCAGCCCCAACTGGATTTCTGGAAAGCCTTGATGCCCTGGTTGTGGTGACTGGAGCACCATGCATTCTTCAACTCTAAGTGAATTGGCAGCCCTCTCTTGACTTTCTATTCTTTGTGTTAGTATTAGGAAACTCCATGAGAATCCACTCACATTTCAGTGGGGAGTCCCAGGTTCTCCCTCAGACTCTAATTCTATCTCCACCACCTTGCACTAGAAACATTCTGTTAATCATGACTTGTTTAAAAGAAATTATGTTTACCTTTTCTGAAAACAACCTAGGCATTTGGCTTTCTCCACCACAACCTGAGTGACCTCCACCTTTTCCTCCACTGCCTTCCTGGCAGTCTCCTCCTCTTCCCTCTCCCTCTGCTCCTTTCCTCCTTCTATGTGACCAATGCCACTGGTATTTTCTCTCCATCTCTTCCTCCTCCTCTCTTGACCACCACTCCTCCTCCTCCCACTGGCATCTTTTCTCCTCATGATGCTCCATGATTTGAGCAGCAGTGAAGGGGACCCAGATGAGTTGAATGTGGGGCTTGGGCAGTGGGGATTGCCACACATTTTGGTGTTGGTTTTAGCACTATAAAAATTTGTATGATAAGAATATTCAAATTCTTCAGAATTTTTTATAGGCTCCTCACAGTTTGAACAATACCTCCAGATCACCTGATGTCTTGACACATGTGCATAAGCAATAAACCTTATCAAGTTCTAGGGCCTCCTTGGAAAATTGGCCTCAAAGGGAGGGTACTGTTAGGGTCAGGAAACCTGCTGGGCTCCTAATCTGTCATGATCCTCATTCTCAGTATGGTCAACTCTGCATTATTCTTGTTCCCCTTTTCATCTTATTGTCTCACCAGATTAATAGTATAATAACCATTAGTTCTGTATAGTCTAGGATCTGTTTGCACTCATGATCTGATCAGAAAATCAACCTAGCACTGACTTAGCACTCTATCTACCTACCAGTTTGATACCTGCTTGCTTCTTCTCTTTGCACCAGTGTATTCCCAGAGCCTGTGGGCCACCTGACTCCATCACTTTGCCTATTCCTGGACTCCCTAGGTTTCTCATACCCCTCCATCTGAAATTGGACCCTGGTAAATGCATCATCCAAGATCCAGTAGGCAACATTGTTGGAAAAATACCCAAGTCAAAAAAGAACCTGTACAGGAGACAGCAATCAGCCCTTGACAAAGGGCAAAAAACCCCACTGACACTTGCATGCAGCTTCATAGCACAATGGATGGGATGGACAGCAATAGCTCCAATTTGAGTGAGCAACCTGAAGCAATCAAATTTGACAACTGCACTAGAAAACCAAGCCAACACATTCAAGGCATTTACAGGGCACTGGTGTAAGCACCCATTGGCAATCTGACCCCAAAATTACTGCTGGTGTCCAACTGCCCACAAGTGATATATGTACATACCTTATCATGAGGCTGTTGGTTCCCTGATGTACATATTTGTTAGAATATGATAATGTATGATTAGTTATGACTTCATATTATCTCATCTTGTGACTGATAGGATCTGACTGGTTCATGGCTTCCATGATACATAGTATTATTAGACAGATCATGTGTTCTAGTTCCATGTATGCACAGACCAAGTGCACAAACCATGTAATCTAGTATACACAGTAGTTAGTCCAGTTGAGTAGTACATAGATCCCTCAACTGGAAGCCTAGTTATACCACCAGTTTATATCTACACCACTCTACCTAAGCTACTTTCAGTACCATCATAGAGAGTCCTCATACTGTGATCCCCAGGCTTGCAGTTTATTTTACCAATATTGGGTACTCATCCTAACATTGCTCTCACTATGCAAGTGGTCTCACAATTTCACAATTCTTAACCAACCCTGGCCACACCCACTGGTTTTCCATTATTTCCATGCTTCTGTACACTAACTGCAAGTCATTGATACCTTTCAAATGCAAAAAATGTGCTTCACAGCCTCTTACTGGATACATGGACACCAATGGTAGTATGGTGATTGCCATGCTATTTCTAGCTATGCATTTATGTTAAATGGTGGCACCAGATCATGGAGTGTGAAGTGACAAGAAATTGTGTCACTGTCAACAATGGAGAGCAAGGATGTGGCTGTAACCCATGCATCCAAAGAAGTACTTTGGCTATGCTCACTGCTCAGCCAGCTGTTTGGACACAATGCATGCACAACTTCATTTTTGGACAATCAGTCAGCAATCACACTCACAAAGGATCATCAGTATCATGCTTGCACAAAATATATTGACATACATTTCCACTTCATCCATTGGATCATCAAAAATGGTTCAATTCACCTCATTTACTGCCCAACTGGTGACATGGTTGCTGATACACTCACTAAGCCACTCCTTCCACTACCATCAAGTACTTTGCTTCCAAATTGGGACTATCTACAGCTTGAGGGGGAATGTTGGATTATCAAGGACATTATAGTCCAGTGGACTCAGAGTTATTGAAAGGTCAAGAACAATGGCCTGTGCCTCAGTATGGTCAACTCTGCATTGTTCTTGTTTCCCCTTTCATCTTTTTGTCTTACCAGATTAATATTACAATAACTGTTAGTGCTATATAGTCGAGAATCTGTTTGTACTTATGATCTGATCAGAGAATAAACTTAGCACTGACTTAGTAGTCTACCGATTTACCAATTCAATACCTGCTTGTTTCTGTTCATTGGCACCAGCATATTCCTGGAGCCCATGGGCTCCCTGACTCCATCACTTTGTATATTCCTGCACTCCCCGGGTTTCCTATATCCCTCCATCTGAAATTGGAACTGACAATCATGTGAGGGCACAGCACATAAGCTGAAGCCAAGTCTTACCTGTGCCCAGAAAATCTGCAGGTTCACCCTGGATACCTGCCTGTAAGCCCTGAGCTTAACAGTATTTTCTGATCCAATCTTGCAGATTGTTCTCTGTCATGCCTTCAAGAAGGAAGGTGTCCAAACAGTCAAATCTACCAGGACCTTCTACCCTCCAATCTTCACTTGTGTTTGGACTGGGAATCCACTAGGACCCAGACCCTACAATACCAGGACCTACAGTATCTCTCTGTTTACAAGATGATCAACCAACTGGATATCCCAGACCTCTTAGACACTTGAAGATCTCTGCCCTGATCCATTCCTGAGCCTGTTTGACATCTAGTTTTTTATGCTCCTACATTTGTTCCTATTCCATCTCAACCCCTGTTCTGAGTATGGTCAACCCTGCCTTGTTTCTTGTTTGCCCATTTTGTCTTTTATCACACCAGATTAGTAGTACAATAATATTTAGTACTACAGTATATAATCGAGTAAATATTTGTACTTGCAATCTGATCAGAAAATTGACTTCGCACTCATCTAGTATTCTATCTATTTGTCCTAGTAAACTTTACATTATGTTAAGATGTGCATACACAGAGGGTTCCGGGGAACCCGCAGGTAATCCAGTAGGACTTGGCTTCAGCTTATAGGCTGCCCCCTCACAAGATTGTGTTGTCCAATTTCAGACAGGTGGACAGGAATCCCAGGGAGTCTGGGTGGGGTTCATGGGTCAAGGGGTCATGGGTCGGAGGTCAAGAGTTGAGAGGTCAGGGGTCGAGATAAATAAGAGAGATAAATGCATCAGAGCCCATGGGCTCTGACTAGCAAAAGCAGTGTGATTCAAGGAGGAGTTTAGAGTGGAAGATGTATCAGATTACTGGGGGGAATCTAAGCCGATTTTCTGACTGGATTGTATGTACAACATCTGCCAGACTATATAGACCGTGGAATGAATGACATACCAAATCCAGTAATAATGAAATGAAACTAGCAAAACATGAAACGGGAATAGTAAACACCAAATCTGGTGTTAGGAATGGGACGGAATGGAGCAGAGTCCAAATCGTGACAAATCATAAACCATAATGGGAGGAGCGGAGTCCAAATTGTGACAGGTCATTTGACTAAAAATGGTAATGGGGCTCAGTTAGAGCGATGACAGGTTCTCTAAGTGGGGTCCAGTGACTGATGTGTGGGATGAGGTCGGACATAGACAGTGACGGAGTCCAGCGGGTATTCCGGTGATTGATACACCATGTAACGAACTCGAATGTAGACAAGTCTGACATACGGAGTCTGGTGGGAAATCCAGTGAACTGACAATGAGTGCATATGGGGCGTGGGTGCATATAGGTTAATGCCCGGAGTCTGGCAGGAATTCTAGTCATAACACATCAACATATTCCAAACCTGTTGATCCTCCAACCAAGACATAAGGTATGTACTCTCAGAGCCTCAGGTTCCCCATCCCTACCTCTTTGCATAATCCTGAACCCCATGTGTCCTGTGCTCTCCCATCTGAAATTGGACTCAACAATCACATGAGGGTGCAGCACATAAGCTGAAGCCAAGTCCTACCTGTCCTGGAACATCAATGGGTTTTCCCCAAACACCCATCTGTAAGCCCAGAGCTTAACAACTTGCCTTGTACATGATCCAGACACCAAAACCCCAGCCTACCATCATGGACAAAGCCCAATTGAACGAGTTCCAGGAAACCCAAAAAACCTGGAAAACAGTGAAGAATCTGCAGGTTCTGATGAGGACAAGGATGTCCCCTGCACCCCTTCCATATTTCCCAGATGTCACTACTGAGCTATTAGCAAAGACTTTAGAGAAACTCATGGATCACATAAACAACAACATAAAGAAAAGCATAAAGAACCCACATGATCCAAAGTCAATGCACCAGAACCCTTCACTGGCTTAAACCCTAGGAAACTGTCAACCTTTCTCATGCAGTGTCATTTCAATTTTTGTGATAGACCAACCACATTTACCACAGACTCC
Organism: Hysterangium stoloniferum; assembly: GCA_015178975.1. Classification (NCBI taxonomy): domain Eukaryota; kingdom Fungi; phylum Basidiomycota; class Agaricomycetes; order Hysterangiales; family Hysterangiaceae; genus Hysterangium; species Hysterangium stoloniferum. Next base: position 192,947 of record WHVD01000046.1, read on the forward strand.
CAAGAGTCAACTATGCACTCTCTTACCTCTGGGAATCCACATTAAAATGATTTGAACTGGAATTCAGTGGACTCAACCCAGAGGAGCTGAATTGGCTTCATGAATGGGATGCATTTGTTGAGGAATTGGAATTAGGATTCATTTGGCCATCAAAGTTTCCATTTGGAGCACCCATCCTTTTCATCAACAAAAAGGACAGATCCCTCAGACTTTGCATTGATTTCAGAGTACTCAATGGAGTGACATGGAAAGATAAGTATCTCCTCCTGCTTACTGTATTTCTGGTCTACTCAATGCTCTGCAGAATGCCCAGATTTATACCAAGATAGACCTCAAACATGCCTACCACATGGTCTGGATAGCTGAGGGAGATGAGTGGAAAACCACATTCCATACCTGCTATGGGACTTTTGAATGGTTGGTGATGCCCTTCAGGCTCACCAATGCCCCTTCCATTTTTCAGTGTTTTGTTAATGACATTTTCTCTGACATGCTGATGTATGTGTTATTCTTTATTTTGATGACATTCTTATTTACATACTCTGAGGACCCACATGACAAAATGGTCTGTGAAGTTCTCTGGAGATTTTGGAACTGTGGTCTTTTTACAAACAGTAAAAAAATTACTTTTGACACAGACACTATTGAGTATCTAGGTTTCATCATAGGTCCCAGGAGATGCCAAATGGATGAGGCCAAGTACAAGTCATCAAGTATTGGCCTGAACCCTCCAAGGTTAAAGACATTCAGTCTTTCCTCAGGTTTGCCAATTTTTACTGGCAGTTTATCCACAACTACTCAAAAATCACCATTCCCCTTACTCATCTCACTTGTAAGGACACTCTGTGTGGGATTTTACTGAGTAAGTATCATACAGCTTTCAATATTTTGAAAAATGCTTTTTTCTCAGCCCCTATTCTCTCACATTGGAAACCAGATGCTCCACTCATTGTCAACATGGACACCTCTCACTATGCACTAGGTGCAATTTTGTCTATCCAGGATTCCAATGGTGAAGTGCACCTGGTACCTTTATTCTCCTGGATTTTCACAAAGCCCAAGCTCAATTACAATGTCCACAACAAGGAACTTCTTGCAATATTTGAAGCCTTCAAAGCATGGCAACACTGTGTGGAAGGCATGGGAACTGTTAGGATCCTCACCCTTTCAGGCCCCCACAACTTAGTCTTACCTTGATAACCTTTCCAGGACCCTGACATCAGTGCCTCAGACTATGGAGCCACCACCTCAGCACCCTGACACTTGGTTTATGTTGTTATCCCTGTCTTTCAGCCCCTGCAAATTGTTCATGCCCTTGTAACCCTCCAGCACCCCAACATTGGAGCCCTTGGAATATGGTACCACTGCCTTGGCATCCCAAAACCTGTTTCATTGTAGAATAACCCTTTAGGCATTCTGTTCTGTCTCCATTCCAATGCTCTCCCTTCATCTGTCCTATATGTAAATGTTACTTGCCACCTCATACCTTTTAGAATACTTTTGTTACATCACATTTAGTTCTAGTTTGTTCCTTGTTCCTTTTCATACTTCTTTTGACCCATGATGACCTCTCGCTTCTCTAATCAGACCTCCAATCATCTGTTACACTTAGTATGAAGTCTTTCTCATGTATGCTACAGTTCCTTAGTTTGAAATTCAACCTAGATTACCCCATCTTGTTTAAGCCCTCTTTACATTTCTCTTAATACTCTTCACTCTATGACTCTTAGTATTTTCAGCCATCTGGTCAATTGAGCTAAGTTTTGTCTTTAGTTTTTATCATACTATCTGCTCTGTTGGAAATACTGGAGCAGCGTAACACAGGTCTGCTGGACGGAGTCTGGTGACTGGTGGTCGGAGATAGACAAGTGTGGGTGCCATGGGTATTCCAGTGACTGATACATGAAGTAATGGGTGTCAAATACAGACAGTCTGACATACAGAGTCCAGCAGGTATTCTGGTAAACTGACAATTGGTGCATGTAGGGTGCAGGTGCCTATAAGTTAGTGCCTGGAGTCTGGCAGGAATTCCAGTCATAACAGTACCCTCCTTTCATGCCAAAGTCCCAAAGAGGCTCTAGAACTTGATAAAGTTTTGTCAGTTACACATATGTGTCAAAGAGTCATGTGACCTGGAAGGTAAGGTTCAGATGTGATGAGCCTATTTAAAAAATTGAAAAATAGAAATTTCTTCTTCTTTATTACCCCTATCATCAAATGGGTCCAAAGCTGACACCATGCAGACCAATGCCAACCGCCAGGCCCTCCACGGGTGCCATACCATGGGCTCCACTCACCACTGCCCAAATCCTGGTGCAGCTGGAGGAGACATGCCAAAAACAAGAGGAGGCAGAGAAAAAGGCCAAGGAGGCTGAGGAGGCATTGGAGTGGGAATACCAGGTGGCTCTGGTTGCAGAGGAGGCCAAGGAACAGAGGAGGAAAGATAAGGAGGAGGCTGCACGGGTTGCTGTGGAACAAGCCAAGGTGGTTGCAGAGAAAGCCACAGTCACTATGGGAAAGGTAAGTCCAACACCTTTTACTCTATTTCTTGCTGACTTGGTTTCTAGCACAAGGCAGTAGAAATTGAATCGCAATCCGAGGGGGAGCTGGAGGGCCCTCAAAAGGTGAGTCTCAGGTCTATGGGTTATTCTGGGGACTAACCACATCAACAGAAAGTAAGAAAGATGGCACCAGTCTGCTTGGAGGTGAAAAATGACCTGCAGTGTTCCAGTTGTAATGACCAGAACACTGACTGCTATTGGAAGACTGGGTGGGGATTGGGCTGCTGGCCATGCATGCACCTCACAGCGAGGTGCTCACTGGTTCACAAGCCCACAGGGTCCATGGCATGGGAAATGGGCAGGTCAGACAGACCTGGGGCCTTAGAGGAGGTCTTGAGGTGGATAGCTGAGAGCATAGAGGCCCAGAGTAGGTTGCTTGAGAAAAGAAACTGGGTGCAGGTAGTCATAGCCAAGAATCTCTATGGGCTCCATGGGGAGTTCTGGATGTTCCTGGTGGAGTATGGCAGGTATGTATATGCAGAGCCACAGGTTGGGAGTTCTGAGGTGTCCAGTTTGGGTGAGGACAGCATCCACAAGGATGTGGAAGAGCTCCAACAGGAGCTTAATGAAGTTGGGCAGAAAAATATGATCAAGTAAAGCAGTTTATAAGTGTGTCAACACTTATCTATTTTCGAATCTAAAATTTGTGAGATTTCAAACTCAGGTTCTCCATCAATAATGACCAGAGGAGGTGGAGATTGCACATGATCTGGGATAGTGTTAGCAGTACACAATTCTAACATAGAAACATGAAATACTGGGCGTACCACATGCATGCTATCTAGAAGCTGTAGGGTCCATGAAACTGAACCTACTTGTGCTATTATTTCAAACGGACCTAAATATTTTTCAGCAAGTTTCTTTGATGGGTGGGTAGTCCAAAAGAATTGAGCTTTGACAAAAATGCGATCACCAATTTTGAAGTTGGGTGGCAGAATCCGGTTCTTGTCCACTGAACACTGATATTTCTCTTGGGCAGACATTATTACAGTCCAGAGTTCCTTGTGGAGCTCGTGGAGGTCCATGATGAACTCTTGAGCATGGGCAGAGGTGAGATTTCATTCTGGGTGTACTGTTATATTGGATTGTAACCTTTATTTGCAAAGAACAGGGAAATGCCAGTAGTGGCCAAAGGTGCATTGTTGTAAGCAAATTCTGTTGATAATTGCAATATACGCAGAGGTATTGCTCCAATGTCTGATTGACATGTTTGGTTTGTCCATCACCTTCTGGGTGATGTCTGGATGTGAAATGTAACTTCATGTCCAAGGATTTCCTGAGGGATCTACAGAAGTGAGAAATGAACTCTGATCCTCAATCAGAGGTTATGTGGGACAGATCTCCATGCTTGGAAAATACATTGATAATAAAAAGTTCTGCTAACTGCATGGACGTGATGGTATCATATGTGGAAATGAATATACCTTGTTTGAAAATCTGTCAACAATGACTAGAATGGCAGAATAGCCTTCAGAGTCTGGTAGGTGTTCAATGAAATCCATAGAGATAGAATTCCACAGATGTTCCAGTACCGGGAGTTGTTTCAAAAGGCCATATGGCTTGTGATGCTGTGATTTAGAGTGTGGACAAGTAATACAAGATTTACAATAGTGCTTAACAAATCCTCGGAGTCCAGGCCAAGTATGTATATTCTCTTCTTATAATTGATAGAGTTTTGTTGAACCCAAAATGTCCTGAGAGTGGATGATCATGTTTGTACCGGAGAATCCTGAGGCCGAGGCTGATGGAGTCCAGTACATACATGTGATCATCAAGTCTAATGAAACCATACTGGTCGAGAGACCACTGGGGTTGACCGGGGTCCACGGGATTGTCAAGGTGTGCTTTAGTTATCGGGTCTAGTGGAATTGCCAATAGAATATCTTGATGTAACTTCTCAATATCCATGATGATAATTCCATGGATGATGGGATTGATGAGAAAAGTTGCATGGACTGATGCAGTAAGCTGCTGGTTCATGAAAATGGGTTTCAAGTTGTGTGGGTTTACTGTGGCATAGTTGTTGCTCCCCTCTTTAGGATGGACATCCCATCATGTAGTTAAAGTGTCGGGTTTGCTGCCAAGGTGACCAGGTCGAAAACGGATGATCATATTAATGGCAGACAGATATTCAGACCAGTGGGCCTGCTGACAGGTCAAAAGTTTTATAGTAGAAAAGTATTCCAGGTTCTTGTGATCTGTTACAATGTCAATCGGAATTCCCGAGCCTTCCAAGTAATGTCACCACATTTTGAAAGCTGAAAAAATTGCCAGGAGTTCTTTATCATGAACATCATAATTGAGCTCTGCTCTGGAAAAGTTCTGGGACAGAAAAGCCATGGGGTGGACTTCTCTAGACAGAATGGCTCCAAGTGCATAGTCCAAGGCATCCGTCTCAATAATGAGTGGAAGGTCCAGTTTCCAATGCGACAGAATAGGCTGAAGAAAAAGAATCTTTTAAAAGATTGAAAGCTTTTTGACATTTATCATTAAAAGTCCATGGAGTGCCCTTGCACATAAGATGAGTAAGGGAGACTGTAATTTTGGAATATCTGTGGATAAACCATTGGTAAAAGTTGGCAAAGCTGAGGAAAGACTGTATATCTTTGACTTTCCTGGGTTCTGGCCAATCTTTGATGACTTGTACTTTAGCTTCATCCATGCAAAGTCCACCGGGTCCCATAATAAAACCCAGGTATTCCATGGAGTCCGTGTCAAAAGTGCATTTTTTTCCATTTGCAAATAATTGTCACAAATCAAATTTTACTCAATAAAGTTGAATAAACAATTGAAGAATATTCAACAATATCGAATAAAGATGCCTCATTTGACGAAGTATTAATTCGTCCTGTTGATAAAGCATGAGGCAAAGATAGGACACAGAGGCTCACAAATAAATAAGTCAAAGAAGGACTCGGAAAAGTTCGACGATTATGTAATACAGTAATAATATAATATAATACAGGTTTTCTGACTGACTTCCTTCGTTCCTATCATTGCCCTTATATACTATTATATCATTTACCTATGATGATAATATGATATCAAAGTGAAATCATCAATGACATCAACCTGAGACAAGTCAAAGATATTCGAGATTGTCAAAGATATTGTCGAAGAATAGTCAAACAGAAGTCGAAGAATAGTTGAATCGGAAGTCGAGTCAGAAATTGAGTCGGAAAGTCAAAGGAATGTCGAAGAAATGTAATATTGAATATTATCAAGATTTGAGCTTGTACGTTCGTGACAATAATCCATGTTGTCTGAGTCTCTGGAGAACTTCACAGACATGCTTGTTGTGTTTCATGAGGTCCTTGGAGTAGATAAGAATGTCGTCCAAGTAGACAATGACGCATACATCGAGCATGTCAGAGAAAATATCATTAATAAAACATTGAAAAACAGATGGAGCATTGGTGAGTCCAAAGGGCATCACCAACCACTCAAAAGTCCCAGAACAGGTTCTGAAAGTGGTTTTCCATTCATCTCCCATGGAGATCCAGACCAAATGGTAGGCATGTTTAAGGTCTATTTTGGTGTAAATCTGGGCATTCCATGGAGTGTCGAGTAGGTCAGATATAAGTGGAAGTGGATATTTATCCTTCTTTGTAACTGCATTGAGTCCTCTAATATCAACACATAGTTGAAGGGATCTGTCCTTCTTCTTAACAAACAAAACAGGTGCTCTAAAAGGAGACTTAGAGGGTCTGATAAAACCTATAGACAAATGTTCATCCAGGAAATTGTGGATTGCGGAAAGTTCTGTGGAGGAAAGTGGATAAATATGTCCAAGGGGTGGCTGGGCACTGTCTTCAAGGTCGATTTCTAAGTCGTAGTCTCTGTGGGGCAGAAGCCAGTCAGCTTTTTGCTAAGAAAAGATAAATAGACCGAAGAAAATGTTTCTCACATGATGGAACTATTCTTTGAGAAACACCGTTAAATTCCATTAGTATAATACATGACGAAGGTTGGTGTGGGTGGCGGTGCAATGTTCCACGCGTTTATATAAAGTACGAGTATCGTCATACTCCGAAAACTGGTCCCATCACACTTTGGTCGCTTGGAGACGCTTTCACTTGGACTAGAGCAGGAACACTGGAATATCATACTACTGTTCCTGAAGGTACTAACCGTTTCCTTAAAACATCTTTCCTTTCGGACCTTCCTTTACCGCGGTGGACAAGTATTGGTCCGTCGGCGATTCTGAATTTCCCGTCTTTCGCAGGAGGCGCGACTCGACCCTTCATTGTTTTACCTTCTTCCTGCGGAACAATCCACCATGGAAACATTTGCGGCCTATCCTCATCGGCCTTTGTTTGTCGCAATTTTCCGTTAAGGTACCACGTAATGGGGATAGACTTTCAATGACACGGCAGCTTCTTTCGACATGGAACTTTTGTCCGGCACCCGAGGTTCTCGTCTTTGGTCTTGAAAGTGATCCTCGGGACCGTGACATCCTACCATAAATGACGGGCTCCCTGTGGATCTATTGAAGAATCTACTGGTATTGATTGTAGGAGGTGCATGGCTTGTCCAGATTATAAATTACCTCGACACCCCAATCATCCAACAGTTTAACGTTGCACTTGATATGTACCCCATGTAACACTATGGGATTAAGGCGAAACTTTTGTTTGGCATTTCGGGCTTGCGGCAGTTATCTGTCAGGGTCGAAAACCTGGCCGATCCGATTACCAAGTGAGCTTTCGCGTTCGGGGATCGCATCAAGAGGCTGACACAATGAAACGAGAACGCCTTGTGGATGTATGGGCTGGTTCAAAGCACGGGATCTTGTAGAGCTCCGGCGGCAATATTTGCAGTGGAATTTATTTGGACAGATTGAGCTATTCAAACCATTTTTATCACATTTATTGGCCAAAGCAACCAATCTCTCCAAACATACTATTGGACACTCTGCAGTTGGTTTGTAGGACTTTGACTGGTCAAATTTTCAGACCTTCTTTGTCTCTGTCCATGTTTGGGTGAGCGGACCGCGGTGGAAGCGAATCCAAGGGCCGCAGGCTCCTTTGCGCAAAACATGCTGATGGGGACATAAGTGAGCCCCAGCAGCATGCCAAACTAATAGTAAATACATGAGAAATCTATCTAAACTACAAGTTTTAGGGCAATAAAGGAGCAGGAAAGGGTGGGATGGCGGGAAAAAGAAAAAGACTCAAGGAAAGGCTGAGCAATCCTTGAGGGCCGGCCACTCAGACGATGGTGGCAAGAGACAAAAGGCGGCGGGAGCTGACTGCACGATGGCGGAGCTTAAAAGGGGAAACACTCCCATTACAAAGAACACGGACTAATCTCATTAGTCCGTTCCAAGATACTGGAACATTTTAAAGGGAATAATCATCAATTTTTTGCAGTGATTATGGACGGATGTCTCGAGTCCGTAGAGTATTATCAGACAAAAAGGGAAGAACCAGGCAGTACTCTATTAGGTATATTACTAGTCCAGTTTATGAACAGGTGGGTGTGGAATTCGAAAGCTCCCGGTCTGAGGCACTTACATCTCCGAGAATGTCCACCATCGGGAGTATGGCGTATAAAGAAACAGGAAAGGCTTAGATGTTGTTGAGACGGATTCGTTGAGTTCTTTTTGCATCTGGCAGCCAATCATCTGAAATCCTGCCGGACGCCACTAGTAGGGAAGCTTTCGAATTGGAATAACTATACTTGTCATTCAATATTACTATATAGGCTAACATTCATCAATCGTTATGGAGCTATTTCATAGTGTTAACAGTCGTCCAATCGTTCAACATTATTTGTTCACCGCCCCTTCTCAGAAATCTTCTGAATATCTTCGGCAACAGGTGCATCGAATTGGTATAGTGGCTGAAGAGTGATTCCTTTGCGCATGAGAATATATCTCTTCACAAAGTATGGCAAAAACTTGGTGAGTTGGTAATGCATGTGGGTACGAGTTGGCACGGCAACTATGAACAGCAAATCCCAGGTTAATTCTGCAATACCAGCTGCCGATGTAGAAATTATACATACAAACGTAATCCAGTTCTTCCAGCGTTCTCTGCTTGGTCTCTGGGACCCAGAGGAAAATCATGATAAATGCAAGGACATTAAGGCCCCTGGATTGTTTAGCGGTTTATGTCTCAGCATTCAGCATCATGCAATGGCTGAAAATTGGGAAAGCTTACGCATAGAACCCGAAGGCGCCTGTAGGGGTGAAAGCATCTAATATTCGGGGGAACGATACAGAGAGAACAGCAGCCCAGAACAAATTCGTCGCCACCGCCCAGCTCATTCCGACCTCTGTTAAGCCGACAAAGAACCAGTTACATTGAGTGGGTGTAATATAAAGGATGTCATACTCACCACGATGAGAGAGAGGGAAAATTTCTGCCGAGTATGTGAATGGCACAGGGCCTTCACCAGGAGAATAGAAGGCCGCGAAAAGGTAGATAAACAATGCGACCAGTCCAAGATGGGCTTTGCTTGATTGTGGGATAAGGAAACACAACCCTGCAGCCAGTAAAGTCCACGCCATTTGTGGAAACGTGAACAGAAGCAGGGTCCGTCGTCCATATGTATCAATAGTCCGAACAGCTGGCCAAGCAAATCTGTAAATTGTATGAGTTCCACGGGTGGGCATGAAAAAGTGATAGTCACCTACACGAAGTTTACCAATCCGAATCCGAAAGATGCGAGCAAGGCCCCTTCTGGGGTGGCGTTAGCCTGTAAGAAGACAGTCGATGAATAGAACGCGATGATGTTGACTACCGAAAAGTCATTAAAGGTGCAATGTAGAATTAATAACGGATGGAACTTACTTCCACACATCTGCTGGGCAATCATGACCGTGAAAGAAGCAAGGGTTGCACGGCGGACTCGTGGGATGGTGAAAAGCTCAATGAACCGAGTCACATAGTTGCTCTTGCCAATTATGTCGGCTTCAACGGCGAGCTGAGCATGAATGTAGTACAAGTCACGAGCTTTATTTCACAACATTTCTGAAATTAGCGGTTGCATGAGAAGGAGTAAGCTAACCTGCTTGCAGAGGCGTGTTACGCAGGCGACAGAGAGACTTGTATGCATCATGGTAACGCCCTTTTTTTATGTACCATCTGGGGGATTCTAAATATAATTAGCACGTTTAATGTGGGGCAATCGGTGAATTATTTTAGGAGAAAAATCACCAGGACAGAAGTAAATGCCTATCAGCAAAGGTACCGCGGGGAGAAAGGCAGAGCCCAATTGCAATCGCCAAGCAATTGAGCCCGTACGGAATAGTACCAAATTAGCTCCGAATCCACTGTGAAAAATAATTTATCAATGTTGTATCAGTATAGATAAATAAATATAAATATACATACAGGAATATTCCAAATGCTGTCCACATTTGCCAACACATAACCAGTCCGCCACGGATGGAGGCTGGACAATTTTCAGCAGCGTAGATAGGAACCGTGGACGCTTTGGAACCCATCCCAACTCCGAGAAGTAGTCGGCATATGAACAATTGAGGCCAATTATGAACAAAACCAGAGCCGATCACAGAGGCGAAACAGAATACCGCAGAGAAGAATATAGTCCCACGGCGTCCGAAGTAGTAATTCAACGGGTCCGAGCACCATGCGCCACTGGCTATTGTAAGTGGAAAATTATAGGATATACCGAGAGAACTATAACTCACAATAGAGCAGAAGCAATGAACGGGGCAGAATTGATCAGACCCACTATCCAGGTATTACGGTCCACGTTCGGCGCGCCTGGTGAGTCGTCGATGCCAAATTCAATGGGAAAAGATAAATTGGCTCCATTGGATCCCGTTTGATCCCAACCTCTTATTCCGCAAATGTGAGATCGTGCTGCATATGGTCTTCAAGAAAACTTACTGGACAGCCGCGCCGACAGAGCATAAGATCACAGTTATATACAATGCCCTAGGTTGACGCCATTTATGTAGGACTTCATTGCGGAGGGCCTCGCGCTCCTCAGGCTCTAGCTCTGCAATTGACTCGAACTCAGGGGGGTTCTGTGCTACAAGAGCTCCTTTCCTCAGTAGAGGAACTAGGTCTGTCATGTTGTTCTCTTGAGCGAATTCATCGACTTGAAGGAACAACTTCTTCCTAGGAATCCCAGCTAAGGGGTTCTTTATCCTATAAAGCCATCAATACCCTTGAACGCCAGTTTATTAGTGTGGGCTGCAGTTTACTTAGCAGACAGGTTGCTATTTAGATCAATGCGTTCGGTGTGTTTCTCCGCATCGTTTTCTTCAGATCTGAGTGGTGCGAAGTCAGTCTGTAATCGGAAGTTATTATAGGATAGTACCTACAGACGGTCTTCTTGTAAAGACTCGACCTTCTCCTTCGATGGTTCAGACATGGTGGTGAAGCCGAAAGAATGCAGAATGAGACTGTGGGAAGATTATATATCTGGCTCATTGAATGGGCGGTAGACCTCCCAAAGATTAAGACGCCATGGGAAGATCAAATTCGGCTGGTGTATACTGATACAGAAAGAAGAACCCCAAATGTGCCAGTGATCGCGTGGCCCAGTGGCCAATATCACTCCATAGCTGGTCAAGAGTCCATCCCACTGTTACGTAAATGCTTTAACGCTATTAATTTGTACACTCCTACCATATCACTGCACACCTAGCTGCAAAGCAAACCAAAAGCGTCACTCGTTTCTGGGTTGAACGAGCACTACCCAATTATGGAACAGCTTCCAGCCAATGATAGGTCGGCCTATCAACGGAGTCGCAAGCTTAAGCTCCACTTTGATGTAAATTAATACAAGCTGAGATTTGAACGCATCTATGATAGCTATATCTAGCGTTCAATAAAACGTCATCTTGAGTAATCACAGTGATCAACACAACACCGACGCAGCACTGAGGCTCAAATGTTTAAACTCTGAATATTATCCTCTAGGGTTTATAGAAAATATGAAGTTTACCTGCTAGAACGTTAACTTGAAATTTTTGAGAATGCGTCGGAAATTCTAAAGTGCTCCCGGCACTTTTTAAATTATCATGCAACGTTCTGGGTACGTTCTCACTACTGGAATAGGTATGAGACATGTAGTGTTTTTAATTCGGTCCACAGCTGGTAGAGGACAAAGGAAGATCCTTCATTGGACACACTTTACATAGTTCAACTTGGAAAGTTCCCAGACAATCCTTTAGAATAGAATAAAATTTCCTGCCCATTTTCAAAAGCTTCGAGAAGACTTCCACTTCAGATAGTTGAGATCTCTGTCAGGGATGGGAAATTCGTGATAAGAGACGACACCTCGAGAAGGCCGCGCATATGCACTCCAACCGACAAGCGCCGTAAGTTCTCAATGCTATCAATACGTCATATAGATGCCGTCTATAGGGGTGTGGAGGCGATCACGCTGTGTGCTCGGAGTGATTCTCAAGTGTGCGAGTGATGAGGACCGCAGAAACGCAAGTATGCTATATATGCAAGTTCTTTAACGAGCCCAAAGAAACTATGTATCCATGTTTATTTTGCACAACTGTTCTTTGACATGAAAACTTTCCCGAAATCGGTGATAAGCGCAAGGTCTATTACATCGCACTAGCAGCCATCAATGATCGTAGTTTTGGGCCACATGTAATGGCCCCCAATGGCTGTTGTACCATCGCATCGGTTTGATAGTTCACAACACTAGTCATACCTTCATTGGTGGACCCTTGGGAGATAGCCGGCAAATGCTGTGAGCCGCCTGAGCTTAATTAGGTTGATGGCCAACTAGAGCCATCATCGCGCAGCTTGAACCACCCTCTGCCGCGCTTCTGCATCAACGTCAACATCCACTACTCCAACCGCATTATCTATTTCCGATAATAACCAATTATGCCAAGGAAATATGTTGATCCTTCACAATAACGATGTCTGAATTCCGGACATTACTACGATTGGTATAAACAAGTACTGCAACGTGACGAGACTCATAGTGACTGAGATTTGGTGGTGCGATTTGTTCCGTATCTGTTAGAATTGGAAATAAAATATCTATCTGGCTGTATTTGTGTGTATGGTATAGTGGACAAGTCTGGACAGAAAAGAGTGAGAGATGACCTATATTTGCATATGATACAGTTCATGTGAAAGGTTGTATCAACCTCACTCAGTTGGCGCAGACAGGACCAAATTATCGTTGTTTTAGCAGTATAGAAAAATACAAGTGTCTATCTAGCTCTAAAAGAACAATGGGATAGTAATAACAAAAGGAAACTGAGAACAATGGAGATCTTGATTGGGGCTTGAAATAGGGGAAAGAAGGCTAATCGGGGGAACAAAAAGGGAGCGAACGTGTATCGATGGTGAGCTTTGTGGTAAGACGGCCAGGATTACATCATGCTATATATGTATATAGACCATGAGGTCCAATGCCGCACACTGCTGCAAGGGTGTCGCAAAAAGTGGAGAATTGCCGCAAACATACATGTTGGCTTCAAACTAAAACAGAGTCATATTTTAAATTGTGATACATATTAAATGATATATATGTTATTGGAAATTACACCATTTTAAACATTAAAACTGAGTCTTAAAATGAATTAACAGGCCCCAGTACACATATTGATATATTATGAAGAATAGATGGAAAGTTATATCTATTTATGCTAGTCAAATGCGTTTTTGAGGGCATTTTGAGGTGCTCGCGGCAGTTGCGGCAATCGCGACACCCTGCACGGCACTTTCCATGGCCCGATTTAGGAACTCCCGGATCTGCACGTGACAGACAGATAAGACAAGTCTCCATGGCTTAATGATTCGAGTACGTGTAAAATAATTTTCTCGACTTGGGGAAAAATTGATAAGCACTGCCAGTGGTGATTTCATAATCTTTAATTTTTTCGAGAATAACCATAATGAATATACAGATTGAACTTGATAGTTAAATACCGGCCCAGGGCCCATAACCTGAAGACAATTCAAACACTACAAGTACATAGTTTGCTTTGCTTTGAAACAAAATTCAGCTTAACGACGTACTCTCTCAGCGGTTAAATGACGCTGAGAGACTCGTCGGAATACATTTAGGAGAAGACTTAATTCGGGTAGATAGAAAATCCACCCGAATTACATTATTTTGAGACATAACCTTATTTGCCCCGTATCCTAACACTAACAAACAAGATTGCCAGAGTACACTCGCCAATGGCTGGCGAAGCCCCTTCGTTTTTGCAGTTAGCTTGTAGAGATGACGAATCTAAATCAACGGGATCCTTTTCTGGTGTATTCCATCACAATGTATCGGATACTATGGTCGCTACTCATGCAAGGTGGTGGCCTCACACTAGTTTACAACTCCTAACTGTGGTTTTGTTTATACCTGGTGTTTCTCACAACCTCTGTTATCATTAGTTTTCATTAGTTCTAACTCCCTTAATTTCTCAGGTAACCCCGGACTTATAGATTTTTATAACCCTTTCCTTTCTGAGCTGCATCGATCATTTAAAGACGAAGGTCTAGCTATCCTTGCGCACGCGCTCCTAGGACACTCGCCTCATCTTACCATTTCGAAAGGATCTGAATTCTTGTTATTACAGCAAGTAGAAGCCGTCATAACGGTGGTAGACAAAATTAATGCGTGCTGGAATAATATCAAGCTTGTTCTTATTGGACACAGCGTGGGATCTTGGATCATAACTCAGGTGCGTTTATACCTTGCTCATCTCTCAGTGTCACCTGTTTATTTTAGGCAGGTTCTCAAAGCGAGACCAAACGTGGTAGATGCTTTATACATGCTGTTCCCTACGATATCAAATATGGCACGCACGCCGAACGGACGGATATTATCGGTAAGCAATAAGATATGGTAGGTAGAGGCTAGATCTAATAGATATGACTAAAGTGGTTTTTTCACCGTCCAATTGCGTCTATAATCTCTCGTTTATCTATACTCCTCCGGCCGATTGTTACACCAACCGTATATCTCTTATATTCTTCCTGGCCTGAACACCAAAGGGCTGTTCTCCGTTCCTTCATACGTTCCCCCGACTCTATTTTTGCAGCTTTGATTCTTGCAGAAGATGAAATGCGCACCATTACTGCCCCAGATCATTCATTACTAACTGAGCATTTGTCAAAACTTTGGCTGTGCTACGCAGAGAAAGATGATTGGGTTGGGGAGGAGCGGGAAGTACTCACACGACTGCTTGGTGAACCGGCTGACGTCAGAATTGTCCATTGCAACCATGGAGTACCCCACGCGTTTTGCATTTGTATGTTACACGTTTACTTAGAGTATGCCGTAATAATACAATTTATTCTTTTAGTACACGGGGACTTGATCGCTCAACAATGTGGCAATTGGTTAAGGATGGGCGGATTTGTGTCAAGCGATGCGTAGAGACCAGATTTATTATACTCTGAGGAGATCCTTGACATTTAAATCGGCAAGAACTTAGCGAAAAAGAACCGCTTATTACATAGAAATTTTTTTTTTGAGGAAAAGTATGGGCCATGTGGGACTGGAGTGGTATATATGTGTAATATTTTTTTGAAAAAATTATGAAAACAGTGAAGAAAGGCAGTCCTGATAAGGCTCAGGAGTTGTTATTGGACTCGGCCTGATATCGCGTGACAGAACGAACGTGACGCCATCTAACAAGTGACTAATTAAATTTAAACTGCGACACCCTTCTACAAGTGGCGCAGATCCTCCATGGCGGACATGGAGATTGAGCTAGGCGAAGGGAGAAATTCTACACCTCCAAGGGTGTCGCATACAACCATGGTTGAAGATCTACCTTCACCTCCACCTGATACACCCCCTCTCCAAACGGCAAATACTACTTATAAGAAACGCGTCAAGGAGTTCTGGGTATCACCTCCACGACTAGATCCCTCAGAGAAAGCTACATACAAGGATATTTCGAGTGGCATGGTAGCTGTGCAGCTGGATTCCGACGAAGATCACATGCCAGTCGAGATTGTTGGCGAAATTCGACTTGGGACGGATCTCTACTATTGGGTGAATCATGAGAACGATGTGGTTTACCGGGTGAGTAGACGTGTTTTTGATTCAATAACAACACTTGACACGTTTTGAACGCGCAGCATCCCTTCAAATCATTCAGACAAGCACATCCTGACATTGTTGGCGCATATGGTATGCTTTTCAGTCTCCCATGAGGGTCAGTCAACTGTGCTTGACATACAAAATATAGAAGATGAAAAGGAAAATGGTTTTTTGGAAACATTGGATCCCAACTCATCACGTATACATCCCAAACATCGTGTTCGATTGCAACCTCCTGCCAAAGTGACGCGTTCTAAAGGAACAACAGTCTCTCGTCCCAAGTATACGCGGATCGAGGACTCCGATGAGGCAGCTTCCGACTCACAATCCGAGTCTGAGGACATCGGAGACGAGGACGATTTCAAAGCATCCAAGGGAAAGCTGACTAGGGCTGTTGGACCCCCCTCGCGCCGGAGCCGCCGCGCTGCTGGGAAACAGACTAACTATCGAGACATGTCCGCTAGTCCCCCGGCGCGCCCTGTTTCAACGAGGCGTGCCGCCGCGCGTCATGGCAATAATCAAAGTGCTTATGTTGATCATGACGAGGAGGAATATGAGGATGATTCCGATGAAGTTCGTCCGAAAAATAAGACTCTCCCGAAAAAGAAACCTATTCGGGGTCGTCTTTCCCGTGCAGCGTACGGAAACATTCGCCCGGTTGCTGATCTTTCCGACGATGAATCTGATGATGAATCTGCCCTTCACGCTCACCGAGAAACCTGTGATAAGTGCCGGAAGAAAGCCGCTCACGTTCTCCTGGCCCAATTCTACAAAAAGCCCAAGGCAAAGCCTGGCCGGAAGAAAGCAACAGATGAATTTGAAGAGAGCGATGATGAGGAACAACGACTTACCGGACTAGGAGGATGGGTTCGATGGTATTTAATTCTTCTTCTCCTCTCTCTTTTTGTTTTAAACCTTTTTCTTTATTTATTGACGTCTACCAATAGTATGAAATGTTGCGTTACGTCGCACTGGAAGTGTCTCACTCGTGCTCAACGTGATGAAATACTGAAAGCGGCTAGAGCAAAGGCGAAGGAATCTGAAGCTGCTGGCCTCAAACCACAAAAGAGAGATACTCTTGAAGCATACGATACAACGGAATTTTTCTGTAGCGCCTGCATCCAAGGGGGGATTTGCATGTACTGTCGCGAAACGGCGGTTGCTCCTGAGTCTCTTCCGGGGTTAAAGGCTGACGTGGACTTGGAGAACAAAGAAAACACGGATAAGATTGTCGAGCCTACAGCTAGCTTGTCCAAAGATATACCCGGATTAGAGAAAAACGTAACTCCTCCACCCGCGATTTTAGTTGTTGACTCGACTCCCCGCCAGGGCGAAGGGGATACAACGGCAGCTGGTTCAACTCCTAAAGCAGTCGCAGAGACAGCTATCAGAGAAGATGCTATGGAAGTCGATTCGACGGCGAACATAGCTGCTGCACAACCCATTCCTGAGAAAGGATCTTCTTGTCTCCTTTTCCGCTGTGCAACTTGCAAGCGTCTTGCCCATTACGAACACCTCCCCCAACCCGATTCAAACGAAGTTTGGACTCCCGCCGAACTTGCACAGCACTATCAGCAGAACAATGAGTGGAAGTGTACCGACTGCATATCGTTTGTATACCCTTTAGACAGGATCCTTGCCTGGAGGCCATACCCCGCCAATGCTGTGGAATCTTCTCGCCGTGCTGGCGAAGTACCTGATCATAGAGCGCTTCTCCCACGCGAGTACCTGGTCAAATGGATTGATAGGAGCTATCGCCGTCTGCAATGGGTGCCGCACATGTGGTTGCTATCTACTGCTCAGATGAAATTGAAGAATTTCTTGGCCAGTGGTCCTAAGGTCCAGCTTTTAGATACGCCAATCGATGACGTTATCACAGCTGATACTGGCCTTACTGCCGACACATCTCTTTCAAAGGAGCATACACCCTCTTTCTTAATAACTGACGAAGTATCGAGGACATCTTCTACCCGTCCGGAATCTGAGCAGAGAGAAGAGCCGGCCAAACCCCTGCCTGATGCAGAAGCGAGGATACCACTGGCCTGGCGTACGGTCGACCGTGTCCTGGACGTACGGTTCTGGGTCCCAGACGGTCGGCGGCAAGCCCTTCAGCACAAGAGGTCCAAGTCTCGGAAAGGCAAGGGCAGGGACAAGAGCGTAATAAAACGTGTTGAGAGCGAATCAGAGGATGAACTCGATGAAGAGGTTGAAGCAGAAATTGAAGCCGAACGCATTGCTGCACGTATGACAGGCGAGGAGCCTAGCGAGGACCTGTTGGAAATTGTGGACGAGTGGGAGGAGCGTACTGGCTACTCAGTTTCTGTCGATCAAGCCGGGGATGTAATCTGGGCTTTTGTGAAATGGAACGAACTGTCCTACGAAGAAGGTAAGTCAATTTCCACAAATTAATTTTCTGTCGTTGAGTCCCTCCTAGCAACGTGGGACTCACCACCAGCGCCTGAGGATCCTAGTTACGCCGCGTTTGAGAAAGCCTTTCAGCGTTTCCTCGATTCCCGTGAGGTTTTTGTAGTGAAGAAGGATAAGAAGGCTGCGAAGGAGTTTGATTTGCGACCTAAGCATTTGTTTGAGCAAAGGCACCTGGCTCTGACAACCGACCCCGATTCAGGTCAGGAGGGAAAGCTGATGCCTTTCCAAGTATGTGTACGAGTTTGGACGTTGAGCCTATGGATTAAAAAAATATCGATTTAGTTGATCGGTGTGAATTGGCTATATCGCAATTGGTGGCGCCATCAACCTTCCATTTTGGCCGACGACATGGGTCTTGTAAGTTTTTTGACAACAATCAAATCATTTGATCCTCTCAACGCTCGATCCAGGGGAAGACAGTTCAGATAACAAGTTTCCTTGGGCATCTTCTTGGATCCTACGAGGCCTCGCCGACATTAGTTATCGTCCCCAATTCAACTATCACGAACTGGCTTCGCGAATTTGACAAATGGGCACCCCGTCTTCGTGTTGTCCCTTTCAATGGCGATGCAAAGTCTCGAGACATAATTCGTCAATACGAGTTATACCATGACTCCGTGACCAGCGGGTGTACAAACCTCAAGTTCAATGTTCTCGTCACCACCTACGAGACACTAATTGGGAAAGATTTTTCGACTGTTTTCAAACGTGTTCCCAGGTGGGAACTCTTAATTGTAGACGAAGGTCAACGGTGTAAATCATTTATTCAATCCTACTTTCAACTGTCGGGCCATTAACGCGATTTGTTCTAGTGAAGAGTGACTCTAGTCTATTGTTCAAACGTCTCAACGAACTGAACGCGCTTCATCGTATTCTTATGACTGGGGTGTGTTCCTGTACTCGTGCATAGATGCACATTTACTCAAGATAATTTCAGACACCTTTGAACAACAATATCCGAGAGCTCTTCAACCTGATGAACTTCCTTGACGCTGATGAATGGAGTGACTTGGAAGCTCTGGAAAAGGAACATGAGGTATTGACCGAGGATTTAATATTGAAGCTCCATGAGGTGATTGGTTATCATAATGTAATGTAATTGTATCTGTTGCTGATGAAATTTTTCTAGCGCTTGAAACCGTACTTCCTTCGCAGGACGAAAGCGTGAGTACTCTTCGCTTATTAGATTTTATATTATCTTAAATGATTGATAACTTAGGGATGTGCTCAAACTACCACCAAAGGTGATTTCAAATCAAGGTCACTATTAGATATTTTTTACTGACACCTGATTATTAGAATGAAGTAATCGTACCAGTATCCATGACTGCCATTCAAAAAGAGGTCTACAAGTCGCTTTTGAGTGAGTTTACGGCGAAATAGGGAGTGGTGTGAATTTCTTCTAAGTATCCAACCAGGTCAAAACGTGGAGATTCTGGGGTCTCTGACGCAGTCAACCTCACGTGTTAACAATGCAATCAAGAAGTCTAACCTTAACAATCTACTAATGCAGCTTAGAAAGTACGCCCCTCATTTTAGCCTATGATCATCGACATTCAGCTCACTTCATCCTAGGTGTCTACAACACCCTTATCTCGTATCCCCGGAATTAGAGCCTTCTGGCCCTCATCTAACAAAGCAAGCTGCGCACGTCAATCTTCGTGATGCTAGTGCCAAGCTTCGCTTGCTTCATATGATGTTACCTAAACTGAAGGCTAAGGGCCATAGAGTGCTCCTCTTTAGCCAGGTTGGTTCAAACCCAATACGATAAGAAATTCCTTAACTGTCTCACTTTTTTTTGTAGTTTGTGATTGCTTTAGATATCATAGAGGACTTCATTACCGGGGAAAATTATAACTTCCTACGTCTTGTAAGGAGACAAGAAATTATCACTACTCAACCATTAATTTTTTTCCTACAGGATGGTAATACCAAACAAAGTCAACGGCAAAAGGATATGGACTTGTTTAATAAACCGGATTCGGACGTATTCATATATCTCCTCTCTACTCGTGCTGGAGGTGTCGGTATAAATTTATGGTCTGCGGATACAGTCATCATCTTCGATCCAGATTTCAATCCACACCAAGACTTGCAGGTTAGTCTTGATTCGTTTAATAACCAATTTATTGAATATTTTTCATCCCTACCTAGGCAATTTCTCGGGCTCATCGCTATGGGCAGACGAAATCAGTGCTTGTGTTCAAATTTATGGTAAAAGGCGCTGCAGAAGGTGAGTTATCTTTTTTTTTCTTTCACCAAGTCCATTTCCCTGAAAATTTTTCAGAGCGAATCGTGCAGACTGGCAAAAAGAAGCTCGCGCTCGACCACCTCATCGTACAGAAAATGGATGAAGACGGTGTGTCTGATGACGTGCAATCTATTTTAACCTTTGGAGCCAAAGCGATATTTGAGAATTCCGAAGTCAACGATATACACTGTCAGTCTTCTTTTTCGACTCACTGTTGCGTTGTTAAACACTGAACTTCGACCCAGACTCGGAGGCGGATATCGACAAGCTAATCGAGCGAACCGAGCTAGAAGGTGATAAGGTCGCCGAATCGGCCGAATCAGGATTCGGATTTGCCAAGCTTTGGGTGGTAGAGAAAGATTCGATGGAGGAAATAATAGAGGATACACCTCCAGACACTGAAGAAAACGGATTCTGGGAGGACGTTCTGGCCCGAGCAACAAACGAGAAAGCGAAGGCCAAAGCGGCTGAGGTTACTGGCCGTGGGGCTAAGAGAAAGGCAGCTGCCATCCAGGTATGTCATCTCACCTTTTTGTGATTAGTCACAGTTTAATTGCTTGCAGAAATATACCTATGACGATGAATCTCCGGAGAAGTTACTGCCAAAGAAGCGTAGGAAGAGTACTGACGATGACGTCCCGTATAACGTTTCTGAACACGACAGCGACAATGATCGATCAGGTCCATCAAGCCCTCATACTCCCACAGAGCTATCGACAGACGACGAATTGCTGCCTCGGCCGCAACCTCAAAGAGCCGACCCCTTTCTCTCTATTAATCAACCTCCAGCACCAGTGGAAGAGAAACAGCTGCGATCGTACAAACCTGCCGTCACTACGATCCAAAATCACAAACGCGTTGATCCTGATGATTCTGATGACGAGCGACCTTGCGGCTTGTGTCATGGCTTGCATGGCCCAGGGGAGTGTTTCATGACACAAAACCCAGAAAATTTGGTGGATTATCGACGTATGTTATTGACCGAGTCTCGAGAGACCATGAAGTTGCGACGTGCCGCAGTGCAGGCCATTGATTCGTATCTCGCCTCTCGAGGGCTTACCCATCTTGTCAAAAGTCAAGGGCTTCTTTTCACTGAAAACAGTGCCCCTCTGAGGAAGAAACACAAATCCCGAAGCAATAATAAGGTCAGGCAGACTGCATCCGCTTCGACCACTCGGCCTTTGACTCCCGAGAAAGTGAATCAACGCCAACAGGAAGGCATCTGTGTTATTTGCGGGGGCGGTATACATCTTGTAAAAGTCTGCCCGGTCGTTAAAGCAGGGCCGGCTAGGTTTGTTGCCTTCATTTTACGTCGTTTTATGCTCACATGCCTCATAATAGTGTGAGCGCAGCAATAAGTCGTCTTTCTACCAACACACAACACTTTCCCATCATTAATATACTGCGATCTATCCTTTCACAAGACATGTCTCAAGATACATCAGGGAATTGGGAATTGGCCCGCAACTTCAGACATCCCTATTGACGCTACATCAGATAATGTCTTCGAGATAAGATATATCCTATATCAGAGGTAGGATATAATCCGTTGGTGCTAGCCTAGTATCCATAGCCACTAGCTAGTGGTAGTGCATTCTAGCACGACTATGTGGATTTTAGATACCAATTAAACATGTTATTGCCTGTATACTTGTAATTGTTTTATGCTATAATGTAGTATATATAGTGTCTTACATAGTTGCATGGAAAGAGGTAATGTCTAGAGTCACAGTCCTTCCCTCTGATTCCTAGGTTTAAGTCGTACCTTCGACATTTCCTAAACGGTGTTCGATTCTCTATTTCTATTTCTATTTCCTTTTTTAAACACAGTTTTATAGTCTGTTAGGACTTCGTCCCATAGTCAACTGCAAGTACATGAATACATTCCCCCTATTCCTAGATTTGCGTAGATTACTGCTCGATTCTCAAGTGACTCGGATCGCTCGGAAACGGAATTGCTTATTTTTATCGTGGGTTAGAAGAATTCAGAGGTGACTTCATTTATTATCCGATTGGGGAATATTTGATGTGATATTCCCTCGTAAACTCTTTAGGGGTGTCATAGAAATTGCTAAAATCCCTCTACAGAGCCCAGTGTGCCACAGAGAAATCAAGATTTTCAATGAACTGAGCCCGTTAAACTGCTTTGGAGCGGCTCGACTGACTCGCGCTCGAAAATCTATTTCTACGGCTACAAATGGTGTACCCGAACTTGAGCGTTAAAACAATCATTCTACTACTCGATGACGGTG
This sequence comes from Hysterangium stoloniferum, assembly GCA_015178975.1. Classification (NCBI taxonomy): domain Eukaryota; kingdom Fungi; phylum Basidiomycota; class Agaricomycetes; order Hysterangiales; family Hysterangiaceae; genus Hysterangium; species Hysterangium stoloniferum. Next base: position 215,449 of record WHVD01000046.1, read on the forward strand.
ACTCGGCGGGACCACCTCAATCCCGCCAAGTCCAAGCGATGTACGGACCAGCGTGCGACCGTCTGATGGATTAACTCACCTCTATTCTATCACCTTACAGTGTACCACGAACGAACAGCTCTGACACCTTTATCTTCAAAGATGGCTTATCCTACTGACCATGCATGAGTAACTGTATATTGAAACCTGCACAGATTATAGTGGATTATAAGAACATCCCATTAGGTTTTTAGTGAGCTACTGGTTGCCGCTTCGCACCTCGTAAGAAACTAACCATTAGTAAACTTAAAAAAATGAGAAGTAAAAGATTAAGCTAAGTATGTTCCACAATACTCTGTAGTGCTCTGGGAATGTCAGCTTGTTCCCAAATCATTAGCTTATATTCAAACGCTTTGGCGAATGAGCTGTTCCTTATTTTTATTTTTATTTTTGTGGAGCTATACGAGAAGAGCCAAGTAGCCAAGCCGTACGCGGCTCATGCCAGGCTCTTGTAGAGTACAGGACCGGATTTCGTAGACATGTCGAACATTAATAATTCAGCCATATAACGTCTGTTATGGCATAGCCGCCGCCGCCACCTGAGGAAAGGCATCTACGTACAGTATTAGTTAAACTTCTAATAGTGGGACTCAAGTTATAGTAATACGCATTAAAATCCCGGCAATACTCTCCTTTAGAGAGGTATGGGTATGCTAACCTCGTTGTCATATTTTCCAGGACTTTTTTCCAAGTGGTTTTCACCAGTTTTATCGGGAAGGCCCGTCTCTTATACTACGGCTAGAATGTCAAGTTTGAACGTCACGCTAACGTATTTGTCCATTCATTTTTACTTGTTCGGCCATAAGGATGGCGAAGAGCCTGTTCTTACCCGCGTTTGGCTTGTTTGGGCATTATAATCTGCCAGACCGAGCCCAAAATCGCCCGAGCGTAGCACCTCTGGGCCAGGCATCCCCAGAGCTTGACCAGACCTTTTCCACTAGCCTCCATATCGTGCCCCGGCTTGGGCATTCGCATCCCAGAAGGATGTGTTCTATGTCCTCATTTGATTGGTACCGCTCACACTCGGCTCGTCTTTCTAGGGACGGGATGCTGGTCTACCACTGACCGAACCGTGTAGGAGCCGTGTAGTGACTTTGACAGGAAATTGCATACGTTCCTTTGGACCTGCTTATTTCTGACGGACTTCCATATCCGCCCCTCTGTAGATCGTTGCCCAGTCCAGTCCTCGACTTCGAGCTGAACCCTGCCTATCACGCTGGCTGTCGCGTTTCCCACCTGTCCCACCTGCATTTCTAGGAGGCCGTTGTAGGCGGGACTACGTGACTCTGCTGAGCTGGACGCCCCTAATCTCGAGGGTGTCCTCCATGTCCAAATTCAGCATGTCTGGGAAGTCTTGTTGGGATATGTGGTTCGGATCCTAAGTACCAACATGTGCCTATAGTAGTCATAGATACCTATACAGTCAACTCCCTCATAACCCATACAATTATGGAGTAACCAAGTTGCTAAGCGGGTTTTAATACCTCCCTGATAACACATACTCCCTGATAACACCTACTTCTGAGCCTATCCCAAAGGGTATGTGTTATGAGGGAGTCGACTGTAGTAGTCCTTATCCATGGGTTTAGTTCTGTCCACCATGGGGTCGTCTGAGTTCGGTCACTTCTGGTGACGAGTCTGGTCATTTCTGGTGACGAGTCTGGTCACTTCTGGTGACGAGTCTGTGTCTGAGTGGTGGTCTATTTGGCCACTAGGTCACTATTTTGTGCCTCAATCTCCCCCTTCATTCGATCATTCTAACAAGACTTTGGCCACCCCTTGGGCCGCTAGCCTATCCGCCCCTTCATTTCCCTGATCGCCACCATGGCCTTTTACTTTCATAATAACGGGGTTTCCCCCCCTCCATCGAGGAGCGGGTGCTGTTACCTGTAGAAGCTCTCCGTTTGTTTCTCCTACCCATCCTTCACTCTCATCCTTTGTTAGATTGCGTGTCAGGAATCTATAACATATTTGAAGTCCGACCTGATCGGATCATTGTTAGGAAGAATTTTTTGGGCCGCTACTAGCGCTGCAGCGATTTCCCCTTCATTATTTGTGTTGGACTAGCTTGAAGGCCTTAATTTATATGTTGACTCAATCGACGGACAAGCGCTGTCCGGATAACATGTCCCTTTGCAGGGCCCATTGTCTCGGCGCGGCGGCTTGGCGTGATTGTGACATCTAGCGCACAGTGCTTCTGGAGCACCTGATCCAGACGACGACAGGGTGATGATGCTAGTAGAAGACAGGACCTTTTAATTGATTGGAAGAGACAGATGCCATTTATTCACGGTTGGACGGCTCTATGGGGACGTCTTCCACGGCACTTGATCTATGACAGGTCAAACGTTTTGTTGATGACCTTCTGAGGAAACTGTTTCTGTCATCGGAAGCCGTCGGACATTGCCTGCCGGTGATTATTTCCCATGCATGCCGTCATTTGCTCCACCATGGAAAAGTTGATAGATCCCATTTCTTTCGATGACAGGTGGCTATTTTACATCAAACAGCAATGCTCACGGATAGAGTAATTAAAGCTTGACAGTTAATGGGGGGTACTTCCAAGCCATCTCACAACCACATGTGTCTGAACAAAGTATTGATTCAAGTGTAGCAAAGAACCGCTTGAAAAATGAACTGGACGTAAATACAGGGACCATGCTTGGCGAGTGGTTCTAAGGATGACTGATACATCAATAATTAATAGTTATTAAACATTCAAGGAGTCAACAATTTAATCAATCGCCTTACTCAGTTCTAGCGTTCTACCACTTCCTGAATGCCGCTCGGCATGACCTCACAAAAAACCAAGCCGGGTGACCAAGTATTTGGGTTCTTTTAAAATCCAAGAAATGAAGGCATGATTTTCATAAAATTAAGCGGTATTGGCAGTCCCACGAACAAAATTGTGTTGGACTCGACCCACCAGGCAACGCCCGATTGCCGGGTTCGTCCCGTGACACCAAAAAACACAAGACGGGAAGAACTGGATTGGTCGACACTGGCCACTCACACGGAGAAGATAAAGTATGCAACAGCTGATGGCTCTCGCACAGAATCTCTCAGTTGCATATTTGTGGGGTTCTGTGCCTGAACAGTACACTCACTATTATAAACGTATTCAATTGTCAGTGCCAGCATCTAAATTTCGGAGCCGACCACATGGCCAAGTGTGGTCTAGATCAAGGTGCCGCGACCATATTCAAATCACATCATTGACTAGTACCCACACCCAGACAGGATTCACAATGGCTATTGTAAATCACTTCATGTAGGACGTCAAGCTGTCGCAATTTCCTAGACTTCGTCTTTGTTTAGTCGAAGACCGACAGAGAATGTACACAAGTCAATCAATTCGTCCCCATCTAGAAAAATTACTCCGCATTCTGAAATACATTTTACGCTTGGATCCAGGCATCAACTGTTAATTCCGTGGGGAACAAAATCGAATAATAGTCGTGCGATCCGGTTTCGGAAAGCAGATCAAGACACAAAAATGGTGCTTCTCCGGGAACTTGGACCAGTGTTTGGACACTTCATTTCGCGGCAAAAATGCTTCCCAGCAACGTTGGTGTAATTTCACAGTTTTGTTTTACCGAACTTCCATATTACATCGTCATGATACGTCATCCGATCTCATGACCTGAAAGACTTCTTATTCTGTTTCCAGAGTGGCCGTTGATCTTGTCACTCTCAAAGGGGTTTTCTCGCGAAATCAAATTTCCATAACCAAGTGAGCAGAACTAGTTTTATGGTAAATATTATGTAGTATTGCCATTACCAATTACAAGTAATAATGTCACTATGGCTTGTTGGACTTATTAGCTTATACATTCTGTTGAGCCTAATCACTGTGTGTTAACATCTCAATTCGTTATTCCGTTCTATCATAACGCGGAGACAGACGCATCTGTGGCTGTCAAAGGTCATTTATTCCTTACTCAAGTACTCTTCCACGTGCTGAACTGCATGTTAAACCTTACGTCGGAGTGCAGGAATGCAATATGGAAAGGGGGGTTATGAAAAAAGAGGTGAAAAACAACATAGCTGTGCAGGATTTGGAACCTATAAAGAGCCTGCCTCTGTATCTTGTTTCTGCAGTTCAATAACATTTACTGAACTACTCAGCTACTTTTCTTCACTCACACTCACAATCAACATGTTCGCTAAATCCATCGTTGCCCTTGGAATCTTCAGTATCCTCGCTGTCGCCGCCCCCAGCCCCCAAACATCCCAGTGCAACACGGGTAAGCCCAATTAAATATCCAGACTGTATTTAATCTCATAATTGACTGACAATATTTTAGGGACGGCTCAGTGCTGCACCACTGTTGGCGCCGCCACCAGTGCCAGCGTCGTCAACGCCCTTGGCCTCCTCGCCGGGCTCCTTAGCGGAATCACAGGTGTCGTTGGAATAGGATGCTTGCCGATCATGTCAGTCTTTTAGCAGTTATTCCCTTTATTATTATCATTTAACCAATAACTATTTCGACAGTGGTAGTGTCAACTGTGCCCAGCAGCCCGTCTGCTGCACTGGCAACAAGTTTAACGGACTTGTGAGTTCTTTTATTAATCGTTCTTTTTGATGATATTTATGTTACTATAATAATAGATCAACATTGGCTGCTCCCCCATCTCTCTTTGATCGTTACGGTTTCTATGTGAATCAAGTTATGGGCGGACATTCAGTGCTATGTAGTAGCTATTGTCTACGTTAGCTCTGCATGATTGATTATATAAAATATTTCCACTAAATATGCGAGAATTGCAAAAAGTATTGATCCAAGTGTGCAGCAAAGAACAAGAAGTCGAAAAAAGGAAATTGGACGTAAATATAGGACCATACTTGACGAGTGGTTCTAGTAATGACTGATACACCAATAATCAATAGTTTTTAAACATTCAAGGAATCAACAATTTAATCAATGGCCTTACCCAGTTCAAAATTTCCTAAATGCCGTTCGGCATGACCCCACAAACCACCGAGCTCGGGTCACCAGGCACTTGGGTTCTTTAAAAATCCAAGAATTGAAGGCATGATTTTCATAAACTTAAGGGGTACGGTTTCGGCGTCCCACGAAGAAAATTGTTCAAAATGTGAGTGCCAGAAATAAAAGCGATAGTGTTTCCCCGTCCCCATTCTCTGACAGTCGCAAGCCTCATGCGTGCAATGTGGCACTGTAAGTGGTTGATTATGTCGTGCTATGATTAACGCGTAAATATGGTCAGAGGGCTGGATAATAAGGCGTACAGCGGTGCAGCAAGTAACAAAATTGTGTTGGACTCGACCCGCAAGACGGGACCAGGCAACGCCCGATTGCCGGGGTCGTCCTGTACGGGAAGAACTGGATTGGTTGACACTGGTGGCCACTCACACGGAGAAGATCAAGTATGCAACGGCTGATGGCTCTCTGCACAGAATCTGTCAGTTGCATGTTTCTCCGGTTCTGTGCCTGAACGGCACACATTATTATTAGGGGATTCAATTGTCAGTGCCCGCATCAAAACCTCGGAGCCGATCACGGGTGGGTCTAGAACAAGGTGCCGCGGACATATCCCAATCACATCATTGACAGACCCACACCCTCGGACAGGATTCATAATGACGAGTAAAATCTTTTCATAAATGTCGGAAGGATGTCAAACTGTCGTGGAAGACCGACAGAGAATGTACACACGTCAATCAATTCGTCGCCATCTAGGAAAATTGCTCCGCATTCTAAAATACATTTTACTCGTAGATCCAGGCATCAACTGTTGATTACTTGAGGAAAAAAATCCAATAATAGTCGTGCGATCCGAGTACGGAAAGCAGATCGGGACACAAGCATGATGCTTCTCCAGGAACCTGGACCACTGTTTGGACACTTCATTTCGCGGCAAACACGTTTTCTCGCAACGTTGGTGTGATCTCACAGTGTTTTTTTTTACCGAACTTCCATATTACATTGACATGATGCAGGCAGGCCTGTCAAAGTACATTATCCGATCTCATGTCCTGAAAGACTTCTCCTTATATTCTGATTTCAGAATAGCCGCTGATCTTGTCACTCTTAAGCGGGTTTCTTCGCCAAATCAAATCAAATTTCCATAAACAAGTGAGCAGAACTAGTTTTATTGTAATATTATATAATACTGCCATTACCAAGTACAGGTAATAATGTCGCTATGGCTTGCTGGACTTGTTGGCTTATATATATATCCTGTTGAGCTTAATCACTGTGTGTTAACATCTCAATTCGTTACTCGGTTCTATCGTTATGCGGAGACAGACGGTTTCTTGGCTGGCCGTTTGTTCCTTACTCAGGTATTCATCCTCGTGATGAGCTGCATATTAAACGCTACGCTGGAGTGCACCGATGCAACATGGAAATGAAATGAAATGAAATTATGAAAAAAGGGGTGAAAAATTTAACAGCATAGCTGTGCAGGATGTGGAACCTATAAAGAGCCTACCTCTGCATCTTGTTTCTGCAGTTCAATCACATTCACCGAACTACTCAGCTACTTTTCTTCACTAACACTCACAATCAACATGTTCGCTAAATCGATCGTTGCCCTTGGATTCGTCAGTATCCTCGCTGTCGCCGCCCCCAACCCCCCAGTATACCAGTGCAACACCGGTAAGCCCAATCCAATATCCAGACTGTATTTAATCTCATAATTGACTGACAATATTTTAGGAACTGCCCAGTGCTGCACCACTGTTGGCGCCGCCTCCAGCAGCTCTGTCACCGGTGCCCTTGGCCTCCTCGCCGGGCTCCTCAACGGAATCACAGGTATCGTTGGAATAGGATGCTTGCCGATCATGTCAGTCTTTTAGCAGTTATTCCCTCTATTACTATTATTTAACCAATAACTATTCGACAGTGGGAGTGTGAATTGTGCCCAGCAGCCCGTCTGCTGCACTGGCAACCAGTTTAACGGACTTGTGAGTTCTTTTATTAAATGGGTCTTTTTTAAGATATTTATGTTACTATAATAATAGATCAACATTGGCTGCTCCCCCATCTCTCTTTGAACGTTACGGTTTCTAATACCTTGTATGTGAATCAAGTTATGGGCAGGCATTCAGTGTATCTGCTATGTAGTAGCTATTGTCTATGTTAGCTCTGCATGATTGATTATATAAATGATATTTCCACTAACTATGCGAGAATGGCAAGTGTGCAGCAAAGAAAAAAAGAAATTGAGCGTGAATATAGGACCATGCTTGACGAATGCTTCTAGTATTGACGGGTACACCAATAATTAATAGTTATTAAAAGTTCAAGGAGTCAACAAACTAATCAATAGCCTTACTCAGTTCTAACTTTCTACAATTTCCTAAATGCCGTTCGGCATGACCCACCAGGCACTTGGGTTCTTTAAAAATCCAAGAATTGAAGGCATGATTTTCATAAACTTAAGGGGTACGGCGTCGGCAGTCCCACGAAGAAAATTGTTCAAAATGTGAGTGTCAGAAAGAAAAGCGACATTGTTTCCCGGTCCCCATTCTCTGACAGTCGCAAGCCTATAATGCGTGCAATTTGGCACTGTAAGTGGTTGATTATGTCGTGCTATGATTAACGCGTAAATATGGTCAGATGGCCTTATAATAAGGCGTACAGCGGTGAAGCAAGTGACAAAGTTGTGTTGGACTCGGCCCAAGAAGGTACCAGGCAACGCCCGATTGCCTGGTTCGTCCCGTGCCGATATGGAAAACGACGGGAAGAACTGGATTGGTCGACACTGATGACCACTCACACGGAAAAGATAAAGTATGCAACGGGTGATGGCTCTGCACAGAATCTGTCAGTTGCATGTTTCTCCGGTTCTGTGCCTGAACGGCACACACACTATTATTAACGAATTCAATTGTTAGTGCCAGCATCAAATTTTCGGAGCCGACCACATGGCCAAGAGTGGGTCTAGAACAAGGTGCCGCGACCATATTCTAAGCACATCATTGACTAGTACCTACGGGATTCACAATGACTAGTATAAATCCTTTCATAAAAGTCGGAAAGACGTCAAACTGTCATAATTTCCTTGACTTCGTCTTTGTTTGGTCGAAGAGCGACAGAGAATGTACACAGGTCAATCAATTTGTCACCATCTAGGAAAATTACTCCGCATTCTGAAATACATTTTACTGGTAGATCCAGACGTGAACTGTTGATTACTTAAGGAAAAGGAATTGAATGATAGTCGTGCGATCCGGGTACGGAAAGCGGATCAGGACCCAAAAATGATGTTTCTCCAGGAACCTGGACCAGTGTTTGGACACTTCGTTTCTCGGCAACAATGTTTTCCGGCAACGTTGGTGTGATTTCACAGTGGTGTTTTACCGAACTTCCCTGTTACATTGACATGATGCAGGCAGACCTGTCAAAGTACATCATCTGATCTCATGACGTGAAAGATTCCTCCTGATTCTGATTCAGAATAGCCGTTGATCTTGTCACTCTCAGGTATAAGGGGGTTTCTTGGCGAAGTAAAAATTCCATAAACAAGTGAGTAGAACTAGTTTTATTTAAATCTTATGTAGTACTGCCATCACCAATTACAGGTAATAATGTTACTATGGCTTGTTGAACTTGTCGGCCTATGTATCCTGTTGAGCCTAATCACTGTGTGTTAACATCTCAACTCGTTATTCGGTTCTATCGTTATGCGGAGACAGACGGATCCTTGGCTGTCAAAGGCCGTTTGTTCCTTACTCAGGTACTCTTCCTCGTGATGAGCTGCATGTCAAACGTCACATCGGAGTACACGGATGCAACATGGAAAAGAAAAGAATTCATGAAAAAGGGGTCCGAAACGGCATAGCTGTGCAGGATTTGGAACCTATAAAGAGCCCACCACCCCATCTTGTTTCTGCAGTTCAATAACACCCACTGAACTACTCAGCTACTTTTCTTCACTCACACTCACACTCAACATGTTCGCTAAATCCATCGTTGCCCTTGGATTCGTCAGTATCCTCGCTGTCGCCGCTCCCAACCCCCCAGTAGACCAGTGCAACACCGGTAAGCCCAATCCAATATCCAGGCTGTATTTAATCTCATAATTGACTGACAATATTTTAGGAACTGCCCAGTGCTGCACCACTGTTGGTGAGGCCTCCAGCAGCACTGTCATCGGTGCCCTTGGCCTCCTCGCCGGGCTCCTTAACGGAATCACAGGTATCGTTGGAATAGGATGCGTGCCGATCATGTCAGTCTTTTGGCAGTTATCCCCCTTTATTATTGTTATTTAACAAATAACTATTTCGGCAGTGGTACTATCAACTGTGCCCAACAACCCGTCTGCTGCACCGGCAACGAGTTTAACGGACTTGTGAGTTCTTTTATTAAATGGTTCTTTGTTAAGATCTTTATGTTACTATAATAATAGATCAACATTGGCTGCACCCCCATCTCTCTTTGAACGTTACGGTTTCTAATCCCTGCTATGTGAATCAAGCTATGGGCGGGCAATCAGTGCACCTGCTATGTAGTTGCTATTGTCTACATTAGCTTCACATTATTGATTATATGAATGATATTTCCACTAAATATGCGAGAATCACTGGAAGTATTGATCCAAGTGTGCAGCAAAGAACAAAAAGTTGAAAAAAAAAAAAATTGGACGTAAATATAGGACCATGCTTGACGAGTGGTTCTAGTAATGTCTGGTACACCAATAATTAATAGTTATCAAACATTCAAGGAGTCAACAGTTTAATCAATAGCCTTCCTCAATTCTAACTTCCTAAATGCTGTTCGGCATGACCCCACAAAAGGCCCAACTCGGGTGACCAAGTACTTGGGTTTTGTAAAAATCGAAGAATTAAAGGCATCATTTTCATAAACTTAAGGGGTACGGCATCGGCAGTACCACGAAGAAAATGGTTCAAAATGTGAGTGCCAGAAATAAAAGCGTTACTGTCTCCCCATCCCCATTCTCTGACAAGTCGCAAGCCTAATGCGCGCAATTTGGCACTGTAGTCGGTCGATTTTTGCGTGCCATGATTAACGCGTAAACATAGTCACATGCTCTTATAATAAGGCTTACAGCGGTGAAGCAAGGAACAAAGTTGTGGCCCATTCTGACTGAGCGGAGATGCTAACCGAGGCCAAAAATGGTCGTGGGAGCCATACAAAAATTCAGAACCTTTAAGTTTTTGGACTCGACCCGCAAGAAGGTACCAGGCAACGCCCGATTGCCGGGTTAGCCCTATCATCCCTTGCCGCTAAAGAAAACACCAATAAAACACCATACGGGAGGAACTGGATTGGTCGACACTGATGGCCACTCACACGGAGAAGAACGGCTGATGCTTCTCTGCACAGAATCTGTCAGTTGCACGTTTCTCCGGGTTCTGTGCCTGAACGGCACATCACTATTATTAACGAATTCAATTGTCAGTGCCAGCATCAAATTTTCGGAGCCGAACACATGGCCAAGTGTGGTCTAGAACAAGGTGCCGCGACCATATTCTAATCACATCATTGACTAGTACCCACACCCAGACAGGATTCACAATGGCTATTGTGAATCATTTCATAAACGTCGGAAAGACGTCAAGCTGTCATAATTTCCTAGATTTCGTCTTTGTTTAGTCGAAGGCCGACAGAGAATGTACACAGGTCAATCAATTCGTCGCCATCTAGGAGAATTACTTCGCATTCTGAAATACATTTTACTTGTAGAGCGAGGCATTAGCTGTTGATTACTTGGGGAACAAAATCGAATAATAGTCGTACGATCCGGTTACGGAAAGCAGATCAGGACACAAAAATGATGCTCTTCCGGGAACCTGGACCAGTTTTGCACACTTGCAACACATGTTTTCCGGCAACGTTAGTGTTATTTCACAGTGTTGTTTTGCCGGACTTACCTTGACATGATGCAGGCAGACCTGTCAAAGCACATTATCCGATCTCATGACCTGAAAGACTTCTCCTTATTCTGATTTTAGCGTAGCCGTTGATCTTGTCACTCTCATGTATAAGGGGGTTTCTTGGCGAAATCAAATCTCCCTAAACAAATGAGAAGAACTAGTTTCATAGTAAATATTATGTAGTTCTGCCATGGCCAATTACAGGTAATAATGCCGCTATGGCTTGTTGAACTTGTCGGCCTATATATCCTGTTGAGCCTAACCACTGTGCGTTAACATCTCAACTCGTTATTCGGTTCTATCGTTATGCGGAGACAGACGGATCCTTGGCTGTCAAAGGCCGTTTGTCCCTTATTCAGGTACTCTTCCTCGTGATGAGCTGCATGTTAAACGTTACGCCAGAGTGCACGGATGCAATATGGAAAAGAAACTAAATCATGAAAATCATGAAAAAGGGGTGAAAAACCGCATAGCTGTGCAGGATTTGGAACCTATAAAGAGCCTACATCTGCATCTCGTTTCTGCAGTTCAATTACATTCACCGAACTACTCAGCTACTTTCCTTCACTCACACTCACAGTCAACATGCTCGCTAAATCCATCGCCGCCCTTGGATTCTTCAGTATCCTCGCTGTCGCCGCCCCCAACCCCTGGAACGAGCCAAACCAGTGTGGCACCTGTAAGCCCAATTAAATAACTAGACTGTGTTTAATCTCATAATTGACTGACAATGTTTTAGCACCGGCCCTGTGCTGCACCGCTGTTGGTGCGGCCTCCGACAGCGCTGTCATCAGTGCCCTTGGCCTCCTCGCCGGGCTCCTTAACGGAATCACAGGTATCGTTGGAGTGGGATGTGTGCCGATCATGTCAGTCTTTTAGCAGTTATTCCCTTTATCATTATTATTTAACCAATAACTATTTCGACAGTGGTACTGTCAACTGTGCCCAACAACCCGTCTGCTGCACTGGCAACGAGTTTAACGGACTTGTGAGTTCTTTTATTACATGATTCTGTTTTAAGATTTTTATGTTACTATAATAATAGATCAACATTGGCTGCTCCCCTATCTCTCTTTGAACGTTATGGGCGGCCATTCAGTGTATCTGCTTGTAGTAGCTATTGTCTACATTAGCTGTGCATGATTGATTATATAAATAATATTTCCACTAAATATGCGAGAAGGGCAAAAGTATTGATCCAAGTGTGCAGAAAAGAACAAAAAGTTGAAAAAAAGGAAATTGGATATAAATATAGGACCATGCTTGACGAGTGGTTCTAGTAATGACTGGTTTATTAAACATTCAAGGCGTTAAAAGTGTAGAAAATGAATGGCCAGACTGGGAATTGAACAGGGCTTCTGCATATTTAGCAAGGGTGTTACCAACTACACCACCTGACCATGGGAAACAGTGTTAGCATTACACAACCCAACACAAGGAGTCCACAATTTAATCAATAGCCTTACTCAATTCTAACTTTCTACAATGTCCTAAAAGCCGGTCAGCATGATCCCACAAAAACTGAGCTCGGGTGACCAAGTACTTGGGTTCTTTAAAAATCCAATAATTGAAGGGTATCTGGGGAAAACCTGCAGATGTTCCAGATACAGGTAGGACTTGGATTCACCTTATGGACAGGGGGGATATGGGAAGCCTGGGGGCTCCAAGAATATGCTATGTCTCAGTTGGAGAGCCCACAGGTTCCAAGAATATGTCAATGTAAAGTTGATGGGGCAAGTAGGTATTAGTACTGGAAGATAGGTAGAATACTGAGTCAGTACTAACTCAATTTTCTGATTGGGTTGTAAGTACAAACAGATCCTAGACTATATAGAACTAATAGTTATTGTACTACTAATCTGGTGAGACAAAAAGACTAAACAGGTGAGGAAAGAATGATATAAGTCCAAATGGGTACAGAGTCTGTGGATAATGCAGCTAGATGGAGGATAGTGGGGCTGGTTTCCCAAGGTAAGCTGCATGAAAATCAAGTACAATTTCCATGGCATTCCTGAGTTCCATGGCCATCATCCAAGAAGTTTCTTCATTGGTGTCCTCATAACCTGCCCACTTAACTAAGTAAAGCAGTTTGCAAATGTGTCAATGGTTGTCAATTTTTGAATCTAAAATCTGTGAGATTTTAAACTTGGGTTCTCTGTCTATAATGACTGGAGGGGGTGGAGGTTGTACACAGTCTGGGATGGTGTTAGCAGTACAGGGCTCTAAAATTGAAACATGAAATACTGGGTGTACTGCACACATGCTATCTGGGAGCCAGTGGGTCCAAGCTACTGAGCCAGCTTGTGCTGTAATCTCCAAGGGTCCTAAGTACTTTTCAACAAATTTCTTGGAGGGTTGGGGTTTCCAGAAGAATTTGTTAGAATTGGTGATGAAAACACCCTTTTCCTAGGGGCAGTTCATCCATTTCTTCACTTTTTCATATGAAGATGCTAATTGTGGACCATGCATTCTGAGGTTAATGCATGCTAGAACCAGTGTACACCTAAACTAGCACCAAACCTATCATGTCAGAAGGTGATTCACTAACTGACACATTGATTGACAAACAAGTACTATTATTACAAGTCTATTCTCCCTTGTAGATCGTGTATTACAATAAGTCAACTCATACTATTTTTAATAGAATTGGGCTTTAGTTAAGACTGGGGAACCCACTGGAACCTGGTTCCTACTATGTCAACACCTACCTCCCTGTTTACAAGATGAGCCACCAACTGGACCCTGACCAGATACCCCAGACCCCTTAGATGCTTGAAGATCTCTTTCCCAATCTGTTCCTAAGTAGGTTTGACATCTGGTTTATTATGCTCCTGTGCTTGTTCCTGTTCTGTCCTGACCTTTGTTCTTAGTATGTTCAACCCTGCCTTGTTTCTTGTTCACCCTTTTTATCTTTTTATCTTGGCAGATTAGTAGTGTTCAGGGATAGGGAGGCTCACAGAGGGTTTCCAGAGAAACCTGCAGATAATCTGGTAGGACTTGGCTTCAGCTTATAGGCTGTGCCATCATGAGATTGTGTCCAGGTGGAGTCTGGTGACTGGTGCATGAGACAGTCAGATATAGACAGGTTTGATGTGTGTGGGTCCCAGCAGGCACTCTGGTTGTGACTGTACTTTGGGTACCATATAGAGGGTTGGGTGCATATACAGTGGGGTCCAGATGCCGGCAGTTTTTCCAGTTAACTGTAACCTGGTGGGTATAGAGAGTTGGGTGCATGTAGGATGGGGTCCAGAGCCTGGTGGGTTTTCCAGTCCTAACAAGTAGTATAATAATCTTTAGTGCTATATAGTTAAATAAATATGTGTACTTACAATCCAATCAGAAAATCAACTTAGCACCCATCTAGTATCTTATCTGCTTGTCCTAGTAAACTTTAAACCAGCATATTCCTGGAACCTGCAGGTCCTCCAACCAGAACATATGTTAAGTTCTGGATCTCAGGTGGAATTCCCAGTGGATATTCCAGACACTTCTCGGAACATGTTCATGGAGTTCCTGGGGATTAGTTCAGGGAGTATTGGAATATTACCAGAGTACAGATTGGACTTGGATTCAGCTTATGTGCTGCACCCTCATGCACTCACTTGGGTGTCCATATTTCAGAGGGCAGATATATCTGGAGTGTTTACAAACACTTGGAGTTCCTGGGGGCTCTGGATGTCTGGAGTATGGAGAGTTCTGGATATTGAGTGGACAGAAAGAACACAGGAGAAGGTTAACTAAGTCAAGATTAAAACTAAAGAGTAAGTACATGACTATGGAAGACTATATAGATGTTCCAATTATTGTACTACAAGTCTGGGAGTATAATAAGACTTATTTGGAACTGTTTCCAAACTAAGGATATAATAACAAGTAAGATACATGAGGAACAAGGATGGGGACAGATCAGGGAACAAAAGCAGGAACAATAAACAAATGAAAGAACATCTGTCAACCAGTCAGTTACCAAATGTGGAACAAAGGAAGCGAGTCGGAATATCCACAGACATCCAATACTATCAGGAAATGGATCCCAACACTATAATGACTAAGTGTTCATATTTCCGGAAAGCCATGGGTTCTGGGGAAGTCAGAACATTGGCATAGAGAGGTGACAAGGATGATCTGATGAAGGTTGGGCCACAGACCAAAGTATCTAGATCAAACACCAGGAGTCTGGCCAGAGTCTGGGTCAGGAAATGACCAAGGACACTTGGAGATACTAGCCAGGGAATGCTGGAGTCCAATGGGTTCAGGGTCATAACAGGAGGTGTCTAGTCGAGGGTAGAATACCAGAATGGGATGTGAAGGGTACTTGAGGGATGAGGGTCAGGTTCTGGTGGACTCTGGACCCTGATACTAGTCCAGAAGATATGTAGTTCAGAACTTGATATGATTTCCAGGAAATACTCTGTGGAGTCTCCAGGAACAGATCTTCACAACATACCTTGCTCTCAGAAACCACAGGTTCACTGTCCCTACCTCCTTGCATAATCCCAGACTCCATAGGCCCCCTGTATCCTCTTGTCTGATATTGGACTCAAAAATCATGCAAGGGTGCAGCACATAAGCTGAAGTGAAGTCCTACCTGTCCTGGAACATCTGCAGGTTTTGTTAGAATTACAGGCAGGGGATCGCAGGTATAAGCAAGAAGTTTGCCAACTCTGTTGCAAACACATGTAGATACAATCATGTAGCTGCTCTATTTAACTAAAAGGAACAATAGATTTTTGTGACACAATATAAAGGTGGAACAAAAGAACAATAAAACAAAGGGACAAGCTAACAACAATGGGGTGGCGTAACTGGTGTAGCACATTGTGCATGCTCACATAATCCATTATTCCAACAGGTTTACCCCATCCACCCACCTGTAAACCCCAAACTTAACATTGGGTGGATGTTATCACTTTTCCAGGGTTCTTGGTGGAGTTCATCAAGGTCCATCACAAACTCTTGAGCACAAGCTGAAGCAAGGTTGCTTTCTGGGTGTACCATGATGTTGGCATTGTAACCCTTATTGGCAAAAAAGGGTGACATGCCAGAGTGGTGCGTGGTCTGTTGTTGTACACAATTCTGCTAGTGGAAGAAGGGATTTCTAATTGTCCTGTTGGTAGTCACAATATACTGTATGTAGAGGTATTGTTCTAGTATATGATTGACATGCTTGGTTTGTCCATCACTTTCTGGATGATATCTAGATGTATAGTGTAATTTTACATTGAGGGCTGTTCTGACAGATTTAAAGAAATATGATACAAATTCAGAACCCTGATCAGAAGTTATGTGGGATGGGACACCATGCTTGGAAAATACATGAATGATAAACAGTTCCACTAGTTGCATGGTCCTAATGGTGTCATGTGCAGACATGAAAATACCTTGCTTGGAGAATCTCTCAATAACAACTAGGATTGCAGAATAACCTTCAGAGTCCAGTAGGTGTTTTGATAAATTCTATTGAAATTGAATTCCATAGGTATTCCAGTACTGTAAGTTGTTTGAGAAGGCTGTATGGTTTGTGACATTGTGATTTAGAGTATGAACAAGTGATGGATAATTTGCAATAGTGCTTGACAAAATATCAGAGTTCAGGCCAAGTATACTCTCTGTGAATCATTGCTAGAGTCTTGTTGAGCCCCAAACATCCCAAGATTATGTGGTCATTTTTGTCCTGGATGATTCTGAGATGGAAGCTGTTGGAGTCCAGTACATATATGCAATCATCAAGTCTAATGAAACCTTGCGGGTCTTGAGACCACTGAGGTTTGTCAGGGCCCATGGGCTTGCCAAGATGTGCCTTGGTTACAGGGTAAGTTGAGTGGAATTGTAGATAGAATGTCTTGCTGTAGTTTCTCAATGTCCATAATGATAATACCATGTATGAATGGATGGATAAGGTAAGTAGCACAGACTGATGTGAAAAGTTGCATAGTCATGAAATAACATAGGTTTCAGATTATGTGGATTTACCATGGCATAGTCACTACTCCCCTTTTTTGGGTAGGCATTCCATTTTCTAGTCAAAGCATCAGGTTTTCCACCAAGGTGGCTGGGTTAAAAATGGATAATCATATTAAAGGCAGATAGGTACTTGGACCAATGGACTTGCTGGCAGGTCAAAATCTTCATGGTGGAAAATATTCCAAGTTCTTGTGATCTGTGACAATATCAACCAGTGTTCCTGTTGATCTAAGCAAGGGGGCAAAAGGGGATGATTTTGGAGGTCCGAAAATGGTAAATTGTACAAATAAGGAGGTCCTAAAATGGTGAATTGTACTAATTGGGAGGTCTGATTCTATAAGGCAAAGTGGAGCTTGGCTTCAATGTATGTGTTGCACCCTCACATGAACTGTTAGGATGCTCCAGTATTTCCAACAGAGCAGATAGTATGATAAAAACTAAAGACAATACTTAGCTCAATTGATCAGAGGGCTGAAAATACTAAGAGTCATAGAGTGAAGAGTATTAAGAGAAATGTAAAGAGGGCTTAAACAAGATGGGGGTAATCTAGGTTGAGTTTCAAACTAAGGAACTGTAGCATATGTACATGAGAAAGACTTCATACTAAGTGTAACAGATGATTGGAGGTCTGATTAGAGAAGTGAGAGGTCATGATGGGTCAAAAGAAGTATGGAAAGGAACAAGGAACAAACTAGAACTAAATGTGATGTAACAAAAGTATTCTAAAAGGTATGAGGTGGCAAATAACCTTTACATATAGGACAGATGGGGAGAGCATTGGAATGGAGACAGAACAGAATGCCTAAAGGGGTATTCTACAATGAAACAGGGTTTGGGATGTTGAGGCAGTGGTACCATGTTCCAGGACTCCAATGTCAGGGTGCTGGAGGGTTACAAGGGTATGAACAATTTGCAGGGGCTGAAAGACAGGGATAACAACATAAACCAAGTGTCAGGGTGCTGAGGTGGTGGCTCCATAGTCTGAGGCACTGATGTCAGGGTCCTGGAAAGGTTATCAAGGTAAGACCAAGTTATGGGGGCCTGAAAGGGTGAGGATCCTAACAGTTCCCATGCCTTCCACATAGTGTTGCCATGCTTTGAAGGCTTCAAATATTGCAAGAAGTCCCTTGTTGTGGACATTGTAATTGAGCTTGGGTTTTGTGAAAGTCCAGGAGAATAAAGGTACCAGGTCCACTTCACCATTGGAATCCTGGATAGACAAAATTGCACCTAGGTGAGAGGTGTCCATGTCGACAATGAGTGGAGCATCTGGTTTCCAATGTGTGTTAGGACCGGAAAACCCGCCAGGCTCGAGACCCCATCCTACATGCACCCAACTCTCTATACCCACCAGGTTACAGTTAACCAGAAAACCTGCCAGCACCTGGACCCTACTGTATATGTATATGCACCCAACCCTCTATATGGTACCCAAAGTACAGTCACAACCAGAGTGCCTGCTGGGACACATCAAACCTGTCTATATCTGACTCTACATATCTCATGCACCAGTCACTGGACTCCACCCAGACAACTTGTCAGCTCTCTAACTGAGCCCCATTCCTGTTATGGTCAAATGACCTGTCATGTTTCACACCCTGCTCCTGTTCCATTCCATCCAACACCTAGGAGGATATCTGAAAACTATTAAGTATACCAAATTCTAATATACTCTAAAGGTGTTACAACCGTGTCACAATCCAATGGTTCCCGAGGTTAGTGCCACCTATCGACGATTCATGTGATCACTCAAGTCCTCACATCAGAAGCCGTCAGTTCCCCGATGCTGACGTATGCCTTTGCGGCGATCAAACTCTGTTTACACCCCCATCAAAATATACTCACACTATCTGGTTAAACTCTGATACGTCCCTTTTCATTATGATGGTCTGTTCTACTCTATGTTTCACACATATCTAAATATACTTGTAACTCTCAGACTTTTTCCTTTTCTTGTAATCCCACTCTCGGTTAATGTACAGCCTCTGAACTAATCGTAACCTTCCCATTTCTAGTCAAGCTTATTTGTCAATACCGTTTTCCACTCTTCTCCTAGTTAGTGTTTTCTAGACGCCTGATACTTGTATATGAACCCACTGTAGTTGTAGTTACTAGGGCAATCAGAATATTGACTCAGAATACCCTCTTATGCCTACAGAAGTCTCAAACTAAGTACTCCACTATCCACCTTCGCGTGCGCTCACCCACTCTCGGTTCCCGACCCCTTGGCTTGACACTCAACTTATCCTTCGTTTCTGATCGGTAGTTTTGCCGAGAGGTATTCGTTAGGACTAGTCTTCGCCCGCCCGAAATTTAAGGACACCCGACAGATAACTGCGAGGGCGCAGCACATAAGCTGAAGCCAAGTCCTTCCGATCGGTCACTGTCAGCCCACTGACATTAGTCAGTTTTCAGTTCTTAACAAAAGGTCATTTAAACATCTGGGATGTGATTCAAACATAATTTGTTTTTTAAAACTTTCAAAAAGTTTTAAACTCTCTCATACATTAAAAACTAAAGAATCTTTCCGGACATGAGTAGACAATGAAAAAAATTAGTAGTTTGAAACACTAATACTTTTAAAAAATAGATACCTTTAGATAGTCCATTCCATGCATATGTATATCATTGGCACCTCTAAATACATATGTATTACTTCGGAATAGATCTGTCAATCTGAACAGATTTCTACTTGATTCAATGTATCTAGAATATATAGGTGGTTTCACTTAATAAAGAAGGCCATAGGATGAAAAATTTCCAATGACATCTCACATATTTTACTAGGAAATAACTACATTACAACTTTTAAAAAACAAATTAACAACAAAAGTATTAGCAAGTATTTACATAAATTGGAAAACTATATACAACAGGTTCTATTAATTGATTCTGAATTGTTTCTTATGGTTGGTGGCTAACAATATAATAGTCTCAGAATAGATACTGCTATTTAAAGATGGAGTTTTGTAGCAATTTTGCTTTTATTAGTAAACATTTGATATTATAATGATTACGGACAACCTCCCTAGTTTGGTGTTTACTCATCTCATTTCATGATTACTTGTTTTGATCTTTATTATTACTGGATTTGGTATTGCATACATTCCACAGTCTATATAGTCTAGCTAATGTTGTATATACAATCTGGTCAGAAAATCAACTAAGTTCCCTCAACTTAGTTCTCCCCCAGTAACTTAGCATATATCCCACTCTATCCCCATCTCTCATCTTTGAAACACAATGCTATCAATGCTATTGACCTCATTGGAGCCTGTGGGCTTTCTGACTGGCCTCCTGACCTATTGAGTGTTCAACTTATCAACCTATTGACTGCTCCTGGACTCCCCAGGTTTTCCATCCACCTGTTTGAAATTGGACACCATGATCTTGCAAGGGTGTAGCTTATAAGCTGAAGCCAAGTCCTAGATTATCCACGGGTTTCTCTGGAAACCCTCTGTGAGCCTGCCCATCCCTTAACAGTATTTTCTGACCACAACTTGCAGATTGTGTCAATATGCCACCAAGAAGAAGAGCATCTGTACAGGAAAACCTACCTGGACCCTTGACTCTTCATTCCCCACTCACTTTGTACACCAGTCAGACACTCACAAACCAGCTGGATGCCATGAACAAATCCCATATCAAAGAACCCCTGGAAAACCTGGATGATTCTGAGCATGAGGACGAGTCCATGGCCTCCAACAAGGGCAAAGGTGTTGAAAATCCCCCATCTAATGAGTGACTGCAGTTTCCAGATCCCACTTCTGAGTTGTTAGCAATTGCTTTAGATAAATTGATGAACCATATGCTCTGAGAAAACAAGAAAAAGGATCAGGAACCTCACGGTCAAAAGTCAATGCTCCAGAACCCTTCATAAGTTCCAATCCCAACAAGCTTTCCACCTTCTTCATGCAATGTCACTTCAATTTCCACAATTGATCTGCTGCATTCTCCATGGACTCCTGAAAAGTCAATTATGCACTCTCATACCTCTTGGGATCCACATTTAAATGGTTCAAACCCACTTTTAGTGGACTTTCTGAGGAGGAGCTGGCTTGAAGATTGGAATGCGTTTGTTGAAGAGCTAGAGACAAACTTTGGCCCATATGACCTGACCGGAGAAGCCCAGAATAGCCTCAGCAATCTTCATATGAAGGACAACCAGCACATCATGGACTACATTGTTCAATTCAATAATCTTGCAGTGTGTTGTCAATGGGGCGATCTTCCTCTCTGCCACCAGTTCTATGCTGGTCTGCCATCCCACCTCAAGGATGAAGTCTCTAAAGGTGAAGATGGCAAACCCAAAACATTGTCCTGTATGCACCTCAAGGCTCAAAATGCAGATGCATGCTATTGGGAATATCAAGCAGAAGTTGCCCATGAGACCTCTGTGGAAAAAACCAACAAGTCCATGATGAACAAACCCAATAACAACACCCTGTCTACCAGCAACCAAAACTCCACACAATCTGATTGGAAGAATCACAAAAAGTCTTCCAACAACAGCAACAACAGCAAAGGTCAGCAATCCAGTAAACAAAATGAAAAAACTGACTTCACAGGCAAGCTTGGGCCTGATGGCAAACTTACCCCACAAGAAAGGCAGCATCATATGGACAACAACCTTTGTCTCTTGTGGGGAAAACCTGGTCATTGAGTTCCAGAATGTGGAGAAAGCAAACTCTGCAAAAGGTCATGTAGCCAAAATTTCCTCCATGGAATCCCCATTGAAGGACAAACTGGCTTCCAACCTAAAAAAAGAGTAAGCAATCCCATGGACTCTGCACAGGTTGGGGGTTGTGTTACCTCTCCGTACATTCATGAGTTTACTTGTCTTAATGCATCCACTCTTTTGAACTCTGACTCATTTTTTATTAAACTCATGTCTGATATGATCCTGAAATTTGTTTTCTCAGCACTCATAGATTCCAGCTTGACTCATTGCTTTGTAGATACAAAATTCACACAAAAACATCTGCTGTCGATGGACAAAAACCAAATTCCACCCCAAAAAGAGTACAACTTAAAAAATTGACCTCAAAGAAGGCACCCAGCCACCCCTCAGACATATCTACCCACTGTCCTCCACAGAACTTTCTGCAATCCAGGATTTCCTGGATGAACATTTGTCCATAGGTTTTATCTGACCCTTGAAGTCTCCTTTTGGAGCACCCATTTTGTTTGTTAAGAAGAAGGATGGATCCCTTCAACTATGTGTTAATTTCAGAGGACTCAATGCTGTTACATGGAAGGATAAGTATCTGCTCCCACTTATATCTGGCCTGCTCGACACTCCATGGAATGCCTGGATTTATACCAAGATAGACCTTAAACACACCTACCACTTGGTCCAGATAGCCACAGGAGATGAGTGGAAAACCACTTTTAGGACCCATTATGGGGCTTTTGAGTGGTTGGTGATGCTCCATCTGTTTTTTAACATTTTATTAATGATATCTTCTCTGACATGCTTGATGTATGCATCATTGTTTATCTGGACAACAACATTCCTATCTACTCTAAGGACCCCACAGCACACTTGTACTTGTCCTCATCCATCTGGCATCTGCTGGGACCCATGATGAAGCCTAAATACTCAATAGTGTCTGTGTCCAAAGTAATTTTTTGACTGTTTGTAAAAAGACCACAGTTCCAAACTCTCCAGAGAACTTCACAGACCATTTTTTGATGTAGATTGGGGTCCTCAGAGTAAATAAGAATGTCATCCAAGTAGAGAATAACACATACATCAAGCATGTCAGAGAAAATGTCATTAACAAAACACTGAAAAATGGAAGGGGCATTGGTGAGCCTGAAGGCATCACCAACCATTCAAAAGTCCCATAGCAGGTATGGAATGTGGCTTTCCACTCATCTCCCTCAGCTATCTAGACCATGTGGTAGGCATGTTTGAGGTCTATCTTGGTATAAATCTGGGCATTCTGCAGAGCATTGAGTAGATCAGAAATAAGCAGTTATCTTTCCATGTCATTGCATTAAGTCCTCTGAAATCAATGCAAAGTCTAAGGGATCTGTCCTTTTTGTTGATGAAAAGGATGGGTGCTCCAAAAGGAGACTTTGATGGCCAAATCAATCCTTTTCCAATTCCTCAACAAATGCATCCCATTCATAAAGCCAATTCAGCTCCTCTGGGGTGAGTCCACTGAATTCCAGTTCAAATCATTTTAATTCCAAGAGGTAAGAGAGTGCATAGTTGACTCTTGGGAGTCTGTGGTAAATGTGGTTGGTCTATCACAAAAATTGAAATGACACTGCATGAGAAAGGTTGACAGTTTCCTAGGGTTTAAGCCAGTGAAGGGTTCTGGTGCATTGACTTTGGATCATGTGGGTTCTTTATGCTTTTCTTTGTGTTGTTGTTTATGTGATCCATGAGTTTCTCTAAAGTCTTTTCTAATAACTCAGTAGTGACATCTGGGAAATATGGAAGGGGTGCAGGGGACATCCTTGTCCTTATCAGAACCTGCAGATTCTTCACTGTTTTCCACGTTTTTTGGGTTTTCTGGAACTTGTTCAATATGGGATTTGTCCATGATGATAGGCTGGGTTTTTGGTGTCTGGATCATGTACAAGGCAAGTTGTTAAGCTCTGGGCTTACAGATGGGTGTTTGAGGAAGACCCATTGATGTTCCAGGACAGGTAGGACTTGGCTTCAGCGTATGTTCTGCACCCTCATGATTGTTGAGTCCAATTTCAGATGGGAGAACACAGGACACATGGGGTTCAGGATTATGCAAAGAGGTAGGGATGGGGAACCTGGGGCTCTGAGAGTACCTTATGTCTTGGTTGGAGGACCCACAGGTTCTGGGAATATATTGATGTAAAGTTTACTAGGACAAATGGATAGAATACTAGATGGGTGTTAAGTCAATTTTCTGATCAAATTGTAAGTACAAATATTTACTCAATTATATACTGTAGTACTAAATATTATTGTACTACTAATCTGGTGTGATAAAAAGACAAAATGGGCAAGCAAGAAACAAGGCAGGGTTGACCATACTCAGAACAGGGGTCGAGATGGAATAGGAACAAATGTAGGAGCATAAAAAACCAGATGTCAAACAGGCTCAGGAATGGATCAGGGCAGAGTTCTTCAAGTGTCTAAGAGGTTGGGATATCCAGTTGGTTGATCATTTTGTAAACAGAGAGATACTGTAGGTCCTGGTATTGTAGGGTCTAGGTCCTAGTGGCTTCCCAGTCCAAACACAAGTGGAGATTGGAGGGTAGAAGATCCTGGTAGATTTGACTGTTTGGACACCTTCCTTCTTGAAGGCATGACAGAGAACAATCTGCAGGATTGAATCAGAAAATACTGTTAAGCTCAGGGCTTACAGGCAGGTATCCAGGGTGAACCTGTAGATGTTCTGGGCACAGGTAAGACTTGGCTTCAGCTTATGTGCTGTGCCCTCACATGATTGTCAGTTCCAATTTCAGATGGAGGGATATAGGAAACTCAGGGAGTCCAGGAATATACAAAGTGATGGAGTCAGGGAGCCCATGGGCTCCAGGAATATGTTACGACCCATTCCTGGATGTTTCAATATCCGACTTCCGATATCCGACTACGGAACATCATAGTTACCATATCTTCTGCATTCTTCCCTTGTTCCACATTTGGTAATTTGTCCGCTGACAAGTATTCACTCGTTTGTCTATTATATTCCCGTTTCGGAATATTGTCTCCCCGATATGTCTTATTGTATTTCCATTTTAAGAATACTTCCATTTCCATCTTATTATGGTCTTAGTGTGAGGAGTATACTTTTACCACAGTTTCATTGTGGTAAAACACTCCTTTTATTTTAATTATATTTTACATATTCTATTCATATTTTTCTATCTTTCATATTCTTTGAATATTGCATATTTCATTAGTTTGAAGAATTGTGTATACTTGTGGGTGCACTCAGCACCAATTAGAACTCAGACACACTTTAACCCAAGAACCACCACTCGTAAGACACAAACTAGGTCTACTACGAGCGGTGATCAGGGTAACGTGTCAGCTACCACATAGGTAGCATTATCTGAACTACTGAACACTTCTGGCCTCGAACTATAACAGTTGAGGCCTCCACTCAAACCATCGCACTCGTTGACTCCTTCGTCATCTCGTGCTCCTTCTCTCACTTTCTCTTATATTGCACCGAATAGGTCAATATCCTTCCTTTCTACTCATTTCTTCGTATATAGAACGGTCAGAACTTCCGCCACTCTTCACACTTAGTTTGTAGTACAATAACAAGAAGACTTACATATATTAGTTTCCACGAATTTGTACTTTACCTTAGATCTGATATCAACTTAGTTTCTTATTCCTTCTTCTGTCTTTCTGTACGCTCGATATTTGGAACTCTTCGGAACTCTGAATATCCGTATCTTCCATTGTAAGTCTCACTTCTGAAATTAAGGACTTTGAGCGTTTGCGTAGAGGTGCAGCACATAAGCTGAAGCTGACGTCCTGACCCTATCTGGTAGTTCCCAACTTCCCGGTGACTTTCCAATAGTTCTGGAATAAGTTCCCGACACGGCACTTAACAGTATATCAGATCTCAACTCTGCGACTCGCTCATCATGGGTCCCAAATGCAAAGCTGCTGAAGGACCATCCCAACTTCAATCCCCATTGCAACTTTACACCACTCAACCTGAAACCCCAATTCAGCCGACAACATCAGCCTCAGTTGAAGAAGTTACCGAGGAGGTTACCGAGGTAATGAAGGACCCCAATATTCCCCACACTTCTGACAACGAAGCAGAAGATCAGCCAGAGACATTGAAAAAGAAATCTTCCGACGAACTGACTGAAATGTTGTTTATCAACTCCATTGTGAAATTCGCTGACTATTTGAAATCTCCTGAGGATAGTAAAGAATCATCCCGCACCGGAGTCAAAGAACCCAAACCATTTACCGGCAAGGATCCGAAAAAATTGAAGAATTTCCTTCTCCAATGCCATTTCAGTTTCTGTGATCGACCTGCTGCATTTAAATCCGACAGTTGAAAAGTCAATTTCACACTCTCTTATCTCAAGGATACCTCTCAAGATTGGTTCGAACCCAGACTATCTGGAATATCCGACGAGACACCCGTATGGCTCGATGACTGGGACGCTTTTGTGGAAGAACTGGAAACTAATTTCGGACCTTATGATCAATCTGGCGAAGTGGAAAATGAATTAATGACGCTTAAGATGAAGGACAATCAACGAGTTTCCGATTATCTCGTCAAGTTCAATACCCTCGCCGCACGATGTGGATGGGACGATTCCACCCTCAGGCACCATTTCTATATGGGACTTCCGTCACGCCTTAAAGATGAAATCTGCAAAGATGGGAAGCTGAAAACTCTCTAACTCATGCAGATTAAAGCTCAAACATCCGATGCCCGTTATTGGGAACGAAAAGCCGAGGTCTCTCGAGAGAACCCGACGGAACGTTCTCAGAATAACAAGGCGTCGACCAGCAAGTCTTCCAGCAATAACTCAGGCAATAACACCGGCAACTCTGGTACTAATACTGGTAAATCAAACTCTGACCGGAAAAAAAGACAATAAATCCAACAAGGATAAACAGTCAACTTCCAACAAACCCGACATTTCCCATTTGTTGGGTACCGACGGTAAACTCACCCCGAAGGAGAAACAATGACGTATGGACAATGACCTCTGCCTTTTCTGCGGGAAAGGTGGACACAAGGTTTCCAACTGTACTGTTAAATCTAACTCTTCCAAGGCCTGCACAGCAACTTCCACTACGACTACAACATCTAAGGAAAAACCCGCCACAGAGTCGAAAAAAGAGTAAGCAACCCTCCTGAATCTGCACAGACAGAGGGTTGCATTGACTCTCTCCATGTTTTTGAGGTTATCCATCTCAACGCGTCCACTCTCTCTAATCCCGATTCATTATTTGTAAAACTTGTCTCTGACTTTCTTGGAAATTTAGTGTTCCGAGCTCTGATAGATTCCTGCTCCACACACTGTTTTGTAGATACCACCTTTGCCATGAAACATAATCTGAAACACCATTCTGTTCCCGCAATTTCTTTGCATTTGTTTGACGGCACTAGCAATACGGCAATCACCCAAGCCTGCGACATGTCTATCCGGTTCCCTTGTGGAACATCCCAGACGGTTACCTTTTTCGTAACACAGTTGGACTCTAGCTGTTCAGTAGTTCTTGGATACAACTGGCTCACCCGATATAATCCGTTGATTGACTGGGTATTGGGCAGTATTAATTTCCGAATTCCCGACACTTCAGTTCCTCCTGCAGCATCTTTTCCGGCCAAAGCCTTTTTGGCATCAATGGCATCTCCAGCTTCTACCGAAACCTCTGAGCCTCCGAAAATCTCTCTCATCAATGCTTCGGCATTTGTTAGGGTGAGTAAACTGGATGGTTCACAGTGTTTTTCGATCAGCTTAAAAGTTGATGACGCATCTGGATGTTTTGCGACTCCAGAATTATCCAAGCTAAAAGCCGACCTGGAAGGAGTTCCTGAAAAATACCATGATTTTGCGGACATTTTCAGTAAGCAAAAAGCTGACAGGCTTGCACCCTATGACTTAAAAATCAATATTGAGCCCGGTTCAAACCCTCTGTTAGGACCTATTTACCCATTATCCCAATCGGAACTTTCATCCATTCAGGAGTTCCTGGATGAACATCTGTCGATAGGTTTTATCCATCCCTCAAAGTCTCCGTATGGAGCACCCGTCCTTTTCGTCAGAAAGAAGGATGGCTCCCTTCGACTCTGTGTCGATTTCAGAGGATTAAATTCCATCACACGGAAAGATAAGTATCCACTTCCACTCGTTACCAATTTACTCGATGCCCCACGGAAAGCTCGAATCTACACCAAAATAGACCTCAAACACGCTTATTATTTGGTTCGAATTGCTGAGGGTGATGAATGGAAAACTGCTTTTCGGACTCGCTATGGATCCTTTGAATGGTTGGTTATGCCGTTCGGCCTTACCAATGCCCCTTCCGCTTTTCAACGTTTTGTTAATGATATATTTTCCAACATGCTTGATGTATGTGTTATAGTCTACTTGGACAACATTTTGGTATTTTCCAAGGATCCCGCTCTTCACGATGAACAGGTCCGTGAAGTCTTCTGAAGACTCCGTAAAAACAGTCTTTTTGCCAATGGTAAGGTAGGCGTCACTTTAATTTGGCACCTGTTTATGTAAGCAAAAAAGTGACCTACTCGCACTCCTTTCTGTGCTTCCACAACATAGATAATCTGTAATTAAAGCCCAGGGAAGTGGAGTTGGGATCCATTCCTCCAGTTCTCAGGTTTAAAACTTGAAAAATAATTCACCCTTGCCAAGTAGTAGGACTTACAAATTTTAACTTTTTTTTTGAGTCTCTGAATGCTTACAAACTTGTTTCCATGTGATTCTGAGATTTTCAAAATTTCGCAAGTGTCAGTATTGGCCGCTTACATAATCATCACGTGATATATTGGGCAGCCTTGTTTTAAGGGCCTAAAATTGGGAAAGAAAACTGTATTAAATTCAAATATATGTACTTATCTTACTTACATAAAAATTCTCCTAAGAAAAAGAGGGTATAGCTGCACATGTACTTGTGCAGTAAGCTGTGCACTTGATCACAGGCCACATTACATAAGCAGTGCAGTGGCAAACACGTGGTTGCACAGTTCTACTACCATGCCTCAGAAGTCTAAAGCTGCACAATCTTGCATCAAAAACCTTGGATCAACAAAAGATACCATGGCCATCATACATTACCTCCAATCATGCTTGCACAAGTATGGCAAGCTCAAATTAATATGCCTGTACTATTATAGTGACTCCAATTTATTTTTTGACTTCATAATAATTTTTTCAAAAATTTGATTCACAAATTTGGCCGCTCTTGGCACTTAGTAATATGATTACATAAGGTGCTGAACTAAAGTGACGCCTACCTTGAAAAATGTTACTTTGACATGGATTCTATTGAATACTTAGGTTTCATTATCGGACCTGAGGGTCTCCATATGGATGAAACCAAGGTTCAAGTTGTCCGTGATTGGCCCGAACCATGGAAAGTCAAGGACATTCAGTCATTTTTAGGTTTCGCCAATTTTTACCGTCGTTTTATTCGGAATTACTCGGATATTACAGTACCACTTACTCATCTTACCCATAAAACTCAACCATGGGTTTTTGACGACAAATGCCGCTCTGCTTTCCAGACTTTGAAAAATGCATTCACTTCGGCCCCGATTCTTTCCCATTTGGAAACCTGATGTTCCGATTATTGTGGAAACCGATGCTTCCAATTATGCAATTGCTGCGATTCTTTCCATTCAAGATTCTGATGGTGAAATTCATCTGGTCGCATTCCTTTCTCAGACACTGAAAGTGTCTGAACTCAACTACGACGTTCATGATAAGGAACTTTTGGCAATTTTTGAAGCTTTCAAACATTGGCGCCATTATCTCGAAGGTTCCGCAACTCCCATTGACGTTGTTACCAATCACAAAAATCTTGAATATTTTTCTACCACTAAACGTTTAACCCGCTGGCAAGCCCACTGGTCCGAATTCCTTTCCACTTTCAACATGATTATCCATTTCTGACCTGGACGTCTTGGTGGAAAACCAGATGCCATGACTCGATGATGGGATGTCTATCCTAAAGAGGGGGAAAGTAACTATTCCGTTGTTAATCCGCATAACTTGAAACCGGTTTTTACAATGCAACAACTTTCTGCATCTATTTGAGTGACTTCCCTCTACTATCCAATTGTGTGTAGCATCATGATTATGGACATTGAGCAATTACATCAAGATATCCTTTCCGCACTCACTTCCAATCCAGCTCTCAAGCCACACCTAGAAGTTCCTGACAATCCCGACCAACCCCAATGGTCACAAGACTCAAGGTTTCATCCGTCTCGATGGACATATCTACATTCCAGATTCCAACAATCTCCGACTCCACGTACTTCAGTATAAACACGATCATCCAATCTCCAGACATTACGGCATTAACAATACTCTTGGTTTAATCCGTAGAGAATACACTTGGCCCAACCTCCGAGATTTCGTAACCCAGTTCTGTAAGTCATGCACCACCTGCTTACACTCTAAAACCCAGAGGCATAAGCCATACGGCCTTCTCAAGCAACTTCTGATACTGGAAAAACCCTGGAACTCAATTTCCATGGATTTTATCGAACAACTTCCAACGTCTGAAGGCTTTACATCCATTCTAATTGTTGTGGATCGATTCTCAAAACAAGGCATTTTCATACCCACTCATTGTAAAGAGTAGTGGAAGTTCTAACCGTTCTATATACGAAGAATATCGACCATTTAGGTACGACACTAAGATGTATTGACTGTCGAAGTCTAATACAGAATGAACGCGTATTGACTACTTAGTTCAATATGGTAGAAGGAAGTAGCTATCTAGAATAAGGTAGAGAGCTAAATGAATAAGTAGAATCGACTGTCAAGTGCGATTCTGAACGACTGCTCGAGAGTAAAGTAGAGTACTAGAGAGTCGAATAATAGAATAGCATGGATGTGGTCCACGTGAGTTGTGATAAGGATTGAGTTTCGACTGGTACAGTTTGAAACTCTGATAGAGTAGATAGCTAAAGCCCGTCTGTGACGGTCGAGACGATACACCAATCACAACTTACAGGACACTAATGGGTGTCTGGGTAAGTTGTGGTTGCGGTGTAAAAAGTGTCTGAGTTCTAAACTACGGGTGCTAGAATACATAAGTCTGGCATGTGTGCGCCCACAAGAGTTGATGTACTGCATACATAGGTCGTCAAACTAATTATAGATATAATAAAAGAGAGAAAATAGAAATAATAAAGGAAATATAGTAAGAGCCCATCCGACTATATTTCCTGAGTGTATTTCACCATACCTCTCACACTCATGATACAATCACGTCCTTACAATTAGTGGAACTTTTCATTATTCACGTATTTTCCAAACACAGAGTTCTGTCTCACGTAACTTCCGATCGAGGTTCCAAGTTCGTCTCCCATTTCTTCCAGGCCCTCAGAAAAGCCCTCGACATGAAACTACACTTCACCTTGGGATATCACCCAGAAGGTAATGGACAAACGGAACGCGTTAATCAAACATTGGAACAATATATCCGCATCTATTGCAATTATCAACAGGACAACTGGAAATCCCTCCTTCCGATCGTGGAATTCACCTACAATAACTCTCCGAATGCAACTACCGGTGTATCTCCTGTTTTCGCCAACAAAGGCTATAATCTGAATCTTACAGTACATTCCAAACAAGATTTGGCTTCTGTCCGTGCTCAAGAATTTATTACTGACCTTGACGAATTACATCAAGAACTTTGGAAAGCTATTTCTTCTGCACAGGAATATTATCAACATTCCGCAGACAAAACAGGATCCTGCCTCCTAATTTTAAAATTGGTGATCAGGTTTTTGTAAAAGCTCAATTCTTCCGTACCACCCGACCTTCTAAAAAACTGGCTGAGAAATTTTTAGGCCCATTTGAAATTATAGCACAAGCTGGTTCACTCTCATGGACTCTCTGACTTCCCGATAGTATGTGAGCAGTTCACCCCATTTTCCACGTTTCCATGTTAGAACCCTGTGCTCCTAACAAAATCCCGGAATGTATTCAACCTCCATCCCCTCCGGTCATCATTGACGGAGAACCTGAATTTGAAGTTTCCGAAATTTTGGATTCTAAAATAGACAATCGCCAATGTACGTGTAAATTGCTCTATTTAGTCAAATGGGCAGGTTATGAAGGTACCGACGAGGAAACTTCATGGATATTGGCCACGGAACTTGGACACGCTATGGAAATTGTTACTGACTTCCACACAGCTTATCCAAGCAAACCCGGACCTTTATCATCACTCTAACCCTTTTCTGTTTCTTTCTGTTCAGTCTCCAACACTTCTGACACTTCCATTATCACACTCATTTTTAGGTTTTGCAAGTCAAAAAATATATATTATTAGGACCATTTTAGAGTCTCTGATACCCCAAATCCACTTTCCATCCCAACTCCCGTCTGATCAGCAACTTCTGCACTTTCCACCATATCCTGCACCTCTTCATCCTCACTCTCTGATACTTCCAGCCCATTACCTGACTCCCACCCTTTTTCAACACATTCCACCAACAGATCATTAGGTTGTTCCCGTGCCTTATTGGAAAATCTCTTGGATACTGTGATAACACTGATGCTAACCATTATCTTCTCCAGAAAATTGTTTTGCCTCCGGAAATTCCAGATCAATGAACGGAAACCCTTTTCCTGGATCTCATTATGGCGATCAAGTGTATCCCGCATTTTCATGACCTCTGTCCCAATAAAGACCAACGTGTCAACGGTGTCCTTGAGGAGCTCAATGCCCATATTATCCGTTTTTGGCACCTCAGTTTCCGCAGCCTTGGCCGCTTCCGAACTTTCTGTGTCATTAGTTTTCTGAGCCTTCTCACCTTTTGGAACCCTTTTTGCGGTGAGAGTGCACAGAAGTTTGAGAACCACGCAGGGATAGCAAATTCCACCCCATTTTACCTTCTGTTTCCAACACATCATACTCCGTATGGAACATCGATAACACAGATTGTCATGGATGACTTCCATCCATTCCAGAGCCTTGACCTTTGGCTTCTGTTTCGGAAGTTAATCAAATACCGACCTTTTGTAGATACACTTACTTTAGGACTTGAAGGTCCAGCCTCTCCCTCTACCTCCACCTCCACAGCTTTTCACTGTACCCAATAGTTATTGGTTGGAACCACAGAAAAATTTATGGATCGAACTTACCTTTCCTTCCCTTATCTCCTTAAGTTTTTCTGCTGCCTCCGACTCCCGCTGTAATCTTTCCACCTCTTCCTTCTTTTTCCGAGCCTCTGCCGCTTTCCGTATCCACGCTTCTTTTTCCGCCTTCGCTCACTCCAACTCCCATTTTTCCACCTCTTCCGCCTCTTTCAACTCCTGCATCAATGCCTTTTCCTCCTCCTCCTGTCGTCGCTTCAACTCCTCCATCCTTTGTCGTTTTTGTTGAAGTTCTGCGACCTTTGACATTTTTTGAAGTACGGCAATTTCGGTATCTGAATCTTCCGGGGTAGTGATGAATAATGGCCGACAAATCAACATGCAAGTTGTGGATAAAGAAACAAAAACATTAATTCAAATATTTGGAGGTTTTTATACTCAGAACAACAGCCGAAACTCTCACCTCCAGAATTGCGTAAATTTGACGACACATAATAATCAGCCACCGCTTCAATCACTCAGTACCTAATTGCCTCTATGGGACTTTGGCCTAACAGAGGGGTACTGTTACGACCCATTCCTGGATGTTTCAATATCTGACTTCTGATCTCCGACTACAGAACATCATAGTTACCGTATCTTCCACATTCTTCCCTTGTTCTGCATTTGGTAATTTGTCCGCTGACAAGTATTCACTCATTTGTCTATTATATTCCAGTTTTGCAATATTGTCTCCCCGATATGTCTTATTGTATTTCCATTTTAAGAATACTTCCGTTTCCGTCTTATTATGGTCTTAGTTTGTAGTACAATAACGAGAAGACTTATATTAGTTTCCGTGAATTTGTACTTTACCTTAGATCTGATATCGACTTAGTTTCTTATTCCTTCTTCCATCTTTCTGTACGCTCGATATTCGGAACTCTTTGGAACTCTGAATATCCATATCTTCCATTGTAAGTCTCACTTCTGAAATTAAGGACTTTGAGCATTTGCATAGAGGTGCAGCACATAAGCTGAAGCTGACGTCCTGACCCTATCCAATAGTTCCCGACTTCCCGGTGACTTTCCAATAGTTCCGGAATAAGTTCCCAACACGGCACTTAACAGAATATGCTGGTGCCAATGAACAGAAACAAGCAGGTATGAACTGGTAAATCAGTAGAATATTAAGTCAGTGCTAAGTTTATTCTCTGATCAGATCATGAGTACAAACAGATTCTCGACTATATAGAACTAACAGTTATTGTACTATTAATCTGGTAAGACAAAAAGATGAAAGGGGAAACAAGAACAATGCAGAGTTGACCATACTGAGGCTAAGGATCTTGATGGAATAGGAACAAATACAGGGGACATAATAAACCAGGTTCAAAAAGACTCAGGAATGGATTGGGGGAGGGAACTTCAAGTGTATAGAGGGGCCAAGATATCTGGTCAGAGTTTGATTGATGGGTTATCCTGAAAAAAGAGTGATAACTGCTTATAGGGTATGATTTGGGCCCAGCAGGTTTCCCAAACCTAACAATGTGGCAGGCATTGTTCTTGACCTTTCAATAACTCTGAGTGCACTGGACTATAATGTCCTTGATAATCCAACATTCCCCCTCAAGCTGTAGATAGTCCCAATTTGGAAGCAAAGTACTTGATAGTAGTGGAAGGGAGTGGCTTAGTGAGTGTATCAGCAACCATGTCACCAGTTGGGCAGTAAATGAGGTGAATTGAACCATTTTTGATGATCAATGGATGAAGTGGAAATATATGTCAATATATTTTGTGCAAGCATGATACTGATGATCCTTTGTGAGTGTGATTCCTGACTGATTGTCCAAAAATGAAGTTGTGGGTGCATTGTGTCCAAACATCTGGCTGATAGCCAAAGTACTTCTTTGGATGCATGGGTTACAGCCACATCCTTGCTCTCCATTGTTGACAGTGACACAATTTTCACTTCACACTGCATGATCTGGTTCCACCATTTAACATAAATGATAGCTAGAAATAGCATGGCAATCACCATACTACCATTGGTGTCCATGTATCCAGTAAGAGGCTGTGAAGCACATTTTTTGCATTTGAAAGGTATTAATGACTTGTGGTTAGTGTACAGAAGCATGTAAATAATGGAAAACCAGTGGGTGTGGCCAGGGTTGGTTAAGAATTATGAAATTTTGAGACCACTTGCACGGTGAGAGCAATGTTAGGATGAGTACCCAATATTGATAAAATAAACTGCAAGCCTGGGGATCACAGTATGAGGACTCTGTATGATGGTACTGAAAGTAGCTTAGGTAGAGTGGTGTAGATATAAACTGGTGGTATAACTAGGCTTCCAGTTGAGGGATCTACTACTCAACTGGACTAACTATATACTAGATTATATGGTCTGTGCACTTGGTCTGTGCGTACATGGAACTAGAACACATGATCTGTCTAATAATACTATCATGGAAGCCATGAACCAGTCAGATCCTATCAGTCACAAGATGAGATAATATGAAATCTTAACTAATTATACATTATCATATTATGTACATACATCAGGGAACCAACAGTCTCATGATAAGGTATGTTTATCACACATTTCAGCACCTTCAAGTGTCATTGTAGGGCATTGTAAGGATGACAAATGCACATTAGGGTCCATGAGAGTGGAGATCACTTTAAGGTCCATGAGGTGATAAAAATGAAGAATGGACTTGATGTAGGAATGTTGTGATAATCATGAGGTGTGTTGTTCTCAGGCTCATACAATCTCTATTCCCAACAACCAATGGAGCTCTCCCAAGTTGCTTATTTCAATCCTATGAGTGATATCCTGCTTGAAGGCAACAATGGCATCTCTGAAGCAGAGACAATTGTACAATCATCAACATAGACCAGCACTACCTATGATCAGAATGTTATGCACCTTGCAGTAAAACACAGCCTGATCTACATCATTTCACATTAATCACAGCTGTAAGTGACATTTAATTGATTACCTATTCTTTCATAAATTCTTCTGACTGGTTTAACTTTAGAGGCTCTTTAATATTGTTCCTTGTAGTTTTCTCATATTTTCCTGATAGTTAGTACACCCTCGAAAAACATTTCTAAGAAAGAGTAAATAATTAGTGCCCATTTGGAGTGAGCTGTCATTCAATTTTTAAACACCCCATATTTCAAAGTACCTAGCAGACATCAGGGATTTGGGAATGTCTACACCCACTATGTAGACTCCCTAGCCTTGATCTATAGTAAGTTTTTATACTAACTAGTAAATAGGGATCTCACGAAAGTAGGGTGTCTAGCCGAGTCTAACCGAGCTAGCTAGCTCTCCTAGATGGCTCTAAACAATATAGATGGCATACTTACTGATCTTCCCACTTTCCTGATGGAGCCCCCCCCCTTATCCTTTTCTCTTTGCATATCCCTCTGCTAGGTGAGTAGTTTTTCATCCTATATATCCTAGCTACCTAATATACTTTGGATATACCTCTGCTAGCCTTGTGTGAGGTCCACAGGCCCTGTTTGTGGTTGCCCTTACAACAGCTTCTCCATGATCTCTACTAATTTTTGATACCACTAATGACCTGACTGTTTCATCCGTGGAATGTTTTCAGAAGGTGAAAAACCTGCCCTTTGGACTCTGGAGTATTGTATCCTGGGACTGTTTCAAGATTATCTCTTCATCATTGAGTTCACCCTTCAGATGTGCACCCTCTATGTCAATCTGATGTAATTTGAGGTCAAGTTTAGCTGCTATTGCCAACACAGTTTAGATCAAGGCAAGCTTTGCTATGGGTGCAAATGTATTGAAATAATCAATACCAGATACTTGAGAGAACCCTTGCACTACCAAACAAGCCTTATACCTGATAACATTTCCAGCAGTGTCTTTTTTAGCATGGAAAACCCATTTTGATCTGATGATGCTGCACCTTCCAGAGGGTCAAGAAGCTCTCAGGTGCTTGAAGTCTGCAGTATTTATAACTCTTTGAGGATGACCTGTTCCCACAATGGCCAATCAGGGTGACACTTGGCCTCTGTCAATGAATGCTTCATAGCACAATGGATGAGGTGGACAGCAATAGCTCCAATTTGAGTGAGCAACCTGAAGCAATCACATTTGACAACTGCACTAGAAAACCAAGCCAACACATTCAAGACATTTTACAGGGCACTGGTGTAAGCACCCATTGGCAATCTGACCCCAAAATTACTGCTGGTGTCCAACTGCCCACAAGTAAACCACTGAGCAGTATTATTGAAGTCTTGAAAGGGGAAGGAATGGCCAATTGCATGATTTTAAGTGAGATGCAAGATGAACATGTGCTAGCTCTTGAAATCAGTGATGCCAAGGTGATTGAACTGTTGCATGCAAGTGTCAGTGGGGTTTTGTGCCCTTTGTCAAGGGCTGATTGTTGTCTCCTGTACAGGTTCTTTTTTGACTTGGGTCTTTCTCCAACAATGTTGCCTACTGGATCTTGGATGATGCATTTACCACCACTGAAGATTATGGTAAAGCCTTTTTGTCCAGTTGGCCAATGGATATCAATGTATATCCCACTTCAGGAGTGTACAGCACTTAAATAAGGTGCAATTGGAAGCATCAACACTGTTTGGTAAGGCCAGTATGTATAAGTTCTCCCATGCCAATGGCCTGAAAGCTCTCCTTATTTACCATGTGAAAAGCCTTTGGGGTAATATTGACAAAATTCAACAAATCATGATGGTATGGCATCATAGAACAAGAGCACCTAGAATAAACTAACTTGGTGCTTGTGTAGTCTCAGATTGCTCAACATTGGATATGGTTGCAACAACTACATTTGGTGTCATCAGCACTCCCTCCTCATAAGTGTTTCTCTAGCACATCAGAGTTTCAGGCATTATCTCACACATCTTGGTAATCATCACTAGGCTGATGCATTGTCCACAAGGTCATCTTCATGACAGGAGGAGTTGGAGATGGACCAAATATCTGGTATGCCATCATCACAAGGCATTCTGGTAAGTATCTCCAGGTTGAGCAAATTGTCACTTGACTCTGATATAGACTTGGTATCTGCAGCAAATATGCTCTCACTCTCAGAATCAGAGTCCACAGTGGCATTGGCAGAACTGCTGGCTTTCTTAGGTGAGTTGTCTGTTTTCTTCTCATCTTTCTTGGGTTTGGGACAGCCATCCTGTTTATGACCCTTCTCATTGCAGTTCCAGCACATGCAGTGGGATTTTCTTTGCTGTTTTTTGCCCTTCCCTTTGTCAGATGAACCTGCAAACAATGCCTCATCTTTCACATTGTCCTTTGGCTTTCCTGAACATCTGGCTTACAGCATTTTTTGGTGCTCAAAATCTTTGGAAATAAGCATGGTGAGCTTATCAGGTGAAATTGTCCCAGTTGAACTCCACATCCATGCTGTAGCTAACTGACTTGATGCAAAATTGTTAAGCTTGGGACTTATGGGCAGATATCCAGGGAATTTACCCATGGATGTTCTGGAAACAAATAGGACTTGGATTCAGCTTATGTGCTGCACCCTCACCCAATTATTGGGTCCAATTTCAGATGGAGGGGTATGAGAAACCTAGGGAGTGCAGGAATATGCAAAGTGATGGAGTCAGGTAACCCATGGGCTCTGGGAATACACTGGTGCAAAGAGCAGAAGAAAGCAGGTATCAAACTGGTAGGTAGATAGAGTGCTAAGTCAGTGCTAGGTTGATTTTCTGATCAGATCATGAGTGCAAACAGATCCTAGACTATACAGAACTAATGTTTATTGTACTATTAATCTGGTGAGACAATAAGATGAAAAGGTGAACAAGAATAATGCAGAGTTGACCCTACTGAGAATGAGGATCATGACAGAATAGGAACAAATACAGGGGATATAATAAACCAGATGTCAAACAGACTCAGGAACAGATCAGGGTGGGGATCTTCAAGTGTCTAGAGGGTCTGGGATATCTGGTTGGAGTCCAGTTGATGGGTCATCCTGTCAAAAGAAAGATAAGTGCTTATAAGGTAAGGTTAGGAGCCCAGCAGGTTTCCTGACGCTAACAGTACCCTCCCTTTGAGGCGAGGCTATGCATAATCTGTAAGAGTTGAGTCGTCCTGTCCATTTAAGGAAGTTTAATTAGTTAACTAAATATTAAAATTGAATAATTAACTAAATATTAAAATTGAATAATTAACTAAATATTAAAATTGAATAATTAACTAAATATTATAATGAACTAAAATAATTACAGTAATAAAATAATTATATCAGTTATTGGTTAGAACAAAGATTGGGAGGGCAGGTGGCAGATGGAAACACAGGCTCAGAATTCGTGTACAGTCTAGATTGTTGGAGGTAAGATAAATGAACGTTATAAGAAGATGGAGGTGGCTCCAGTTCAGGAGGGAGTGATGTGTAGAAGGGCTCGGCGGATGTGGGATGATAAGACGAAGAGGGTAAGGATAGGGATGGGAAAGGGAAATTTTCCTTTTCGGTGGATATTGCAACAGCTGGTGTTGGAAAGCCTCTCCCAGAAGCTTTGAGATTAATCTTCTTACCACCGGACACTTGTTTCTTCTCAGTTTGTAATTGATTCACGTTCTCTATAGCTATCTTCTTTTCTTCTAGTGCTGCTGCCAATTTGATTTTGATATTTGTGACCTCCTTGCGTATGTGATCAGCCATGTCCACTCATTCAATACGCAGAGAAGTCCGATGATTATTTGAGATGAACTGGTGTGTGAGTGTGTTTCGATGGTTTGTCAAGATGCAGTTTTCCGATGCCAATTGAAGTTCCCATGAAATCTGTTTATTGTATTCAAATGCACGGTAGTAATGAGATTAGATATCTGTGATAATTATAAATCATTCATGTAACTCACCTGTCAATTGCCTCTGCAAGTGGGATGTGGACACCTGTGGCACGATTTGTTGCTTGATGTGACTGTTCATTAAGATTTGTGTTGGTTGGTCCGAGATCCCAGTCAGCTGTGTATGGAACTTTTGAAAAATGGTGGCACAGTGCAGGGATGTACCATGGATATGCAAGCTTGTTCTGCCACCAGTCTGCAGAGACAAAATAAGTAATAATGGTGTAAGTGTTTTAGAAAAAGTGAATACCTCGGACTTTCGGTTGTTCATGCCCCAAGCACTAAGCTGTAAATTCATCCATCTTCTCCTGTGTCATGATATATTGAAAGTGGACAATGCGGTTGTAATCTTCATGTGAACAAACTGCCTTTAGAGGCTCACACTGGAGGCATCCCAAGGTTTTTGGAGTTGGAGAACCTTCTGAAAATCCTATGATTTGGCCAAATTCTTTAAGAGTTCTTTGAACTGATAAATTGTTTAAAATTGTTTAGTTTTAGTAGGATTTTCTAAAGTGGAAAATCATATCTGAAACCTTTAAATATTTTTATCAGGAAACATGAGGAAACGTCATTAGTTAGAGTTTCTTGATACAAAATTTTAAAGTTTTCAGATATAGTTTTCCACTTTGGAAAACCCTACTAAAATTTTAAAATTTTAAACAATATATCAGTTCAAACAATTCTTAGAAAATTTGGCCAAATATTAGGATTTTTGGAAGGTTTTCAAACTCCAAAAACCTTGGGATGCCTCCAGTGTCAACCCCTCTAGAAAGCCAATTAGACCAAAGTCACAAGAAAAGTAAAGATGTACCGTTGGCAATGTATGTCACTGGAGGCATCCCAAAATTTTTGGAGTTGGAAAACCTTCAGAAAATCTTGTTATTTGGCCAAATTTTCTAAGTGTTTTGTGAATCGAAAAACTCTTTGAAAATTCTGAGTTTTAGTAGGTTTTTCTGAGGCCAAAAATTGGATCTGAAAATTCTAAAAATTTGCATCAGGAAATTATGAGGAAATATTGTTGGAAATAGCCTATTCTTTATGGATTTTCTGAATAAGAAAACTTTTAGAAAACCCTGTATTTTGTTAGGATTTTTCCACCTAACAAAATCCTATGAAAACTGTAATAATGTGCCTAGGGAAATCAATTGAAAACCACATATTTCTACTTAATTTTGCCCCTGAGGGAATTCAGTGAAAACTATGGTTTTCTGCCTGAAAAAATCTTGAGCCAAGACAAAGTTTGTTTAATGTTTTGTCAAGGGGAAAACCATGAGGAAATTTACAATTTAATTATACATAAAATCATTGAATAATTATATATTTCAACAAAATTTTCCTTGGTCACAAACACTATTGAAATTCAAAAAATCTGTTTGTGAAATCATGAAGAAATTGATGATTTTCCATGAGTTTCTTAGAGGTTTTTCAAGGTGAGAAACCCTGAACTGATGTTTTGCAATTCAGCACGATTTGCAAATATTCAAAAGGATACAGTGCGATTCAGTGCGATTCGCAAATATTTGAAAAGATACAGTGTGATTCATTACAATTGGCAAGTGTTCAGGAATATTCAATGCGATTTGCAAGTTTTCAGGAGACTAGAGTGCGACTTTTTTAGACTTTTTGCAACTATTCTAGACTCTTTGTGATTGTTTGCAACTGTTTGCAACTCTTTTGGACTTTTTGCAACTCTTTTGGACTTTTTGCAATTCTTTTGGACTTTTTGTGACTCTTATAGACTCGTTACAACTGTTATAGACTCTTTGTCACTCATGTAGACTCTTTGCGACTTTTTGTGACTCGTTTAGATTCTTTGCAACTCTTTTAGACTCTTTGCGACTTTTTTAGACTCTTTGCGACTTTTTTAGACTCTTTGCGACTTTTTTAGACTCTTTGCGACTTTTTTAGACTCTTTGCGACTTACTCCCACTGGAGGCATCCCAAGGTTTTTGGAGTTTGAAAACCTTCCAAAAATCCTAATATTTGGCCAAAATTTCTAAGAATTGTTTGAACTGATATATTGTTTAAAAATTTTAAGTTTTAGTAGAATTTTCCAAAGTGGAAAACTATATCTGAAAACTTTAAAAAATTTGTATCAAGAAACTCTAACTAATGGTGTTTCCTCAGATTTCCTGATACAAATATTTGAAAGTTTTCAGATATGATTTTCCACTTTAGAAAATCCTACTAAAACTAAACAATTTTAAACAATTTATCAGTTCAAAGAACTCTTAAAGAATTTGGCCAAATCATAGGATTTTCAGAAGGTTCTCCAACTCCAAAAACCTTGGGATGCCTCCAGTGTGAGCCTCTAAAGGCAGTTTGTTCACATGAAGATTACAACCACATTGTCCACTTTCAATATATCATGACACAGGAGAAGATGGATGAATTTACAGCTTGGTGCTTGGGGCATGAACAACCGAAAGTCCGAGGTATTTACTTTTTCTAAAACACTTACACCATTATTACTTATTTTGTCTCTGCAGACTGGTGGCAGAACAAGCTTGCATATCCATGGTACATCCCTGCACTGTGCCGCCATTTTTCATAAATTCCATTAGCTGACTGGGATCTGGAACCAACCAACACAAATCTTAATGAGCAGTCACATCAAGCAACAAATCATGCAACAGGTATCCATATCCCACTTGCAGAGGCAATTGACAGGTGAGTTACACAATCTGTATAATCATCATGAATATCTAATCTCATTACTACAGTGCATTTGAATATGATAAACAGATTGCAAGGAAACTTCAATTGGCATCAGAAAACTGCATTTTGAAGAATCATCAAAACACACTAACACACCATTTCACCTCAAATAATCATCAGACTTCTCTACATATTGAACAAGTGGAGGCTGATCACATATGCAAGGAGGTCACTGATCTTGAATTGAAATTGGCAGCAGCATTAGAAGAAAAGAAGATAGCAATAGAGAATGTGAATCAATCACAAACTGAGAAGAAACAAGTGTCCAGTGGTAAGAGGATTAATCTCAAAGCTTCTGGGAGAGGCTTGCCAACACCAGTTG
Organism: Hysterangium stoloniferum; assembly: GCA_015178975.1. Classification (NCBI taxonomy): domain Eukaryota; kingdom Fungi; phylum Basidiomycota; class Agaricomycetes; order Hysterangiales; family Hysterangiaceae; genus Hysterangium; species Hysterangium stoloniferum. The sequence continues at coordinate 258,004 of WHVD01000046.1, forward strand.
TTGCAATATCCACCAAAAAGGAATATTTCTCCTACCCATCCCTATGGAGGATAGTTACAATTTATTGAATATACAACATTTTATGGAAAAGTCCTCATATTGTTAAGTGAGACTATTTCCTCCAGCTATGACTACATGTTTTAGGAGTCTATATTTCATTACCCCAAAATTTCATCTTTAAGACTTGTATACTCTTTTAAAATATGCACAAATGTCATGGTTAAACAGGATTATTTGGATGACAACTTAATCTTTGGGATAAGATGCATTTTCTTATATATATGCAAAACTTTCAAATATAGTTCATATAATTCAAATTTATTTTATTTAGAAACTTAACCAGAACTATCTGGCCTACCAATCCATGTTGTGGAATTTACCCCCAAAGGATAATCTACATATGATTGTTTGACTATCTTTTATCAGATTGCAAGATAAATATTAATATTTCCCCATTCTCCAGAGTGTCACTTGATGGATTTAATTTGATGAAATATTGATTCTACAGCAAAGAAAAGAAAAGAAAATATATATATATATACTTGAGTAGATATATAACTTTTAACTTTTTTGGTTATCTTCCTATCCTTACCCTCTTCATCCCATCATCCCACATCCAAGCCCTTCTACACACCACTCCCTCCTGAACTGGAGCCACCTCCATCTTCTTATAATGTTCATTTATCTTACTTCCAATCTAGACTGTGCACCAATTCCAAGCCTGTGTTTCCACCTGCCACCTGCCCTCCCAATCTTGGTTCTAACCAATAGCCATTTTTATTTTTTTGTAATATTTAGTTACTGTAATTATTTTAGTTCTTTTTTAATATTTAGTTAATTATTGAAACTTCCTTAAATGGACAGGACAACTTGACTCTTTGTAGGACCGGGAAATCCACTGGGACCCAGGACTCATCTTATAAGTATTTGACTCTCTATGTATATCACAAACTAACCACTGGACTCTGCCTGGATAACCTGGACTCCATTCTGTATGTGTCAAACACTCTGGATTGTATGAACAATGCATTGGACCCCACCTGGACATTCTGGATCCCCTTGTTCCCAATCCATCTTTGCCTGTTTGTCATCTGGTTCAGTTACCACTATGTTTCCCTATTTGCTTTACATCTGGTTTATTGTGTTATTGTACTCTTGATATGTCTTTTTGTATGTCTAAATTAGTAGTACAATAATCTACTAGTCTATATAGTCCAGTAGCTAATTGTACATAGGATCCAATCAGAAAATCAACTTAGTTTCTACTTGTCTCTTGTACCTTGCATATTCTCAGAACCCATGGGTTTCCCATCCACTCCTGTTTGAAGTTGGACAATGCGATCTGTGAAGGTGCAGCACATAAGCTGAAGCTGAGTCCTTTCCCAGAATTTCTGCAGGTTTCCCCAGAGACCCACCTGTGAGCCCCACACTTAACACTCTTACAGATTATGTGCAGCCTCCCAGAATGCTAAGGGTCAAGAGGATATGTGTTAAGAGTTGTGTGTGGAGCTTATTGGAGGGTTTCCGGAGAAACCTGTGGGAAAGCCAGTAGGACTTGGCTTCAGCTTATAGGCTGCACCCTCACAAGATCATGTTGTCCAATTTCAGATGGGCAGACAGGAAGTCCGGGGAGTCTGGAGGGGTTTGTGGGTTGAGAGGTCGGGGAGTTGACTGCAGGAATCCCATGGAAGTCGAGGGCTCTGGCAGAGATGAGTTGGGGCTCGAGATAGATAGGTCAGGGGTCAAGTGATAGGGCTCTGACAAGGTAAAGCAGTGTGTTTCAAAGAGGAGATTTAGAGCAGAAAATGTACTTGAGGTTACTGGGGAGAATCTAAGCTGATTTTCTGACTGGATTGTATTGTATGTACAACATCTTCCAGACTATATAGACTGTGGAATGTATAACATACCAAATCCAGTAATAATGAAAACTAAACTAGCAAACATGAAATGAGATAAGTAAACACCAAACTTGGTGTTAGGAATGGAATGGAGTGGAGTGGAGTCCAAATTGTGACAGGTCGTTAAACCATAATGGGAATGGGGTGGGAGTGGAGTCCAAAACGTGACAGGTCATTTTACCATAATGGGAATGGGGCTCAGTTAGAGGGCTGTCAGGTTTTCCGAGTGGGGTCTAGTGACTGGTGCGTGGGACAGAGTCAGAGATAGACAGGAGCAGATTCCAGTGGGTATTCCAGTGACTGATACATGAAGTAATGAAGGTCAAGCATGGACAGGTCTGATGTCCAGAGTCCAGTGGGTATTCCAGTAACCCGATAATTGGTGCATGTAGGGTGTGGGTGCATATAAGTTTGTGCTTGGAGTCTGGTGGGTTTTCCAGTCGTAACAATATGAACTTCAGCTGGTCAAAGGACTCCTTATCAAAGATTAAGTAAAGAGTAGGGGAACCTAAGTCAATATTTGAACTAAGGAACTGTAGAGCACAAGATGAGAGTTTTATATTATACTAAAGTGACACAGGTGATCAGGAGGCCAATCACAGAGGTAAGAAGACAGATAGATCAAAGGAAGCAAAGCAATGGAACAGAGGAATAAAGGGAACTAAATGCAAGGTAATAGAATTATACTGTACTAAGGGGTTTTGAGGTGGCAAATGATGTGTATATGTAGAGTGGATGGTGGGAGAGTGTTAGGATGGGAGTGGAATGGAATGACTAAAAGGGTAATCTATAGTATGTAAATGGTGTCAGGGTGCCACTGGCAGTGCTACCATGGTCAGGGGTATCAATTTCTAAATGCCAGAGGATTGCCAGAGTGCAAACCAGTTGCAGAGGCCCAAAAGTAAGAATCCTAATAGCCCTCCCCCATTTCCAGCATTTTAAAGCTTTCTACCCATCCTCCAAAATATCCATATATTGATCAGTACCCATTGTCCCCAAACCTCTACTAACCTTCCCCACACCATTCCATCCCATTGTTATGACCCGTTCCCGGATGTTTCAATATCCGACTTCCGATCTCCAACTACGGAACATCATAGTTACCGTATCTTCTGCATTCTTCCCTTGTTCCGCATTTGGTAATTTGTCTGTTGACAAGTATTCACTCATTTGTCTGTTATATTCCTGTTTCAGAATATTGTCTCCCCAATATGTCTTATTGTATTCCCATTTAAGAATACTTCCATTTCTGTCTTATTATGGTCTCAGTTTGTAGTACAATAAAGAGAAGACTTATATTAGTTTCCGCGAATTTGTACTTTACCTTAGATCTGATATCGACTTAGTTTCTTATTCCTTCTTCCGTCTTTCTGTATGCTCAATATTCGGAACTCTTCGGAACTCTGAATATCCGTATCTTCCATTGTAAGTCTCACTTGTGAAATTAAGGACTTTGAGTGTTTGTGTAGAGGTGCAGCACATAAGCTGAAGCCCCTGACCCTATCTGATAGTTCCCGACTTTCCGGTGACTCTCTGATAGTTCTGGAATAAGTTCCTGACACGGTACTGAACAGTATATTAGATCTCAACTCTGCAACTCGCTCATCATGGGTCCCAAATGCAAAGCTGCCGAAGGACCATCCCAACTTCAATCCCCATTGCAACTTTATACCACCCAACCCGAAACCCCAATTCAGCCGACAACATCAGCTTCTGTCGAAGAGGTTACCGAGGAAGTTACCAAGGTAACGAAGGATCCCAACATTCCCCACACTTCCAACAACGAAGCAGAAGATCAGCCGGAGACATCGAAAAAGAAGTCTTCCGATGAACCAACTGAAATGTTGTTTATCAACTCCATTGTGAAATTCACTGATTATTTGAAATCCGCTGAGGATAGTAAAGAATCATCCCGCACTGGAGTCAAACAACCCGAACCATTTACCGGCAAGGATCTGAAAAAATTGAAGAATTTCCTTCTCCAATGCCGTTTCAGTTTCCGTGATCGACCTGCTGCATTTAAATCTGACAGTCAAAAAGTCAATTTTGCGCTCTCTTATCTCAAGGATACCACTCAGGATTGGTTCGAACCCGGACTATCTGGAATATCCAATGAGACACCTGTATGGCTTGATGACTGGGACACTTTTGTGGAAGAACTGGAAACTAATTTTGGACCTTACGATCAATCCGGTGAAGCGGAAAATGAATTAATGACGCTTAAGATGAAGGACAATCAATGAGTTTCCAATTATCTCGTCAAGTTCAATACCCTCGCCACATGATGTGCATGGGATGATTCCACCCTCAGGCACCATTTCTATATGGGACTTCCATCATGCCTTAAAGACGAGATCTGCAAAGATGGGAAGCCGAAAACTCTCCAACTCATGTGGATTAAAGCTCAGACATCTGATGCCCATTATTGGGAACAAAAAGCCGAGGTCTCTCGAGAAAACCCATCGGAACGTTCTCAGAACAACAAGGTGTCGTCTAGCAAGTCTTCCAGCAACAACTCAGGCAATAACACCGGCAACTCTGGCACTAATACTGGCAAATCAAACTCCGACCGGAAAAAAGACAAGAAATCCAACAAGGATAAACAGTCAACTTCCAACAAACCCGACATTTCCCATTTGTTGGGCACCGACGGTAAACTCACCCCAAAGGAGAAACAACGATGTATGGACAATGACCTCTCCCTTTTCTGTGGGAAAGGCGGACACAAGGTTTCCGACTGTACTGTTAAATCTAACTCTTCCAAGGCCTGTGTGGCAACTTCCACTACGACTACAACATCTATGGAAAAACCTGTCACAGAGTCGAAAAAAGAGTAAGCAACCCTCTGGAATCTGCACGGACAGAGGGTTGCATTGACTCTCTCCATGTTTCCGAGATTATCCGTCTCAATGCATCCGCTCTCTCTAATCCTGATTGATTATTTGTAAAACTCGTCTCTGACCTTCTTGGAAATTTAGTGTTCCAAGCTCTGATAGATTATGGCTCGACGCACTGTTTTGTAGATACCACCTTTGCCACGAAACATAATCTGAAACCCCATTCTGTTCCCACAATTTCTTTGCATTTGTTTGATGGCACTAGCAATATGGCAATTAGCCAAGCCTGCGACATGTCTATCTGGTTCCCTTGTGGAACATCCTAGACGGTTACCTTTTTCGTAACACAGTTGGACTCTAGCTGTTCGGTAGTTCTTGGATATAACTGGCTCACCTGATATATGCAATCCGTTGATTGACTGGGTATTGGGCAGTATTAATTTCCGAATTCCCGACACTTCAGTTCCTCCTGCAACATCTCTTCCGGCCAACGCCTTTTTGGCATCAACGGCATCTCCGGCTTCTATCAAAACCTCCACGCCTCCAAAAATCTCTCTCATCAATGCTTCGGCATTTGTTAGGGTGAGTAAACTGCATGGTTCACAGTGTTTTTCGATCAGCTTAAAAGTTGATGAAGCATCTGGATGTTTTGTGACCCCAGAATTATCCGAGCTAAAAGCCGACCTGGAAGGAGTTCCTGAAAAATACCATGATTTCGCAGACATTTTCAGTAAGCAAAAAGCTGACCAGCTTGCACCACACAGGCCCTACGACTTAAAAAATCAATATTGAGCCCAGTTCAAACCTCCATTAGGACCTATTTAACCATTATCCCAATCAGAACTTTCATCTATTCAGGAGTTCCTGGATGAACATCTGTCGATAGGTTTTATCCGTCCCTCAAAGTCTCTGTACAGAGCACCCATCCTTTTCGTCAGAAAGAAGGATGGCTCCCTTCAACTCTGCGTCGATTTCAGAGGATTAAATTCCATCACACGGAAAGATAAGTATCCACTTCCACTCGTTACCAATTTACTCGATGCCCCACAAAAAGCTCAGATCTACACCAAAATAGACCTCAAACACGCCTATCATTTGGTCTGAATTGCCGAGGGCGATGAATGGAAAACTGCTTTTCGGACTCGCTATGGATCCTTTGAATGGTTGGTTATGCTGTTCGGCCTTACCAATGCCCCTTCCGCCTTTCAACGTTTTGTTAATGATATATTTTCCGACATGCTTGACATATGTGTTATAGTCTATCTGGACAACATTTTGGTATTTTCCGAGGATCCTGCTCTTCATGATGAACAAGTCCATGAAGTTTTCCGAAGACTCCGCAAAAAAGGTCTTTTTGCCAAACATAAAAAATGTTACTTTGATGTGGATTCTATTGAATACTTAGGTTTCATTATCAGACCTGAGGGTCTCTGTATGGATGAAACCAAAGTTCAAGTTGTCTGTGATTGGCCCGAACCACAGAAAGTCAAGGATATTCAGTCATTTTTAGGTTTCACCAATTTTTACCATCATTTTATTTGGAATTACTTGGATATTACAATACCACTTACCCATCTCACCCATAAAGCTCAACCATGGGTCTTTGATGACAAATGCTGCTCTGCTTTCCAGACTTTGCAAAATGCTTTCACTTCTGCCCCGATTCTTTCCCATTGGAAACCTGATGTTCCGATTATGCAATTGCTGTGATTCTTTCCATTCAAGATTCTGATGGTCACATTCATCTGGTCACATTCCTTTCTCGGACACTGAAAGTGTCCGAACTCAACTACGATGTTCATGATAAGCAACTTTTGCCAATTTTGAAGCTTTCAAACATTGGCGCCATTATCTCGAAGGTTCTGCAACTCCCGTTGTTGTTACCGATCACAAAAATCTTGAATATTTTTCTACCACTAAACTTTTAACCCACTGGCAAGCCCACTGGTCTGAATTCCTTTCCGCTTTCAACATGATTATCCATTTCTGACCCGGACGCCTTGGTGGAAAACCAGATGCCATGACTCGACAATAGGATGTCTATCCTAAAGAGGGGGAAAGTAACTACGCCGTTGTTAATCTGCATAACTTGAAACTGGTTTTTACAACACAACAACTTTCCACATCTATTCAAGCAACTTCCCTTCACTATCCAATTATGCGTAGCATTATGATTATGGACATTGAGCAATTACATTAAGATATCCTTTCTGCACTCACTTCCGATGTGGCTCTCAAGCCACATCTAGAAATTCCTGATAATCACAAGACTCTCAAGGTTTTATCCATCTCGATGGATGTATCTACATTCCAGATTCCAACAATCTCCGACTCCATGTACTTCAGTACAAACATGATCATCCAATCTCTGGACATTACAGCATTAACAATACTCTTGGTCTAATCCGTAGAGAATATACTTGGCCCAACCTCTGAGATTTTGCAACCCAGTTCTGTAAGTCATGCACCACCTGCTTATGCTCTAAAACCCAGAGGCATAAGCCGTACGGCCTTCTCAAGCAACTCCCAATACCAGAAAAACCCTGGAACTCAATTTCCATGGATTTTATCAAGCAACTTCCGATGTCTGAAGGCTTTACATCCATTCTAGTTGTTGTGGATCGATTCTCGAAACAAGGCATTTTCATACCTACTCATGATACAATCACGTCCTTACAATTAGCGGAACTTTTCATTATTCACATATTTTCCAAACATGGTGTTCCATCTCATGTAACTTCCAATTGAGGCTCCAAGTTTGTCTCCCATTTCTTCCAGGCCCTCGGAAAAGCCCTCAACATGAAACTACACTTCACCTCGGGATATCACCCGGAAGGTGATGGACAAACGGAACGTGTTAATCAAACATTGGAACAATACCTCCACATCTATTGCAATTATCAACAGGACAACTGGAAATCCCTTCTTCTGATCGCGGAATTCACCTACAATAACTCTCCGAATGCAACTACCGGCGTATCTCCTTTTTTTGCTAACAAAGGCTATAATCCGAATCTCACAGTACATTCCGAACGAGATTTGGCTTCTGTCCGTGCTCAAGAATTTATTACTGACCTCGATGAATTACATCAAGAACTTCAGAAAGCTATTTCTTCCGCACAGGAATATTACCAACATTCCATGGACAAAAACAGGATCCCGCCTCCTAATTTTAAAATTGGTGATCAGGTTTTTGTAAAAGCTCAATTCTTCCATACCACCCGTCCTTCTAAAAAACTCGCTGAGAAATTCTTAGGCCCTTTTGAAATTATAGCACAAGCTGGTTCACTTTCATGGACTCTCCGACTTCCCGATAGTATGTGAGCAGTCCACCCCATCTTCCACATTTCCATGTTAGAACCATGTGTTCCTAATAAAATCCCGGAACGTATTCAACCTCCGTCCCCTCCAGTCATCATTGACGGAGAGCCCGAATTTGAAGTTTCCGAAATTTTGGATTCTAAAATCAATAATCGCCGACATACTTGTAAATTGCTCTATTTAGTCAAATGGGGAGGTTATGAAGGTACCAATGAGGAAACTTCATGGATATTGGCCACAGAACTTGGACACACTATGGAAATTGTTACTGACTTCCACACAGCTTATCCGAGCAAACCCGGACCTTTATCATCACTCTGGCCTTTTTCCGTTTCCTTTCTGTTCAGTTTCCGTTACTTCCAATATCACTCTCGTTCTTGAAATCATACAAGTTAAAAATATATTTGCGACTATTCCAATGTCTCTGACACCCCAAATCCTCCTTCCACTTCAACTCCTGTATCATCCGCAATCTCCATACTTTCCACCATATCCTGTACCTCTTCATCTTCACTTTCCGGCCCTTTCCCCAACTCCCATCTTTTCTCGACACACTCTGCCAACGGGTCATGTGGTTGTTCCCTTGCCTTATCGGAAAACCTCTCGGAAACTGCAATTACACTGATGCTAACCATTACCTTCTCCAGAAACTCATTTTGCCTCCAGAAATTCCGGGTCAACGAACAGAAACCCTTTTCTTGGATATCATTGTGGTGATCCAGTGCATCCCACATTTTCATAAGTTCCGTTCCAATAAAAACCAATGCGTCAACGGTGTCCTTGAGGAGTTCGACGCCCATACTATCTGTGTTCAGCACCTCAGTTCCTGCCATTTTGGCCACTCCTGAACTTTCCACATTGTTAGTTTTCTGAGCCTTCTCACCTTTCGGAACCCTCTTCACAGTGAGTGTGCACAGAAGTTTGAGGACCGCGCAGGGATAGCAAGTTCCACCCCATTTTACCTTTTGTTTCCAGCATGTCATATTCTGAATTGAACATCGATAACATGGAATGTCGTGGACGACTTCCATCCATTCCGGAGCTTTGACCTTTTGCTTCTGTATTCGGAAGTTAATCAACTACCGACCTCTTGCAAATGGTAATTACTTTAGGACTTGAAGGCCCAGCCTCTCCCTCTACCTCCACCTCCACGGCTTTTTGCTGTACCCAATAGTTATCGGATGGAACTACGGAAACCTATGGTTTGGACTTACCTTTCCTTCCCTTATCTCCTTACGTTTTTCCACCGCCTCAGACTCCCGCTGTAGTTTTTCCGCCTCTTCTTTCTTCTTCTGAACCTCCGCCACCTTCCATATCCACACCTCCTTTTCCACCTTCACTCGCTCCAACTCCCGTTTTTCTGCCTCTTCCGCCGCTTTCAACTCTCGCATCAAAACCTTTTCCTCCTCCTCTTGTCGCCGCTTCAGCTCCTCCATCCTCTGTCGTTTTTGTTGAAGTTCTGCGACCTTCGACATTTTTTGAAGTACAGCAATTTCGGCGTCTGAATCTTCCGGGGTAGTGTTGAACAACGGTTGACGAATCAACATGCAAGTTGTGGATAAAGAAACAAAAACATTAATTTGAATATTTGGAGGTTTTTATACTCAGGACAGCAGCCGAAACTCTCACCTCCATAATTGCGTAAATTTCACGACACATAACAATTAGCCGTCACTTCAATCACTCAGTACCTAATCGCCTCTATGGGATTTTGGCCTAACAGGGGGGTACTGTTATGACCCGTTCCCAGATGTTTCAATATCCAACTTCCAATCTCTGACTATGGAACATCATAGTTACTGTATCTTCCACATTCTTCCCTTGTTCCACATTTGGTAATTTGTCTGTTGACAAGTATTCACTCATTTGTCTGTTATGTTCCCATTTTGAAATATTGTCTCCCTGATATGTCTTATTGTATTCCCGTTTAAGAATACTTCCATTTCCATCTTATTATGGTCTCAGTTTGTAGTACAATGACGAGAAGACTTATATTAGTTTCCACAAATTTGTACTTTACCTTAGATCTGATATCGACTTAGTTTCTTATTCCTTCTTCCATCTTTCTGTACACTCAATATTCGGAACTCTTCGGAACTCTGAATATCCGTATCTTCCATTGTAAGTCTCACTTCTGAAATTAAGGACTTTGAGTGTTTGCATAGAGGTGCAGCACATAAGCTGAAGCCAATGTCCTGACCCTATCCCATAGTTCCCAACTTTCCGGTGACTCTCCAATAGTTCTGGAATACGTTCCTGACACGGTACTTAACAACCTCCTTCAATAGCAATTTTCAAGTTGTATAATCTATGAGGTGCAAGCTGATCAGCTTTTTGCTTACTACAAACATCTGCAAAATCATGATATTTTTTTGGGACACCTTCTAGGTCCACAATAGGTTCAGACACTGGGGTTGCTAAACATCCAGTGGTTTTGTCAATCTTTAGGCCAATGGAAAATGCTCAGGATCCTTCCAGCTTGGTTGCTCTAATAAATGCTGTGGCATTAATAAGAGAGATGTAAGGAGATTCCTTTGAGCTTGGATTTGCCACAGGGGCCACATTTGCCTCAGGGACCAAAGTAGATGGAACAGTCATGTTGGATGCTGTGGTTGTCCAGAACATGATACTGCTCAATACCCAGTCAATCAACAGATTGAATCTGGTGAGCCAGTTGTGTCCTAGGACTACTGAGCAACTCAAGTCCAACTGTGTTACATAGAAAGTAACTGTCTGAAAAGTTCCACATGGAAACCGGAGTTGGAGATTGCATGCTTGGTAAATTATAGAGTTTGAGGTACCATCAAAAAGTCAGAGGGTGATTGGGTCTACAGAATGGGTTTTAATTTGTTGTTTTCAGAAAAGTTTGTATCTATAAAACAATGGGTTGAGCCAGAATCTACAAGAGCTCGAAAAATGAGGATCCCAAGGGGTTCTGATGTAAGATCTATGAACAGAGAATTGGAATCATAAAGAGTGGATGCATTAAGTCAGAAAGTCTCTGGTGTGCAGAGAGATTCAACACAACTCCCTATTGTTACGATTGGAAAATCTGCTGGACTATACACACCCACACCCTATACACACCCACACCCTATACACACCCACACCCTATACACACCCACACCCTATACACACCCACACCCTATACACACCCACACCCTATACACACCCACACCCTATACACACCCACACCCTATACACACCCATTGTCAGTTTACCAGAATTCCTGCTGGACTCCGTACATCAGACTTGTCTACATTCGACTTCGTTACATTGTGTATCAGTCACCGGAATACCCACCGGACTCCATCCCTGTCTATGTCCGACCTCGTCCCACACATCAGTCACTGGACCCCACTTGGAAAACCCATCATCCCTCTAACAGAGCCCCGTTCCCATTTTAGTCAAATGACCTGTCACGATTTGGACTCCACTCCTGCTCCATTTCCCGTTATGGTTTATGATTTGTCACAATTCGGACTCTGCTCCATTCCGTCCCGTTCCTAACACCAAATTTGGTGTTTACTATTCCCATTTTATGTTTTGCTAGTTTCATTTCATTATTACTGGATTTGGTATGTCATTCATTCCACTGTCTATATAGTCTGGCAGATGTTGTACATAGAATCCAGTCAGAAAATTGGCTTAGATTCCCCCCAGTAATCTAATACATTTTCCACTCTAAACTCCTACTTGAATCACACTGCTCATGCTAGTCAGAGCCAACAGGCTCTGGCACATCTATCTCTCCTATCTATCTCAACTCAAGACCTCTCAACCCACGACCTCCGACCTATGACCCCTTGACCCACGAACCCCACCTGGACTCCCCAGGATTCCCGTCCACCTGTCTGAAATTGGACAACATGATCTCACGAGGGTGCAGCCTATAAGCTGAAGCCAAGTCCTACCAGATATTCCACAGGTTTCTCTGGAAACCCACCGTGTATGTACCCTAACACCAATGGTAGTATGGCAGAGGATTGCCATGCTATTTCTGGCTACATGTTTATAGATGTTACATAGATGGTGGCACCATATCATGGAGTGAAAAGTGACAAGAAATTGTGTCACTGTCAACAATGGAGAGCAAGTATGTGGCTGTAACCCATGCATCCAAAGAAGTACTTTGGCCATGCTCACTGCTCAACTGTTTGGACCCAACAATGCACCCACAACTTCATTTTTGGACAATCAGTCAGCAATCACACTCACAAAGAATCATCAGTATCACAATTGCACAAATATATTGACATACATTTCCACTTCATCCATTGGATTATTGAAAATGGTTCAGTTCACCTCATTTATTGCTGTTGGAATGTACATCATAGACAACAGAGTCCAAAGACCACATCTATTTTTAGGACAACAAAGGAATCACGTCACTTGACCAACTTCCCTTTGTTGCACCCTTTTCTTTGTTCTGCTGCTTATTGTTCTAACTATCTCATTGTTCTACCAAAGATATATAAGCAATAGATAATAGTTTACTTTACCTCAGTCCGTTATACTTCTTATATGAGACTGAGGTAAGCTTTCTGTTAGTATACATGGTATGCTTTATTCATGTATTTTATAGATGTTTTAGGGTCTTGATTTCTAACAATTGCTCAACTGGTGACATGGTTGCTGATACACTCACTAAGCCACTCCCTTCCACTAAAGTCAAGCACCTTGCTTCCGAATTGAGACTAGTGTTGGATTATCAAGCACATTATAGTCCAAGAGCTATTGCAGAGTCAAGAACAATGTCCTTAATCTTCCTTGTTCTTTTGTGCACTATTTCTTTTGTTACCAAATTCTCTTTTGTTCCTAGATAGTGAAAAAAACAACCCATCCTAGCTAGCTTCACCTCAGCTGTTTGGCATCTACCGTGCAAATAATGGATGAGATACTTGCTATTGATTATTATTTAATTTCTTTACTTATTGCATTTATCTAGTTATTATTTTGTATCTAGGTAAATCAATATACATATAGCTATTTGGCATCTACTGTAAAAATATTGAGCTATTATTTTGTATCAAGCACACTTATTTCTCACAACATTTTCAACAATTTTATTCGTGGGACTGCCGATACCGTACCCCTTAAGTTTATGAAAATCATGCCTTCAATTCTTGGATTTTTGAAGAACCCAAGTATTTGGTCACCCGAACTCGGTGTTTTGTGGGGTCACGCCGAACGGCATTTAGGAAATTGTAGAAAGCTAGAATGGAGTAAGGCTATTGATTAAATTGTTGACTACTTGAATGTTTAATAAATATTAATTATTGTGTACCAGTCATTACTAGAACCACTCGTCAAGCATGGTCCTCTATTTACGTCCATTTGCTTCTTCAACTGTTTGCACACTTGGATCAATACTTTTTGCCAATCTCGCATATTTAGTGACAATATCACTTATATAACCAACCATGTAGAGTTAACGTAGACAATAGCTACTACATAGCAGATGCACTGAATGCCCGCCCATAACTTGATTCACATACAAGGTATTAGAAACTGTAACGTTCAAAGAGAGATGGGGGAGCAGCCAATGTTGATCTATTATTATAGTAACATAAAAATCTTAAAACAGAATCATGTAATAAAAGAACTCACAAGTCCGTTAAACTCGTTGCCAGTGCAGCAGACGGGTTGTTGGGCACAGTTGACACCAGCACTGTCGAAATAATTATTGGTTAAATAATAGTAATAAAGGGAGTAACTGCTAAAAGACAGACACAATATCGAGGCATCCTATTCCAACGATACCTGTGATTCCGTTAAGGAGCCCGGAGAGGACGCCAAGGGCATGGATGACATCGTAGCTGGAGGCGTCACCAACAGTGGTGCAGCACTGGGGAACTCCTACAATATTTCGAGGCAAATATGAGATTAAATACAGTCTGGATATTTAATTGGGCTTACCGGTGTCGCACTGGGATTCTGGGGGGTTGGGGGCGGCGACAGCGAGGATACTGAAGAATCCAAGGGCAACGATGGATTTAGCGAACATGTTGACTGTGAGTGTGAGCGAAGGAAAGTAGCTGAGTAGTTCAGTGAATGTTATTGAACTGCAGAAACAAGGTGCAGAGGTAGCTCTTTATAGGTTCCAAATCCTGTACAGCTATCCGGTTTTTCACCCCTTTTTCGTGATTTACTTGATTTAGTTTCTTTTCCATATTGCATGTGTGCACTCCGGCGTAACATTTAACATGCAGCTCGTCACGAGGAAGAGTACCTGAGTAAGGAACAAACGACCTTTGACAGCCACGGATGCGTCTGTCTTCGCATAACGATAGAACCGAATAACGAATTGAGGATTAGGCTCAAAAGGATATAGAAGCCGACAAGTTCAACAAGCCATAGAGGCATTATTGCCTGTATTGGGTCATGACAGTACTGCATAATATTTAGCATAAAACTAGTCCTGCTCACATGTTTATGGAAATTTGATTTCGCCAAGAAACTCCCTTATACTTGAGAGAGACAAGATCAGCGGCTATTCTGAAATCAGAATAAGGAGAAGCCTTTCAGGTCAGGAGATCGGATAATGTACTTCGAGAGGTCAGCCTGCATCGCGACAATATAATATAGAAGTTCGGTAAAACAACACTGAAATAATACCGTTGCCGGAAAACATGTGTTGCCATGTCCAAATACTGGTCCAGGTTGCCGGAGAAACATCATTTGTGTCCTGGTCTGCTTTTTGTACCCGAATCACACGACTATTATTGGATTTCGTTCCCCAAGTAATCAACAGCTAATGCCTGGATCCACAAGTAAAATGTATTTCAAAACGTGGGGCAATTTTCCTAGGTGGCGACGAATTGATTGACTTGTGTACATTCTCTGTCGCTCTTCGACTAAACAAAGACGATCTAGGAAATTATGACCGCTTGACGCCTTTCCGACGTTTATGGAAGGACTTACACTAGTCATTGTGAATCCAGTCTGGAGGTGTGGGTACTAGTCAATGATATTATTAGAATATGGTCGCGGCACCTTGTTCTAGACGACACTTGGCTATGTGGTCGGCTCCGAAGATTTGATGCTGGCACTGTCAATTGAATTCGTTACATAATAATGGTGATTGTGCCGTTGAGGCACAGAACCGAAGAAGTATGCAACTGACAGATTCTGTGAAGAGAGCCATCAGCCGTTGCATACTTAAATCTTCTCCGTGTGAGTGGCCATCAGTGTCAACCAATCCAGTTCTTCCCGTATGGTGTTTTATTGGTGTTTTCTTTAGCGGCACGGGACAATAAGGCCAACCCGGCAATCGGGCGTTGCCTGGTACCTTCTTGCGGGTCGAGTCCAACATAACTTTGTTACTTGCTTCACTGCTGTAAGAATTATTATCAGGGCATGTGACCATATTTGCGCGTTAATCATGGGGCGAAATAATCGACCGATTACTGTACCAGTTGCGCATATTAGGCTTGCGATGTTCAGAGAATGGGGACGGGGAGACAGTATTGCTTTTATCTCTGGAACTCACATTTTGAACAATTTTGTCCGTGGGACTGCCGATACCGTACCCCTTATGTAAGTTTATGAAAATCATGCCTTCAATTCTTGGATTTTTAAAGAACCCAAGTACTTGGTCACCCGAGCTCGGGGTCATGCCGAACGGCATTTAGGACATTGTAGAAAGTTAGAATTGAGTAAGGCTACCGATTAAATTGTTCACTCCTTGTGTTAGATTGTGTAATGCTAGCACCGTTTCCCAGGGTCAGGTGGTAATATCTTTGCTATATGCAGAAGCCCTGGGTTCAATTCCCAGTCTGCCCATTTATTTTTCTACTTGTTTAACAGGTTATGGGCCCTGCCGTGTGCTATAGGGCATAGTCTCTGTGTGTAGAGTGAACTACTATATTTTTGTATGGTATAGTCAACAAGTCTGGACAAAAGAGCCAGAGAGGACCTATATTTGCATATAATGTTGTTGAGTGCTAGCATGTTTCCCAGGGTCAGGTAGTGTAATTGATAACACCCTTGCTATATATGCAGAAGCCCTGGATTCAATTCCCAGTCTCACTATTCATTTCTACACATTTAACACCTTGAATGTTTAATAACTATTAACTATTGGTGTATCAGTCATGACCACTCGCGAGCATGGTCCTATATTAACGTCCATTTTCTTTTTGAACTTTTTGTTCTTTGCTGCACACTTCATTGGGAAAGTGGGAAGATCAGTAAGTATGACGTCTATATTGTCTAGAGCCATCTAGGAGAGCTAGCTAGCTCGGCTAGACACACTCCTTTCGCGAGATCCCTATTTACTTCTCGGTATACAAGCTTACCATAAATCTAGGGAGTCTAGGGAGTCTACATAATGGGTGTAGACATTCCCAAATCCCGACGTTGGATCAATACTTCCTGCGATTCTCGCATATTTAGTGGCAATATCATTTACATAAATCAATCATGTAGAGCTAACGTAGACAATAGCTACTACATAGCAGATACATACACTGAATGCCCGCCGATAACTTGATTCACATAGACGGTATGAGAAACCGTAACGTTCAAAGAGAGATGGGGGAGCAGCCAATGTTGATCTATTATTATAATAACATAAAAATTTTAAAACAGAACTATGTAATAAAGGAACTCACAAGTCCGTTAAACTCATTGCCAGTGCAGCAGACGGGTTGTTGGGCACAGTTGACACCAGCACTGTCGAAATAGTTATTGATTAAATAATAGTAATAAAGGGAGTAACTGCGAAAAGACAGACACAATATCGAGGCATCCTATTCCAACGATACCTGTGATTCCGTTAAGGAGCCCGGAGAGGACGCCAAGGGCAGCGATGACGGCACTGTCGGAGGCGGCACCAACAGCGGTGCAGCACTGGGGAGCTCCTACAATATTGCGAGTCAAATATGAGGCTAAATACAGTCTGGATATTTAATTGGGCTTACCGGTGTCGCACTGGGATTCTGGGGGGTTGGGGGCGGCGACAGCGAGGATACTGAAGAATCCAAGGGCAACGATGGATTTAGCGAACATGTTGACTGTGAGTGTGAGCGAAGGAAAGTAGCTGAGTAGTTCAGTGAATGTTATTGAACTGCAGAAACAAGGTGCAGAGGTAGGCTCTTTATAGGTTCCAAATCCTGTACAGCTATCCGGTTTTTCACCCCTTTTTCATGATTTTCATAATTTAGTTTCTTTTCCATATTGCATGCGTGCACTCCGGCGTAACGTTTAACATGCAGCTCGTCACGAGGAAGAGTACCTTAGTAAGGAACAAACGACCTTTGACAGCCACGGATGCGTCTGTCTTCGCATAACGATAGAACCGAATAACGAATTGAGGATTAGGCTCAACAGGATATACAAGCCGACAAGTTCAACAAGCCATAGAGGCATTATTATCTGTATTTGGACATGGCAGTACTGCATAATATTTAGCATAAAACTAGTTCTGCTCACATGTTTATAGAAATTTGATTTCGCTAAGAAACTCCCTTATACTTGAGAGAGACAAGATCAGCGGCTATTCTGAAATCAGAATAAGGAGAAGCCTTTCAGGTCAGGAGATCGGATAATGTACTTCGAGAGGTCAGCCTGCATCGCGACAATATAATATAGAAGTTCGGTAAAACAACACTGAAATAATACCGTTGCCGGAAAACATGTGTTGCCATGTCCAAATACTGGTCCAGGTTGCCGGAGAAACATCATTTTTGTGTCCTGGTCTGCTTTCCGTACCCGAATCACACGACTATTATTGGATTTCGTTCCCCAAGTAATCAACAGCTAATGCCTGGATCCACAAGTAAAATGTATTTCAAAACGTGGGGCAATTTTCCTAGATGGCGACGAATTGATTGACTTGTGTACATTCTCTGTCGCTCTTCGACTAAACAAAGACGATCTAGGAAATTATGACCGCTTGACGCCTTTCCGACGTTTATGGAAGGACTTACACTAGTCATTGTGAATCCAGTCTGGAGGTGTGGGTACTAGTCAATGATATTATTAGAATATGGTCGCGGCACCTTGTTCTAGACGACACTTGGCTATGTGGTCGGCTCTGAAGACTTGATGCTGGCACTGGCAATTGAATTCTTTACATAATAATGATGATTGTGCCGTTGAGGCACAGAACCGAAGAAGTATGCAACTGACAGATTCTGTGAAGAGAGCCATCAGCCGTTGCATACTTAAATCTTCTCCGTGTGAGTGGCCATCAGTGTCAACCAATCCAGTTCTTCCCGATGGTGTTTTATTGGTGTTTTATTTAGCGGCACGGGACAATAGGGCCAACCCGGCAATCGGGCGTTGCCTGGTACCTTCCTGCGGGTCGAGTCTAACACAACTTTGTTACTTGCTTCAGCTGTAAGCCTTATTATCAGGGCATGTGACCATATTTGCGCGTTAATCATGGGACGAAATAATCGACCGATTACAGTGCCAAGTTGCGCATATTAGGCTTGCGACTGTCAGAGAATGGGGACGGGGAGACAGTATTGCTTTTATCTCTGGAACTCACATTTTGAACAATTTTGTCCGTGGGACTGCCGATACCGTACCCCTTATGTAAGTTTATGAAAATCATGCCTTCAATTCTTGGATTTTTAGAGAACACTTGGAAGTACTTGGTCACCCAAGCTCGGTTTTTTGTGGGGTCATGCCGAACGGCATTTAGGACATTGTAGAAAGTTAGACAGGTATCGAACGCGATTCAGGTTGTGGTGTACCTCCCAAACGGGCTGCGACGTGACACCCTTACTAAGGGGTTCCCTTTTGGGCTAACCACAACGCGTCGAATCGCGTTGACTTCTACAATAATCAATCTACTCATACACAGTGACTAAATCAAAGGCATGTGGAGTTAATTCTAACTTCTTTTCATCTTTTCAATATTTATTGTCCTTGATCTAAGCAGAACTGCACCAACACATCACATCAAATCATGTTGACTTCTACAGCACTCAATCTACTCATACACAGCTACTAGATCAAAGGTACGTAGAGTTAATTGTAACTTCTTTTCATCTTTTTGATATTTTAGTTACCCTTGATCTAGATAGAATCCCACCAACTACTTGTAACTATGCAGCATCCTGAGATGATCATGAAGGCACCCAGAGTGAAACAGGTCTGTGTCTCATACTGAATTCTCTTATATATATGTCATAATTATTTAGATTAAGCATTGTTGACATTGCTCAGGCTGGACAAGGATAATTATATCTTGCTGAGCACTCTTGTCTGTACAACCACAGATCCAAGGTATCCAAGGCGCCTGATGTTGTGAGGAGCCCTCTTTCAACATTAGCAAATGGACCCAAGACACAATCTGATGGTCTACCACCTAGGAGCCCTCCTAACCTTGATTGTGTTTGTTTTGTCCCCTTACTGATGCCAGATGCTTGTCTTTCACCTGCACATGTATTT
This sequence comes from Hysterangium stoloniferum, assembly GCA_015178975.1. NCBI lineage: Eukaryota > Fungi > Basidiomycota > Agaricomycetes > Hysterangiales > Hysterangiaceae > Hysterangium > Hysterangium stoloniferum. The sequence goes on from WHVD01000046.1 coordinate 277,469, forward strand.
GAGACACAGAGTGCACAAATGTCAACTGAAGGTATGTATGAATTAGTTTTTGTTGTTAATAAAGTATCTGAATCGTAGTAACTGCTCCACCAGCTCATATTCACCCTTCATACACACCACCTTGTGTGTTGGCACCCTTCTCTTCCCTACCCACACCTAACATTGACCTGACCCTTATCTCTACTGACAATGGGACATTATCCCCTAGTTCTAGTAATTTCTATGTTTTATCTGCCATCTGAAATCACCCTCCTGCCCCCCCACCTTTCCAGGATCTTGCCTCTCAATTCCATGCAATCCTGAAATCTCTTTCCCCTCCTCAGTGGCTCTTCCAAACATCCAACAAATTTGTGGGAGGTATCCACATACACTCTGACAGTACTGGAAGCCAGAGGGGGACAACTCTGCCAGATAGGAAGATCTTAGAGAATCAACCATTGTAGGTCCTTTCAACCCTTCCAGTGAGTATTTCCCATTCCAAACATTAACAGGAGTCTCATACTTTGTTAATATCGCAGTAAAAGATGGTCAATGAGTGAGTGCCTGTAGGTGCAGGAGAGCTTCTACTACCTCCAGAAAGCAGTGCACAAGTATCTATCAGCAGGGAGTTTTCTGTGGCCTCTGAAATCATTGGATCACCAGGTATGTTTGTATCCCAGTTATTCACTAATAATACTTATACTCCCTTTACAGTGGTTACTACAGGCTCCAGACATTCTTCTGTGCTACCTCGATGCACACCAGCCCCTCCAACTGGTGCATTTACATATCTCCTCCAACCATGAAATGATGTTTACATTCTTCAGCCAATACAAGCAATCCTCAGCTCCCCCTGCAGATGACAGAAAGCAAAAATGCATAGCAGATGAAGATGGGAAAATGCAGGCAACAGATGTGGGGCTTGCATTGAAAAAGAGGAAGGGTTTTATTGATAAGAAAGGTATGAATCAATTGTACTCTTTCTTGCTCTTTCTGATTACCTTTTGTAGTCAATTTTATATTACAGTAAATGACTGAGATCAGACAAATGCTTACTACAAAAGAGCTGGAACAATCATATCAAAGGTACTAAACCATTATCCTTTCTTTAGTCCTTCTTAAACAGTTTGAAAGTGCTGAGAGCTTACAGAAGTCACAGGAGCATATGTAGTGACAATTATTTCCTAGTGAGTGATCTTAAATTCCTATTTTCAACTCTTCTAACATCAACTTACATAGTCCAGAGACACTGGGACAGGGGAATTCAAAGTTCTTAGTGTCTGATAATCTCAAAATTGATTAGGATATAGTTGAAGACATCAAAACTTCAATGAAACATTAGGAACAATATTTTTACAGGTCCAGGATGCTAGTCGGTCAGGCTCATTTCTGCAGATTGCTGAACAGCAGGAGAGAGCTGATCAGGCAGAAAGAGAAAGAGAGATGGCTAGAAAAGAGAAAGAAGAGGTAGAGGTTTCCTTGATGTGAGAGCAGGAGCTTTGAAAGGAGTTGGAATGGAAATTAGAACTTCTCTGCTCAAAATAAGATATATTTGATCTATTTATGTATGTACATATTCTAAAATACTATTTTCTTTTCTTCTCTAAATAAATTGTTTGGTAACAATTCATAATATCTGTATATACTTTGATATACTGGATAGCATGGCATTGAGTCATATAGCTGACACATTTTTTCAAAAATTTGAAGCTCCAGAATTCCCAACTTCAGTGGCACTGGTATTGATAGCTTGTAATTGGGGATCATACTGCATGACAAAACCAGCATGGGATGCTCTACTGCACTTGGTATGATCAGAAGCATGAAATTCATCAACCACAAAGCAGGTTTATTTAAAATAACCAGGTTCATGAATAAGACAATATGATGCCAATTGACATGCAAAATCATATACAATTATTTTAGGAGCAACTGGCCAGTGAGTATAAATTGCTGAGAAGACATTATTGTGGCCCTCTGCCTTGGGCATACAGTGGGGGACAAAACCGTTCCAATGATTTTTTATATGTCAAAGAATGTTGAATAACTCAATGAGTACTTGACCAATTGACCTGGAATTTTTAATTTGGGTAGTCATATATGTTAGCTATGCACCCTAAGCATCATATGACATCAGCATTATTTAACATCAAACTATAAATCAAATACTAATGCAATCTCATTTGGAACAGTTTGTCCCTGGTATATAATCTAATACAAATCATATAATCTAGTACTTGGTGTAACCCCCCTTGGCATCCAAAACAGCTGCAATCCTTCTAGGCATACTCTCTATCAAATTCTGACAAATAGAAGCTGGAATCCTGTCCCACTCTGTCTGAACCCTTTCCCATAACTCCTGAATACTCCTAGGCTCCACTTCATACTCTAGTAGCTTCTTCTTGGGGTAATGCCAAAGGTGTTCAATTGGATTAAGATCAGCAGATTGAGGGGGCCATATAATGACATCAAAATCACTGCCATTAAGCCAATTGGTGGCCTTCTTGCTCTTGTGTTTGGGATCATTGCCTTGCTGAAAGACAATATCCCCAGTCTTCTTCTTGTAATGCTTGAGATATTCTTGAAGTTCATCCTTGTTAGGGTACATACATGGCGGGTTTCCGGAGAAACCCATGGGATATCTGGTAGGACTTGGCTTCAGCTTACAGGCTGTGCCCTCACGAGATTGTGTTGTCCAATTTCAGACAGGCAGACAGGAATCCTGGGGGGTCCAGGCGGGGTTTGTGGGTCAAGGGGTCATAGGTCGGAGGTCATGGGTTGAGGGGTCGTGAGTCGAGATAGATAAGATAGATGTGCTGGAGCCTGTGGGCTCCGACTAGCATGAGCGGTGTGATTCAAGTAGGAGTTTAGAGCAGAAAATGTATTAGATTACTGGGGGGAATCTAAGCTGATTTTCTGACTGGATTGTATGTACAACATCTGCCAGACTATATATATCATGGAATGAATGACATACCAAATCCAGTAATAATGAAACAAAACTAGCAAAACATAAAATGAGAATAGTAAACACCAAATTTGGTGTTAGGAACGGGACAGAATGGAGTGGAGTCCGAATTGTGACAGGTCATTTGACTAAAATGGGAATGGGGCTCTGTTAGAGAGATGATGGGTTTTCCAAGTGGGGTCCAGTGACTGATGTGTGGGATGGGGTTGGACATAGACAGGGACAGAGTCTGGTGGGTATTCTGGTGACTGAAACACAATGTAACGAAGTCGAACGTAGACAGGTCTGATGTACAGAGTCTGGTGGGAATTCCAGTAAACTGACAATTGGTGCATATAGGGCACGAGTGCGTATAAGTTAGTGCCTGGAGTCCAGCAGGAATTCTGGTCATAACAATCCTTCAAAATGCTAACATAAAGTTCAACATCCATCCTCCCATCAATCTTGGTGGCATATCCTGGTCCTTCCCAGAACATACAACCCCACAACATCAGATTCCCCCCTCCAAACTTGACTGTGCCCTCAACCAGCCTATCACTGACCCCCTCTCCTGATTTTTTCCACACCCACTTCCTCCCATCTGACCCCAAATGATTGATTTTAGTCTCATCTAACCAAACAACCCTCTTCCAGTCCTCCAGAGACCTTGTGTGCCAGTGCAAAGTCCAGCCTCTCCCTTCTATGCCTTTTTGTAAGTTTAGGCTTTTCCTCTTCACCACAGCCTTCATTCCAGCTTTCTTGAGTTCCCTATGAATTTTTCTTGCAGAGATAGACTCCCCATTCATATCTTGTAGGACTTTAGAGGCCTGAGTGGCATGGTCAATCTTCTGGGAAGTGATTTGTTGGATGATGTAATGGGTATCAGAGGGGGAAAGTTTGTGTGGATGACCTCTGGCTGCTTTGGAGAGGGAGGAAGAATGTTTAGAGTGAATTCTGGATATAGTAGAGACAGAACAACCAGTGGTAACAGCTACTTCATGTGCAGACTTGCCCTTGTCATGTAGAGTAAGAACACGATCAAGTTGAGCAGGAGTGAGAGCTCTCATGATGTAAACTGATGGGTTGTTGGGATGCTATCACTTGGAAAAGTGAACAGTTGTATATATACACAATTTGAACAGGTCACATGATTTTATTTGCATTTATTTGTGGATAATCAATAAGGTTATGTGTTAATCATGTGACAGGGACAAAACTGTTCCAATGAGATTGCATTAGTATTTGATTTATAGTTTGATGACAAATAATGCTTATGTCATAGAATTCTTAGGGTATATAGCCAACATATATGACTACCTAAATTAAAAATTTCAGGTCAATTGGTCAAGTACTCATTGAGTTATTCAACATTCCTTGACATATAAAAAATCATTGGAACGGTTTTGTCCCCCACTGTAATATGAAAACCTAGCCCAATTGAATGGGTACACCAGAGAATCATCAGCCCTCCAGTTAAATGAGCCTTTTTGTATTGGCCATAATATTTTCCACATTCAGTCTCCTCCTTCATAATTTCTGCCTCTGTCAAACCATCTCTTGGTATCCCTGGATAAGATGGTCACACCTGAATTGGTGGGCCACCATACCAGCTTCCAGAGACTCTCCAGTCTAGATGACTTGCTATATTTGTGGGAAAAGAGGGTGTGTGAAGTGAAAGGCTGCTATAAACCTGTTGTGCATGGTCATAAAACCACTGAGCAACCTTGAACAAGGGTTCTGGAAACTGCTCCCCAGTGTATGACAATATAATGTTCTCCATTGCTGGACACCATAATTGTAAGTGTGGTGGGGGGATCTTTTTCACAGCTAATTCTTGTAGAAGAGAAACTGCTGTGAGAGGAACAAGCTGAAATATGATATCTTCTGCAGCAATCTTCAACTTGTCAGTTCATAGTATTTGTGCTAGAAACCATGAAAGAGACCCACATGGCATAATAGTTCCCTGACTGGAACAATTCTTTTAGAATCAGATAATGAGATGTAGAATTTCAAAAATTCTGAAATAACAGGATATAACTCTTGTTGCTGGAATGTAAGGTTGACAGATGCTGAGGGGGTTTTGGTGGCAGTTAGCTCCTTTATGTATTACTTTGTGAACACTGGGATTTGGAATTGCCATCCTGGATGGCTTTAAATTAACTCCAGATACTTTTGGAGAAGATTATGGTTCTCCTATTGATTCTTCTTCAACATCTTCTATCCCTGTTTCTGGTGAAATTAATTGGTGGGCTTCATTGATTATCCCTGCACTGTGAGCATATTCCTGAGCTAGTGGTTTGTGGTGACAAAAGCACCTTGTTGTGCAGGAATGACAATGCCATGACCCATCTCTTGTTAATGACACAAAGACCCACTTGCCACCAGTTTGTGCTTCCCCAGTTGAACCATGGATTGAGAAAATAAAGCAGTCCTTCCCCTTTGTCTCAGCTACAAGGTATGCAGTGGGGTAAGGTGCATTGGGCTCAAGCTCCATAGATAGAATGAAATTTATGTGCTGAGAGAGAATAGTTGTATGGATACAATTATTGCCTGCACAGTGTGAAGAGTGGTGGAAGTTCTGACCATTCTATATATGAAGAAATGAGTAGAAAGGAAGAATATTGACCTATTTGGTGCAATATAAGAGAAAGTGAGAGAGAGAGCACGAGATGATGCAGTAGTCAAAGAGTGCAATGGATCGAGTGAAGGCCTCAACTGTTACAGTTCAAGGCCAGAAGTGTTAGATAGTTCAGATATTGCTACCTATGTAGTAGCTGACACGTTACCCTGATCACCACTTGTAGTAGACCTAGTTTATGTCTTACGAGTGGTGGTTCTTGGGTAAAAGTGTGTCTGAGTTCTATTTGGTGCCAAGTGCACCCACAAGTATACACAAAGCTTTGAACTAATAAAATGGTGCAATATTCAAAGAATATAAAGGATAGAAAAATATGAATAAAATGTGTAAAATATAAATAAAATAAAAGGAGTGTTTTACCATAATGAAACTGTGGTAAAAGCATACTCCTCACACACAGTCACAGGATAATGAGGCTTCTGATGCAGATATAGGTAAATATTGAACATGGAAGTATCTGTCAGTCTAAAAATTATTAATAAAACATTATACAGAATGGAAGACCATACCTTTAGCATTTCAAGTTTTGGGTCGCAGTCTTGGAGAATAAAAGTTGAATGATCTGACTGGCTCAATCCATCCTCTCCTAAGCAACACTCCCAATAAACAATATTCTGTTCCTGTAATTGAGAATTTTGGTTTAATTTTGAATTATTTTCTTTCCCATTTTTGAAGGGATTCAGTGTCACTGTGAAGATATCCTACGATTCTCCTATATCCCCACTGAGTTCTGTTTCTCCCCTCCATTTCCAATACTGGGGCTTTCCTTTTTTGCTTGGATGTAGTATTGTTGTCCTTAATTACTTCCTTTGGTTTTGAAGGATTCCTCAAAGTTGTTTTTGCTTCTTTGGCTGTATTTCATCATACAATGCCTCAAGTTAGTATTAAGTAAGGCTCCTGATTAAATTGTTCACTCCTTGTGTTAGATTGTGTAATGCTAGCACTGTTTCCCAGGGTCAGGTGGTGTATTTGGTAATGTCTTTGCTATATATGCAGAAGCCCTGGGTTCAATTCCCAGTCTGCCCATTTATTTTCTACATGTTTAACAGGTTATGGGCCCTGACATGTGCTATAGTTTCTGTGTGTAGAGTGAACAGCTATATTTTTGTATGGTATAGTCAACAAGTCTGGACAAAAGAGCCAGAGAGGACCTATATTTGCATATACATAATTGTTGAAAAAAAGGAACCTCAAGAACCTAATAGTAGTTTAACTCAGTCATGTTGTAGGTAAGGTAACAGACTGATATATTATGTACCTAATAGTAGTTTAACTAATAAACAACTATTAGTTACAGTAAGGCGAGTAGCTTAGGACCTTAACTCACCTCAGTCACGTTGTAGGTAAGGTAACGGACTGAGGTGTTTCTACTATGGTCGACTACCTTATATAGCAACCGGTCGGCTCCGAGTGAGCGACGCGTAAGCCCAAATTCAACAATAATATTGTTCAGTACTAGCATGTTTCCCAGGGTCAGGTAGTGTAATTGATAACACCCTTGCTATATATGCAGAAGCCCTGGATTCAATTCCCAGTCTGACTATTCATTTCTACACATTCAACACCCTGAATGTTTAATAACTATTAACTATTGGTGTATCAGTCATTACCACTCGCCAAGCATGGTCCTATATTAACGTCCATTTTCTTTTTGAACTTTTTGTTCTTTGCTGCACACTTCATCGGGAAAGTGGGAAGATTAGTAAGTATGACGTCTATATTGTCTACTAGGAGAGCTAGCTAGCTCGGCTAGACACGGCTAGACACACACCTTTCGCGAGATCCTTTACTACTCGGTATACAAGCTTACCATAGATCTAGGGAGTCTAGGGAGTCTACATAATGGGTGTAGACATTCCCAAATCCCGACGTTGGATCAATACTTCCTGCGATTCTCGCACATTTAGTGGCAATATCATTTATATAATCAATCATGTAGAGCTAACGTAGACAATAGCTACTACATAGCAGATACATACATTGAATGCCCACCGATAACTTGATTCACATAGAAGGTATGAGAAACCCCAACGTTCAAAGAGAGACAGGGGAGCAGCCAATGTTGATCTATTATTATAATAACATGAAAATCTTAAAACAGGACTATGTAATAAAGGAACTCACAAGTCCGTTAAACTCGTTGCCAGTGCAGCAGACGGGTTGTTGGGCACAGTTGACACCAGCACTGTCGAAATAGTTATTGGTTAAATAATAGTAATAAAGGGAGTAACTGCGAAAAGACAGACACAATATCGAGGCATCCTATTCCAACGATACCTGTGATTCCGTTAAGGAGCCCGGAGAGGACGCCAAGGGCAGCGATGACAGCACTGTCGGAGGCGGCACCAACAGCGGTGCAGCACTGGGGAGCTCCTACAATATTGCGAGTCAAATATGAGGCTAAATACAGTCTGGATATTTAATTGGGCTTACCGGTGTCGCACTGGGATTCTGGGGGGTTGGGGGCGGCGACAGCGAGGATACTGAAGAATCCAAGGGCAACGATGGATTTAGCGAACATGTTGACTGCGAGTGTGAGCGAAGGGAAGTAGCTGAGTAGTTCAGTGAATGTTATTGAACTGCAGAAACAAGGTGCAGAGGTAGGCTCTTTATAGGTTCCGAATCCTGTATAGCTATCCGGTTTTTCACCCCTTTTTTATGATTTTCATAATTTAGTTTCTTTTCCATATTGCATGCGTGCACTCCGGCGTAACGTTTAACATGCAGCTCGTCACGAGGAAGAGTACCTGAGTAAGGAACAAACGACCTTTGACAGCCACGGATGCGTCTGTCTTCGCATAACGATAGAACCGAATAACGAATTGAGGATTAGGCTCAACAGGATATACAAGCCGACAAGTTCAACAAGCCATAGAGGCATTATTATCTGTATTCGGTCATGGCAGTACTGCATAATATTTACCATAAAACTATTTCTGCTCACATGTTTATGGAAATTTGATTTGGTCAAGAAACTCCCTTATACTTGAGAGAGAGAAGATCAACGGCTATTTTGCAATCAGAATAAGGAGAAGTCTTTCAGGTCATGAGATCGGATAATGTACTTTGACAGGTCAGCCTGCATCACGCCAATATAATATAGAAGTTCGGTAAAACAACACTGAAATAACATCGTTGCCGGAAAACATGTGTTGCCGTGTGCAAACACTGGTCCAGGTTGCCGGAGAAGCATCATTTTTGTGTCCTGGTCTGCTTTCCGTAACCGGATCACACGACTATTATTGGATTTCGTTCCCCAAGTAATCAACAGCTAATGCCTGGATCCACAAGTAAAATGTATTTCAAAACGTGGGGCAATTTTCCTAGATGGCGACGAATTGATTGACTTGTGTACATTCTCTGTCGCTCTTCGACTAAACAAAGACGATCTAGGAAATTATGACCGCTTGACGCCTTTCCGACGTTTATGGAAGGACTTACACTAGTCATTGTGAATCCAGTCTGGAGGTGTGGGTACTAGTCAATGATATTATTAGAATATAGTCGCGGCACCTTGTTCTAGACGACACTTGGCTATGTGGTCGGCTCCGAAGATTTGATGCTGGTACTGTCAATTGAATTCGTTACATAATAATGGTGATTGTGCCGTTCAGGCACAGAACCGAAGAAGGATGCAACTGAGAGATTGTGTGAAGAGAGCCATCAGCCGTTGCATACTTAAATCTTCTCCGTGTGAGTGGCTATCAGTGTCAACCAATGCAGTTTTCCCTGTATGGTGTTTTATTGGTGTTTTCTTTAGCGGCACGGGGCGATAGGGCCAACCCGGCAATCGGGCGTTGCCTGGTACCTTCTTGCGGGTCGAGTCCAACGCAACTTTTTACTTGCTTCACTGCTGCAAGCCTTATTATCAGGGCATGTGACCATACTTACGTGTTAATCATGGCACGAAAAAATCCACCGATCACACGCTAAATTGCGCACATTAGGCTTGCCACTATCAGAGATTGGGGACGGGGAGACAGTATTGCTTTTATTTCTGGCACTCACATTTTAAACAATTTTGTTCGTATGGCTCTCACGATCATTTTTGCCCTCGGTTAGCATCTCAGCTCCATGTGCTGCAGTCAGAATGGCCACAACCTTGTTACTTGCTTCACCGCTGTAAGCCTTATTATAAGAGCATGTGACCATACTTACGCGTTAATCATGGCAAGAAAAAATCGACCGATTACAGTGCCACATTGCGCGCATTAGGCTTGCGACTGTCAGAGAATGGAGACGGGGAGACAGTATCGCTTTATTTCTCGCACTCACATTTGTTGGATTATCAAGCACGTTATAGTCCGGTACACTGGGAGCTATTGCAGGGTCAATACCAATGGCCACCACATATCCCTTGATCTTACTTGTCCTTTTGTGCATTGTTTCTTTAGTTACTAAATTCTCTTTTGTTCCTAGATAGCTAAAAAAACAAGCCATCCTAGTTAGCTTCACCTCAACTATTTGGCATCCACTATGTAAATACTGAGGTGAGATACTTGCTATTGACCCTTATTTAGTTCCTTTACCTATTGCATTTATCTAGTTATTATTTTGTATCTAGCAGTCTTATTTCTCACAGGTTGTTGGGCCCCACACTACACTACACATAGGTGATACTTCAAAATGACTACTACAGCTACTTCCCCATCCAACTCCCTGTAAGGGCCACCTCAACAGGACCTGTGGTACTCACACAAGGCTAGCAGAGGGATATCCAAAGAGAAAAGGATAAAGGGGAGGGCCTCTGCTGGGTGCTTCAAGATATGGGGTGTCTAAAAATAGAATGACAGCTCACCCTAATGGGTACTAACTATTTACTCTACCTTGGACATATTCCTAGAAGCATCAGAAATTCACAGGAAAATTACAAGAAATAATACTAATTAATCTCCTAGGGAATGGGTCAGTCAGGGGAATTTATGAGAGGACAAATAGTCCTAGGAGGGGATCTGAGACTATAAAATAATGGAAAAGAGAGAGATTAAAATATATAGAAACAATACTGAAACAGCAAATACAAGGACTTAAATGTCCCCTTATATCAACCCCTCTCTAAGACTTGTCACCTTCACATGCTGAGTTCAGTGAAGGACTCAACAGAATGGCAAAGGTTCAAATTGCACAGCTCTGATGTGACATGTGGCCCCTGGGTTTTCCTGATAGAATTTGGCAACTAGAGTTGGAGCATTGACATCCTGGAATCAGATCTTAGGGTGCTAGGCTCAGCATAACTACATTGAACACTGGATGAAGATGATGCAAGGAGTTGGGGAGTTGTAAATGATAAGCATTATGACCCACTTTGGCCTGCACAGTAAAGGACCCCAAATTGCAATGGTATAGTTTGACTGATAGTATAGTGGTTTTGATATCACTAGCATCTGAATACACTCTATCTCCAACCTTGTAATTAGGAGCAGGTGTTCAATGCTGATTGTAATACTGTACAATACCCTTCTTGGCCTTAGTGAAAGCTGCCTTTGCCTCTTCCAGTACATGGGCCATTCAATCTTTGAATTCATTAACAGATTCAAGATAGGAGGAAGTCTGGTGTGGTTCAAGTCCATATGAGGGTGACTGCCTGTGTCTGGCATAAATGGGGTCTGCTACACATCTGGCATGAGGCACATTATTGTGACTAAATTAGCTAATGGGAGAAGCTCATTGATCCAGACCCTCAGTACTGTTCCAACTCTTGGCTGACCCATTCAGTTTGACCATTAGCCTGAGGATGATATGCTGTAGTGGGGGACAATTTGATTGCCAGTAAATGAGACAGTTTTCAAGTGAACTTGGCCACAAATTGAGGGCCACAATGAGATACCACTTGTCTAGGTAATCCATGCAGCACCTAGTGCTGTGATTGTGGTGTTGGTTAAAGTGAAGTGAGCTCATTTACTTATAGAGTCCACTAACTGCACACCACTCCTTCTCCAATCAGGTCTGCAAAAATATTATTCATCAACCAATTCAGTTGTCATTCAACCTTGCAACCTACCTACCTATCTGGTTCCTGTGCAGAACATCTCAGATGGTCACTTTCTATGTGATGCAGTTGGACTCTGGTTGCTTAGTCATCCTAGGACATACAGTGGCTCAAAGAATCATTCCAATATTTTGTTGTTTTGGAAAGATTAATTCAGAATACTGTTGAAACAGTTGAATAACACTTTGCAGAACACCCCTGTGAGTGTGATTGGAAAGTAAACACTAAGGAGACTTTCCCACACCCACAGTGGACTATACTACTAGGTGCTTATCTAAGCACCTATACAGTAGTTACTGACCTAATATAACTCACTCAATACTGCACCTACAGTGCTGGGAAAAATACTACAAATATCAGAAAAATATAGAGATCATAATAGACTATGTTAGAGCTGTAGTATCATTCTAACAAATGCAGTACTGGACATCAGACAATTCTTAAAATTACCCAATATAGTACAGCACCTTGGCTTGAATTTGACACTCTGCTTATGTAATTTTTATCAAAATTGGTGGAATAATGAATAACACAAAATAATCACTTAAAATGATTTTTTTGACCCTCTATTATTTTGAAAGAAAAGCTATTTTGATACAAATATAAGTCTAAACTACTTGTGAGAATAATAGACATGTCATGTGACTTTCTTTATATCTGTTTGCCATGTTGACAGTTGGTTCAACCATTCCTTAGCCTTTACCATCACCATGAAAGCCATTTCTGCTTACTATTATCTCTCTTCTTCAAAAGGGGTATTCCCACTCAAATCCAAACTAAAACTGGTTTAGGAAGGTTACAATCAACAGGATCAAGGTTGAAGTGCTGGCAAATAAAGAAAACAACCCAGCTGGCTGTCCTTCCAAGCCTATCACTCATGACAAACAGTCAGGAATGTACTCAAGAAAAATGGATTTTACTCTGCAATAATGAAGAAAGTACCCATGTTGAAGAAGACTCATTGTCAGAAGTGACTTGAGTTTGCTCAGTATCATGAAGACTGGACTGTGGAGGACTTCAAAAGGGTGTTGTGGACAGACAAGACTAAGATTAAACTGAATTGGATTTGATGGAAAGGTGTATATTTGGGAAGAATGGGGAGCCAATATCTAACTGAACAACAAACCAACTGTCAAGCATGGAGGAGGAAATAATATCATGATATGGGGGGCTGTATGGGTGTTAAGTACCATGTCGGGAACTTATTCCAGAACTATCGGAGAGTCACTGGAAAGTCAGGAACTATCGGATAGGGTCAGGACGTTGGCTTCAGCTTATGTGCTGCACCTCTACGCAAATGCTTGAAGTCCTTAATTTCAGAAGTGAGACTTACAATGGAAGATACAGATATTCAGAGTTCCGAAGAGTTTTGAATATCGAGCGTACAGAAAGACAGAAGAAGGAATAAGAAACTAAGTCGATATCAGATCTAAGGTAAAGCACAAATTCGTGGAAACTAATATAAGTCTTCTCATTATCGTACTACAAACTGAGACCATAATAAGATGGAAATGGAAGTATTCTTAAACGGGAATACAATAAGACATATCGGGGAGACAATATTCTGAAACGGGAATATAACAGACAAACGAGTGAATACTTGTCAACAGACAAATTACCAAATCCAGAACAAGGGAAGAATGCGGAAGATACGGTAACTATGATGTTCCGTAGTCAGAGATCGGAAGTCGGATATTGAAACATCTGGGAATGGGTGATAACAGAGGTACAAACCCACCCCTAGGCCCAGTCTATCCCCTTTTGCAATCTGAACTCTGAGGGAATATGGGATTTCCTCGATGAACATTTAGCTATAGGTTTTATCTGACCATCAAAGTCTCCTTATGGAGCCCCTGTCCTTTTTGTTTGGAAAAAAGATGGATCATTACAACTTTGCATCAATTTCAGAGGTCTTAATGTGATCACTCAGAAAGATAAGTACCCACTACCATTGATTTCTGACTTACTCAATGCCCCTTGGAAAGCCTGAATCTACACCAAGATAAACTTGAAACATGCCTATCATTTAGTTTGGATTGCCACAGGTGATGAGTGGAAAACAGCATTCCAAACTCACTATGGCTCTTTCAAATGGTTGGTTATGCCCTTCAGGCTTACTAACACACCCTTGGTTTTCCAATGTTTTGTCAATGACATATTTTCTGACCTACTTGATGTCTATGTCATTGTCTATCTTGACGACATCCTCATATTTTCTGAAGATCCCAAACTTCACAATGAACATGTCTGTGAAGTTTTCCAAAGACTCCTAAAAAATGGTCTTTTCATGAATGTTAAAAAATGTGCTTTTGATGTTGACACGGTTGAATATTTAGGCTTCATGATGGGTCCCTGTTACAACCCGTTCCCAGATGTTTCAATATCCAACTTCTGACTTCTGACTACGGAACATCATAGTTACCATATCTTCTGTATTCTTCCCTTGTTCCACATTTGGTAATTTGTCTGTTGACAAGTATTCACTCGTTTGTTTATTATATTCCCATTTCAGAATATTGTCTCCCCAATTTGTCTTATTGTATTCCCATTTCAGAATACTTCCATTTCTGTCTTATTGTGGTCTTAGTTTGTAGTACAATAACAAGAAGACTTATATTAGTTTCTGCAAATTTGTACTTTACTTTAGATCTGATATCGACTTAGTTTCTTATTCCCTCTTCCATCTTTCTGTATGCTCAATATTCGGAACTCTTCGGAACTCTGAATATCCATATCTTCCAGTGTAAGTCTCACCTTTGAAATTAAGGACTTCTGAGCATTTGCATAGAGGCACAGCACATAAGCTGAAGTCAATGTCCTGACCCTATCTGATAGTTTCCAAATTCCCAGTGACTTTCTGATAGTTCCAGAATAAGTTCCAACACGGCACTTAACAGTATATCAGATCTCAATTCTGTGACTTGCTCATCATGGGTCCCAAATGCAAAGCTGCCAAAGGACCACCTCAACTTTAATCCCCATTGCATCTTTATACCACCCAACCTGAAACTCCAATTCAGCCAACAGCATCAGCTTCAGTTGAAGAAGTTACTGAGGTAGTGAAGGATCTCAATGCTCCCAACACTTCCTCCCTTTATGCCAAAGTCCCAAAGAGGCTCTAGACCTCGATAAGGTTCTTGTCGGCTATGCACATGTGTCAAAAGTCATGTCGGTTACATGTATGTGTCAAGGAGTCATGTGATCTGGAAGGTAAGGTTCAAACGCGATGAGCCTATATATAAATTTGAAAAAATAGAAATTCTTCTTCTTTATTACCCCCATCTTCGATGAAATGGGACCAAAACCAACACCTGCAAGCCAATGCCAACTGCTGGGCCCTCCACGGGCAACCTGTATCAGGCACCGCTCACTGCTGCCCAAATTTTGGTGCAGTGGGAGGAACAATGCTGACAGCGAGAGGAGGTGGAAAAAGAAGCCAGGGAGGTCGAGGAGGCCCTGGATAGGGAATACCAGGCAGCTCTGGCTGCAGAAAAGGCAGCAGAGGAGAAGCGGAAGAAGGATGAGGAGGAGGCTGTGTGGGTTGCCGCGGAGAAAGCCCAGGTGATTGTGGAGAGGGCTGCAGTAGTTGTGGGCAAGGTAAGTCCCAGCATTTCGACTTATCATTTGTTTTTTTTTTTTGACTTGGCATTTTCAGCGCAAGGCAGCAGAAGTCGAATCGGAGTCCGAGGGGGAGGCAGAAAGCCCCAACAAGGTAAGTCTCGGGTCTGTGGGGATACCGTGGAGCTAACCATATCAACAGAAAGCAAGGAAAGTGGCTCCAGTCTGCCTACCGACTCGGAACGACCTGTGGTGTTCCGGTTGTAATGAAAGGAACACTGAGTGCAATCGGAAGTCTGGCCAGGGCCCGGTGTGAGAGGTATGGTGAAATACACTCAGGAAATATAGTTGGATGAGCTCTTACTATATTTCCTTTATTATTTCTATTTTCTCTCTTTTATTATATCTATAATTAGTTCGACGACCTATGTATGCAGTACATCAACTCTTGTGGGTGCACACATGCCAGACTTATGTATTCTAGCGCCCGTAGTTTAGAACTCAGACACTTTTTACACCGCAACCACGACTTACCCAGACACCCATTAGTGTCCTGTAAGTTGTGATTGGTGTATCATCTCGACCGTCACAGACAGGCTTTAGCTATCTACTTTATCAGAGTTTCGAACTGTACCAGTCGAAACTCAATCCTTATTGCAACTCGCGTGGACCACATCCACGCTATTCTATTATTCGACTCTCTAGTACTCTACTTTACTCTCAAGCAGTCGTTCAGAATCGCACTTGACTGTCAATTCTACTTATTCGTTTAGCTCTCTACCTTATTCTAGATAGCTACTTCCTTCTACCATATTGAACTAAGTAGTCAATACGCGTTCATTCTGTATTAGACTTCGACAGTCAATACATCTTAGTGTCGTACCTAAATGGTCGATATTCTTCGTATATAGAATGGTTAGAACTTCCACTACTCTTTACACCTGGGGTGCTATCAGTGCATGCACCTCAAGGCAAGGTGCTCACTCGTTCATGAGCAGGCCGTGGGATCTGGCGTGCAGGACAATGGTGGGTCGGATGGGTATTCTGGTCTGGAGGAGGCCTTGGGATGGATCGCTGAGGGCATTGAAGCCCAAAACGAGTTGCTCTGGAAGAGCAACAAGGTCAGCGTAGTCATGGCGAACGATCTCCATGCATGGACCATTATAGATTCCTGGTGGAGTATGCCGGCTTTGTATATGAGAAGCTGGAGGCCAGGAGTTCCGAGGATGCCAGTACAGATGAGGATGAGGTGCCCACAGAGGTAGTGGAGCTACCCAAGGAGATGGCTGAGGTGGGAAAACAGGAGGTGGGGAAAAAAGATAGCCCCATCAATGTAGATGAATAGAATAATAAAACTTGATAATAATTTTGAAAATAAAAGTAAAGTGTGAAAAACATAGAAATCAAAGTCTGCGGGAGATCCGCTTAAGGACTTGAAAGACATGTCAGAACCTGTAAAAGCAAAGAGAGACATAGGGTGACAGGGAATAATAAAAATGAGTCCAAATGTAACACGGGGTCCACGGAGTGTGGTCAGAGAGAAGATAGTGGTCCAGGTTTGAGTGGGTAAGCTGTATGAAAGTCAGTAACAATTTCCGTGGCATTACCGAGTTCCATGGCAAAAATCCATGAGGTTTCTTCATCGGTGCCCTCGTGACCCACCCACTTGACCAAGTAAAGCAGTTTACAAGTGCATCGATGCTTGTCAATTTTTGAATCTAAAATCTGTGAGATTTCAAACTCGGGTTCTCTGTCAATAATGACTGGAGGAGGCGGAGATTGCACGTGATCTGGGATAGTGTTAGCAGTACAAGGTTCTAGCATAGAAACATGAAATACCGGGGGTACCGTGCACATACTATCTGGAAGCCGTAGGGTCCAAGAGACTGAACCTACTTGTGCAATAATTTCAAACAGACCTAAATATTTTTCAGCAAGCTTTTTTGATGGACCGGTTGTCTGGAAGAATTGAGCTTTGACAAAAACACGATTGCCAATTTTGAAGTTTGGTGGCGGGATCCAGTGTTTGTCCACTGAATGTTGATATTGCTCTTGGGTGGACAGTATTGCAGTCCAGAGTTCCTCGTGGAGGTCCGTGGTGAACTCATGAGCGCGAGCAGAGGCGAGATTTCATTCTGGATGTACTGTAATATTTGGATTATATCCTTTATTTGCAAAGAATGGGGAAATGCCAGTAGTGGCTGAAGGTGCATTGTTGTAAGCAAACTCTGCAAGTGGTAACAAGGATTTCCAATTGTCCTGTTGGTAGTTGCAATATATGCGGAGGTATTGTTCCAATGTCTGGTTGACGCATTCGGTTTGTCTGTCACCTTCCGGATGATGTCCAGACGTGAAATGTAATGTCATGTCCAAGGATTTCCCGAGGGATCTAAAGAAGTGAGAGATGAACTCTGATCCTCGATCGGAAGTCACGTGGGACAGAACTCTGTGCCTGGAAAATATGTGGATAATGAAAAGTTCTGCTAACTGCATGGATGTAATTGTGTCATAAGTAGGGATGAATATACCTTGTTTTGAGAATCTGTCAACAACAACTAGAATGGTGGATGTTATGTATTTTTAGGTTTTTCCGATTTTTATCCAATCTCCCCTAAACAAATTGATAAAAACACATTTAAATGTACTTATATTGCGACGAAATTATTGTACAATAGTCTCTTGAAATTAACCTGATTTTTACAATTTATTTCATATTTTTATCATTTATTTTGGGAGAGTTATCGAATTTCTACTGTTTATTCTTTTTTATCTAAATATCTTCTGAAGTTGGCCATCTGGCGCTTATTGCACAATGCGCAGGAAAATTCATCACAAAGGTGACATTCGTCACAACAAGTGACTGGTATCACAACAAGTGACTGGTATCACAACAAGTGACCGGTGTCACAACAAGTGACTGTTGTCACAAACGCCACTCAGCTGTCACAAAACGGCTGAATAATAATAACGTCACACATATGGAAACATTGTGACACGCACGGGAATATTATGTAATCAGCATGTGCACAAAAATCAGCAACTTCGCAACGTGCGAGAACATTACATCAGCATATATGCTACAATGGAAAGTAGTAGAAACTCCTGGAATATTCCAGCAGATTCCAGGTAAAATAGCTAAAAATAGGTAAAACAAGTAGCTAGAACATTCTCCCATGTCTCAGATTTTATTGTATATAAGGAGCTCTGCTCCACCACTGAAATATAACTCATTTTAACCCATTTATCAGCCACATCAGTGTGCCACTGCAGCAGCAGTTATATTCCACCCCTAGTTAGGCTGTTGGATAAATATATATAAACACTTAGTCACCTCTAGTTGAGCTGCTGACCTAAGCTATCTCAGGATCCATTGTCACCTCTAGTTGAGCTTCTAACATAATAATCCTACCCCCTTGTCACCTCTAGTTGAGCTTCTGACATAATAATCCTACCCCCTTGTCACCTCTAGTTGAGCTTCTGACAAACAATCTTGTTCCCCTTTTGCCACCTCTTAGTTGAGTAGCTGGCTATCCTTTATTACTAATCCACCTCTAGTTGAGTAGTTGGTTATCAATTAAAGTAATAAATATTTTAGGTTATATTGAGATTAGAAATACATATATTCTAATTTCTACCCGGTTTTTGGCATAAATAAATACTGAGAATATTCTTGCAGAATCCTTAAGACTACATTAAGATCCTAATAAGTTAGTATCACAGTAGACCCTGTAGGTTAGTGTAAATAAAGCATATATTAGCCAAATAAGTGTTTTATTCTATATCTAATCTTTTGACCTGTTTATAAATATTTTTACTGTTTGATAAATAGTATAAAATATATATAAACTAGCTAGAATCGAAGTCGAATTTAGTTTCGGAATCAGTGAATTGTTATTCATATTTTAGTAGTGTTTTTACAGAAAAAGAACAAGCTTGCACAAGCAGCTCTCAAAACCTTCTTTGTGAAGTAGGGTGCATATATTCAAGTAAACTCTTGACTTCAGGGGTTCTAAGTCTATTTAGGCTGCCACTGATTAATATCAAATACTTAAATTATTTTACCTTGCAATGAATCGAGTATTTGCACATTTTGATAGAGCATTGGACTCCTTTTTCAGAAAATAGTATTAAAATAAGGCTAATACATCACAGTGGAAAAGCCTTCGGAATCCAGTAGGTGTTAAATGAAATCCATAGAGATAGAATTCCACGGATGTTCTGGTACTGGGAGTTGTTTCAAAAGGCCGTATGGCTTGTGTCGCTGAGATTTCGAGCGGGGACAAGTAGTGCAAGATTTGCAATAGTGCTTAACGAATCCACAGAGTCTGGGCCAAGTATATTCTCTTCTTATTAATGATAGAGTTTTGTTGTACCCGAAATGTCCTGAGAGTGGATGATCATGTTTGTATTGAAGGATCCTGAGGCAGAGGCCATTGGAGTCTAGTACATAGATTCGATCGTCAAGTCTAATGAAACCATGTTGATCAAGAGACCACTGAGGTTGATCGGGGTCCACGGGATTGTCAAGGTGAGCTTTAGTTATCAGGTCTAGTGGAATTGCCGATAGAATATCTTGATGTAACTTCTCGATATCCATAATGATAATTCCACGGACAATGGGATTGACGAGGAAAGTTGCATGGACTGATGCAGTAAGTTGCTGATTCATGAAAATAGGTTTCAGGTTGTGTGGATTTACTGTGGCATAGTCATTGCTCCCCTCTTTAGGATAGACATCCCATCTTCTAGTTAAAGTGTTGGGTTTGCCGCCGAGATGGCCAGGTCGAAAGCGGATAATCATGTTGAAGGCAGATAGATATTCAGACCAGCGGGCCTGCCGGCGGGTCAAAAGTTTTGTGGTAGAAAAGTATTCCAGGTTTTTGTGATCTGTTACAACGTCAATAGGAGTTCCTGAGCCTTCCAAATAGTGTCTCCACGCTTTGAAAGCTGAAAAGATGCCAGGAGTTCCTTATCATGAATGTCGTAGTTGAGCTCTGCTCCAGTAAAAGTCCAGGACAGAAAAGCCACAGGGTGGACTTCTCCATCGGAGTCCTGGATAGACAGAATGGCTCCAAGCACATAGTCCAAGGAGTCTGTTTCGACAATGAGCGGGAAGTCCAGTTTCCAATGTGACAGAATAGGAGCTGAAGAAAAAGAATTTTTTAAAAGATTGAAAGCTTTTTGACACTTATCGTTAAAATTCCACGGAGTATCCTTATGCGTAAGATGGGTAAGGGGTACCGTGATGTTGGAATATCCACGGATAAACCGTCTGTAAAAATTGGCAAAGCCGAGGAAGGATTGTATATCTTTAACTTTTCGGGGTTCAGGCCAATCTTTGATGACTTGCACTTTAGTTTCATCCATGCGGAGTCCGTCGGGTCCCATGATGAAACCCAGGTATTCCACAGAGTCCGTGTCAAAAGTACATTTTTTACCATTCGCGAATAAACCATGTTGTCTGAGTCTCTGGAGAACTTCATGGACTTGTTTGTTGTGTTCCATGGGATTCTCGGAGTAGATAAGAATGTCATCCAAGTAAACAATGATGCATACATCAAGCATGTCAGAGAAATGTCATTGATAAAACATTGAAAAACAGACGGAGCATTGGTGAGTCCGAAGGGCATCACCAACCACTCGAAGGCCCCATAGTGGGTTCTAAAAGTGGTTTTCCATTTGTCACCCACGGCAATCCAGACCAAGTGATAGGCATGTTTGAGATCTATTTTGGTGTAAATCTGGGCATTCCGCAGAGCATCGAGCAGATCAGATATGAGTGGGAGTGGATACTTATCCTTTTTGGTGACAGCATTGAGTCCTCTAAAATCAACACAAAGTCGAAGGGATCCATCCTTTTTTCTGACAAACAGAACAGGTGCTCCAAAAGGAGACTTTGAGGGTCTGATAAAACCTATGGACAAATGTTCATCCAGGAAATCATGAATCACGGAAAGTTCCATGGACAAGAGCGGGTAAATATGTCCTAGGGGTGGCTGGGCACTGTCTTCGAGATCAATTTTTAAGTCGTATTATCTGTGAGGTGGAAGCCGGTCAGCTTTCCACTTGCTAAAAACATCCGCGAAGTCATGATATTTTTCTGGGATGCCTTCTAGGTCAGCAGCTTGCTCAGATTCAGATACCAGGGTTGAAAAATGTCTAGTTGCTTCATCAATTTTTAAGTTGATAGTGAACACCTGGGACCCATCCATTTTTGTAGCCCTAATAAAAGCTGCAGCATTAATCAGAGAAATAGACGGAGGTGCTGTGGGTTCTGGGGAAGCCATGGGTGCCGTAGGGATCACAGGAGTCCTCAAGACTGCAGGTGCCAGGAAGGCCATGGGTGCCGTGGAGGCTGAGACAGGCACAGTTTCCTCGGCTGGCATGGGAATCCAGAATGTTATACTGTTAGCTATCCAGTCAATCAACGGATTGTAGTGGGTATTCCAGTTGTGTCCTAGGACCACCGAGCAACTTGAGTCTAACTGGGTCACATAGAAAGTGACCAATTGAGATGTTTCACACGGGAAACAGATGGGTAAATCACAAGCTTGGGTAACAACCGAATTACTTGTGTCATTGAAGAGGTGGAGACCAACAGGATTTATCGAATAAGTTGACAAAGAATTTTTTTGCGTGAACGCAACCCCCAACCCGTGCAGAGTCCATGGGGTTGCTTACTCTTTTTTCAAGTCGGAAGCCAGTTTGTCCTTCAACGGGGTTTCTGTGGAGGCCTTGGCTGTTTGACCCTTTGAAGAGTTTGCTTTTGCCAGCAGACATTCTGGGACTCGATGACTGGGTTTCCCGCACAAGAGACAGAGGTTATTGTCAATACGATGTTGTCTTTCCTGTCGGGTCAATTTGCCATCAGGTCCGAGTTTGCCTGAGAGGTTGGGTTTTCTGGCTTGCTTGCTGGACTGTTGACCCTTGTTATTGTCCTTGTTGTTATTGTTGTTGTTGTTGTTGTTAGAAGACTTTTTATCGTTCTTCTTGTCGGATTGCATGGAGTTTTGGTTGCTGGTTGACGAGTTGTTGTTGTTTTTATTGACTGTGGACTTGTTTACTTCATCCCTGGAGGTCTCACGGGCAACTTCCATGTGATGTTCCCAATAGTGTGTGTCCACATTTTGAGCTTTGAGGTGCATACGGGACAGGGTTTTTGGCTTGCCATCTTCTCCTTTCGAGACTTCGTCTTTAAGGCAGGATGGCAGACCAGCGTAGAATTGGTGGCGGAGAGCAGGATCGCCCACTGACAACGAGCTGCAAGATTATTGAATTGGACAATATAGTCTGTGATGCACTGCGTGTCCTTCATACAAAGATTTGTTTTTATTGACTGTGGACTTGTTTACTTCATCCCTGGAGGTCTCACGGGCAACTTCCATGTGATGTTCCCAATAGTGTGTGTCCACATTTTGAGCTTTGAGGTGCATATGGGACAGGGTTTTTGGCTTGCCATCTTCTCCTTTCGAGACTTCGTCTTTAAGGCAGGATGGCAGACCAGCGTAGAATTGGTGGCAGAGAGCAGGATCGCCCCACTGACAACGAGCTGCAAGATTATTGAATTGGACAATATAGTCCGTGATGCACTGCGTGTCCTTCATACAAAGATTTGTGAGACTATTCTCAGCTTCTCCTGTTGGATCATACGGGCCAAAGTTGGTTTCAAGCTCCTCAACAAAAGCATCCCAATCTTCGAGCCAAAGTGGCTCTTCCTCAGAAATTCCGCTAAAAGCCGGTTTGAACCATTTCAACGCGGATCCCAACAAGTATGAAAGTGCATAGTTGACTTTTCGGGAGTCTGTGGAGAATGCAGCGGATCAATCACGGAAATTGAAGCGATATTGCATGAGGAAAGTAGAGAGCTTGTTTGGGTTGGAACCCGTGAAGGGTTCTGGAGCATTGACATTTGACTGTGGAGGTTCTTGTTCCTTTTTCTTTTGTTCTTCGAGCAGGTGCATCATAAATGTATCTATAGTACCTGCTAAAAACTCAGAAGTAGGATCCCCCAAGTGCAGTCATTGACTAGGTGGAGGATTTTCAACACCTTTGCCCTTGTCGGGGGCCACAGATTCATCCTTGTGCTCAGATTCATCCTGGTTTTCCAGGACTTCTTTGATACGGGCTTCTTCTGTGGATTCCAACTGGTTTGCAAGTGTCTGACTGGTATACAAACTTAACGGGGAATGAAGAGTCGACGGTCCAGGTAATGATGCCTGTGTGCATGTATTTCTTCTTGGTGGCATAATGAAAACAATCTGCGAGTCTTAGTCAGAAAATACTGTTAGGATATGTACAGGGTGGGTCTCTGGAGAAACCCGCGGAATATCTGGTAGGACTTGGATTCAGCTTATAGGCTGCACCCTCACTAGATCGTGTTGTCCAATTTCAGATGGACAGAAGGGAATCCCGGGGAGTCCGGGCGGGGGTCGTGGGTCGAGGGGTCGTAGGTCAGAGGTCATGGGTCGTGAGTCGAGATTGGTGAGTGAGATAGATGCACTGGAGCCCGTGGGCTCTGACTAGTGCGAGCGGTGTGAATCAAGTAGGTTTTAGAGTGGTAGAGTGGAAAATGTATTAGATTATTACTGGGGGGAATCTAAGCCAATTTTCTGACTGTATTGTATGTACAACATCTGCTAGTTTAAATAGACCGTGGAGTAAATGACATACTGAATCCAGTACTGATGAAACGAAACGAGCAAAACATAAAACGGGAATAGTAAACACCAAATTGGTGTTAGGAACGGAATGGAATGGAGTGGAGTCCAAATAGTGACAAATCATAAACCATAACGGGAAACGGAGTGGGAGTGGAGTCCAAATTGTGACAGGTCATTTGACTAAAACAGGAACGGGGCTCGGTTAGAGGGAAGACGGGTATTCTGAGTGGTGTCTGGTGACTGATGTGCGGGACGAGGTCAGATATAGACAGAGACGGAGTCCAGTGGGTTTTCCGGTGACTGAAACACAACATAACGAAGATGGACATAGAGGAGTCTGAAGTACAGAGTCCGGTGGGAATTCCGGTGAACTGATAACAGGTGCATATAGGGTGCGGGTGCGTATAAGTTAGTGCCTAGAGTCCGGCAGGATTTCCAGTTGTAACAACCAGCAAGGATCCAAAGAAATTGAAGAATTTCCTTCTCCAATGCCATTTCAGTTTCCATGATCAACCTGCTACTTTTAAATCCGACAGTCGAAAAGTCAATTTCATGTTTTCTTATCTCAAGGATACTGCTCAGGATTGGTTCGAACCTGGACTATCTGGAATATCTGACAAGACACCTGTATGGCTCAATGACTGGGACACATTTGTGGAAGAACTGGAAACTAATTTCAGACCTCATGATCAATCCAGCAAAGTGGAAAATGAATTAATGACACTTAAGATGAAGGACAATCAATGAGTCTCCAATTATCTTGTCAAGTTCAATACCCTCACCACTCAATGTGGTTGGGATGATTCCCCCCTCAGGCACCACTTCTATATGGGACTTCCATCACACCTTAAAGACGAGATCTGCAAAGATGGGGAGCCAAAAACTCTCCAACTCATGCAGATTAAAGCTCAGACATCCAATGCCCATTATTGGAAATGAAAAGCCAAGGTCTCCTGAGAGAATCTGATGGAACATTCTCAAAACAACAAGGCATTGACTAGCAAGTCTTCCGGCAATAACTCAGGCAATAACACCAGCAACTCTGGCACTAATACTGGCAAATCAAATTCCAATCGGAAAAAAGACAAGAAATCCAACAAAGAAAAACAGTCAACTTCCAATAAACCCAACATTTCCCACTTCTTGGATATTGATGGTAAACTCACCCTGAAGGAGAAACATCAATGCATGGATAACGATCTCTGCCTTTTCTGTGGGAAAGGTGGACACAAGGTTTCCAACTGTACTGTTAAGTCTAACTCTTCCAAGGCCCAGGTGGCAACTTCCACTATGACTACAATGTCCAAGGAAAAACCCACCACAGAGTTGAAAAAAGAGTAAGCAACCCTCCAGAATCTGCACGGACAGAGGGTTGTGTTGACTCTCTCTGTGTTTCCAAGATTATCTGTCTCAACATGTCCGCTCTCTCTAATCCTGACTCACTATTTGTAAAACTCGTCTCTGACCTTCTTGGAAATTTAGTGTTCCAAGCTCTGATAGATTCTGGCTCCACACACTGTTTTGTAGATACCACCTTTGCCATGAAACATAATCTGAAACTCCATTCTGTTCCCACAATTTCTTTGCATCTGTTTGATGGCACTAGCAATATGGCAATTACTCAAGCCTGCGACATCTCTATCCGGTTCCCATGTGGAACATCCCAGACAGTTACTTTTTTTGTAACACAGTTGGACTCTAGCTGTTTGGTAGTTCTTGGATACAACTGGCTCACCCGATATAATCCATTGATTGACTGGGTATTGGACAGTATTAATTTCTGGATTCCTGACACTTCCATTCCTCCTGCAGCATCTTTTCTGGCCAGAGCCTCTTCAGCCTCGACGGCACTTCTGGCTTCTGCCGAAACCTCTGAACCTCCGAAAATCTCTCTCATCAACACTTTGGCATGTGTTAGGGCAAGTAAACTGGATGGATCGCAGTGTTTTTCAATCAGCTTAAAAGTTGATGAAGCATCTGGACATTTTGCGACTCCAGAATTATCTGAGCTAAAAGCCGACCTGGAAGGAGTTCCCAAAAAATACCATGATTTCACGGATATTTTCAGTAAGCAAAAAGCTGACGGGCTTGCACCACACAGGCCCTACGACTTAAAAATTGATATTGAGCCCGGTTCAAACCCTCCATTAGGACCTATTTACCTGTTATCCCAATCAGAACTTTTGTCTATTTGGGAGTTCTTGGATGAACATCTGTCGATAGGTTTTATCCATCCCTCAAAGTCTCCATATGGAGCACTCATCCTTTTTGTCAAGAAGAAGGATGGTTCCCTTCGACTCTGTGTCGATTTCAGAGGATTAAATTCCATCACATGGAAAGATAAGTACCCACTTCCACTCGTTACTGACTTACTCAATGCCCCATGGAAAGCTCAGATCTATACCAAAATAGACCTTAAACACACCTATCATTTGGTCAAAATTGCTGAGGGTGACAAATGGAAAACTGCTTTTCAGACTTGCTATGGATCCTTTGAATGGTTGGTTATGCCATTCAGCCTTACCAACGCCCCTTCCACTCTTCAATGTTTTGTCAACGATATATTTTCTGACATGCTTGATGTATGTGTTATAGTCTATGTATCTGGATGACATTTTGGTATTTTCCAAGGATCCTGCTCTTCATGACAAACAAGTCTGTGAAGTTTTCCGAAGACTCCAAAAAAATGGTCTTTTCGCCAATGGTAAAAAATGCTATTTTGACATGGATTCTATTGAATACTTAGGTTTCATTATTGGACCCGAGGGTCTCCGTATGGATGAAACCAAGGTTCAAGTTGTCCGTGATTGGCCCAAACCACAGAAAGTCAAAGACCTTCAATCATTTTTAGGTTTCACAAACTTCTACTGTTGTTTCATTTGGAACTACTCGGATATTACAATACCACTCACTCACCTTACCCGTAAATCTCAACCATGGGTTTTTGATAACAAATGCTGCTCTGCTTTCCAGACTTTAAAAAATGCTTTCACTTCTGCCCTGATTCTTTCTCATTGGAAACCTGATGTTCCGATTATTGTGGAAACTGATGCTTCCAATTACACAATTGCTGCAATTCTTTCCATTCAAGATTCCGATGGTGAAATTCATCCGGTCGCATTCCTTTCTCAGACACTGAAAGTGTCTGCACTCAACTACGACATTCATGATAAGGAACTTTTGGCAATCTTTGAAGGTTTCAAACATTGGCATCATTACCTCAAAGGTTCTGCAACTCCCATTGATGTCGTTACCGATCACAAAAATCTCAAATATTTTTCTACCACTAAACTTTTGACCCACTGGCAAGCCTGCTGGTCCAAATTTCTCTCCACTTTCAACATAATTATCCATTTCTGACCTGGATGTCTTGGTGGAAAACCAGATGCCATGACCCGATGATGGGACGTCTATCCTAAAGAGGGGGAAAGTAACTACACCATTGTTAATCTGCATAACTTAAAACTGGTTTTTACAACACAGTAACTTTCCACATCTATTTGAGTGACTTCCCTCTACTATCCAATTATGTGTAGCATTATGATTATGGACATTGAGCAATTACATCAAGATATCCTTTCTGCACTCACTTCTGACTGGCCCTCAAGCCACACCTAGAAGCTCCCAATAATCCTGACCAACCCTGATGGTCACAAGACTCTCAAGGTTTTATCTGTCTTGATGGACATATCTACATTCCAGATTCCAATAATCTCTGACTCCACATACTTCAGTACCAACACGATCATCCAATCTCCAGACATTATGGCATTAACAATACTCTTGGTCTAATCCGAAGAGAATATACTTGGCCCAACCTCCAAGATTTCGTAACCCAGTTCTGTAAGTCATGCACCACCTGCTTATACTCTAAAACCCAGAGACATAAGCTGTACGGCCTTCTCAAGCAACTTCCGATACCAGAAAAACCCTGGAACTCAATTTCCATGGATTTTATCGAACAACTTCTGACTTCTGAAGGCTTTACATCCATCCTAGTTGTTGTGGATTGATTCTCGAAACAAGGAATTTTCACACCCACTTATGATACAATCACATCCTTACAATTAGCAGAACTTTTCATTATTCACGTATTTTCCAAACATGGTGTTCCATCTCACATAACTTCTGATTGAGGCTCCAAGTTCATCTCCCATTTCTTCCAGGCCCTCAGAAAGCCCTCGACATCAAATTACACTTCACCTCAGGATATCATCCAGAAGGTGATGGACAAATGGAATGTGTTAATCAAACACTGGAACAATATCTCCACATCTATTGCAACTACCAACAGGACAACTGGAAATCCCTTCTTCCGATCATGGAATTCGCCTACAATAACTCTCTGAATGCAACTACCAGCATCTATCCCTTTTTTGCCAACAAAGACTATAATCCAAATCTCACAGTACATTCTGAACGAGATTTGGCTTTGATCTATGCTCAAGAATTTATTACCAATCTCGACGAGTTACATCAAGAACTTCGGAAAGCTATTTCTTCCACTCAGGAATATTATCAACATTCCACGGACAAAAACAGGATCCTGTCTCCTAACTTTAAAATTGGTGATCAGGTTCTTGTAAAAGCTCAATTCTTCTGAACTACCTGACCTTCTAAAAAACTTGCTGAGAAATTCTTAGGCCCTTTTGAAATTATAGCACAAGCCGGTTCACTTTCATGGACTCTCCGACTTCCTGATAGTATGCAAGCAGTCCATCCCATTTTCCATGTTAGAACCTTGTGTTCCTAACAATATCCCAGAACATATTCAACCTCTGCCCCCTCCGGTCATCATTGACAGAGAACCTGAATTTGAAGTTTCTGAGATTTTGGATTCTAAAATCAACAATCACTGATGTACTTGTAGATTGCTCTATTTAGTCAAATGGGCAGGTTATGAAGGTACCTACAAGGAAACTTCATGGATATTGGCCACGGAACTTGGACACACTATGGAAATTGTTATCGACTTCCACACAGCTTAGCCGAGCAAACCCGGACCTTTATCATCACTCTGACCTTTTTCTGTTTTCTTTCTGTTCAGTTTCCGATACTTCCAATATCACACTCATTCTTCAAAATCATACAAGTCAAAAAATATATTTGCAACTACTTTAATGTTTCTGACACCCCAAATCCTCCTTCCACTTCAACTCCTGTATCATCCACAACCTCTGCACTTTCCACCATATCCTGCACTTCATCATCCTCACTTTCTGGCCCCTTTCCTGACTCCCACCTTTTCCCAACACATTCCACCAACAGATCATTTGGCTGGTCCCTTGCCGTATTGGAAAACCTTTTGGAAACTGCAGTAACGCCAATGCTAACCATTATCTTCTCCAGAAATTCATTTTGCCTCTGGAAATTCCAGGTCAACAACTGGAAACCTTTTTCCTGGATATTGTTATGGTTCTCCAGAGCATCCCGCATTTTCATAAGTTCTGTCCCAATAAAAACTAATGCATCCACAGTGTCCTTGAGAAGCTCAATGCCAGAACTATCCAACTCAGCATTTCAGTCTCCACATTCTTGGCCATTCCCAGATTTTCCACATCATCAGTTTTCTGAGCCTTCTCACCTTTTGGAACCCTCTTCATGGCGAGAGTGCACAGAAGTTTGAGAACCGTGCAGGGATAGCAAGTTCTACCCCATTTTACCTTCTGTTTCCAACAAGTCAAATTCCAAATTGAACATTGATAACACAGACTGTCATGGATGACTTCCATCTGTTCCAGAGCCTTGACCTTTTGTTTCTGTTTTGGAAATTAGTCAACTTTCAACCTTTTACAAAGTCACTTACTTTGGGACTTGAAGGCCCAGCCTCTCCCTCTACCTCCACCTCCACGGCTTTTCGCTGCATTCAAATGTTATTGGATGAAACATGGAAAATTGTTGTTTTGACTTACCTTTCCCTCCCTTATCTCCTTCACTTTCTTTTCTGCTGCCTCAGACTCCCACTGCTTTTTCTCCACCTCATCCTTCTTCTTCCAATCCTCCACCATTTTCCACATCCACACCTCCTTTTCTGCCTTCACCTGCTCCAACTCACGTTTTTCCACCTCTTCCGCCTCCTTCAATTCCCACATCAACACCTTTTCCTCCTCCTCTTGTTGTCACTTCATCTCCTCCATCCTCTGTCATTTTCGTTGAAGTTATTTGACCTTCGACATTTTTTGGAGCATGGAAATTTCGGCATCTGAGTCTTCTGGGGTAGTGATGAACAATGGTCGATGAATTGACATACAAGTTGTGGTTAAAGAAACAAAATCATTAATTCAAATATTTGGAAGTTTTTATACTCAGACCAGCAGCCAAAACTCTCACTTCTGAATTGTGTAAATTTCACAACACATAACAATCAGCCGTCACTTCAATCACTCAGTACCTAATCGCCTCTATGGGACTTCAGCCTAACAGGGGGTACTGTTACAACCCATTCCCAGATGTTTCTATATCTGACTTCCAACTTCCAACTACGGAACATCATAGTTCTGTATCTTCTGTATTCTTCCCTTGTTCTGCATTTAGTAATTTGTCTGTTGACAAGTATTCACTCGTTTGTTTATTATATTCCCATTTTGGAATATTATCTCCCCAATTTGTCTTAGTGTATTCCCATTTCAGAATACTTCTGTTTCTGTCTTATTGTGGTCTTAGTTTGTAGTACAATAACAAGAAGACTTATATTAGTTTCCGTGAATTTGTACTTTACTTTAGATCTGATATCGACTTAGTTTCTTATTCCCTCTTCTGTCTTTCTGTATGCTCAATATTCGGAACTCTTCGGAACTCTGAATATCCATATCTTCCAGCGTAAGTCTCACCTTTGAAATTAAGGACTTCTGAGCATTTGCATAGAGGTGCAGCACATAAGCTGAAGCCAACGTCCTGACCCTATCTGATAGTTTCCAAATTCCCGGTGACTTTCCAATAGTTCCAGAATAAGTTCCGACATGGCACTTAACAGTCCCGATGGACTCTGCATGGACAACACTAAAATTCAAGTCATTCAAGACTGGCCAGAACCCCAAAAGGTTAAAGATATTCAATCTTTTCTCAGCTTTGCCAACTTTTATCAACATTTTATTCACAATTATTCAAAAATTACCATTCCTCTCACATGTCTTACCTGTAAAGACACCCCTTGGAATTTCTCCAAGGAATGCTGCACAGCATTCCACGATTTGAAAAGTGCATTCACATCCACTCCAATCTTGTCACACTGGAAACCTGACATTCAAATTGTTGTGGAAACCAATGCCTTGGATTATGTGCTCACTGCTATTCTGTCCATTCTGGACACCAATGGTGAGGTCCACTTAGTTGCCTTTTTGTCCCAGACATTCTCAGCACCTGAACTCAATTACGATGTTCATGACAAAGAACTACTTGCAATTTTCGAAGCATTTAAGACATGGTGACACTATCTTCATCTCTCCATGCATAAAGGGACACCCAGGGCAACCATGGCACATCCCACTCCTTATACATACTGTCAGTTTACAAGGTACATGCAGTTGCATTGCAGTTGCCACAGAGAGTGACATGGAAACCCCTGGATGTGCCTGCACTGCCTGCATTGACCAACTTCTCATAACCCCTTGATGTATCTATGCCTGCATTGACCAACTGCCCATACCATCTCAATGCACCCACATGCCCATGCACATCAACCAACCACCCACCCCCCCACTACAGGCACATGCTGCCCCATCCATTACAAGCACATATGCACATGCCCACATGTCCCCATCCCCTACATTGACCTCTTTGGTGCTCACATGCACTGATTGTGAAGATCTTGAAATGGTGTCCAAGACACTTCAGTGGGATGGCCATACATTTGCATCTAGTGATTGAGAGGCTAAGGCACTGATTGGTGTAGCCAATACTCTTTTTAAACTGTCACTACTGATGAAATATATATTTCCAGAGGTTCATAACAATATATTACAAAATGCAGCCAGTGATGCTTGGTTTACTAGTCAATTAAACATTAAAAGGGAAGTCATGATTCCTAAATTCTCATTTCCTTTTTTTATGCTTTTATCTCATGTAGCTTTGTAGAAGTGCTCATAGTCACTGCAATACCCCGTGTCAGGGATGATATCATCAGAACATCCAGTCTGCATGAGTGTCACAAACATACAAGATCAAATTTGGATAATATTCAATTTGATATTCCGTCAACATTGTTAAGATCTAAGCAAAGTGGTTAAGAGGGGGCTCTACAGTATGTCAGAGGGCTGATGATAGAGATCATACTAGTTGGGAGGTCTAACTCTATAAAATGGGTGGAGCTTAGCTTCAACTTATGTGTTGCACCCTCATATGAATTGTTAAGGTGCTCTAGTATTTCAAACAGAGTGGATATGATAAGAACTGAAGACAACACTTAGCTCAATTGACTGGAGGGCCAATATACTAAGAGTCATAAGGTAGAGGATTGTGGCTTGCTGATGATGCCTTAGGGGTATTAGGGAGGGGGTAAGATGGCTGAAAACTAAATGGGGGTAATCTAAGTTGATATTGGAACTTGTCACGAACGTACAAACTCAAATTTTGATAATATTCAATTTAATATTTCTTTGACATTCCTTCGACTTTCCAACTTGACTTCCAACTTGACTATTCTTTGACAATATCTTCAACAATCTCAAATATCTTCGACTTGTCTCAGTTTGATGTCATTGATGATTTCACTTTGATATCATATTATCATCATAGGTAAATGATATATAGTATATAAGGGCAATGATAGGAATGAAGGAAGTCAGTCAGAAAACCTGTACTATATTATATTATTTACTGTACATATTATATAATTGTCAAACTTTTTCCGAGCCTTTCTTCAACTTATTTATTTGTGAGCCTCTGTGTCCTATCTTTGCCTCATGCTTTATCAACAGGATGAATTAATACTTTGTCGAATGAGGCATCTTTATTCGATATTGTTGAATATTCTTCAATTGTTTATTCGACTTTATTGAGTAAAATTCAATTCGTGACAGAACTGAGAAGTAGTAGCATACATGGTAGGAACTTTATACAAAGGTGTAATGGATGAGCGGAGGGCCAATCAAGGAAGTGAGAAGTAGTGATGGGTAGGAAGCATGGGAGGGTAGGGATCAGACTAGAACTATGTAAATATGATGTAGTAAAAGTATTATAGAGGGTATGAGGTGGCAAATAACATTTACAAGTAGAATGGGTGATGGGAGAGTATCAGGATGGAGACAGGATGGGATGACAAAAAGGGAAAACCATAGTGAAACAAATGTCAGTGTGCTGTGGGCAGTGACACCATGGTCAGGGTACTGATGGTGGGATGCCAGAGGGTGGGGAAGGTAAAACAAGGCTGTTGGGGGCTGAATGACTGGAATCCTGACAGACATTCCTTGACATTCCTTTGACTTCTGACTCAACTATTTTTTGACATTATTTGACTAACCTTTGACTTGTCTCAGGTTGCTATCATTGATGATTTTATTCTGATATCATATTATCATCATAGATAAATGATAAATAGCATAAAAGGGCAATGATAGGAGTGAGGGAAGTTAATCAGAAAACCTGTACCATAATCTGCATTCTTACTATTATATTACTAATTCAACTGCTATTCGAGATCTATTCAACATAATTATTCAAGAGCTTCTGTGTCCTATATTTGCCTCATACTTTATCATCAGGTGTTAAGCTCTGTGTTGGGGACTTATTCCAGAACTATCAGGAAATAACTGGGAACTCAGATACTTCCAGGTAGGGTCAGGACTTGGCTTCAGCTTATGTGCTGCACCCCTTTGCAAACACTCAGATGTCCTTAATTTCAGAGAACTGAGAAGTGTCAGAGAGCTTAGGAGGATAGTCACAATTTATTGAATATATAAAATTTTATGGAAAAGTCCTCATAATTTAAGTGAGACTACTTCCTCTGGCTATGACTATATGTTTTAGGAGTTTATATTTCATTACCCCAAAATTTCATCTTTAAGACTTGTATACTCTTTTAAAATATGCACAAATGTCATGGTCAACAAGATTATCTGGGTTGTTACCTAATCTTTGGGATAACATGTATTCTCTAGTATCTCTGTGACTTTTAAAATATCCACAAATGACATGGTTAAATGAGATTATTTGGGTTATGACTTAATATTTGGGATAAAATGCATTCCCTGGTATCTCTATGACTTTTAAAATATCCACAAATGTCATGGTTAAACAAGATTATTTGTGTTATGACTCAATCTTTGGGATAAGATGCATTCTCTTGTATATATGCAAACTTTCAAATATAGTCATATAATTTTAATTTATTTAATTTAGAAACTTATCCAGAACTATCTGGCCTACCAATCCATGTTGTGGAATTTATCCCCAAAAGGATAATCTATATATGATTATTTGACTACCTTTTATCAGATTGCACAATAAATATTAATATTTCCCCATTCTCCAGAGTGTCACCTAATGGACTGAATTTGATGAAATATTAATTCCATAGCAAACAATATATGTAAATATATATGTATACTTGAGTGGAAAAATAAATTTTAAAGTTTTTGGTTATCCTCCTTACAGATATTCAGAGTTCCAAAGAGTTCTGAATATTGAGCATACAGAGTGAGAAAAGGGATAAGCTAACTAAGTCAATATTAGATCTAAGGTGTAAGTACAAATGCACAGAAACTAATATAGACTCTCTGGCTACTGTACTACAAATTGAGATCACAATAAGAACAGATTAGGATAGAAGTTCCAAATTGGGAACATAATAAGCAAATGAATGAATACTTGTCAACAGAAAAGTTACCAAATTTGGAGCAAATGTGAAGTTCAGT
Organism: Hysterangium stoloniferum; assembly: GCA_015178975.1. Taxonomy (NCBI): domain Eukaryota; kingdom Fungi; phylum Basidiomycota; class Agaricomycetes; order Hysterangiales; family Hysterangiaceae; genus Hysterangium; species Hysterangium stoloniferum. The sequence goes on from WHVD01000046.1 coordinate 312,090, forward strand.
ATGTCTAGGTTTCTAGAGGCAGAGAATACATCGGAATATTGGAATATCCAAGAATGGAAGGCTATATCAGAATATTCAAAGATCTGGTAATGGATCATAACATCAGGACAAATTAATACATCTTTGAATGAGGCATCTGTACTTGATATTGTTAAATATTCTTTGATCACTATTTGACTTTATTGAGAGAAATCTGATTCATGTCAATAAACATAAAGGGCTCAATGTCCATCATAAGGCCATTCAAACATTGTTTTCCGATGCCATTTTTATTTATGAAAAGGTAAGGCTTACAAATGAAGAACAGCAGAAGTTATCACCTCAAGGTGTAAGTTGTTTCTTTTCTGTGACCATTCTTCACTCTATGATTCTTGGAAATACTATAGAAACCAATGTGCAGTGGCAAATGGCATCATCCTTGCATCAAAAAGGCTGTGATGCACATTGTGTTCAAAAATAGAAATTCACACAGTGTGCAGCATTCTGACATTTTTCCACTCATGCCTCTCAAAACCATTGCCTTCTGCAGTATTGCAGTAAGTCACTAACTATTTCAAGCTTTCTCATATGCTAACAAAATGGTAGATTAAGCGTGCCCTAGATTATGAGGCATCTCATGTGGGGTCACATGCTATGCTATAGATGACACCTCTTTTGCTTTCAACAGCTACATTTACAATATGACCAAAGCTATCATGGATACATGAGATCCCTCCAGGAGTTCCAAAAAAATCACTACAACCACTGCTTAACACTGCAAGAGAATCTATGGATTGCAGGAAGGTAAAGTGTCATTACTGTATTACTGCACTATACCCATTACTGAACTCATCTACAGTGTGAAGAGTCATGTACCTTGCCACTCTATGTGCAGATGATATTGACCTAATAAGAGTAATATCTCAATAGTGTGGGATCAACCTTAAAGGTTTGATCCCAACAAGAATAACTGGAATTGGGTAGGTTCAGTCAATGGTAAGTATAAAGTGTTAGCAGTTGTAGATTTAATTAGAGTAGAGTCAAGAATGGTAGTAAGACAATAATGAAGTGAGACTCGGGATAGAGGACTTCTAGTAGAGATAGTGTGAGGTCCTAAGGGCAAGATGAACAAAGAAATCAGGATGACGAGGTTGAGGTTGAGGTTGAGAGTAGTTGAGACTATGACTCATGACTTGGATTTTGACTATTGATAGTTCTAAGTTCTAAGTGCAAGACAAATAAGAACCCAATTGTTGGAGTCAACACAACACCCAAACCAATACTTGCAGTTCTTGCAGGTGGGGGTTTCTGGGTAAAAGTGTGTCTGCTGTTCACTAATGTACACATAACTTCTGAACATATGCACCCACCAGTCTGTGTCCATAAGTGTCTATGTACATATGTCCCACAAGGGTACATAGACCTTCAAACTCATGTGAGGCAAGATATTCAAAGAATATCTTAAAAAGAAAAATGTTAGAAAAATATTAAGAAATAGATAAAATATAATAGGACAGATTGCTAGGTCATCACCAGGAGTGGTACCTCTTGCATACTGTACAGCAACAAATTGAATTTCATTAAAAGGATAGAATAGATGGGGGATTGGGGCACAGAATAGTGACTCTAGTGGATGAATAGACCCACTCAGACATGGACACATACTGGTTACCAGAAGTAACCAAACTCAGATGACTGCATGTTGGACAGAGTCACAGACATAGATAGGGACTATTATGGATACATGTGGGTACTTAGGATTCTGAACCACAAATTCCAACAAATTTATCCTTGTGGAACAACCATAGCTTTGAGGATAATATTGTCTATAATGGTTACAAAGTCTCAGTTGACACAAGGTAAGAAATCAACTGAGGTTGGCTGGTTGAGCAGCTCATAATTTATAGTAGTCCAAGAGAAAAGAATAGAAATAGTATGATGTCTTGAATTGGTATCACAAGTGCACACTAGGCACTCATTAGGCTTGAGGCATGTATTAAGCTTTGATCCATACTTTGATTAGGTATGCATTAGACTTCAATCCATACTTTGATTAGGCACACATTAGGCTTCGATCCATAACATTGTCTTTGGGGAAGGAATGGATCCAGCAGAGTATGAGATGTTGGTTGCAGCAGAGCTAGCAGACAGTGCATCCAGAGATGATGACAGCTGGTACAAGCACAGTGCAAACATCCTCATATACTGTATTTCTTCAAATTAAATTAAATTTTCTTACTATTTTTTAGACATCCTTCACAGACATAAGTGGCAGGGCAGCTCACAACCTCACTACATTATTCAAATCAGATGACATGGTGGCAAGTCACTCAATATCCCATCTCCAACTCTCAATATCCCATCTCCTCTCAATATCCCATCTCCAACTCTCAATATCCCATCTCCAACTCTCAATATCCCATCTCCAACTCTCAATATCCCATCTCCAACTCTCAATATCCCATCTCCGACTCTCAATATCCCATCTCCAACTCTCAATATCCCATCTCCAACTCTCAATATCCCATCTCCAACTCTCAATATCCCATCAATATCCCATCTCCGACTCTCAATATCCCATCTCCAACTCTCAATATCCCATCTCCAACTCTCAATATCCCATCTCCAACTCTCAATATCCCATCTCCAACTCTCAATATCCCATCTCCAACTCTCAATATCCCATCTCCAACTCTCAATATCCCATCTCCAACTCTCAATATCCCATCTCCAACTCTCAATATCCCATCTCCAACTCTCAATATCCCATCTCCACCTCTCAATATCTCATCCCCAATTCTCTGGAATGTGCCAGAACCCCATCTCCCACTCTGACTTCATCACAACTTCAATATAAACATTCATGGCAGGTTTTCATGCACCAAACACACCTCAGAACCTCTGCTCCCAGAGCCTCTTTTCAAGTCATTGTTTTTTCTTCAAGCTCTGCTACTGATACCTCTGCCCCCACTCCCAGAGCCCCTTGTCAAGTTGTCATTTTTTCTTCAAGTTCTGCTATTGGTATCTCTGCCCCTCCCAGTGCCCCTTTTCGAGTCATTGTTTGTTTCTTCAAGTTCTGCTATTGGTACCTCTGCCTCTGCTCCCCTTTTTGAGTCATCATTTTTTTCTTCAAGCTCTGCTATTGGTCCCTGTGCGCCTGCTCCCAGAGCCCCTTTTTGAGTTGTTATTTTTTTCTTCAAGTTCTGCTCTTACTTTTTTATGAACATGGCTTCAAGCTCTTCCATTTTTTCTTTTCTTCACATCATTCCCATATTTTGAATCAATCTTTTGTTTTACTGTTGATAATAACAATATTTATTTTGATAAAAAATATATGTATATCTGCTCTGATTAACCATTTTAAATTGATTTATTTATTATTATATGATTTATAATATTATACTATGATAAATCACATGACCATGCATATTGTCCTGTTACACTGTGTATTGTCACATACCATGTGTACCACACATATCATCATACACTGAGAAATGATACTTGGTCTACATGGTCTGGTACACTCTCAGACTGGACCTAAAGTATGCAAGATCTGAGCGGTATAGACACTCCAAGACTGTACATACCCCCTTTTCGACTCTCCTGATGGACAGAGAATGTACACAAGTCAATCAATTCGTCGCCATCTAGGAAAATTACTCCGCATTCTGAAAGTACATTTTACTTGTAGATTCAGGCATTAACTGTTGGTTACTTGGGGAACAAAATTGAATAATAGTCGTGCCATTCGGTTACGGAAAGCAGACCAGGACACAAAAACGATGCTCCTCCGGGAACCTGAACCAGTGTTTGGGCACGGCAACACATGTTTTCTGGCAACGGTGTTATTTCATAGTGTTGTTTTACCGAACTTCTATATTATATTGTCATGATGCAGACAGACCTCTCAAAGTACATTATCCGATCTCATGACCTGAAAGACTTCTCCTTATTCTGATTTCAGAATAGCCGTTGATCTTGTCACTCTCAAGTATAAGGGGGTTTATTAGCACAATCAAATTTCCATAAACAAGTGAGCAGAAATAGTTTTATGGTAAATATTATGTAGTACTGCCATGACCAATTACAGGTAATAATGCCGCTATGGCTTGTTGAACCTGTCGGCTTGTATATCCTGTTGAGCCTAATCACTCTGGGTTAACATCTCAATTCGATATTCAGTTCTATCGTTATGCGGAGACAGACGCATCCGTGGCTGTCAAAAGTCGTTTGTTCCTTACTCAGGTACTCTTCCTCGTGATGAGCTGCATGTTAAACGTTACGCCGGAGTGCACGCATGCAATATGGAAAAGAAACTAAATTATGAAAATCATGAAAAAGGGGTGAAAAACCGCATAGCTGTGCAGGATTTGGAACCTATAAAGAGCCTACCTCTGCACCTTGTTTCTGCAGTTCAATAACATTCACTAAACTAAGCTACTTTCCTTCGCTCGCACTCACAGTCAACATGTTCGCTAAATCCATCGTTGCCCTTGGATTCTTCAGTATCCTCCCTGTCGCCGCCCCCAACCCCCCAGAATCCCAGTGCGACACCGGTAAGCCCAATTAAATATCCAGACTGTATTTAATCTCATATTTGACTCGCAATATTGTAGTAGGAGCTCTCCAGTGCTGCACCGCTGTTAGTGCCGCCTCCGACAGTGCTGGTGTCAACTGTGCCCAACAACCCGTCTGCTGCACTGGCAACCAGTTTAACGGACTTTTGAGTTCCTTTATTACATAGTTCTATCTTAAGATTTTCATGTTATTATAATAATAGATCAACATTGGCTGCTCTCTTTGAACGATACGGTTTCTCATACCTTGTATGTGAATCAAGTTATCGACGGGCATTCAGTGTATGTATCTGCTATGTAGTAGCTATTGTCTACGTTAGCTCTACATGATTGATTATATAAATGATATTGCCACTAAATATCCGAGAATGGCAGCGGCTGGATACAGGGATGTAATGGCAATTGTGAAACTGCTGCGAAAACCGCTCATAAATAGCCGCAGAGGCATTTGTTTACTTCAGTTCGACTGTCGAATCAAACAGCCCCTCCTTAATGCGAATAATATTACACTACAGATAACTTCGAAGACCAATATCCCCTCTGAGATATTCCAAAGATTCAGAATCATAATCCTAAATATAAGATTGTTTCCTAGGTGTCCTGAAAGGAATTGCCGCTTCAGTTTCCCAACTTAGATAATGCCTGGAATCAATATGTACGGCACTTTTTGCCTGTAATGCTCCCATTCTTTCCCAAAGGCGGCCTTGAGACCGCGATCTTCCACATCGATACGTTGCATCATTGATCGACTGACATAGGCAGCCAATAGAAACCATGCAATAATAATCGATCGTGCAATTGGGTACGTCGTTGTGATTCCACACACATCAAAGCAGCTTTTTGGGCCGAGGTAAACCATAATACATCCCATCATATAAGTAATTCCACTCGTATAGCTGGGGTGGCGGACAATAGAGTACGGTCCGGATGTAATGAGTTTATGGTTTGGTTGAATGGCGATTTCGTAGGTGAACAATTTTCCCAACGTTTGATAACACCAGAATCTTATACCCGCACCCACGTATATCAAGATCATAGCGAAGAGGAATGTCGGAGTCACCGTGGCTAAATGTATTAGAGGCGAGGCATCAGGGCATAAACGTGTGGGAATGTTATATCTGGGATGCCTGTTTCAGAAAAGACAAAAGAGTAAAAAATCCAAATGCCTGCCTAGGGAGAGATTGAAGCACATTAAATCTTGCAAATAAAATCAGGGTTGCTTCCGTGGCCATATAAGATATAACCACGACCTGTGAGGATTCGATGTTGGATGTTATTGATTACCCCGGAAGTGAAGTGAAGGGTCTATACCTGTCCTAGGCGCGAGAGCAATCTGACCTTCTGGTCAAACAGCGTTCCTTTGGCTGTCTGGTGTATCAAAGGCGGGTTCGGAGGATTAACCGCAACATGTGCGGCAATAGCGGCAAGGGCCAGCAGAGGAATCTTGACCAGAGACATAAATAATTAGCGACTAGTGCAATGCAGTGTCATATATTAGCAATGGAATCAAGATCATAATACGATCGAGTGTTACCAAGCTATGCTTGTCGAGATTTATTCGACCTCAACCTCGACTGTGGTAGCGTAATTGTCAAGTGTTATCGTGTAAAAACCACGGATTGTCCTTCCGGCACAGGTGCCGGGTAGTCACATGTTGTGGGGATGTGTTGTGGGAATGTGGAAATTTCCAATGATTAGTGGATATAGATAATTTCAACCAATAAATCAAATTACAAGACTTGAAAGAATGGTAAGGAAATCAGATAAATTAGTCATAATGCGGGAAGACGAACCAAGGACATCTTTGTTGGAATTTTGGTCGTTTCGGTAATAATCTCAACATGATGACACTTGTGGGTCCCGGTATATTTCGTGCTAGGCGGTACAGTAGCTTAGTAATAACAACGCTTTTTGTTCGCGTCCACCGTGTACCACGTATCCCCCGAGACCTGCGTAACAATATTACTATGTGGTGCCCATGGATATATTTTAGTGCGTTAGTGGTGGCCATACTAGACTTGGAGGCCAAAACAAATTAGGCATTTAGCCGCTGAATAATTACATCATACATTTTTCGGGCAAAGAAGTAGGTCGGAATCCAAATCCCTGTATGTCCCTATTCATATATAAATGACAGTTTCCGAGTAGCCGATTTTAAACCAATACAGAAGCAGGCGCCTCGTTTAGGAATGTATACATAGGGAAAAAAATACTCTGGTACTCCTCCTATCCTTGCTTGATATTGTACACCAGCAGCTTATCGCGTGGAATAAGCGACTTAATCCGTTTGTTGTGGTCAGGGAGCCCCTGTTGAGTATGTGCATAGATGCGTCCGCGGTGATATTGTTCTGCACCTTGTCATATAATCCCCATTGACAACAGCAACAGACTCTAGACAAGCGGTCATGTGAACCAAGGTCTGCTCTACAACACCGATATGGCCATTTCGACTCTTGAGAATTTGTAGAGCCTCAAGGGCTTCTCCCGAGAGTCGGCTGCGCCAAGCAGTAGCAGTCAATGATCCACCTGAGAAGGCGCGCTCAGAAGGTGCTGATGCTCAATCAAAACTTCGTCTCTAATTGTCTCATCCTATATCTGAACCTTAGACCTGACCCTCGGCCCGGTTCAGCAAAAGCTCGCGTTCAAACTTGGGTTCAGGACCGAACCCTGGTAGCACTACTGCGGAGAATGGTGGCAACATAAATAATGCCCAAGGGCATCATGAGGTGATCCGTTAAAGCCGCATCGAATATCTCGAACAGAGCGTGAAGTATGTCCATGAATATCTTAGAAGCGGTCGTAGACCGGAGACGACCAAATCCTAGAGGTGAATAACACGTTAAAAATTGTGCTGCTAGCCTACTACCCATTATCTAACTTCTTATTCAAGATAGTGGCGATCATTCTAACTATGTATGGCTAAATGCGAAATTATGTGTATAACTGAGCATGCAGAAGAGAGAACCATTCAACGTGCCTCATCTATTGGAGTAGGACGCTGACATATCGAGCGATACAGTGCCTAACGCTGTTTAGCTATTCATTGACAAACACCGCCGCCGCACCCATCCCTAACCCGATACACATTGATGTGACCAAAACCTTTACACAGAAAATACCAGTCAGAATTGCGTTGTAGATATTGTCAATTGAGCTAACAAACCTTGCCCCCTCGTTTCTTCAACTCAGCTAACCCAGTTGCAATCTGTCTGGCTCCGGTGGCGCGTAAAAACACAAAGTAAGTTAGGATTTAGCAGTTAAGCGTAGGAACAAGATACTCATCAAGAGGATGGCCAAGAGCAATCGCGCCTCCATTTACATTGACTTTCTCATGATCCAAGCCAAGTTTTCGAACGCAGTAAACGTACATAGAAGCAAATGCTTCGTTGATCTACGGGCAGCAAGGATCAGCCATAATTAAATAACAAGAGATTATATATTAATACGAACCTCGAACAGATCAACGTCAGTGATTGTAAGTCCAGAAAGCTCCAGAGCCTTCGGGATGGCATAGGCCGGACCGATACCCATAACCCTTGGTGCCAAACCTAGCAAGAAAATAAAATTTATACCGCAGCAGATCCCAAAAGTAATTCGCCCACCAGAGACAGCGGTCGTGACGTATTTAGCCAGAATGGGTAACCTCAACTCATCTGCCTTTCTACGCGTCATTAATAAGACAGCGGCAGCGCCGTCCGCAATTTGGCTAGCATTTCCTCCTGTTGTTTTTCCGCCGCCCCACTGGGGGAAAGCGGGGCGAATTTTTCCAAGCGCTTCGGCTGTTGTACCGTATCTTATTCCGTCATCTTTGGAAATTATCACCCGACTACGAGCACCAGTTTGTGGGTCCTTGGTAAAGGCTTCGAGAGGGGCGATCTCTTGCTCGAACCTGCCAGTTTTCTGAGCTCTCTCGGCGCGCTGGAAAGACCTAGATAAATTTAATTAGATGACGGAGATGATGGAAAATAGTAAGCACATCGCTGCAAATTTATCCATGTCGTCCCTGGAAATATTAAAATCTTCGGCAACATTCTCACTTGTCCAACCCATTGGCTGAAGTTACATGATGACTAATAAATGAAAAAAAAAGTGACAAAAAATCAAATCTCGTACTTGAACACAGTCCCTGGCAACATTATGTGCCATAATTTCTCCACTGAGTTGTGAGGATCCTCTATCCGGATTCGCCGTCATACTCTCCACCCCAACAGCCAAACCAATCTGAATCTGACCAGCCCTTATTTGATTTGCTACCGTGGTGACGGCCATAAGGCCACTTGAGCAAAATCTGTTCACTACTTGTACCGGAGTGGTAACCGGGATGCCTGCTGCAATGGCGGCAGCACGAGCCTCATACGCAGCCCCAGAGGGGAGAACGGTACCGACAGTAATATCCTCTATTAGTACTGGATCAATTCCAGATCTGGCAATAGCGGCCTAATTAAAAGCCGATTGTGAAGTAAGAACAAGTCATGACTTGGCGACGAATCTACTTGCATACCCTGAACATAGAAGTCAAAAGCTCATCACTCCTGTACGACTCCATCTTAAAATGCAAAAATACAACGGAAATGTCAGTGTGCTCGCCTTATATCCTTGAATCCCCCCTTTCGTGCCTTCGTCAATGGTGAGCGAACCGCCAACGTGATTACAACATCGTTTGGACTTTTCTCGCGAAGAGTAGCTGTACCGTTCGGTACAGTATTAAGCTGAGAAGTGACTTGCTTTACTCTTTGCATTGGTTGAGAGTACTTAAATTAGCACTTGGCCGGCTGTTTCAAAAAGATATTCATGATTTGAAAAATCATATGGACCGGCCAGTCATGAGACATGAACTCCGGTCGGCACAAGCACGTAATGCCGGGAAGATGCCGAGGAGAATTGCCGCTTAAGCCGAGTTTCAAGTTCTCCAAAAACTGAGGGTTCGCATGCAACGACGTGAGACTAAATGATTACTCATTGGTGGACTCGAAGTAATTTTGGTATCTCAGGGGGAATGTTGAAAGCAGGATGATGCTGAGAGACTCGATTGTTGCTGACTTGCACCTGCATCCTCGATGCCTGTTCTTGAAAAGTCCTCCTCAGTCCAGGATGATATTATTGTCAACGCGGATGGCACCCAAGAATCAATAATCGGCAACGAGAAGGAAGGAGATAGTATCCAGGCTCCCATCTTGCTGAAGTATGATGAGGTTCCATGGTGAGTACTTGTCATGAGACGGAGGAAGTGCATGAGCGGCCAGGATTTAAATTCAATACATTACCATGCATTAAAGGTATAAACGAGTCCCCTTCACGAAGACGACCGATATCCCGCCACCTCGGCCATCCTTAGACGATGCGCCGATGATACCAGAAGAGTCTGCGTCTATTTTTTCCCTAATTACGTTTAGCTGGATAACATCTATGCTTTCCCTCGGGTATGCTCGTCCACTTGAACCAACGGATCTATGGAAGCTTCAGGACCGCCGGTCTAGCGCATTTATTTCTAGTAAAATCCTGGCTTCTTTCCAGAAGAGAGCCAAAGTGGCGGAAGGCTACAATACTAAATTAGCCAAAGGTGAAATCGGTCCCGGCGTGCGTAAAATTTGGTGGTCATTACGAGGAAACCGTGCCGAACGAGAGAAAAAATGGCGAGAGAAGGACGGACGCAAGAAACCAAGTCTTACTCTGGCAATGAACGACAGCGTGGCATGGTGGTTCTGGTCTGCGGGCGTACGTGATTCTTCACTGTTACAGGGGAAAAGGAGATTAAAATTTACGCTTACACAACATTGTCAGATTTTAAAAGTAATAGGAGATACTTCACAAGTCACCAGTCCTTTAGTTGTCAAGGTTAATAATTCATCAATTTAATGTTAAATATTACCTGACAAAATTGTGTGAAGGCCATTATCAACTTCGCAACGGAGTCTTTCACAGCTCACAGAAGCGGTAAACAGGCTCCACCAGTCGGAAAAGGGATCGGGCTTGCGTTTGGTCTTCTGTTCCTTCAATTGCTAACATCCGCATGTACTCATCAATTTTTCTACCGATCTGCATCAACCGGTGAGCGTTTTATTAAATCCATTCGATAAATAAGCGTATTAAATACGGATTACAGGCGTCCTTATCAGAGGCGGTCTCATTCACGCTGTATACAGCCGTTCATTGAGGTTGACATCTCGGGCCCGTTCTACCCTGACAAACGGGAGACTCGTTAATCACATTTCGACCGATATATCTCGTATTGATTTCTGCGCTGGCTTCTTCCACATGTTTTGGGCTGCCCCAATTCAATTGATAATTTGTCTTGCTCTTCTTTTGGTCAACTTGGGACCTTCTGCATTGGCTGGATTCGCCATATTTTTCATTGGGACTCCCCTTCAGACTCGTGTTATGAGGAATTTATTTGCTATTCGTAAAAAGAGCATGGTTTTCACCGACAAGAGAGCTAAATTGCTGCAGGAATTGCTTGGTAATATGCGTATTATAAAGCTCTTCGCTTGGGAGGTGAGAAGACGATTACACACTCTGACATGTTGCTAATATTACACTTGCGCCGTAGGAGCCATTTTTAGAGAAAATATCTCAGCTTAGAAATGGAGAAATTAAGTGGGTGTGAATATTTAACAGGCGCCTTTCGATTATTTATGCGTTATCATAATTATTCCTTCAGAGGAATTAGATCTTTGTTACTCATCCGTGCTGCCAACAATGCTGCCGCTATCAGTATGCCGACTCTCGCGGCTGTTCTATCTTTCGTGGTCTACTCCCTCACCGGACACGCCCTTGAACCCGGGATTCTTTTCAGTTCCCTGACGTTGTTTAACTTATTACGGATGCCACTGCTATTTTTGCGTAAGTTTCATGCCTGTTCATGTTCCGTCTTCGATAATTGACACCTCCCAGCTCTTTCCGCCAGTTCTATTGCCGATGCCATGAACGCCATCGGACGTCTTGACGAGGCGTTCACCGCCGAAGTCCTCACGGAGACAAAGGTCATCGACGAGTCACTACCCTGTGCAATCAAAGTAGATCACGCAGACTTTGTATGGGATGGTGTTCCTCCCGATTTAGAGGAAAGCAATAAATCTAAGAAACGAGGAAAGCCTGCGGAACCGTCTTCTCAGGCTGAACCTGGTAACGCGGGGGCCGAGCATGCCTTCAAGATAAAAGATGTTAGCTTGACTATTCCACGAGGACAACTTTGTGCAATTGTGGGACCTGTGGGTTCTGGGAAATCGTCATTGTTGCAAGGCTTAATTGGTGAGATGAGACGTGAGGCTGGTACTGTGCAATTTGGAGGTTCGGTTGGATACTGCCAACAGCGCGCTTGGATCCAGGTATTGTTTCTTTATTTTATGTCTTATTGAACGTTAATTAATTGTTTTCACCATTTCAAGAATGCGACTATCCGGGAGAACATTTGTTTTGGCCGGCCGTTTGAAGAGGAGCGTGTAAGTTGCTTCTTAATGCAGTAATGTGTACCTTGACCATGCTTTAAAGTACTGGGCCGCAGTACGCGACTCTTGCCTTGGTCCTGATCTTGATATGTTCCCCCACGGTGACTCGACTGAAGTGGGAGAGAAGGTAAGTTATTATAAGTATATAGTTTTTATTTCAGCAGCTAAAAGTCTTCCAGGGCATTTCGCTTTCAGGTGGCCAAAAGCAGCGTCTCGGCATATGTCGTGCACTTTACTGTGACACCGACATCCAGATTTTCGACGACCCGCTTTCAGCTCTAGATGCACACGTCGGAAAAACCGTCTTCCAAAATGTCTTCCAAACTGCGCTTCAAGGCAAAACTCGTATTCTAGTGACGCACGCCCTGCACTTCCTTCCTCAGGTAGATTACATCATAACTATGCTCGATGGTCGTATCGTCGAGCGTGGAACGTATAAGGAGCTTCTGGAGAATAATGGCGCGTTTGCAAAGTTTATACATGAGTTCGGAGCGAAAGAGGAGGCGGAGGAAGCGGGCGAGAAAGTGGCTAAGGAAGACATGACTAAAAGGAAGACTATGGTTGGTGGGGGGATTATGCAGGCTGAGGAACGTAGCACTGGTGCAGTTTCGGGCGCCAGTAAGCCATGTCATAGTTCATGGTCATGGCCGGACTCATCCTCTTCTCTTTCTAGTCTACGCGGCATATTTCCGAGCAGGCAGAGGGCGCATCATCCTACCTATACTTTTCATTTCTGTGATGTTTTTACAAGGTGTTCAAGTAATGACATCTTACTGGTATGTTCAGTATATTAGAATTGCTAGCTACGGCTTACACTTCTCAGGCTTGTGTATTGGCAAGAGAGGTGAGAAGTAGTTCCTGCTTGATCAAGATGGTTATTCACATTTCTTTAGGAAATGGAACAAATCACAAGGCTTTTATGTCAGCCAGTTAATATCTTTTTGAGCGATAAATAACTGCCATACCATTTTAGATGGGAATATACGCAGGGCTAGGTCTCGGACAGGTTTGTTTAATTTGGATGCATTCGAAGCAGCTGCTCATGCATCCGATATCTGGCAGACGACCTCCATTTTTTTAATGGGATCATCATTCGCGGCTTTATCGTACTTTGCGTCAAAGCAACTTCATCGAGTGAGTATTTACCTCTTGCCTCGTTGGGTCTTGGGTAAATGATTTATACCAGGACATGACAAGGAGAATTATTCATGCGCCAATGAGTTTCTTTGACACTACTGTATGCGATACACTCAGTTTCGAGGGCTAATTCTAATAGTTTTGGTATAGCCTCTTGGTCGTATCATGAATCGATTTTCCAAAGGTACTTTCATCAGGCGGCATAATGTGTTGTCTGGGTATGTCTAAGTTGAGCATATTTCTTCTAGATATTGATACAGTCGACAATCTTCTGGTATGAACCCGGCCACTCCGTTTTCATTATGGTTCACTCATCATCACTATTAGGGAGACTCTTTTCGTTTCATGTGCACAACTCTTGCGTCAATCACGGGAGCGATCATTCTGATTGCGATCATCTTGCCTTATTTTTTGGTCCCTGTCGCAGTTATCTCCGTAGTTTATGTCTATGCTGCATTGTTCTATCGGTCTAGTGCTCGTGAATTGAAGGTGGGATAAACCCTGTTACGGTTGTTTTCCGTCTTGATCGCTGACTGGTTAATATTAAATTCAGCGATTGGGTATGCATTTTTCAAGACTTGGCATCCAATATATTTTAATAGTCTTCGCGATGAGCAGATGCCATCTTGCGTTCTGCCATGTATAGCCATTTCTCAGAGTCCCTCTCCGGACTTGCTACGATCCGTATGTTCTCGGTAAGTTGCAAAGATGAGAGATAACTGAAAGCTTCCCAGGCGCATATGGCGAATCAGAGCGATTCCTTCTTGAAAATGAAAGGCGTACTGACCATGAGAACAGGTAAGGCGCGAGTTCAAAATTTCCAAGAAATTAATGCATATTTTTCTCATAGAGCTTATTGGTTGACCGTCTGTAATCAACGGTGGCTTGGTTCGTACTTCTCCGCGCCCATGTTTCGTGCTATCGTTAAGTTTACTTTACAGGAATTCGACTTGACTTCTTAGGAGTCATGTTGACATTTGCGGTTTCCATCCTTACCGTCGCCGCTCGCTTTACAATCTCACCGGCACAAACTGGTGTGACTCTTTCTTATATTCTGACGGTACAACAAGCCTTTCAATTTGCAGTAAGGCAGAGTGCCGAAGTAGAAAACAACATGAATGTATGTATGCCGTGCTGCCGGCCTGGTATTCGTACTAGATATCCTATTTTATAGGGCGTCGAGCGTGTTGTTTACTACGCAAATGAAATTGAGCAAGACCCAGACTACCACCGCCCAGAGAACACGCCACCCTCAGTATGGCCAGCAGAAGGCGGTATTGAACTCAAGGATGTAGTGATGAGTTACCGTCCGGAGCTTCCTAGTGTCCTGAAGGGACTAACGATGTCTGTTCGAGGTGGGGATAAGATTGGCATTGTAGGACGGTGAGCCATCTTCTCGTCCATAACATTTGGGTGGCTCACAACATGCTAGGACGGGTGCTGGGAAGTCTTCCATTATGACTGCGTTGTTCCGACTCGTAGAACTCAAGTCTGGTTCAATTCACATTGATGGTGTTGATATTTCTGGCCTTGGTCTTATGGACCTACGCAGCCGACTGTCCAGTACGCTATTTTCCAGATTTTATGGTCATAAAAGCTAATCGCTTTTGAACACGCCAGTGATTCCCCAAGATCCTGTCCTCTTTAATGGAACGATACGGACGAATTTAGATCCTTTCGGGCTTCACGGTATGTGAAGCTGATTCTATAACACCAAACAAACGCATAACGACCGGTTTCTAATAGACGATGCACGACTTTGGGATGCCTTGAAACGGGTGTACCTTGTTGAGCCTGAGAAAGTAGGAGAGGTAGAGGAAGATAGTCAGAATAAATTTACTCTCGACACCCCAGTCGAAGATGAGGGAGCAAATCTGTCAGTTGGTCAGGTCTGTAACAATTTCTTCCCCTATCCTGCTTTTCTCTTTTTACCATACTTCAGAGGAGTCTCGTTTCACTGGCGCGAGCGTTGGTTAAAGATTCTAAAATTCTGATCCTTGACGAGGCAACCGCTTCCGTTGACTTTGAAACAGACGCAAAAATCCAAGACACTATAGCTGAGGCGGTGAGTCGTCATCCCTTGACTGTAGAATGGACTAGTTAATGTAGCTCTTTGTCAGTTTGCCGACAGGACGATTTTATGCATTGCTCGTGCGTAGTTGGCATGTCTAGATGTGGTGAACTGTTATTTACCCTCACATCTAGATCGACTCAAGACTATTATAGGATATGACAAGTATGTTCCCTTTAATCACTCCTCTATTAATTACTTAAGGGCTTTGTCAGGATATGTGTGGTGGATGCTGGACGAATTGCAGAATACGACACCCCAATGAAGTTATACGACGCGGGAGGAATTTTCAGAGGAATGTGCGACCGATCCTCCATCACTCCCGACGATATTAGACTCGCTATTAAAGAACGAGAGGACATGATGCACGATATTTGATGTCATGTTTCGCTTGAGAATTTTATGATGTTCTTAAGCATACTTTACTGTTTTACAAGGATTTTAGGATAGATGTACCTGTCTCGGTATGTTTTCCAGGTGAATATAAATATGGTGTCTCAGGACTTAATTATTATAAGACAACGCTTGCTGCGAGCTGGCTGCAAGACATGTAATTTGCGCGGGAATTAGCGCATCCACTAAGAACAGAGCGTCTATTTTCTTATATCCAACATTCATCACTCGTTGAACACGTATCCAAGTTTTGCGCAGCTACTTGCCTGAGTTTATATATCTTGTCTTGTTCTCCACTCCTTCATAGCTTTTACGTTTTATCACCAAACACAACATGGGTCTCACGGCACTCGCTAGTCGTCTCTTAACGTACGGATTTGTGTTTTCCTTTTCGGTCGTGTGCTCATCATATTTCATTTCAGAGCTTGGATCGCGTTTTTGCATCCTTGCTATGCATCCTATAAAGCTCTTTCTCACAGGCCGGTTTCTGAGCCAGAATTGGAAAGATGGGTGAAATATTGGTGTGTTTGGCTATTCGGCCCTCAGCCATTTTTGGTCATTGACCTACTGGTAGGGCCGTGGTGGGCGCGCTGGTCGGTGTCGAGTACGCTTGTGAATGGCTTGTAAGCTGGTACGCGTGTTTAACATACCACGTTAAAATTAGGCTTACTTGCCCGCCAGGTTCCCCTTTTATTGGGAGGTCAAGACGGTCTTCGTCCTTTACCTGGCTCTTCCTCAAACCCAAGTCAGTTATCACGTCTCGCCCTGCCTTACTTATCACTAAATTCGCAATGACAGGGATCAACCTTCATCTATGATACATATCTTGCCCCATACTTCGTCCGTAACGAAGCCGCCATCGACAGGAACATCGCCACGGCTCAAAACAGCATCATCGTCTTCGCACAGGAGCAACTCCGCGCCCTGTGGAACTTGGCCCGCAACACCATCATTGAGGCTCAAAATCAACCGGCTCAACCTCCGCAAGCTGGCGGTGCTCCTCCACCAGCAGCCGGTAGTCCCACGGCCGTTTTAGGCAACCTTTGGAGGACGTATGGAGCCTCTGTTATCGCAGGCGTGACTGGCGCGGCGGGGGGTGTACCGCCGCAGGGTTCTGCTCCTCAGTCGCAACCTGGCACGCCCGGCACTCAGCCTTATGCTCGCACTCCTTTCTCAACTTCAGGCTCTGAGTAGTTACAAGTATACATAATGTCTCGAATTCTTTAGTTATTGATTCTCAAAGCTGGCCCAGCCTCCGTGTACTGCAAACGATTCTGCGATAAGCATACAATAGAACATGAAATCGTTGTCTTCCCAATTCTGTCTGTTCTGAGTTGATGTGCTAGTCTATTCTAGTAGAACAAGGGCTTTGTGGAGTTGCCCCGATCAGAGTCTACCACATGACTAAAAATAGATAGAACCACAAAGGCTTTACATAAAAAGACAAAGGATGCCTTGTATGTCCTTATCGAAGTGGCTGGTTCCCCTTCTATCACTTTCACCACTAGATTCTGCTGCCTACAAATTTACCCCATTGAACCTTCCTCATTGAACGATGTCTTCCAACGACGTGTGGTCATCTAATTCGGCACACTCATCCCCCGCTTCTTCCTCAACCGCTTCCTCTTCTCCGTCCACTTCATCTCTACGCCAAACAAAGAAACATGCCACAGCACGCCAACGAGGTAAAGCAGAAAAAGACGCTGCAGCCGCGTACGCACTACGCCCGCGCACAGATCTACGCAGTCCAGCACCGCATTTCGAGCATGTCCCAACCACTCACGCAGGTGGCACAAAGAATGGACGGCTACAGAACTGGCAACAAGATATCCTCCAGCACACGTTCGAAGCCGGCATCTGGAGTCCTGGCGACGCTATAGTGATGCTGCTGGTCGTTGAGCTGAAAGATAGGTGAGATATCCTTGTGGCTGTTCTCTCCGCGGACCGCGGCTGAGGGTCGAGGAGAACGGAAAAGCAGGTCAGAGATTGGTTCTCGCATAGACGACGGCGTTTGCGGGAGTCTGGAGCAAGCTGCAGCCAAGAAACGGACAGCGAGGATAAGCGGATGGCTCTGGAAGGGCTTATTCTTCTTGGACTTTCATCGTCGTGAAGCGCGTATTAAACGCGACGAAACCCGACTGCATCTGAAATTAATATTAGGAAGGGGTAGGCGGAAGTCTCACACATACATTACATGCCATTAATCATTTCCCGATGATGGATCTCGCTGTACTACTAATCCTAGAAGACCATCCGGTTTCATTGCTGCCTCTTTGAGTCTTTCCATCCCGTCATGCTCGCCAATAATCAAGTTTTTGGCCTTTACATGATGTTCCGCCTCTTGAATCCGTTGCATGGTGACATCCTCAGCAGCTTTCAAGGCTTCCGGCGCAACGGCTGCCTTCAGCTGGCGTTTGATCGTGATATAAGTGTCAGGAGCCGGGGGGTTTTGTATTGAAATTGGCAGCGGGTTCAGAGTGTTGCTGGTACTTCCTTGCGCTATAAATGTTTCCAAATTTGCGAGCGCTTTTTCGGAACGTTGACTGTAATCCAATTGCGACGGTCGTCCCGTTTTCTTCTTCTGGCCGTAGTCGACATCTCTGGTAAGAAGCGGCATTGTGTGTGGTAGGTTTCTTGGATTATGCGAACCGAGTGTAGACGGTGGGATAAGTTCTATGACTTTGTGAGACAAAAGTTCGGATATTATATATGTTACGTGAAGTTTTAATGGGGGCTGTAACTCGCCAGGGAAGGCCAACATTTGTTCATAAGCATCTGATAGCATAATGAGCATGGTGATAAGCAAAAAATAACAATACCATACCTATTGTAAATGTGATATATTCAACAGACTGAAGATTATCCACATGGGTAGGCTGGATTGTATAGAATGAATATAGCGCAAAAAGGGCTCCCACCCGTATTAATATATGCTCAGCTGGATCCATTCGCTCTTCAAAAGATAAAGAAAAGTCGTTAGCCAACACCGTTCGCATCCCAACCTAACAAGCGCCCCATACCAACAAGCAACCGCATCACAGTGCGCAAAAAGGTGATCCTTCCACGTGGATCAACGACTCTCAAATGCACAAGATCCCAGCCTTCACTTTTCCATATGCTTTTGAACAGAGCGAATGGCCTTTCAGGTTCCAAGGGTTCTCGTGCGTATACAGTTGTGAAAGCAGTCAGTAAATTCGCGATGTCCTCTCGCATTGGCTCAACGAAGAGAGATGAGGAGAAGTAGTAGTGTTGTAATTGGGGCACGGTTCCTCGAGGTACTGTAGGCGCGATGGTGATAGGCATAGATGCAGTTCTTAGACTTGAGGCTGGTGTCGATCCTCACGTGACGTCCCTTTACAAATTGCTTCTGCCACAATCTTGTCTCTTATTTCCCTTAGTCTCTCTCCCTCCATTGTTCCATTATGTACATAGTTTCTTCTCTCACAGCCACAACATAAAATATAATTTATCCTAACTACTTACCTTATGTTTCCGCCCAGAGATGATCAAAGAATCGAATAATCGTTGAGAATCTCCTCACATAAATGGATATTTGTCATTACAGTTTTTTCAACTTGGAGCATGGCAAAGAAAAAAAAATAGGCGGAGTGATTAAAATTTGCGATTTATACCATGTCTTCCCGAAGTAAGCTGTGAACAAAGATATTTCATGCACCGATACCATCAAGATGACGTCCCTTTGTTCGTGTTATGAAGAAGGTGTCCATATACAGCGAACCGCTTGTAAGTTTATCGATCAGATCAAACTTGGTCCCATTGAAGAATGCAGTGCAAAGTGACTGCCTGCACTCCATTATCACAATACCTGACATCGCCACATAAAAAAGCCTTATATTGTGCCAGTATCGTTTGGCTGTAATCGCTTAAGCACAACTGCATTCCCAGATCCTACCCAGTCGGTGCATTGGCCTCTTGAAAAAAAAGAGTTGTATTTTCCACACCCGAATGCCGCCCCCACCGCTCCCACCGCTGTCTCCTCTGTGGACGCCCCGTATCTTTGGAGGAACCCAGCAATCGAATCGAAAGGATGTTGATGATCCCCGTATTCCTACTACGGACCATCTAGTCTTTACTGGATACACTGTTCTCCAGCTCGGTATTGTGACCTGGCTGAATCACCGTTACCCGAAGTATCCGTATGGAAGCCTTACGGTAAGACACATTAGCTCCCTCTGCCTCAATAATCACGCCATGTGTATGATTCAAGGCGAAATTGACAACAATGATGGAGAGAAAACCAGCTAGCTGGTCGAAACTTTACAAACTTCCGAGCCGCCTCCCAGTCTCGAAGGTCCAAAAACAGCCGGAAAATACCTTGCTTTCTAGAGGAAACCTATTTGCAGCCTATGTCGGGGCTATCTATTCTGATTCCGGGAACAAGGTCGTCACAATCAACAACTTCATCATGGCCATACTTGATTTTGAAGAAAAAGAGGGCATCGCCGAGAGCGAGAGTGGGGACGAAACAATACCCATGGCTCAAGCTTATGTGAAGACTTTTCCGGAAGGGATGTCCGCCAGAAGGGTGGCCTCTCATGGCAGCAGTCATGGCAGTTTTGTGGACCCCATTCACAACGGAAAGCCGTCCACAACGGTGTCTCTGCCATCATCCCCGGTTGAGAGCTCCCAAAATCCCCTTAGTTATTTCAACGAGCTGTCGGCCAAAAGGAAGGTCGAAGCTTCGTGGGATGCTGAGTCCTCTGGCCCGGATCATATAAAGGTTTGGGTGGCAACATTAACTGGTTCGTTGAGATAGTCCAGATCCTGAGGTCTAAGACAAATTAATTTTGCAGTGGGAGACAAGCAATTTCATGGACAGGGTAACGGCAAAAGTCAAGCAAAGGCTGCTGCTGCTGAGATGGCTCTAAAGGCCCTCAAATGGGTATGCATACCAATAATATCACAATCAAAGGAACTCATATGACATCATGCAGATTTGACAGAACTTTTTTTCTTGTGATTTACAGTTGACTGTATCAGCGTCTTTGTCGTTTGTTGTACAAGTTTCCCATTGTGGGATACCGGGAACCTATTAAAAAATCTTTAAATCCTAGGTACATCCGAATACTCTTTCTATCTAAAACTATAAGGCTCGTAATATTTTGAGATACATGTACTATTGTCCCCGGAATAAAATGATATATCTATAAATAGGGCTACTGGTCCTGACACGTGTGGTACACTGCAGGGTCGTACAGATCAGTTTCTTGATTGTTCTCCACTTTAGTGGTTTGTTTCCCCCATCATTCTAGTGTGTGTCTGCGTCTACGGCAGATGTTAGTCTAACAGTTGTCTCACACGGTATGTAAATGGGCGTCGGAAGGGGCGCTGCCTTGTCGTTGCTACAATGGGTCTAATGATGGTACTCCAAGAGAGAACAAAGACGGAAGTATTTTGTCCCGCTTCTCTGGTTTGGTTACACTTCACTGTTCGGAAATCTGGGTCGTTGGCTTGTTACTGGAGGCAATAATCCAAAATTTGTAAAAGGGATCTCTGACATGACTTCGTTCCTCCGTGGTTATTGAATGGCAATGGACTCCATACGCGACTAACATCACGAATAAACGCCATTTTCCTTTAGAGTGGAGTAACCCTCGGTTATGTCCATGGTCCCATTACCACACCGTCCTATGCACCCTTCGTATGTCTGACGGACTAGTTATCAATGATGGTGTCAGCGCAAGATAAATTACCAGGAACAGTTATCTCGAGCCACAGATGTGTTCTTAGGCATTCATACCACTGACACTGCCAGGTAAAGTCTTCCGTCCCGCTATCACGTATAAGCGAGGTTCTTCCATCGCTCGCATGTTTAATGAGGTTTCTCTCACTAGCAGGAAGAGAGAAAGAGAAAGAACCGACAGACTAAGTATGCGACCAGAAGCTTCATTGTACTGGGTAGCATTTTATTGGAACGGCTGAGGCTCTATTAATAACGAAGGATAGTTTCGATAGTCTCTCCCAGACTGCCTGGACGTGAGGACGAAGGTTCGCTAGATTGGGGTTGGCCAGAATTCAGCCTGAGAGCTGCCAGGAACCTTTTATTTCGGTTGATAACTTAGGCCTAGATAGTGGCTCTGTTAGTATTGCTTTTAGTGCTACTCATTGGCGTTGTGGTATCAGCCTCAAAAGTATGACAATTAACCCCGAAGATGACGAAGGAAATCGCGGTCTGGTGGACTTTTCTTACGCCATTCTAGTGGATGATGCATCTCCCAATTTTACAGTGCGGTAGACTGTACGTGTTTGATGGATTCTTTTGACCATGTGATGATACTTTACGTTGTAAGAGATCCACCGTTACATGTCTTGCCAAGACACGCCGAAAAGAAAGCTCCACCATACATATTTTGACGATGTCACTTCATCGGGCATATTTCTAGTCTAGTCTGTAGTCAGATATTCAAGACAGGTAACTGGAAACAGAAACCACCTCCACATTCGAGGCCCGGGACTATCCCAAATATTCCATAAATGAGAAAAAAAGAAGGAAAAACGAGGGAAAACACATAGATACCGTTCAGCTCGTATTCCAGTCGAACCTTGGTTCGACAAAGCAACAACCCCGATCATCCTCCACGATCACCTTCGCATGATCGCCGATGCTTGAAACCACCTTCGGTATCTATTTATGTCCCTAAGTTGCAGTTCATCTCTTGTTCCGATAGTCAACGCGTTCAGTGCTGCACACTGGAGATGACACCAGTTGTCTTGTCCCCACTACCTTAGTGGTTCCGAAGCTGTTCATCTAAGCGACAACGGCGTCATGCCTACAATTGATGTTGAACCGTTCCTTCGGTGCTATGGTCACAATTTTCAGCGTTTGTGCTCTTTTGAGCTATGAAGTCCACCGCTCCTGCCAGCGTAACCATTTTCGTGTCAGCGCCAGACTTGGGGGTATCCGTGGCGGAGCTTGATGATGATGGAAGAATGTGGTCATATAAATTTCGGAGGCGTTAGGCGATGTGGAAACTGGTCCTTGCAATCATCAGTACGACTGTTTGCGTCGGCGATAACCGCGAGCATCTTTCAATGCTCAGCGACACCACTATTCTCGGGGACATGCAGCCTAACACCATGATGTCGTCTCTTCAACTCCTATCTGCGTATCACTCATCGCTGAGAACCTCGGTGACTAGAGAATTCTTCCGTGGCCTCCCCCCTTTGAATCTTCATCGCTCACGAGAATCTAAGGAGAACCGACGTTGTTGAAATCCAACTGCGTGACAGCTGAAATAAATCTGCAGAAAATTTTCATATAATCAAATAAATTAGTTTTCAGTAATAATAATAAATTTGCATCTTATAATGATAAGGATGATCTGGGAATGATGGCAGGAGTTGTCCACGAGTCGCGGAAGCAAATATAAGGTTGCCCTACTCTGCTCCATGACTTCACTCTCCGTGAGCGAACCGCAGTATCCAGCTCTGCCTCCAATAAACGGAGAGCATCTATTGAATGTCTATACCCACAAGTCATTGCGAATGGTGGATGGATCTGGGGATAATGAAAGATACGCTGTCTTGGGAGAGAAGGTCTTTGAGGCAGAGATCACTTACTACATCTTCACTCGCCATCCCACGTACGATCGGAAGGAAATAGAGGTATGCAAGCTTGATATGTATGTATGGATTCGAATATAACTATTACTGCATCGCTGCAACTAGGCGGCAAGGCTCGAGCTACTTTCGGCTAGCAACTATGTAAAATGGGCCAATCATTACAAACTCCGCGAGAAACTACGGTACAATCAATCGGCCTTTGATGAAATTCACTCCCATGAAGGTGCCCGAGAAATATTTCACGCGCACGTTGGTGGCGTTTACAGTCAAGAAAATGGCCCAATGACAGTGAATTGCTGGGTATATAATCTAGTCGTGCCCCCCGACGAACGCAAGGATGCCACAGGAGGCTCTTTACAACACCAACAACCGCCTCCGCCTAGTCACCCACCTCCGCCCAGTCTCTATTCACCTTCGCCGCCCCCTCCACCTCCGTCTCATCCTCCCCATATTGACTATTATTCCACATTTACCCACTCTAGCTCACATACACCGTCTACCTACTCCCCACTCCACTCTTTCCCGGATTCTCCTGTGTATGAATCAGCACCGCACGTAACAACTCTGCCGCTTCACCTCCCTAAGACTCACACTGCTTATCTGCCCCGCTTTAACGAAATGGCTATGAAAAGACGTCTGGACGTACAATGGCGCGCAGAACAGGGTGGGCTCCAACATTCTCCGCGCTGGAATATCGGCTGTATTGGTGAGTTGTGCTGAAAATCCTCGTGGGCCTGTAGTTTCTGGTTCTTACTTATGTCAGTGAATGGCAAACTTTGCGGGAACGGGTCTGCCACGACGAAACAGCTGGCCAAAGAGGAGGCTGCGAAGCAGGCTTTTCAGAGCCTTGGGTTTCAGCTGCCGGGGTATTAACGTGGGAGCTGAGTAGTTCAAACTACTGCCACTGCAACCGTACGCGTTACAGGAATCATTTGAGTGACGAAGTTAATGATTTCACTTTGTACACATTTCGTGTACATGTAAGTACATATATACATTACGTAGAAACGGGCCCTATGGTGATGCAGTTCAGAGCGTACGAAAATGCCTAATAAGTCCCTAACATATTTGATGGCACTCCGCCAGGCGCCTGAGAAGTGTTACCAGTTCCTATGGAACCTCTGGCGTCCCATCTTCTAAACCGTTACACAAAAGGAGTAGAGTTCGAGTCTATTAATACTTCGACCGCCACAGGACTCATGGTTCAATTTTTTTTTTTTGGAAGTGCTCAGTCAATGCTAGTTTACAAGAAAGGGATATGAAAGCATAGATGGGACGACAATCAGAACGACAAGGAAAGAAAAGGCGCCGATGGTAAATAGTCACAATAGACGGAACCTGCATCAAAAAATGTGAACTTGAACCAAGCGGAAACAACATCGGATTTTTGTTGTTCCATTATCCCCCCTTTTTTCACATTCCCACTGTCTTCCCCATATAGAATTCTATTGTTATTAGGGTTTATGTACGTAGCTACATGCGAATATAGCTCTGCGCGATTGCGAGGGTCTTCTGCTACCCGAGTACATGATAGAGACACGCGTATTTCAACATTTGGCTCACCAGAAAGCAGTGATCGGGCAGTGTATCTCTACAGATATCACGGCACCTCAAACGGTGACAGGCATGCAAAATAACGTCCATGGATCCATGGACAGTTAATTCAGTTGATACTCGGATGAGAATCTCAAAAAGGAATTATCCTTTTGTGGAAGACGAGTCAAATACTGCCAACGATGCATAGCAACTGGTTGGGCTCACGATAATGAAGACCAAGTGATCAGGTAGCGATACCCACAGTGTCGCTGCGGTATGCCATCATACAACCGTGCGAGGCGAAAGCTTACCCTAGAGCCAGACGAGCCAATCAAACATCATTTAAAGATCTAAACCGATTGACACCAGATATGTGGTTTGCGGGTGTGCAATGATCCGATAAATAAGATTATAAAATGAAGCCAAGACAACAAAAAGAGACGGCATAATGATGAGGGTAAATAGGACGATTCACATGGAGAATGCAAGGCATGGAGACAACTGTTTTTATCCCTTGCACTGTTCATGTGAATCATATGTGGGAGAAATCTAGTTTCCAATCCACATTGATAGTAATGTCAAGGAAGGAAGGATTTCTTGAATCAAGGGACTAATGACGATAATCAATAGACGGTCATATCGATAAGTCCTAATAAAACACACCACTTGAGCACAGGCGTCAACATCACTTCCCCCTCTAGAACCAACGATATCTCGACGGGTATATTGGGTATCCTTACCTCGATGTGGTATGCGAGAGGATGAATGATGGGCGGGGGTGGACGTGGATATGTCATCCGCAAGAGTGGCGGTGGGCGATTTAGAGCGAGAAGCTCACTTTTGGTAGGGCGCAGGGTTCTGGCGGCTGGAGTGCTGTTTCGCCCAGCGCGCGATCGGGGTTTCCTAGGGTAGGCGTCGTTCGTCTCGGGGCCAGTATCCGTAATCCTGGAATGGGCGCAGGGTTGTTAGCATAGCAACGTGGCCAGCGATAGGAAGGGGAGACGGACAAGTTGAGCGTTTTCAACTTGGTGAGGCACTGAGAGGATGAAGCGGTGAGATAAATGAGTGTACTGAAATGCTGATTAGCACTTACTGCATCGATACACGACTGAGAAGGGACGTCGGTCCTGTATATGGCAGGTAGCGTGAGTGATATATATGGTTAAGGACTTGTGAACCTTACAAATGCATGTTCTCAAAGTCCGCGATGAACTGGAAAGGGAGTATGAGGGAAAGTTAATAAGATGGTATTTTGCCGACTTACACTCTGATGCTGAGGATAATGGCGAGGAACGGACGGCTGGGGTGGATCAAGATCAAGGCGATACAGATGCAGGAAAAGAAACTACCTGGATAGGAAGAGACGCGGCTCTTTCCTGCTCTCCGCTGGATGAGTTGGCGATGGGGTCGCCGAACTTGTAAAGGCCGCAGACACAGCTAGACATCTCAGGTGTGTAGTGCAAATCGATGGTGAGTGGGTGGTGGGTGGTAGAAAGACAAAAGCCGGGTAGACGCCTAACAGCCTTTTATACCCTTTTAACCCTTTAAGGGTCATAGCCGCCACGTAGAAAAATTTACTGATGACTATCGATGACTATCGATGGCGAAGAGATCCAGCCGATAAGGCAAAGCAAAGCTTCTGAAGAGTCACAGAAGATTAATGGTCATAATAGATATTTTTAGAAATTGTTAAGAAATAATAATAAAAAACAAAGCTGAAAGATTGTTCTCCAATTTTATGTAACTTGCACCAATCGGTCCTAGTATCACAAAATCACACACTATAAAGGGGGAAATGGCAGGTGAGGCATCAGCACACTTAGCAGAGACGATCCTGGCGCGATACAGCAGCGGTCGGTCCGGACAAAGTCTGCCCGGATGATAAATCATGCGCAAGAGATGCGGATATAAATGAGGAAGATCCAAAAAGTTATAAATAAAGTTGGACGTGGTTTGAAAGGAAAAGTATCACAGTTGGACGTTACGGTCGGGATGATTCCACAGAGGTAGGTATCGGAATGGAAGGAGGACGGAACAAACACATTGAAGGGACTAGAGAACAACACTGCGAATGTGTATTGTGTACGGGTTGTCAATCAACGGTCGACACAGCGACACATCGCCGCTGCATTGATTCCACCCCCTGTGTATCGGTGGCTAGTGGGTTCTAATTTGTTGGTCAGTACTGATGAAAATTGATACCTTAATTGCGGTGTCGTAAGCCCGGACTTTTGGATAGACTGCAGTAACCCACGGTTTGGGCTGAAACTTGATGTCATAGTCAAAGCTAAGAAGGATGATTTACCATACGCAGCTATTCTTGGGATTATACAACCCTAGATTTTGAGACGTCAGTTTCTTTAACCGAGCTAAGAAGAGCAACAGCGTTATTCATCATCGTTCTGAGAAAGTGCTGCGCCAATATGAGCGCCAAGGTTTGATTTCTCACATATCTATTACTCCTCTTACATCTACGTATCTACTAGAGAATGACTTATTCATTTATGACAACATCACTGCTTTAATTTGACCTGCCAGGTCGGAAGTCGCTCGCCACTGTAGTTTCAATTTGCACTTTGATATCAACCTTTGCTTCAATTATTATTTCTTGTGAAAAAATCTTCAGAGGATCGATTATGTATATGTCACTTATGCACATCATCAATGAGGACAGTGTTTCGCAAATAAAATCGCCCGTAAAACAGCACCTAGCCGTAGAACGGTATATCGGCGTTCTCATACATACACCCAGGAATCCTTTTTTCACCTGACGCTCAATGAGATATTTTATGTTGGTCCTCGAATCCCTCTTGTGCCATCGTCGGTTGGTCATGTTATTGGCCAAAGCGCACTTACCAGTAATCCACCGACAGACGATTATCTCATCTCTGTTCCAATGCCACGGAAGACTTTAGTTAGTGTCCGAAGGCGAACCGTTTCATTGCAACCAGTATTTTCAACCGTCATGCGGCATGTCATCCATACTGCTGGTCTTGCCACTTGGCATGCCTTAACAATATTGAGGTTCAGACATCCTCTTCGCAACACAGGAGCGCTAGGTAAGCTTCATGGCATCTGGGACTTAATGACACCAGTCCCCAACTTGAAGGCTTCCACTGTTGCCGATATCCAGCGGTGATTCGTAGCAATTTTCCTCATGAGGCTGGAACGTCTTTCATATATGGCTTTGTGTGGGATTGTTTCGATGGACAACTTGACATTAAGGGAAGGGCATTAAGATCTCACACTTGGTTTACTATTACAGGATAATCACGAAGTTCAACAAAAACGGTTTGCGGACAACTTGGAGAACGAAATACCATGAGTTTCCATAGGCCATAATCAAAAGACCAGTACTACCATAGGACACACCCTTACGGAGGACTTACAATAAGGTTATTTTTTTATTTTTATTTATTTTGCTATTGATGAAAGTATAAAATAACTTCATTCCTGGGAGGAATAAAAAAAAATTGTTAAGTTTTAAGGCACACCAAACATCTAATGCACGTGGGAAGATTAGGTAAGGCACTGTCCAACCGAAGTCGCGTTACTTTCTGGTGTCGTATCAAATATTGCTCGCCTTACAGTAATAGGATGGCCACAACGGAGACGATCAAGCAGAGAATTATTGTCTCCGTGTTTGAGAAGCGTAGTGCTGCCGGCGGTCCTCCAGAGAGCTACGTATCGCACGTTAAAATATGGGACGATGGAGAGGACGGACAGCGAAAACCTCGCTATATTCTACTTTCAAGTATGTTATCCACATGATTTCATACAGTATGCTAGGACGTTGACATGTCATCTACTAGTAAACACGGCTGGGGAAGGATTCATTCATAAGTCAAAGATGAATACCAATAGCTCGTTTTCCGTTGGTAAGACATGGAAGTTGAATGAGCTGCGAGGAGTAGAAATTGCCGGTGTGGGTTGAATCATCTATCATTCATCTTCTACTTACACTGGCTGTATATTGAACTTACAGCCAAATACTGTTGTTATCACTCTGGCGAGAGCATATCGATGGCAGACGGACGATACAAGAGAACAAAGTGAATTCGTGGCAGCAATCATTCGAACGTTTCGTTCCATAACTGCTGGTCGTGTTTCTCTAACCCTAGTGAATGTGCCAGAATCTGGTTATAGTTTCCTACCTACCATAGACATACGGTCTGCTAATGCCTTTCAACAGGATCCTCTCTTAAGGTTGAGGAACGTCCTCGCGTTCTTGTCCCACCTAAGAATATTGATGACCGCGTTCGTGCTGCCCCCGGGCCTAGGGTCCCTGCCATTGGACGCAGCTCCCCAGCTCCTGTACCCCGTAATATGTCACCAATATCCCCTGTGCCCTCTGGTCCTTTGTCGCAGCCCACCGGCAGACTAGGTTTTAGACGACCGGAATCATTGAGTTCCATGCATTCATCTGCGTCAACTTCCGTCCCTTCTGTATATCCCCGGAGCCCCCCTGCAGTGAACGAACTACCTCCCATGCCATGGCCGGGCTCGGAACGGAGTGCACGACCATCTTTAGAGGAAGCACGCTCGTCTGGCTATTCAGACCGCCAGTCAGGACCTTCTACACCGAGAGCTCGACAAACACCATCGCCGGCGCCTCCCTCTATTGACTTCGCCAGAGCGCCTTCCCCTGCGCCAAGTCCTCTCCAATTGCCGCCCGTAGCTCCACTTCAGCCTCGTGCCCAACGTCTTGAACCTAATGATATGTCACGATCCTTCTCGCGTGCAGAGTCACCACGCACACTGCCGCGTGGTGAAAGTGAGCCTCAACGTCCCATGCGTAGGGACGTATCATCAAATGAGCCGCAATTTTCTCAACCTCGACGTGAGCCTTCGAATGCCCCATTGGCGGCCAGCGCTCGCAAAGATTCAAACGCCCGAATATCATTCTTTGACCCCGCGAACCAAGCAGCTATAGATCGTCTATTAGTAACAGAGAGGTCGTCGCAGACTTCATTACTTGATGAAGATAGCGCCGAAGCGACGATGGCGAACGTGGAGGAGATGCTGGAGGGATATGAATGGGCCAACGAAGCCGCTGTTTTGTCAGGTGCTAAGCGCAAAAGAGGCACGGCTGACCAGATTGAAGCGCGACTACAGGATGAGCTGATGGCTTTGGAGAAAGTAAGTCTAAATTGCACTCTTTGCATTGTAGCCATGCCTAATCCCACACGCCAGGCGAGTATCTACGCTTTTCTCGAAGAGGACGATCGGATCGGATTGGTATTGAAGTATGTTGACGATGCATTACACGAACTTGATTCGATGGACACTTTTGTTTCGTCATACAAGATTCATCTCAATGTACGCTTTTTGAACGCACTGCGGCCTGGTGTATGTTTCTAATCGGTAACAACAGGCTGTCAACGATGATATATCTTACATTCAATCTCAAAACCGGGGTCTGCAAGTGCAGACGCAGAACCAGAAGGCCCTCTTATCGGAGTTGGAGCAGTTACTGGTGCGTAACCTCTCCGGTTTCTTCGGAATTGTTCTTTATTGACTCACCGGCTTTTCGTAGCAAACCGTACACGTTGACCGGGAGTCGCTTCTGACCTTGACTCAAGAGTCCCTTGAAAAACAAAGTGGCATTGAACGATTAGAGGGGGCTGCAGGAGAATTGTACAAGGCGCTCCTAGCTGGTCGAGATACAGGTATGTTTGTATAGATGAACTATCTTTTGGCTAAAACAAATCTTGTGTTAAGATATGGCCGCGACTATGGAAAGACTTGAAGAATATTTGACACATAATGGCCAATTCTGCAAGAGATTGCATGACTTCCTTCAGATTATGTTTAATGTTCAGGTATGGCGTGGTTTGGATTCCTTGCTTTTGCGTTGTTAATCGTATGAAACGTAGTCGGATCGTGCCTTGCACGATAAGGGCAGAGTGAATCATGAAATACGACGGCATACGGATTTGGAATCGTATATCGGACGTTACGCTGGTTTGATGCTTTATCTAAAAGAGATGAGTGAAGATTGGTACTCGAAAGTTTGCGCGGTATGTTCCTTCAAGCGTCGACGACGTTATGCTATCGTGCCAACCATCGTCGTAGACGTATTTCTCCACTATCAGCGCCTTGCATAACCAAGAAATGAAGGATTTAATGGTGTTTTATGGAGGTATCATAAAGAAGGCGACCGAAGAAGAACTAGAAATGAGTAAGCTCCTGGTTATCAGTTAGAACCGTCCGGCTCAGATGAAAGACAACAGGCTTTAATCCGACCCAGACCGCCACGAATCGTGGGGGAGAGCAGCTTCGTCGAGCGAAATCACTTGCTAAATCGCCGCTGGACCGGAAAGATCGAGAAAAGCGCTCAGACAAAGAGATGCGTGGCTCCGAAGTAAGGCTAGCCCTAACGCCCTAACGTTCGTTACTGATTCTTCTGTAGGCTTTGGGTCTAGTCCTTGAACAGATCGGTCCACAAATATACCACGAGGAGCAATTCATCGCCGATTTCTTGCAGATCACTAATGTAACACTTACCTTTGCGGACTATTTAAACCTCGAAAGCTACTTCCGGCGACAGGCATCAAGGTCATCGCACCTTAGTCAGGTGACCTTGAAGTTGGTAAGAGGTGCTATGGACTTGATTTTTGGGTTTCTCGCTGGCGAGCTGAAGACTTGGATCGACATTGCTATCGCGAAGGATAGTTTGTGAGTTCTATGTTGGAGACAAGGGTGCGATTTGCATCTAACCTCCTTATCAGCCAGGTGATAGGCACGTTGATCGTGTTGGAACGTACAATGAAAGAAAGCGAGGAAAAGGGAAATCTATTCTGGTCAAGGCTCTTGCAGAAGCAACATCAACGGATCAAAGGTGCTTATGATCGTCATGTCGTGAGTGATGCCATAGTTTGTTCTTTATTTTCTCTAACATGTCCTTAGGATGAACAAATACGTGCGATAGAGCAGACAAAACTGACGAGTAAGAAACGGAAAGGTGTCGCGCACTTCATTAAGTACTTCCCAGTAGGTTGTGGATTAATCTTATTAGTACTGTGCTTGACTTGCTGTGCTTAGGTGTATGTTGGGCGCGTTGAACCCCAGCTCGTTGGATTCGATGTGCTCGACGTGCGCAGCAGTGTCGATGCCGCTTATGAGAAAATTGTGCAGACTATGTTCGAATCTTTAAAACATATGGCTAAGATGGAGGGTGAAGGGGAAGACAAAGGTCAACTCAATTACCACGTGGAACTTGTCGGTGAGTTGTTTTTCTGACGATGGCTTGATAAATGAACCTAACTGTTTTGCAGAGAACATGCGATATTTCATTTCTGAGATTTCGCAGCAGGAAGTAGGAAATATTAAAGTTTTTATGAGGCCAGCACAGAGCATCTATGACGAAAATCTGAACGCATACGTGAAGCTTGTACTGCGGAGGCCTCTGGCCAGGATCATCGTAAGTGCGGAGCATTCAATGATGGTTTCAATACATTAATGTCGTATACAGGACTACTTCGATGGCGTTGACCGACTTTTACAAACCACTGCTCCATCAGAGGTCTCCAACAACAGTAACTACAACAAATCCGCCCTTAAGCGTACTCTGAAGGAGTGTAACGCCAAGGACATGCGAAGGCACATTGACGCGCTGTACAAACGTGTCGAGAAGCACTTCGCCGATGAGGACACTGGCAGCACAGCGCTTTTGAAGGACGTCTGGACAGCCTGCGAACAGGATCTAGTTCGATGCACCGATCGGTTCTCACGGCTGATATTGCAGTGTTATAAAGATACTGGAGTTATTCTAGAGTTTAGTGTGCAAGATGTTGAGGCAGCCTTCCGAAAGCATCGCATGGGAGGGTCGTCCTGATTGTGCACAGTCACCGTTATGATGACTTATGATAAATTATATGATTCTTCCGATTGCATTTTCGCTATCATATTACCCCCACATTTTGCATTTTGTTTTTGCACTGAGTATCTTTATTATATGTTGTTTTGCTGTGACTTGGCTGTGACTAGTCCACATGTGCTCGTACGCGAGGTGTCATTTTTGGTTGGGCATTGGAGTATTCGGTGACCACTCTCACCATGTGTATTTCAATACTCCTGAAGAAACTAATCCTTACCTTCCCTGAACTTAAGAACCTTCATCAATTGCTCAGAGGTACAGGTACGTTCCTGTCGAAGATTGGAATACCTAAATCTCCTTTCAATAATCTCAGGAAACTATTTGGCGATGTCTTGAGCCTAGGAACGTCAGGAGGACGGAGGGCTATCGTATCCCCACACGCACTTAGAAACACGATGACCTTGGATTGGAAATAAGATATTTAGATAGACCCTTCACAACACTTAGCCGTATTGATCTCCCCACATACTGTATTCTCACCACAATGAAAATATCTGCTGGCTCATTGATCACATTTCTGTAGCGGTCTTTGTGCATATCAAGAAAATTACTAAATTCATTTTCGAAGCATACGTACTGGTGATAATAATTGTACCCCAGAACCCCTTCGGTATAGCTTCGTGATCTAGATCATGGGAGACTCTCTTAGGGCTGGTATTTAAAACACATGGGCAATGGTATTAGGACCGACGCTGCTTATGTCTGGAATTGGAAAACAGGCCTCATGGCAATTGTATGTTCAATTGTCCGACTCAATGTCCGACTCACTTTTGTTTTGTTTATTTTGCTTTATAGCCGATACTATCCAATTTACAATATAGAGGATATCATTTGTCGTTTTTATCTCCCCGCCCTGTCCTGATCTCCATGCATGTGCCTATCACGGTTAGAAATGCAGAGTTTTCATCGGCTCTTGAAATCTATGACTTTATGTTCCCCGAAAGCATCGACAATCCATGACCCGTCCGTACATTCCGGTTTCCCTTAATCAGTGGTGACTCAGCCGTCCTTTCCACACTCACTTCTGTTATGGATCAAATGTAAGATGTTGACAGTTTATAGATAGATGGACAAAGTTAAGTTTTTATGACTAAGCTACTGTAAAGTACAACTTAGCCAAGCGTCAAAATAAACTATGTTGAACATAGAATGGCTTGCGTTCTAACACGCCCACTTTGCAAGTTGTTGAGAATGTACCCACTTGACACAAAATCTGTCCAAAAATCTGTCCAAAAATTGAAAACAAAAATCTGCTGTGCCCACTAGATGCAATATTTGTCCGAAACTTGAAAATATGCTGTGCCCACTAGATGCAAAAATCGTCTGGTACTTTTGGCATTGAATCGTACCTCGGAGCATCCCTTGCTCCTAGTATGCATTCCCCCAACCTCCTAGAATAAAAATGCCGGACCTCGGAGCCCTCCTCACAACTCCTAGTCTGTACAACGAAATCAGACATGCAATATAAAATTACTCTCCACTGTGCTAGCAGTGAGAGCTTCCGGGTTTTTGGTAGGTGATTCACTCATCAACGAATCAACTGGCTTTGGTGCAGGACAAAAATGTGTGATATGACCTTTGCCATTGCATCTATAGCAGTTTCTTGGCCATTTCACATTAGGTGAGTCTGTTTTCATTTTCATTGCAATTTGACTCTCAGTGTCCTTCTGCCCTTTCAGATGACTTTCTTCTTCTACCAGTGCTGCAGAAATATCCTCGATGGTAAGTGATCCCACTGTTAAGAACAGAAACTGACTGATGTCAGCAGGCCAATGGGGACTGATTGGAAGGACTTGGCTTCAGTTTATGTGCTGCGCCCTTGCAAGTTACCGTCGGGTGTCC
Organism: Hysterangium stoloniferum; assembly: GCA_015178975.1. Lineage (NCBI taxonomy): Eukaryota > Fungi > Basidiomycota > Agaricomycetes > Hysterangiales > Hysterangiaceae > Hysterangium > Hysterangium stoloniferum. The sequence goes on from WHVD01000046.1 coordinate 346,533, forward strand.
TTAAATTTCGGGCAGGCGGAAACTAGTCCTGTTGAGTAAACCTCTTGGTAAACTACCGATCGGAAACCAAAGGATAAGTCGAGGGTTGGGCTGAGGGGTTGGAGACCAAGAGTCGGAGACTGAGAGTCAGAGACTGAGAGTCGGAGACCGAGAGTGTCAGAGACTGAGAGAGTCAGAGACTGAGAGAGTCGGAGATTAGAGGTTGAAGTTGTAAATGTAGATTGAATCGTAAATCGGATGGAGTCAGAATGTGGTGGTCGTGAATAGATAATGGAGTCGGAAATTAGAGGGGTATCTAAGTTGATCTAAGTTGATATTCTGATTGTCTAATAACTACATTTACAGCGGGTTTATATATGAGTTGTCGGCGTCTAGAAACTACTAACTAAGGGAAGAGCGGAAACACTATTTGACAAATAGACTTGACTAGAAACCGGAAGGTTATGATAAGATTGGAAGCTGAGATTTAGCCGAGAGCAGGATTACGAGAAAAGGGAATAGTCCACAGGCTACAAGTATATACGGGCATATGTGAAACATAGAGTAAAACAGATCATCATAATGAAAGGGGACATATCAAAGCATAACCAGATGGTACGAGTATATTTTGACGGGGGTGTAAATGGGGTTTGATCGCCGTGAAGGTATATGTCAGCATTGGTGTTCCGAAGGTTGCTGAAATGATGACTTGATCAATAACTTGGAACATCGATAGACTGTAGTATTCTCGGGGACTGTCGGATTGCGATACAGTTACGACACGGTCGTAACACCCACACACTGGATAAGTGCAGTCACAACTGCACTAAATTCTGGAGCTAAACAATAGATGAGCACATCTGGCACATCCTCTTCATGTAACTTGACTCCAATTCCTCGAAGCTGTGAAGCCAGAGTCAAAATACCATGGACATATTCCATCACTGGCTCTTTGACATCATGCTGGTATGTATAGAGCTGGCATTTCAATGAAATCCAATTGGCCTGATTATTTGCCTGATAGAGTTTTGCAAGTGCTTGCCATGCCTCAGGTCCAATGGTGCAATCCCAAATATACAATTGTTGGCTTGATGTGATTGTAAGTCCAATTGCCATATAACCATCCTCTGAATGCTTTTGTTATGACTGTGTTGCAACCCTATCGGTCCCCAAGGTTATCACCACCTATCGACGATTTCAAGTTACCACATCGGAAACCATTGGCCTCCCGAAGCTGACATATGCTTTCGCGGTGATCAAACCCCATTTACGCCCACATCAAAACATACTTGAACTATCTGGTTAAACTCTGATACGTCCTCTTTATTATGATGATCCGCTCTATCCTATGTTCCACATATGTCTATCTATATTTGTAGTCCTCGAACTATTTCCTTATACTGTAATTCCACTCTCGGTTATCATCGGCCTCCGAACTAATCATAAACTTCCCATTCCTAGTCAAGTTTATTTGTCAATACTGTGTTCCGCTCTTCTCCTAGTTAGTATTTTCTAGATGCCTGATACTTGTATATGAACCCACTGTAGTTGTAGTTACTAGGCAATCAGAATATCGACTCAGAATACCCTCTTACGCCTCTAGCAGTCTTGTACTAAGAATCCCCTCATCCACCTTCGCATGCGCTCATCCACTCTCGGTCGCCGACCCTTGGCCCGACACTTGACTTAACCTTTGGTCCCGATCGGTATCTTGCCGAAAGGAACTTGTTAGGATTAGTCTTCATCCGCCCGAAATTTAAGGACACTCAACGGACATTTGCGAGGGCGCAGCACATAAACTAAAGCCAAGTCCTTCCGATCGGTCCCTGTCGGCCAACCGACATCAGTAGTTTTCAGTTCTTAACAGCTTTTCCCATTCTAAATATACTCCTTGCTACTCACATCCTTAGGTGTCTTTGCTCCACCACTCACAACACTCCATGATCCAGCATGCTGCAGAACCATTGACAGTGAAAACTTCCATTTGTGGTAGTTATCACCCAAGAGTTTTGGGATGCTTGCTAGCAAAGCATTGATGTTGGACATAGATAGTATTAATGTGACTTTTCAAAGCAATGGGGTGGGGCCCATAACCTGTAAGATGTTGACGGTTTATAGATAGATGGACAAAGTTAAGTTTTTATAACTAAGCTACTGTAAAGTACAACTTAGCTGAGCATTGAAATAAATTACATTGAACATAGAACAGCTTGCAATATAACAAGTTCTAACATCAAACCCTAACACATGCCTAATCAAAGTATGGGTTGAAGTCTAACAACATGTCTCAAGCCTAAGGAGTGCCTGGTGTGCACTCATGATACTGATACAAGACATTGTACTATTTCTATCATTCTACAGACTATTATAAATTATGAGCTGCTCAACCAGCCAACCTCAGTTGATTCCCTATCTTGTGTCAACTGAGGTATGTTACAAAAATTGCATACTCATTATAGTCAAATGCTCACACATCTGAAATACTTTATAACTATTGTAGGTATCAATAGATATATTAGTTGATTCCCTATCTTGTATCAACTGAGACTTTATAACTATTATAGGTTGAGAACTACTATGCCCTTATTACACAAGATATCCAGACACAAAAACCCTATATTGTTATGTATGCTGATTGGTGGCTAGCAATCATTGTTTTATCAATATTAATGATTTCTTGTTATATGAAATATGTAATGGAAAAAGTGGGACAATGGTTACAGTTGGGGGAATGTTTTGCATCCATGGAATTGACACTGTCAAAAAACAGGTTATCTTTAATAATAAGGTAACCAATATTACTTTTGAAATTGCCCTACATACTCCAGATTTCTCCCTTCATATCAATTGGCTGCCTAGATAAAGCTGGATGTTATGCAGTTTTTGGTGGAGGAAGGGTGTGAAGAGTGGTGGAAGTTCTGACCATTCTATATACGAAGAAATGAGTAGAAGGGGAGGAAGAATGATTCGATGTAGAGAGTTCAATCAGAAAGAGACTAATATGGCTATAGTTTCAAGTCACGTCACAGCACAAATTCTTATATATACTTTGGCACTCAAGATGACTTCTACACAGCCAAATCAGTTTCATCAAACAGACGACCAAAACTCCATCATGTTCAACACTGCATCGTCCTCCAAAGTAACCCTCAGTTCCTACTCGAAACCGACTCTTCACTCCCAAATAGAACTCCAGCCAATAACATCTCGCTTCTCCTCATCCTCAGACATCATTTCCAAGCCAGCCCACTCATGCTCCTCCAAGAAATACCATCGTTTCCTCCGTCGACAAGGTATTCGACTCCCATGTGCTCCAGACGATCCTGTCTTCATTCGTATAGAGCACTATGATGGCTCCTCCGAAATCCTCCACTATCGATTTGATCGAGTGTTCCAGCAGGACTGTTCCCCACCGTCATCGGGAATCTATTACATGGCAAGGTTCACTCCAGTAGGAGATCACAGAGGACCCAAGTTATTTAGGACCCCGGTTCCAGAGGGAAGTCAAGTAGAGCCTCGTCGAGGTCGTCATCAATTTGTGTTCCTTGCGTGGTTGTGGAGCCTACTCACCACCTGGTTCTAAATGGTGATTGATTGTGTCCCCTCCTTATACTGCAAAACTAGGAACACAATACGTCCAATCTCGGTTCATCAATTGGTAATATTGTCAAGATTACGAAATCAAGCATAGCATTTGAGGGTGACGCATTATCATGGGATTCCTGTGTTTCTGACTCATATCATCGATGTTTCATCAGCCATCACTTCTATTACTCCATCATCCCTATTGTCTGACTCACTTCCCCTATTGTTCTATTGTGTTTCCCCATTTATCCGTATCACATGTCTGATCTCATCTTTTGTTTGTCATTCTCTTATTGTTCAGTGCAGCCTCCCCCTATTTTTGTTCACAGCTTTACTAACACTCCTATTGTGATGACTCAGAGATGACTCACACCATATCGCATCGTTATTGTGTCGTTGTTTGTAGATGTTTGTTTTGACCTGTGCTTCCTCATGTATATAAGGGCCTCTCTTTTGCCCACTATTGAACAAGCAATTTCGTTGTATCTCATTTCGAAGCTCATTCTTAAGGACAATCTCTTAAGTCTTACTCTCAGTCTCACTCCTACAGCCAGTAAGGGATACTGTAGTGTCTCTTATTGTTGAAGTTCTACACTCCTCGACATTAGGCTTATGTCAGCCTTTTAATATCATCTTCGTTTACGTCATCCAAGGTCCGATCTCTAGCCTCTCGCTCCGAGTGTGTTTGGTTATAGACTGGTTTCAAGAACGACTGTGTCAGTGACCGTCATAAAGACTTGAACCGTTGCGCGCAGGTTATTAGGTCTTTTTCCTAGTAACGAACTTACATCGAGTGGAGGCCCTGACTGATACAGTTCAAGGCCAGAAGTGTTAGATAGGTCAGATAATGCTACCTATATGGTAGCTGACATGTTACCCTGATCACCGCTCGCTGTAGACCTAGTTTATGTCTTACAAGTGGTGGTTCTTGGGTAAAAGTGTGTCTGTTCTGTTCTTATTTGGCACTGAGAGCATCCACAAGTATACCCAGAGCTTTGAACTAATGAAATGGTGCAATAGTCGAAGAATGTAAAGGATAGGAAAATGTGAGTAAAATATGTAAAATATAAATGAAATAAAAGGAGTGTTTTACTACAATGAAACTGTGGTAAAAGCATACTCCTCACAAGGGGTAACTGTTAAGATCTAAGCATGGGGGCAAAGGAGGGTCTATGTCAGGGGGCTGATGATAGAGATCATACTAGTTGGGAGGTCCAACTCTATAAAACAGGTGGAGCTTGGCTTCAACTTATGTGTTGTGCCCTTGTATGAAATGTTAAGGTGCTCCAGTATTTCAAGCAGAGTGGATAGTATAATAAAGACTAAAGTCAACACTTAGCTCAATTGACTGGGGGCTGAAATACTAAGAGTCATAGGGTACAGAGTTACAGCTTGCCAATGGCATTTTTGAGGGTATTAGAGAGAAAGTAATGTGGCTGAGGACTAAATGGGGGTAATCTAAGTTGATATTAGAACTAAAGAATAGTAACATACTGTCAGTTGTGTGTGGTTTGGACCCATATGTACCCACATGTACTTACTGTAGCACTATCTGTGTGTTGGCAATCTACCGCCACCGGTCATTTGAGTCTGAGTCTGAGTCTGAGTTTGGTCACTCCTGGTGACTTCTGTGTCCTCCTATTTTCTATTCTAACACATATATGGTAGGAACTTTATACAAAGGTGTAACAGATGATCAGAAGACCAATGTTAGGGTATGTACACAACGGGTTTCCGGAGAAACCCATGGAATATTTGGTAGGACTTGGCTTCAGCTTATAGGCTGCACCCTCGCAAGATTGTGTTGTCCAATTTCAGACAGGTGGACAGGAATGCCAGGGAGTCTGGGTGGGGTTTGTGGGTCGAGGGGTCATAGGTCGGAGGTTGTGGGTCGAGAGGTCAGAGGTTGTGGGTCGAGAGGTCGGAGGTTGTGGGTCGAGAGGTCAGAGGTTGTGGGTCGAGAGGTCAGAGGTTGTGGGTCGAGAGGTCGGAGGTTGTGGGTCGAGAGGTCAGAGGTTGTGGGTCGAGAGGTCAGAGGTTGTGGGTCGAGAGGTCAGAGGTTGTGGGTCGAGAGGTCAGAGGTTGTGGGTCGAGAGGTCAGAGGTTGTGGGTCGAGAGGTCAGAGGTTGTGGGTCGAGAGGTTGTGAGTCGAGATAGATAAGAGAGATAGATGCACCGGAGCCCGTGGGCTCCAACTAGTGTGAGTGGTGTGATTCAAGTAGGAGTTTAGAGCGGAAAATGTATTAGATTACTGGGGGGAATCTAAGCTGATTTTCTGACTGGATTGTATGTACAACATCTGCCAGACTATATAGACCGTGGAATGAATGACATACCAAATCCAGTAATGATGAAACAAAACTAGCAAAACATGAAATGAGAATAGTAAACACCAAATTTGGTGTTAGGAACGGGATGGAATGGAGCGGAGTCTGAATCGTGACAGGTTATTTGACTAAAATGGGAATGGGGCTCTGTTAGAGGGATGATGGGTTTTCCGAGCAGGGTCCGGTGACTGACGCGCAGGACAAGGTCGGACATAGACAGAGATGGAGTCCAGTGGGTATTACGGTGACTGATACACAACGTAACAAAGATGAACATAGACAAGTCTGATGTACAGAGTCCGGTGGGAATTCCAGTAAACTGACAATTGGTGCATATAAGTTAGTGCCCAGAGTCTGGCGGTGGGGGGTTTCAATAGTGAGTTGATGGAAGGTTTTGAGTCTAAAACAGGTTGTCGGAGTCTGAAATGATGGGATCCTAACAGGATGCTGGAGGGTGAGGAAGGTAAAACAAGGTTGCAGGGGGCTGAATGACAGGGACCCTAACAGTAACCTTTGTCAATCAAGTGAACCCACCCTTCATGAGAGGAAGAAATGTGGGGACCATGTACAAAATGGATCTGTACCCACCAATTGACCACAATGACAACACTCCAAAATCCCAGGCTATCAATAACTCTATCACAAAGAATATGGTGATGATGTACATATGCTATATGCTCACATGTCCAGCCAACAGACATTGATACATGGCATTGCTGACTTGGATATGTTGGCTACAGGACAATCAGGGCAATGCATAACAATCAAATTGTCAAAGGGATAGACATGACAATGCTAGTCCCTAGAGCTGGGACCTGTGAGGATTATATCATAGGGAAGCATATCCAATGCCCCTTTTATGCCAATGACCAATGAGAAGTGAAAATTGGGGAATGTATACATATACATACATATATTGACCTACATATGGGGACCATCACATGTAAAGTCTGCAGGAGGTAAATCCTACATAATGCTGATTGTTGACAGTTTCTCTGGTTATATTCAAGGTTCTTTCTGTTAGAATATGTGATACACATCTAGTTTCAATCTCATATCTCCTCTTGTGACTGTATAGATCCAACCAGTTCATGCATGTGATAATGTATGTATATTTAGTTTAGTATTCACTAGATCCATAGCACGTTCATGCACAGACTAGTGCACAGACCATGTATTGTAATATATAGTTAGTCTAGTTGAGGAGTAGGATCCTCATCTAGAAGCCTAGCAATATCACTGGTTTAATACCTACACTGCTCTACTCTTAATGGCTATACTCCACCAGTAGAGAGTACTCTTACTGTGATCCCCAGGCTTGTAGACTACCTTGAATCTTTGAACACTTTCTTGGCATACAAACAGGCAAAGATGACAGTGGATGTCCTGCAATGCAGTGTTGCTTTGACAGAACAACAAACAGCACAGATGATTCATTGCATACAAATGGACAAGGACACCGAGTTTTGCAATGCATTATGGAACAACTACATTGCAGAACAAGGCATTGTGCATGAAACAACCAGTGTATATTCCTCTGAGTCAAATGGTGTTCTGGAGCATAACCATTGAACCATTATTGAGTGTGTATGAGTTGTACTACATGAGATGGGACTTCCTCCATTGATATGGTGTGAAGTCACCTCTACACTCATTTAGTAAGACACGATACAAATATTATTTAATATTTCTGATGCTTTTGGATTAGACTAGGAACATCAGACATATTGCAGGTGAGTGTTTAAATGATATCTTCATATTTTAGCATGTTTTTTGATTATTTTAGAGTACTTTAGATTCTTTTGGCTTTGTTCACATTGATTCACTCCAGTATAGCTGGAGTTCCTCAAATGAAATTCAGAAGGCATTTTATAAGGGTATGTTTACATTACATTCTTTTCTATGGTTACTTGGTATTGACTGAATATTGTCAGGTTTCACTTTTTTGCTTATTGGTAGCTTGCATAGTAATGTAAGTCTATCCTATTCTTCATTCAATGCCTAATATATCTACCATTTTAGGGATCTACCTTCTGAACCTTCTACACCTGAATGCAATTGACAGAATGTACAGTATGTCCTCAGGACCATCAGCAGTGTTTGGTAATGACCCCACACACTGAGTGCCACCACCTGAGAGATGATGGTGTTTCTCAGCAGCATGCCATTTTCCTGCTCCTGTACTATTTCTCTGTGCCCCTCCTGCCAATCCTCTGCCTAACAATCAGCAGGATCCATTTGCTATTGCTGGATCATCACATACTATATATGGTCCTGCCAATCCTCTGCCTATCAATCAGCAGAATCCATTTGCTATTGCTGGATCATCACATAATGTAGATGGTGCTGCCAATCCTCTGTCTATCAATCAGCAGAATCCATTTGCTATTGCTGGATCATCACATATGTAATATAGATAGTCCTGTTCTTACTACCTGGCACTGTTGTAGCTAATATACATATACAATTGGAAGATGGACCACAGCTTGCATCATCATCTACTGCATTGCAAGTTCAGGCAGCTGCCCTTCTATTACAACAGGCACCCTCCCAGAATCCTCAGATTATTCTGCTCTCCCTATCTTACCTTTAGATCATGTTTCTATTCCTCCTATTGTTCCTGTACCAATGGATGAGGATGCATTACCATTACCACATATTCCTGAGCCTGCTGAACCTATTCCACCACTTCCTGGACCCCCTGGCCAGGTGCCCAATTGGTGAGGACAATCCACAGCTGCAGCCACCTTATCTGGGAACAATGACTGTATTGTGTTCAAAATGCAATGCATTATATTGGATGGCAGAGCATCTTCACCATTCCTCTAATAACAATCCTCTTTTTGGAGTTGTCTATCTGGAAAGATCAGATTACCTATACTTGAAGATGTCCCTCAACCATTACATCATCTACTAGAGAATCCTGAGGATGCAGATTCTAAAGAGTTTTGTAAAAATATCTGGGCATATAATTCTGCTTTAGCATTTACTTCCCTGGGTGCTACAATGGATGGGTCATTGCTTGATGGGGAATGTGGTCCTTATGTTTTTAAGCTCCATGGGAAACTTAGACATAATCATGGTGCTCTGATTCCTAATGAGGGTCAGACACCTTCCTATGCTCAGCTCTACTTTTATGAAGCAGATGCTGCATTAGAGCATAGGTGTTAAGAACTGAAAACTGACTAGTGTCACTAGGCCGATAGGGACTGATCGGAAGGACTTGGCTTCAGCTTATGTGCTGCACCCTCACAACTATCTGTCAGGTGTCCTTAGATTTCGGACGGGCAAAGACTAGTCCTAATGAATACCTCTCGGCGAACTACTGATTGGAACTGAAGGATAAGTCAAGTATCGGGCCAAGGGGTTGGAAACTGAAAGTGGGTGAGTGCATGCGAAGGCGGATAGCAGAATGCTTAGTATGAGACTTCTAGAGGTGTAAGAGGGTATTCTGAGTCGATATTCTGATTGCCTAGTAACTACAACTACAGCAGGTTCATATACAAGTATCTGGCATCTAGAAAATACTAACTAGGAGAAGAGTGGAAACATTACTGACAAATAAACTTGACTAGGAATGGGAAGGTTACGATTAGTTTGGAGGCCGTGAAATAACCAAGAGCGGGATTACAAGAAAAGGAAATAGTCCGAGGGCTACAAGTATATATAGACATATGTGAAACATAGAGTAGAACAGATCATCATAATAAAAAGGGATGTATCAGAGTTTAACCAGATAGTACAAGTATATTTTGATGGGCGCATAAACAGAGTTTGATCACCACGAAAGCATACATCAGCATCGGGAGACCAACAGTTTCTGATGTGATGACTTGAACAATAACTTGAAATGTTGATAAGTGGCGATAACCTCGGGGACCGTCGGGTTGTGACACAGTCATAACAATAGGTATGCATGTAACCAGAACAAAAGAATCAATACTACAACTCTTTCTGGATCACAGGATATGATGTTAGAATTCGACCCTTTTGTTCACATCTACATATAAACAAGCCATGACACATCTGAGAGACCAACCAATCACTCCTCAGCTCCAGGTCAGGCTGACATATGTATAAGGCTCATACAGATGCAAGGTCATAACATTCCAACAGGGGATGAATTGGCAGTCATCCTCCCTGTTAAGGAGTGCACGCAGAGCTTATTGGAGGGTTTCTGGAGAAACCTGTGGGAAAGCTGATAGGACTTGGCTTCAGTTTATAGGCTGCACCCTCGCAAGATCATGTCATCCAATTTCAGATGGGTGGATGGGAATCCTGGGGAGTCCAGGAGTAGTTGGTGGGTTGAGGGGTCAGAGAGTCAACTGTGGGAATCCTGTGGAGGTTGAGGGTTGGGCAGTGATGGATGAGTCAGAGGTCGAGTAATAGATAGGTCGGAGCCTGTGGGCCCCGACAAGGTAAATAGCAGTGTGTTTCAAAGAGGAGATTAGAGTGGAAAATGTACTGAGATTACTGGGAGGAATCAAGCTGATTTTCTGACTGGATTGTATGTACAACATCTGCCAGACTATATAGACTATGGAATGTATGTCATACCAAATCCAGTAATAATGAAATCCAAACTAGTAATCATGAAATGAGATACATAAACACCAAATTTGGTGTTAGGAATGGAGTGGAGTGGAGTGGAGTCTGAAATGTGACAGGTCATTAAACCATAATAGGAATGGGGTGGGAGTGGAGTCCAAAACGTGACAGGTCATTAGACCATAATGGGAATGGGGCGGGAGCGGAGTCTGAAACATGGCAGGTCATTTGACCATAACGGGAACAGGGCTCAGTTAGAGAGCTGTTGGGTTTTCTGAGCAGAGTCCAGTGACTGATGCATGGGACAGGGTCAGGGATAGACAGGGAAGACGTGTGCAGGGTCCAGGTGGGTTTTCCGGTGACTGGTACATGAGATAACAAAGGTTGGGCATGAACAAATCTGATGTCTGGGTTCTGGCAGGTTTTCCAGTAAACTGATAACTGGTGCATGTGGGGTGCAGGTGCATATAGGGTAGTGCCCAGAGTCTGGTGGGTTTTCTGGTTGTAACACTCCCAGGGGATGGTACTTCTACTGACAGAAGGGACATTGTGCTTAATTATCAGGGTGGAGAATGTAGAAGAATCTTTGAAACTAATCCTTTATATGCCCCACTCCATTATGTGCTATTCTTTCCAAGAGGAGAGTGAGGCTGGAGCTGGGATATTCCCTATGCAAATGAACCACTCCCTGCTGAGATAGCCCCAGCCCCAGCAACTATTGAAGAGATTGCTCCAGAGCCAGAAGTCCTTGAACCAGCTCCTGAGGAGATAGTACCTGACTTGCCAGAGGTGGTAATTACTCAACTTGAAGTGGTTCCCCAAGTTGTACCTCTCCCACCTGAGCAAATAGATATTCCAGTTGATGATGCTATACCACCTCCTGAGCCAGCTATGGAGAAGGATGAGGTGCAGGGAATTACTGAAGAACTTGAACCTGAACAAGTGACAGGATAGGCAGAAGAAAAAGCAGACAAAAGCCTCCCAGATAAAGTATTATGCTTATTGACTCTTTCAAAGAATTGGTGAAGCAACTACAATTCTGAGGGGTGGAAAACTGCTTCAGCAATACATTGTAGATGCATGGGCAGCAGCAGAGCAAAGCGGGCTATCATGGATAAGACACAATCAAGGCACTTTATGGGCTGAAATGTACCATCAGGTAGTTGATGTCTTCACAGTACAGGATAACAACCACCTGAGCCAAATGAAATTGGAAGTAGATTTATACTGCCTGCAACCTTTCAAGGTAGCAGTCAGGATATGATGGAAAATTTGCAAAATTCATTGGCTATATCATGCAAATATGGCAATGCAAGCATGTTTATTACTATGACAACCAACCCCAAATGGAGGGAAATAACTGAAGCACTTCTTCCAGGCCAAACTGCAGCCAATCACCCAGATAGTGTCACATGTTCTTGCATTGAAAAGGCACACTTACTCCACCTCATTATGAAGAGAAATGACCTTGGCAAAACAGTTGCCTGTGTCCATACCATTGAATTTCAGAAGCATGGACTCCCCCATATGCATTTGCTCATATGGTTTGAAGAGGGGGCAAAACTTTAGACTCCTGTAGAAATTGATTCTATGATTTCTGCAGAGTTTCCAGATCAAGATGAGCAACCAAAGCTTTACAAGTTGGTATCTGAGCTCATGACTCATGTATATGGTGAAAAATGTATCAAAGATAACAAATGCACAAAGCATTTTCCCAAGCCCTTTTGTGAATCTACAAGTATAAATGAAGATGGCTATTCAAAGTACTGCTGTAGAAATGATGGCAGAAACAAAGTCAGAGGTCATGAGCTAGACAATCAACATGTTGTCCCTTACTGTGCTGCCCTTCTTCTCATTCTGGAATGTCATATCAATGTTGAGATGACTTTTAATGTTCACTTCATTAAATATATTCACAAGTATATATACAAAGGACATGATTGTACAACAATGGAGTTTGGAAAGAACAAGGATGAAATTCAACAATATATTGATGCCCATTATGTCAGTGCACATGAAGCATTTTGGAGACTTTTGGAAAATGAGATACATACTCAAATTCCTGCTGTTATAGCCCTCCCTGTGCATTTAGAGAATCAACAGTCAGTTATCTTTGACAGCATGGAGGGTCCAGAAGAGGGTTTGGATGCTGCCCCTTGTTCCAAGACCAAGTTGATGGCATACTTTGAGGCCAATTTTAAATATACAATAGGTCTTGATGGTAGAGCAGCCAATTCACTTTACTATGTCGAGTTTCCAGAATTTTTACATGGAATTCAAAAAACAGAAAATGGAATACAAGGAAAAGGGGATTTGCCATTGGACACATTCATTTTGCAAGACCCTCAAGTGGCCCAAGGTTCTTCCTACATACTTTACTCACAGTTGTCAAGGGGGCAACTTCTTTTGAAAATCTCAGGACCTATAAAGGACAGGTCTATCCTTCCTTCCAAGCAGCCTGCATAGCATGTGGTCTACTTGAAGATGATAAAGAATGGAAGTTGTGTCTTCAAGAGGCAAAGGCTATGCAGACTGGATCTCAATTGAGGAGGCTGTTTGCTACTATTCTCAGCCAATGCTTTCCTTCTGATTCAGCTGCACTTTGGCATGAATTCAAAGCAGACATTTGTGATGATTTGAAATACTTTCTTCAGACACATCTTCATCTTCAACCAAATCAATTAGAGCCATCTGATGAGACAGTCCATGACTTTGGCCTCTTTAAGCTTGATGAAATTCTTCATACAAGTAGGAAACCACTCTCAGAGTACCCTCATATGCCTCAATTTACAGAGCCATGGGAAGAGAGAGTGGGGAATCAATTCATCAATGAACAGAGGGCTTATCACCAACCAACTGAGCAAATAAAAGCAGATTTAAATATTGAAAAGTTGAATGAGGGCCAGAAGGTTGCATATAATCAAATTATGGATGCTGTCATTGCAAGGCATGAAACTGGAGTAGATGGGAAGCTTTTCTTTTTAGATGGACCTGGGGGTACTGGAAAATCATTTGTTTGGAATACTCTGGTACATGCCTGTAGAGGCAAAGGACTCATTGTATTCTGTGTTGCCTCCTCTGGCATTGCTTCACTTATTCTGAGTGGTGGGTGGACATCTCACAGCATGTTTAAATTTCCCCTTGAAGTTGATGAGAAATCCATGTGTACAATGAAGAAAGGCTCAGATAAGGCTAATCTAATGAAAGAGGTCAGCTTTATTATTTGGGATGAGGTTCCAATGCAAAATTGCTTTGCCTGTGAGGCAGTCAATTGGAGTCTTAGAGATATCCTTAACAAGGATATTCCTTTTGGAGGCATTACAGTAGCATGGGGTGGTGACTTTCAACAGACATTGCCTGTCATTACTAAGGGTTCAAAAGAAGATATTATCAGTGCATGTATCTCACAGTCTCACCTTTGGAACAATGTCAAGATTCTGTTTTTGACTGAGAATATGTGTGTAGATCCTACTGATCAAGGGAGTGCTGTTTTTGCTCAGTGGCTTTTGGATATTGGACATAGAAAGGACATGCCTCTCAATCATATGTTTAAAGTCCCTGAACACATGCTATGTGAACCAACAGTGGATAATTCAGTCTCAACTATTTATCCAAACATACATGATCCTGAGGTTCTTACCGATGAGTTTTTCTTGGAGTGGGCCATTCTCTGTCCTTGAAATACAGATGTAGATCAAATCAATGACATGCTCTTTGAAAAATTTCCACAGATTGGGCAGACCTACCACAGTGCAGACAGTGTCAAAGATGGAGTCAATGAGACATTATATCCTCCTGAGTACTTAAACTCAATCAACTTTGGGGGATTGTCACCAAGTAAATTGCATTTGAAACCTGGAGTGCCATTGATGCTTCTTTGAAACTTGGATCCAGGACAAGGACTCTGTAATGGAACAAGACTGCAGTTAATACAAATGATTCACAGAGTACTTCAAGTAAAGATCATTACAGGACCTTCAGCAGGAGAGCTGGCATTCATCCCCTGAATAACAATTATTCCAACTACAAAACAAGTGCCATTTGAACTGCATCATCAGCAGTTTCCAGTCAGGCTAGCATTTTCTATGACCATCAATAAGTCACAGGGTCAATCTTTAAAATTAGTTGGAGTGGATCTGCATAGTCCTGTGTTCTCACATGGACAGTTTTATGTTGGTGTTTCAAGAGGGACAAATTGGGGAAGAGTAAAAGATTTACTCCATGATACTGATACATATGACTGCAAATGTAGTGTTTAAGGATGTTATTATTGATCCATGAGTAAGTATTCACAAAAGGAGACTGACTTATATTATTTAGGTTTAGTGAATTTACAAAAGTATATAGTATATAGAATTCTGAATAATGTAAAATTTAATCACTTTAACATAAATTTCTGATGAATAAATAGGAAGCTGGAATGTACAGAAGTGGTCACAGAAGGCAATAAAAACTGATGATGTAGTGTTTAAAGACATTACTATTGAACCATCAGGTTACAAAGTGACCAAGTAAAGTTGTGGGGTGGTAGCATGGTGGGGGCTTGCCCCCTATGGGTCACAGCCTTGTGAAATTGATGGTGGAGTGCAGAATCAATGGCCCTTGTATCCAATTCTCAACAAATGCATTCCAGTCATGAAGCCAATTCAGCTCATCCAGGGTAAGTGTACTAAATGCTGGATCAAACCACTTCAATGTGGATCCTGAGAGGTGAGAAAGTGCATAGTTGACTTTTTGGGAGTCCATGGTAAATGTGGCTGGTCTGTTGCAAAAATTAAAATGGTACTATATGAGGTAAGTTGACAGTTTGTTAGGGTTTAAGCCAGTAAAGGGTTCCAATGCATTGACTTTGGATTGTGCAGGTTTCTGTTCCCTTTTCTTTTTTTTCTTCTATGATGTGGATCACAACCATATCCAAGGTCTTTGCTAGGTAGTTAGTAGTGGGGTTCTCAAAATGGGGATGCCTAGTAGAGGTTGGATCCAGGAATTCTTTGCCCTTGTTGGGCCCCATGGATTCATTTCCATCTTCCAAACTTTCTGGGTTTCCAGAAAATGTGACTCATCCTCATTGCTAGGTTGGTTCCTTGGTGTTTGGGTAGTATACAAGATGAGAAGTGAATGGAGAGTAGAGGGTCTGGGTTGATCTGACTGTTCATGTGCCTTTCTTCTTGGAGGCATGGCCAAAACAATCTGCAAGATTGGATCAGAAAATCCTATTAAGCTTTAGGCTTATAGGCAGGGTTCCAGGTAGGACTTGGCTTCAGCTTATTTGCTATGCCCTTGCACAATTGTTGTGGCCTATTTCAGACAAGGATAAAATGGACAACCCATGTGGTCTGGGATGTAAGAGGTGATCAAGATGGGAAGTTCAAAGACTTTGAGAATGACAGGAAGGGTCAGGTGAGAAAACCTGTGGGTTCTGAGAATATGCTGGTACAAAGTCAAAGACTAACTGGTAGGATACTTGTTAGGATCCCAGTCATTTGGCCCCCCACAACCTCATTTTACTCTCCCCACCTCTGGCATTCCTGCCATTGGTACCCCTGACCATGGTATCACTGCCCACAGCACCCTGACACTCACATCACTATGGTTTTCCCTTTTCATCATCCCATCCCATCTCCATCTTGACACTCTTCTGTCACCTGTTCTACTTGTAAATGATATTTTTCCACCCCATACCCTCTAGAATACTTTCTACTACATTGTATTTAGTTCTAGTCTGATCCTTATCCCTTTCCATGCTTTTTTGGCCCATCACTGCTTCCTGCTTCCTTGACCAGCCCTCCACTCATCCATTACACTTTTGTATAAAGTTCCTACCATGTACAGTATGCTATTACTCCTTAGTTCTAATATAGACTTAGATTACTCCCATTTAGTCTTCAGTCTTCAGAAAACCTCACAGACCTTCATCATATAGAGTGGGTGTCACAAACCTACAAGCTCAAATTTTGATAATACTCAATTTGACTTTCCTTTGACTTTCTTTGACATTCCTTTGACATTCCGACTTGATTTCTGACTCGACTATTCTTTGAGATTCTTCAACTTGTCTCAGTTTGACAGCATTGATAATTTCATTCTAATATCATAATATCATCATAGGTATGTAAATGATAAATAGTATAAAAGGGCAATGATAGGAGCAAGGGAAGTCAGTCAGAAAACCTGCATTATCATCTGTATCCTTAATATTGTATTGCTAATTTGACTTCTGTTTGAGATTTCTTTGACATAATTATTTGTGTACTTCTGTGTCTTATCTTTGCCTCACACTTTATCAACAGGATAAATTAATACTTCATTGAATGGAACATCTGTACTTGATATTATTAAATATTCTTTGATTGTTTATTTGACTTTATTGTTAAGGGTGCGTACATGGAGGGTTTCCAGAGAAACCCACAGGGAATCCAGTAGGACTTGGCTTCAGCTTATTGGCTGCACCCTCATGAGATCATGTTGTCCAATTTCAAACAGGCAGACAGGAAACCTGGGGAGTCTGGGCGGAGTTCATGGGTCAAGGGGTTGGAGGTCGGAGGTCGTGGGTTAAGAGGTCAGGGAGTCGAGATAAATAAGTCAGAGGTTAAGAGATAGATGCATCGGAGCCTGTGGGCTCCCACCAGCGAGAGTGGTGTAATTAAGAGAGGAGTTTAGAGTGGAAAATGTACTAGATTACTGGGGAGAATCTAAGCTGATTTTCTGACTGGATTGTATGTACAACATCTGCCAGACTATATAGACTGTGGAATGAATAACATACCAAATCCAGTAATAATGAAATGAAACTAGCAAAACATAAAATGGGATAAGTAAACACCAAATTTGGTGTTAGGAATGGGATGGAACAGAGCAGAGTCCAAATCGTGACAGGTCATTTGACTAAAACGGGAACAGGGCTCAGTTAGAGGGATGATGGGTTTTCCGAGCAGGGTCCAGTGACTGATGCGTGGGATGAGGTCAGACATAGACAGGGACAGAGTCTGGTGGGTATTCCAGTGACTGATACACGATGTAATGAAGTTGAATGTGGACAAATCTGATGTACGGAGTCTGGCGGGAATTCTGGTAAACTGACAATTGGTGTGTATAGGGTGCGGGTGTGTATAAGTTAGTGCCTGGAGTCCGGTGGGAATTCCGGTCGTAACATTTATTGAGTAAAATCCAATTTGTATCAGTGGTGTCCTTGGAGTAGATCAGAATGTTTTCCAAATAAACAATAATGCATAATTAAGCATGTCATAAGAAACCTCATTCACAAAATGCTGAAAAACAGAAGGAGTGTTGGTGTGTCCAAAGGACATCACCAACAATTCAAAAGTCCCATAATGGGTATGGAACATAGTTTTCCACTCATCACCCTTGACTATCCAGACCAAGTGGTAGGCATGTTTGAGGTCCATCTTGGTATAGATCTGGGCATTCCATGGAGCATCAAGTAGGTCAGAAATAAGTGGGAGTGGATACTTATCTTTACATGTCAGTGCATTGAGTCCTCTGAAATCAAAACAGAGTCTAAGATATCCTTCTTCTTGATGAAAAGTGGTGCTCTGAAAATAGACTTTGATGGCCAGATAAATCCTATATAGATGCTCATCCAGGAAATCTTGGATTTCAGAAAGCTCTGCAGTGGAGGGTAGGTACATGTACATATATTGGTCCAAGTGGTGGCTTAGGCCCCATCTTCAAGATCAATTTTTAAATTGTATGGTCTGTGAGGTACAAGCTGGTCAGCTTCTCACTTACTAAAAATATTTCCAAAGTCATGATATTTCTCCAAAATACCCTCTAGATCTGTGATAGGCTCAGATACCAGGATATCTGAAAACTATTAAGTATATCAAATTTTAATACACTCTAAAGGTCATTTGAGCATCTGGGATGTGATTCAGACATAATTTGGGTTTTCAAACTTTGGGAATGTTTGAAACTTATTTGTATATTATGAAACAGAGCATATTTCAGGACCTGAATAGATTATGAAAACTTTTTGTAGATTAAAATACCAAAACCTTTATTAAAAAGCATATCCTTTTAAATGGTCCATTTCATGCATGTGTATATCATTGACATCTCTGAATACATATGTATTACATTGGAATGGGTCTGTCAATCTGAACAGATTCTTACTTGATTCAACATACCAAGAATATATGTATAGGTGGTTTCACTTAATGAAGAAAATCATAGGATGAAAATTTTCCAATGATATCTCACATATTTTACTAGTAAATAACTACAGTTTAGCTTTAAAAAACAAAGTACCAACAAAAGTATTAGCAAGTATTTACATATGTAACTTGGAAAACCATATTCAATTGACTCTATTAAATATCTTTGGATTGTATAGGATGTAATGTGGAGAATTGTTTCTCATGGTTGGTGGTTAACAATATAATGGTCTCAGAATCTATACCACTATTTAAAGATGAAGTTTTTGTAGCAATATTGCTTTTATTAGTAAACATCTGATATTATAATGATTACAGACAACCTCCTTAATGAGGGTCTTGATTCTCAAATTGGAAAAAATGTAATGAGTGTACTAATGTTACAGTCTCCCATGGCAAATGAGGTTTTCAAAGAATGTATTGACATTATGAAAGAGTTCAACATACTTGTGTTAAGAACTGAAAACTGACTAATGTCAGTGGCCGACAGGGACTGATCGGAAGGACTTGGCTTCAGCTTATGTGCTGCGCCCTCGCAAATATCCGTAGCATGTCCTTAAATTTCGGACGGGTGAAGACTAATCCTAAGAGTTCTTTTCGGCAAGATACCGATTGGGACTGAAGGACAAGTCGAGTGTCGGGCCAAGGGGTTGGGGCCAGAAGTGGGTGAGTGCATGCCAAGGTGGATGAGGGGATCCTTAGTATGAGACTGCTACAGACATAAGAGGGTATTCTGAGTCAATATTCTGATTGCCTAGTAACTACAACTACAGCGGGTTCATATACAAGTAACAGGCGTCTAGAAAATACTAATGGGGAGAAAGGCAGAAAATGGTATTAACAATAAGCTCGACTAGGAAGGGAAGTTTATGATTAGTTCGGAGGCCGATGATAACCGAGAGCAGAATTACAGTAAAAGGAGATAGTTCGAGGACTACAAATATAGATAGACATATGTGAAACATAGGATAGAATGGATCAACATAATAAAAGGGACGTATCAAAAGTTTAACCAGACAATACGAGTATTTTTGATGTGGGCGTAAACAGAGTTTGATCACTGTGAAAGCATACGTCAGCATCGGGGGCGATGGTTTCCAATGTGGTGACTTGAGCGATAACTTGAATCGTTGATAGGTGGCGATAACCTCAGGGCCGAATGGCTGCAACACAGTCGTAACAACTCTATTCGACAATCAACTCTAGTTTTAACTTTCAAAGGGTTTTTACTACCAAAGCCCATACACTTCGTCTCTAGTGATCCAAATCAAAGAAGGGAACTTAAACCAACTGTCAGAATATGGTGTGGGTATCGACCAAACAAGACCTCAACTGCCATCGCCATGGAAAACCCCATCCAACCCTCTCCCACACCTCCCTCTATCCGTTCCCACCCCAGAGTTACAGGAGCGTGCGCCACCACAGCTACGAGACTCCTTGGATCACCCCCTGAACCTTCAGCCTTCTATACCTGCCACTACCCATGAGCTGCCGACAGCTCCATACCAATTGGAACAGGCCTGCGATGTTGTAATGCTCGACCCTCCAATCATCGAGCCACCCTCCATGTCTACTCCCTCGAGCGAAAAGGCCAATGGGACACAAAGAGTCTCCCATCCAATCGAACTGGAGGTCCGGGAGATGATGATAAGCAGGAACGAGGCTGACGGCAACGTTTGGGTGCAAATAGCAATCAACTACCACTCAGCACAGTTCACCACCAGCAGGGTCCTAAGTCAGCTACTGCCTGCACTACAGCCACCCTTGCTAGAGGGGAAACTAATTGACTGCAGAGGACTCGCATCACTGGAAGAGGCAGAGGCAGAGAAGCTGCAAAACATCGTTTCAGGGATCAAGTTGTCACCATTCAGACAGCTGTTGGCAAACTTCCCTTGCACCCCTCCCGAAACTTCAATCTCTACCCCCCTTACTGACCTTGTCAATCTACTTGAGAAGTTACTTCCTGCTAGTGATGACCGGATAAACCCTGATTGCATGACCACAGACAGTACCACTCCCCAGCAGACGGCACCTCATTTCCTTTCGTGACTGGACCTCAACCCAGCTGACAGGATTCACCTCATCATCAGGACGTGACAAAAAGCCTACAGCCACTGGGTATCCATGGTGCACAAAGCAGGACAATTGTCTCCCAACTCTTGCGACTTGAAGCTCTGTGAGACTATAGGTCCCCTCCGTAACAAGCGGGAGGAATGGGGTCAAGTGATACTACAGCTAGGAGGTTCCAACAAGGAAGCATGGGGAGGAGTCCCCAGTAGGCTGCAAGACTTTGCATGACATGGTCCTCCGAACTGGGGGGGCACTGTGAAGGATAGGTCATATAGGAGGCGCGACTGAAGACTCTAAGCCTTACCCTTAGCCGCTTTATAATTGCATTATTTCCTTTATGTTTTATATTTTTATTCTCTTTTCTATCACTCGTAAATACGGGTCATACCCCTTTTATTAGTTCGAGAGTCCATGTATGCTTGTGGGCGCTCTAGCCCACAAGAAGCACATGCATGTCACAGTAGTAGTCACACGCGAGAAACTTAGACACTTTTCAACCCCGACCACCATCACCTGCACACGCAAGTACTGGTTCGGGGTCTTGTCTAAAACAAACCTTCACCCTATCTCTCTTCCCAGATCAGCAGTAACTATACTTCGCACTGTAACAGTCGAAGTTAGTTACTACTATTCGACTTGACTTCAAGTTCTTGCTTCGCGTGGTGAGAATATCCATCATAGCTCACTTTCTTAGGATATTCTCTCTCTCTTGCAATATATATTCTCTCTCATCTACTTGGCCATCGGCCCAGCTAGCTACACAGTCAGATCGCACTGTAAGGTCGATCCGCCCTTGTAATTATCTATTGATTGCACCTTAAAGGTCAATCGTAATCTACATTATAACTACTAGTCGATTGTATTTTGCACTATTGTTAGTCGATAACAATCACACATTGAGTGGTAAACTACTCGACCCTTTACAGAAATAGTAGGATTGGCATCTGCACACTCTGTCTTCTCACATATGTACTGTATATGTACAGTTTTATGTTGATTGTTTCAAGAGGAACAAATTGGGGAAGAGTGAAAATACTATGATATTGTTCAGTTTTCGGTGGCACTGTTCTTAGACCGTATAACTTTCCATTTGTCTGAGTAGGGGACAGTTAACTCGTTGTAAACAGATAATGACTAAACAAATACAAATAGACCTTATATAACCCAAAATACACGGTGAATTCCAAACCGCAGTGACCCGAGCCCCTAATGCTCGTGATCCCTCGCTAACCCAAATCCCAGAAAAGTCAACAGATATGACTGGTGATGTGTTAGAGTATGATATTACAGCTCTCACATAGTCTATGATGTTCCCTATATTTTTCTGATATTTTTAGTATTTTTCCCAGCACTGTAGGTGCAGTATTGAGTGAGTTACCTAGTAAGGTAACTGATGTGTAGGTGCTTAGGTAAGCACCCTGTAGCATACTCCACTGTGGGTGTGGGAAAGTCTCCTTAGTGTTTACTTTCCTCACACTCACAGGCATGTAGTTATTTCACAGTTGAATACATTTAATGTTTACTTTCCTCATATACACAGGGTGTTTGTCAAGAGTTATTCAACTGTTTCAACATGATGTAGTGTTTAAGGACATTATTATTGACCAATAAGTAAGTGTCCAGTTGGAAGAGAGACTTACATATGTATCTTTTAGGTTCAATGATTTAAAAAAGTATAGAATTATAAATAAGTTTCTGAGTTAGATCGCATGCTCTTATAAAAACTTAGAATTGTTGATACAGAGAAAAGTTGTGGGGTGTTAGAATTAAGCTCGCAAGAACAGAGAGCAATAAGGTTCCGTTTGTCTATTTGGCCGTAGGGCAAATGAATGGCTAGGTACATGGACTCTAGGCTATGTCTGCTAGACAACAGGAATACTAAAATAGAGAACAAAGAAAGGGGAGAACAAAAGGGGAGAGACAAAAGGCTTGACAATGGTGCGCGCAAACCTTTGATTACATAAGCGGAACGAACGCGTAATCAGCTTGTTAAATTCCAACATGGGGTATGTGGGGCCCACAGGTTCACCCTCTGTATTTGTTTGCTTATCCAAGGACAGAGAATGAGAGACGGATCTTGTGAACAACCACCCATGTCATGTGATGATCACGTGATACGAACATCCAGAATCCGAATGTGGCACCTACACCATTCACTAATCACTAATTAGCACCCGTCATGTACATCTTTCAACTCCCAAAAGAAGTTATAGTTCATATATTGGAATATCTGAACTTCAGAACCCTCATTAATTGCTCAGAGGTACATTTTCTCAATTTCGTACTTGGTTCATGTGCTGGGATTTGATCCTCCATCTTAGACTTGCCACAGTCTCCACGCGATAGTTCAGAATACATCTTGTTTGAGGTATAATAATGAATTGGAAATAGCTGGTCTTATCGATACAGGTAGCGGTTCTTCACTTTCCATCGCGGAACGTTTGGAACAACTCGAAACAATCGAAAGAAACTGGGCAACATTGACCTTCCGGCTGAAAGTTGGAATACCTAAACCTGTTGGCCGTAATATCTGGGAATTATTTGGCGGTGTCTTTACCCTAGGAACTTCGGGAGGACGAGGATTGTCATACACCGAACTACCTTCTCTTACTCGCAGAACCCCTACATGCACTTGGAAACATGATGACCTTGGATTGGACATAAGAGATTTTGGTATAGACCCTTCGCAAGACTTAGTCGTATTGATCGAGGTTCCCGTGTACTGTATTTTCGCCATGATGAAAATATTTACCGGCTTATTGATTACACTTCTGCAGCGGTCCTCGTGCACATCAAGGGGTTTACTCAATCCATTTGCGCAGCATGCGCACTGGTGATCAGCATCGTTGTGCTGCGCAACCGATAATAGTTTGTACCCCACAACCCTTTCAGCCTGGCGGCGTCGCAAGGTATACCTTTGTGATCCAGATCATGGGAGACTTTCTAGGACTGTTATTTCAAACACCAATGCCCCATGATATGAGGGCCGGAGTTGCCTTTGTGTGGAATTGGAAAACGGGCCAAATAGCAATTGTATGTTAAATTATCTGATCCAATAACTTAACTTATTTTTGTTGTGTTTTATTTCGCCTCATAGCGGATACAATCTAATGATTCATTCAAACGATTTGATTCTTTTTCATTTCTATCTCCCCGCCACATCCTGATCTCCACGCATATGCATGTTAGAGATGCAAAGTCCCCACCGGCTCTTGAAATCTATGACTTCATGTTCCCTGAAAGCACCGAAAACCCACCACCCATTCGTATATTCGAGTTTCCCGTATTTTGTAGTGGTGTGGCCGCCCTTTCTACACTCACGAGGTCTGACCCGTCTCCGGAGAAGCCCGGACACGCAGCAATTCAAGGAGGTAGACCGTTCGTAACAGCACCGATGGCTCGCCTGCTTACTGTCAACATCCAAATATCTCGTGCAGTCCGTGGAATTGCTAATATCGTCAATTTCATGATGTTTGTTCATCATGATTCACTTTTGGATGGGATCGGATCACCTGGACCCACCCTTGTCCCATGGAAGGAATGGGGGCCTAACAAAACACGGTTGCTGTCGATGCGCCCGAACATTCCGTGGGTTTGTTACGTACACGGAACTCGTTTTGTATACATGGAGCGAGCAACTCCTCATTTGCCTGCGGAAAAATCCCGTATCAGATTACTGGATTTCAATCCTTTGTCAATTAAACGTGGTGAGCCTTCTGCACAATGGCTGGTATTTCAAGCTCTAATATTTACTACATAATTTCAGACTGGAAGCTTTCTGAGGTAGAATCCAGCCGTGTTACTACCTTTTCCGCATCCGAACCGACGGTGATCGACCAAAGGGAGGATGTTTTCGTCGAGACTGTGGCCACTAGTCTCCCCTATCGCGAAGTTTTAAGTGCGGATAAATACCGTTATGTCGCAGTGATGATCGACGATGATTGTCTTGTAGGAATTCGTTGCGGACTCATGGTATGTGACTTTCTAAATTTGTGTTGTACGTCATTATTGAAGATCTGCCAGTCTGGTGAGCAAAGTGTAGTGTTTTTATGTGTCTGATCTATGATGGTGTGTTACAAGAACGTCTTTGATATGAGTACTACTACGTTATCATAGATGCTTGGTTGTGGATCAGACATGATGAGTGTAAATAATAGTTAGTGTTCTACTCATACTAAAATTTAAACGAAGCGTTCTGCTTGCGAAAATTTCCAATTTATATGTACAGTATGAATATATACAGAACTCAAAACATTAAAAGTCCTTCTGAGTTTTTTTTTTCGCCTTACATGTTTTTTCATTATAGGAGTAGAGTTCCGGGAATCTGGGTCACCACGGTGGAACCGGAAGATTTGGCCTAGCGCTATTTGCGAACAGTAAGGCCTAATCCTTTGTGTTAGTCACCCGACTTGAGGATTTTATTGACAAAACTCAAAAGAGGGCAAGGAAAGGCCCGAACTCAGCCGCTGCCTAAAGGTGGCAAAAACGACTGAGGTATTACAAGAGGATCCACAGTATTTATTTCATGGGTGGAGGCTGTGCTCGTAACACATGGTGACCCGAGATGAAAGGAGCCTAGTACGAGATTATTGTGACAGGAAAATTCACGTGCAGCAACAAGAGGACACATCGTGATCCCAGCGTCGGTGTAATCCCGTCGTCAATTGGGATCACTGGCGGTCACACAAGTTGACAGGACCACGGTGTATTGTCCAGAGCAGAACAAGATACAGGCAAGTGCAGCGTACGGTAAGATCTAAGGTCCTGAAAACTTCCCGGCTACTTATACCGTAAAACGCGGTGATTATGTAATCACGTAAAACTAAAGGGTCCGTGCGTAAGACTGGGGGCACCAGGATTACAGTCGGCATTAAAGAACTTTCAACAGGGACTTCTCCACTCAAGACGAGAAAAACATGACAAGCATACAGTATTGGAAAGTCATCTTCCTCATGTTTTTTTGGATAGGCTAGTTTGCATCATCCTCCGAGATTTCAACCTTTCACTTATTCTCGACTACCTTTTCCTTCTAAACTTGCTGCAATTAACTGCAAATATCCCTGGCACTCTCACCACCAGGAACTTCATGTTGCAATTTTCAGAGTTGCTGAAAGGCTGCTGTCTAATGCAGCCTTACATTGGCATCGGTCCAGATGTTGGTAGGACCAAACTGTATTCCTTGAGAATGGCAAGTATGATACATGATGATGACAGTAAGTAAAATGATTAACTAAAAATGATACTACGTGTGTCTGTGATAATGTAATCGGTATGTTGTAAGCCACCAGGCTTACAGTTGCAGCATTTATTCATAGGCCACCATCTCGGATCGTTGGGCATGTTGTAATGAAATACACTCAGTCGATACACGTAATGGTTTGACTATATTTATTACCTGTAACGAAATACGCTACAGTAGGCTTTAGTTAAATAACACATCATGAAAGTAACAGTAGTTACATACCTCAGTTGATACACATAATGGTTTGACTGAGTTATGGGATAGCAACTGTAGCAGTTAAATAGGTTGTCGCTAATATAAGCTTCAACCGTTAGTATACACATCAGGGACAACATGTCCTGGTATGGCCATGTAAGCTTGACATAGACTTGACATAGGATTAGAGTGCAAGAGCCTATTTCAACACATGTGCATCTGGGGGTCGACGGTAGAGTGTTCGGGTGGCTTCTGACCTGGACCTCATATGGACTTCCCATATTCTCTAGACACTTACTAAGCTGCGACCTAGTTTGTTCCTGAGTATGTTTTGACATGCATATGTTCACTTGATATTGTGTTTTGGTACCTGTTCCCATATCAACTTGACCCATATACTCCAGAATGGTTCATCCTGTTATTTTCTTGTTCATATGCCTTGTCTTTTTGTTTCAGCAGATTAGTAGTACAATAATGAATTAGTCTATATAGTCTATTAATCTTTTTAACCACAATCCAATCAGTATATTGACTTAGCTACAACCTATCTCCTCAATACACTAAGCTAAACTATGAAACTTGACACCAGTGTATTGTCAGAACCCCTGGGTATCCCAACTCTCTGACCAGTCATGTACTTTCAGAGTTTCTAGGATAACTGTACCTACCCCTGTCTGAAGCTAGGACCCAATTATCATACAAAAGCACAGCACATAAGATGAAGCCAATTTCTATCTGCCTTGGAACTTCTACAGGTTTTCCCCATGCCTTAGGTCACTCCTGCCCAGTAAAGCCTGAGCTTAATATATATCCCTTGCATCCTTGTTATATCTCTGGATTGTTATTAAAATAACTCCTCTATCTATATATACATGGAGAAATAGTATTTGCAATCCAATCTGAATATTGTGTTACATCACATTACATTTAAACTTA
Source organism: Hysterangium stoloniferum (assembly GCA_015178975.1). NCBI lineage: Eukaryota > Fungi > Basidiomycota > Agaricomycetes > Hysterangiales > Hysterangiaceae > Hysterangium > Hysterangium stoloniferum. Next base: position 373,589 of record WHVD01000046.1, read on the forward strand.
CTTCTCTCTACAGAAAAACCACCCATTCTCTTCCTATTTTGGCCCATTGAATACCTTCAGATTTCCTGAGCTGCAGCTTCATTCCTCTTCTAGTCCTATTCTTGGCCCATCCTGAAGTCACAAATTCATTTGAAATTAGGACAGCTGCATAGTTTGTAATGGTGAAGCATATACATAAACTGAAGCCAAGTCCCACCCATTCACAGTCTTTACTCCTTGGTTTAGTACTTGACTTAGGGACTTAAGGTCTCTATAGTATATTTTATTCTCAACTAATCTCACTTCCAACATCCTGACCATATCCAGCCTCCATCACATATATGGATAGTCCAATCACTAACTAGATACATACAGTATAAAGCTGTACAAGGCAGCAATATCATTGTAGACTCATGATCAATATCATCCAACTTCTCTTTTTGACCAAACTCAGCTGATTTCATAGCAATATTCAATCTTTGTTATTTAGCTCAACATCACCAAGTAGACTGCCTACATACATACTGTCTAAGGCAAAGGAATCATCATAGGCTTGGACTGACATTATTCTGCCCATTCCTTATCCTAGTTGCATTTTGTATTTGGGCTTTTTGGATTTACACCTGAGTCCTTTACATATATCCTTTAACAAAAAACCTGATTTACCATTATACATATATATTTAAGACCTGTCCATCTTAGATTTTCTGTTAAGAACTGAAAACTGACTAATGTTGGTAGGCCAATGGGGACCAATCGGAAGGACTTGGCTTCAGCTTATGTATATGCTGCACCCTCGCAAATATCTGTCAGGTATCCTTAAATTTCGGATGGGCAAAGACTAGTTCTAAGGAGTACCTCTCAGTGAATTACCGATTGGGACCGAAGGATAAGTCAAGTGTCGGGCCAAGGGGTTGGGGACCGAGAATGGGTGAGCACACGTGAAGGTGGAGAGTGGAATACTTAGTATAAGACTTCTAGAGATGTATGAGGGTGTTCTGAGTCGATATTCTGATTGCCTAGTAACTACAACTACAGCAGGTTCATATACAAATATTCGGCATCTAGAAAATACTAACTAGGAGAAGAGTGGAAAACATTATTGACAAATAAGCTTGACTAGGAATGGGAAGGTTATGATTAGTTTGGAGGCTGTGAAATAACCGAGAGCGGGATTACGAGAAAAGGAAATAGTCTGAGGGTTACAAGTATATATAAGCATATGTGAAACATAGAGTAGAACGGATCATCATAATAAAAAGGGACATATCAGAGTATAACCAGATAGTATGAGTATATTTTGACAGGGGTGTAAATGGAGTTTGATCGCCGCGAAAGCATACATCAGCATCAGGAGACTGATGGTTTCCAATGCAATGACTTGAGTGATAACTTGAAACATCGATAGGCGGCAATATCCTCGGGGACCGTCGGGTTGCAACACGGTTGTAACATTTTCCCAGATACTAGTACTCCAAAGCAACAGATTCTCACAACTCTTACAAAAGTGTGGAGTAACTGGGAAGAAAAAAATCACAAATAGGAATGTATTAATAGAAAGGCTAATCAGAGTCTCAACAAGGAATATAATGTGATTTGGATAGGAAATGTAGAAGTTGACTGCCAGGGCTCAAAATATTTCAAACTCCGACACAGCGTGCGATTCTTCGTGCCGCCTATCGAAAGGGAATCCGGTTAAGATTCCGGAACCAGGATGAATGTGCCGCGCACTGCTGCGTGTTAGGATCTGCAAGCCTGAGGGATCACAGTGCGATGACTCTCGGCACTTGGAGCGAATGCCACTAAGGACTGAGCGGGTAGAAGTAAACCGGTGATATAGCTAGGTTTCCAGATGAGGTCCTACTCTCATCTGGATGTAACTATATACTAAGCTACATGGTCTGTGCACTTGGTTTGGAACTAAGGGAACACTAAACTAAATATAGCTAATCACATGTGAACCAGACCGGAAAAATACATTCTCAATACGAGGTATGATTTAATACTAATCGTAATCATCATACTCTAACACTGCGAGGGGTGCCGCGAAAAGTGGGCAATTGCCACGAACACACATTTTGGTTTCAAACTAAAACAGAGTCATATTTTGAAAGGTAATACTCAAAATATCATGTTAAATGATATATGCTATTAGAAAAGGGCCTAATACACCATTTTAAACATTAACACTAAGTCTTAAAGTAAATTAACAGGCCCCAGTACACATATTGATATATTATAAAGAATAGATGGAAGGTTATATCTATTTATGCTAGTCAAATGTGTTTTTGAGGGCATTTTGAGGTGTTCGCGGCAGTCGCGACACCTGCGCGGCACTTTCCATGGCCCCTTACAGTTGCAGCATTTATTCATAGGCCACCATCTCGGATCCTTGGACATGTGCATCTGGGGGTCGACGGTAGAGTGTTCGATGATAATATGCAATGTTTCGAAATAAATGATCTCTTTGACGAGGACATTCTTGGCCGTCGATTCCACAATCAATTTACGTTCTATTGGGATCTTGAGCAACTTCATGCGGATATAGAATCCCCCTTAGCTCCGTAATTTCCGAAGCGATTCACTTTTCCAAACTTGAACTTGTGCTCCCCTCCGTGCGTCGCGATCAAAGTTCCCAGAAGTTCTGTGCAAAGGTTTTATACCGGTTTCCTCAAATCTATACGCTCAGCATTAGGAACCACGATCTTAATTTTAGATTATTAGTCGTATTCCTCGATCCAAGCTTGTGTCCTAACCTTGGTTGGACTACTCCAATGAAGCCCTCGGGACATCGAGGAGGCACCGGGAAAACACATAGTTGATTGTATAAAGTTCAGGCGACGCGGAAGTGGAAGGAACACTAAAAACGGATAAATTAAAGAATTATCCTATGGCGAGCCGTTGGGTGACTCTCTGCCAATTGGGGATTGAGCTTCATGTTGGCCAGGGGAGATGATATTCATAGATTACTTGATATTATGTCTATAGTCTACGGTGTGAATGCATACGCAAAAAGATGTGTGGATGTAGTAGTACCGGTCCTGTACGTTAACATTGTCAGTAACCGATTATTACCCCACGTCCATCAAAAGGTGGTCAAAGGATTTAATGGCTGATTCCACGCTTTTTGATTGCAGGTGTGACCTTGAGGGGTCAGGAATCGGGTTTGGGATAAGTAGCGAAAATGTACCAGTGGTCTAGCGAGTTCATTCCGCACCGGACGATCGAGAAGAAGTGTTGAGGAAATCTAGAAGATAAAGAAGTTGGCTATGAAATGATTTTTTTTTAACTCAAACGCCAGGATGAACACATTGCGTTTTCGCCGGGAAAAGCTTTAGCTCCAAAAACTTTTAGGATCCTCAGTAGACACTCTACAAGCGTTCAATTCCTGTGCATGAAGTCATGGTCCACTTCACATATTTTGGCCGCTGGAACCTCGGAAAAATATTCCCTACGAACCGAGCGCTTGCATCACAAATAGCGCGCCGTCTAGAAGAAACAGGGGCAAGAAATATCTTGGAGAGTCTGCTAATAGAGCGATATTCTTGGAGACACCGATCGTTATCTTGAATGAGTTCTTCTTATTATTCGCGAGGAAGGAACTAAGAACTTTAAGGTATCTTGACAAGCCTTTGTCACCGAGAGAAAGAGGTCATCGTCCTTCGAAATTTATGTCGAGATGTGGAAAGCGTGACCACTGGGCGGAGAAGGGCGGGAACGACTTCCTTCCAATTTTTTCATCAAGCACCCAGCCTGAAATACTTCCGAGGGCATAAACTGAAAAATGAAGTAATCCTTTCAGTATGTCGACAAATTTCCAAAAATCATGATCGTACAGAAAAGAAGGATGTACTTCCTCACCCCGTATGGTAGGAGCCTAAGTAGAAACGTATCACGAGTAGTTAAGGTGGCTGATGACGGAGCGGATCGCGTGTTAATCGGAAGAACTGACTTCAGTGTCAGATTGCTCGTTACCCTTTTGGATTGCTGCTAGTATTCCTAACTTTATATTCCTATATTGGGAGGTCTGCAGTATTAATCACAGTAATTACAGAAGTATGCTACCGGAAATAGTGTTGACATAAGGATCTATGGTCCAAGCTTTGGTTGTCATGGTTTAACATCTAACAATACACACACCCGATGACTATTTGTATCTAGGGTTCAATAATGAGAGGAATCATTTGGGGTTCTTGAAGGACCGCAGGACAGATAGTAAGTGTCATCAAAGAAGCAAACATTTTTATACATGTTGGCTACTGTTTGTCAACTGTGGTCTCCTAGATATAGTAGACGGGTCATATCACATGCGTGTGCTCGTGCCCATACTGTAACATACTTAGATAAAAGGACCTCTTCACGCAAGTCGCATCCATATCTACGGCAAACCACGCACACAGACAGAGGATTCTACTGATGAAACAACCAAACAAGTTTTTGGTCCCTATCAGGAAAGATGGCAACCTCTTCCGGCCGCCAAAAGGGATGGTCAGAAAAGTACGTGTCAGCCAGGGACATCATATCGGTCTTCCCTTCCTCCAGCACAACATCCGGAGAGTGAGTGGGAGTGGGTTGAGCTTTAGTTCTAGAGGAATTAATGTGGTGGTATAGGACAAAGGTACGCAGCAGCGATTAAAACATCCATTCTCCATTGCGAATTCATGATTTTGAGGTCATTGAAGTTTTCTTGCTTCTGTTCTAATTTTGTCGAAAGCTCACTCCATACATGGCTGGTCACCCAGTGCTCGATCAGGTTGGCATCAGTCTTCAAATAGGCTCCACATAGCTTGCACCGGGGTGAATTCGATGCGAGTTTAATGTATTGAACGATATCGGCATCCTTCCTGTACAGCGGAGTGAGAGGCCGAATCTTAGAATCCGCAAGAAACTGGTATGAGCGGGGGATCTTGAGACTGAGGTGGGCACGTATTTGGACCGCTTTACCCTTTGGCATTTTAACCGTAGCGGACGTAACCAACGCGGGATTATCTGAAGATGAAATGGGGAATGCGCTGGTCGTGTTGAAAGGTGGGGAGAATCCCGAATAAGGCGCTCTTGACGGATGGGGCAGAAAAACACTTTCTGGCTTCCCGCCTGTGGCATTACCCGTATCATTCTCCATGGGACGGAAATCTGCGACCACGGAGTTGTCGGGTATATATTGTTTAAGGTTTGGGGAGCTGGAATACAAAAATGCGGTTAAGAACGGACGTCGTCATTAGTCCTTAAGTATCAATACAAGATCAAATAAACACATACACTGCAAAACTCCCCTCATGAGCGTAAATCGTCCCAGCTATGGGTGCATAGCCGCTAACTATGCCAGAGTGCTCCCGCTTGTTGGTATTCACATGAGAGTGGCCCGTGTGGCCTACCCCAGCTACATATCCATCATATGGACTGCACCACGTCAATATTAACACATGGACGAGGGAAAGTGGCTCCTACGGGATATCTTCAGCAGAAAATGCATGGCTGCCTTCGTGAACATGAGCTTGGTACCTTTCATGATCGTAGAACGGCTGCCAGGCGTCAGTTGTCATTGGGTGGTTTTGAGAAGCCCTGAAATCTACATTTGTTGCTCTAGATAAAAATAAAACTTTTGCATTTTCACTAGTCCTTAGAACTTACATGTTCACTGTCTGGAAATGATAATTTGATGCATCCGGTGTTGGCGGAACGTTGTTCCAAGAGGGGGACGCCATCGGGTCGCATGATTGAACCTGGTGGGAATTATTTCCCTCTTGGATGCCATTAAATGCTGTGGTGTATTCCATATGGGATGAATGTGTGACGGGTGCCGTGAAATCATGCTCCATGGTTTGAAGCGACATTGGCGCGCCGAACGTTGAAAAGTGACCCTGAGCAGGAATCTGTGGAGGAAGAACGCGATGCCAATCGGCGTAGAGAATATCTTGCTGCTCGTGTGGTTGAACTGGCAGATGTAGCGTGGATGTCACTTGAAGGTGTTGGTCCCCATTGTCACCGGTGCCCGATGGGTAGGTAAGTTGGGGTACTCGGTCTTGAGCCTCATACCGGTCGAGGTTCTCTTGTGGGATGCCCAACGCGTTGTTTTGCCTATCAATGTAGGAATGTGGCGTTCCAGGGCTGTGACCGTAAAGCCCCCGACCATAGATTCGCCAACTATCACAAGGTGAGTAAGACATGCATTGCGGCTGTTCAGATAGCCGTACTCCTGTTCATGTCCCTCCATGTCCCATCCTTCGACCTCCGGATTGGCAGTATTGCCAGATTGAGACCAAGCCTCGGTGCCGCTATAACATATGTTGTCAGAACCTTTAGTGTTACCATGCATGAGGAATGGCACACACATTTTTTCGTAAGAATAAGACATCGTGTCGAAGAGAACTTCACTGTTTGGATTAAAGAAGTACTTGAGTGGAAACCATCCACCTCCAGTTCCACATCCCCATAAGGCATACTATTCTCACACCTACCTCAGTGATCTGTGAAAATCATAGGCGCAGACTCTGCATTCAATTCTGATGGCATTTACCATAACCGGTATATTGAATTATGACAGGTCGGCTGATTTGGGACAGGTATATGAGACTCAAGAAACTCTAAGCAATTTAACAACTTCTGACTACTCCACATGTCTACTAGTAGAGCCACATAAGTGCGCGTTCGGGTGATTTGGTTCAGGCTTGGCTCAGATAGATATATCACTGAAATTGAATGGCATTTGGGATTAGAATACGTCCAGTTTTTTGAATATGCCCCCAACGAGGAAACTTGTAAAAGTACTGATAGTACGCCTGTGTTACGGAGAAATATTTCTCTTGGACATACGAGACTACAACCTGGGCGATAAACCGGTTAGGGTACAGAGCAAAGTAGATAAATTGACCAAAACAACCTACTTTGCGCAAGCACGCATGCCGATTTAATATGAACACCCAAACATCGGAACGCTATCTGCTGGCAATGGTCTTACCGCCCCCAGCAGTATTGGACTCATGAGATGAGCCTTGTCGAGGTCAGTATCAGTCTCCGGCCATGTTAAAGTCAGTGGCCTCCTTTCATCGCCTCGATCTGTTGTCTAATGTGAAAATCCTGTTATAGGGTTATTAGCTAACCAAACTTCTTCCCCTCCCAAGTTATTCTTGCCAACTCCACTATTCGTGTAGTCATCGGATGTCTTCGTTATTTGCTCTGGCCGAGATTTCGACCATCACTGGATCCACTAGACCACGTTGAAGTAGCTTCGGGCGTCAGAAATGGGGTCAGTTCACGATCGATTCTACATCTATCTCACAACTGGGATTCTTCTTGTCATATTTCCATCCGGTCCCTCTTACTTCCTACTCCATATCTAAATCATGCCGCTTCATTATGTTGGATCGTGATGCCACAGGTAACCTACATGCTTTGGACGCGTCCTCACTTGTCGTCACCTTCCACCGTTTACCGTTTGCCACTCACATCCTGTTTTTCATGAACAGATTTTACAAAAAAAAATTACAGTTAAATATGAAGCGTGGGCTTGCGCAACGGGCCACACGACCTCCCTGTTTGATTCAATTCTTTTTAGTGTCAGGCAGTCTGCCCTTGTAGATATGGAAGTGCTTTCTGATCTGGACTCCCGACAACGCGCCGCACCACGACAAGCATAATGATGTGTGTGAACCCACTGATGCACAGTGCGACTCCGTCGTCGTGACGTGGGATCCTTGGATCGTAGATAGGCCTGGCCATTATGCTCGCCGACCATCCCATCAATGAATAATGTCCAAGGGTTGCGAAGACATGCCTAGAAAGTACAACGAGTACTCAGTATTAAGTCCTAGGAAGATATCAAGGTCGTGAGGGAGCAATAACACAATATTATTGTTGACACGCTTTACGGATCAATGATGTGAACTTATAGAATTTCCCACTTCACCCCCTTATTACGGTCTTGGAGTATTGGCCCCAGGACCTGGATGCTGAAGCAGGACGCGAGAGGCTTATTGTATCGGCGCGTCTCAGGCTTCCTAACGTTCGTTTGGACAGACTTGTTTTATCACCCTCCGTGATTATGACTTTTCGCTTGTACTAGACTACCTTGTCCTCCAAATTTGCGGGCACTCGCTGTGGACATACCACTAGCATGAATTTTACATCAATTTATAGGTACTGCAACTTCTCAGATTTGGAGTATTTATTCATTGATCGACACCATTCAACCTTCGCCACGCGCATCTGAGGCTCAACTGTGGAAAATACAAGGGATAATGCGAAATGCATGAGCTACGAAATAGATGATGAGAACGCTTTGGCCATCAATTCCATATTCTATGAGCAAACCTATGCGAATAATCTAGAATACTTTTAACTTCCCGTAACCAAAGAAGCAACTGATTTATCCAAGCTTATTTTACACTCCATGTTCCCCGACCCAGACCTCCTACCTTTCCGGAGGAAAGTATTATACCCATGTCCGGCAATCCGTACGCTTAACCTTTTGGAGTGCGATGATGACACCTCATTCTTGGACCTTTTCGCTGATTATGGCTTGTGTCCTAATCTTATAAGGTTGGATTACGCCAATGGAACATTTGGGAAGGAGAAGACAGCGGGCCAAGCCTATCGTCCCGATTGTATAGGTTTGAGGTTCAGGAGGCACAACACTCAAACAAATACAACTCATGGGTTTTCTGCCTGTGGCAACCCGTTGGGTCAACTGTCTTGGGGGGTTGAGCTTCATGACGAGAGTGATTAATGTCGGTATGTGATTTCGTAGTATGATAGCTGAGGCGTGCGCTGCGTTCTGACAGAATCAATTTACTAGCATCAAACGCGTAAAAGACTGGTGGGTAGTCAAGGTTGATATCAGCGACAAAAACGGTAGTTATGACGTTTAAATCCACAGCTGAGAATATGTATTATTTCCAGCTATTCGATGCGCTTAGTACACGGGTTCTTGGAGCCAGGGTGTTCAACAGTTCCATCCTTCAATGCATTTAGACATGTTGTCAACTTGATTATGATATCAGTGCCTAACCTGCGAACTTTACATATTTCAACACCAACAGTGCTGCCTAGATTATAAATAGCCGCTTTTCGGTCGCTGTCTTTAGGGTTCCATCAAAATATATTCAATTTTTTTCACTATCTTTTGTGCTTGATTTCAGAAACTCCTTCCTAAAAAGGAACATTTCATATTTTTGTGGCTTTTGTGACCATATTTTCTTCTTAACGACTAATTTGGCCCTACAGTGTAATGTATTGGGCACTACATCAACAGAACTGCTGAGCTCATGAGGTAGCGCCATCATTATCGGTAAGTCTTATTATATTAGATGTCGTCATTATTACATCGGTATATGGCATTCCAGCTTCGTCTATGTGTACTGCTCAGAGCAAAGAGCTGTATGGTTGGGTAGGAAGGGAGCATAGCTCTCCGTGTATGCGTGGGAAGCCTCGCCGCTCGGGAGGGCGGGTCCTCTCTCGCAGTACAACTCTCGCTCTTACTTATCGATAGATTAAACATCCAACAAATAATTATTGATTAATTGATTAACCCAGAATCCTCAATACGAGGGAAGGGTGGGTGGGTGAAATAAAACAGAAAGAATTAAGGAACGATAATTTGTGAAATGATGCGAATTCTCAGATACTGTACTGACAGAGGTGTCGTAGGAAACAAAAGGCGTGCGACTCCTTCATACGCTCGGCTGGACATTGAGTGCCGAACTACTCCGCACGCAGGGATCGTGCGGCACTCGATACTACGAAAACATTCCCAGCTCTCATAGTCTAGCCCCACCGCTCATACCGTTTTACAAGAGGTAGGCATGTGGCCAAATTATATTTAATCTGAAATTATTGGTTGGCCGGGTTACATATCGCAGTGACTCATACCATATCGTGGTCGCTGTTATCTCGTAAGTAATACAGCGCCGTATGAATTATTGATCGGAAGCTGTTATTTCACAGAAACTTGCCCCCCATGCTCTCCTGAATCCGGCCTAATAAATGATTAAACTTACTCATTTTTTGGCCGGTCGGGACCAACTAAATTAAAACGCATTATATATATACATATCCACCATTCTCTCGAACTCACATTAGGATGGCTTTGACATAAAGGATCAATGAGACTTTCCAAGATCTATGACTGCATAAGAATAAAGTAGCAGGTATTATATTTTCTCGCTATTGATGTTTATTTTAGGCGTTATGATGTGCCTAGTCCAACGTTAAGACTTTGGGAATCTCAAACCGAATGGTGCGCTCATCATCTTGGTTTATACACCTTGTTGATGTCTTCTAATAATAATAGTCTTTACCAATTCTGACTCTATGCGGTATTCCTAAGGCTGCAGACTAGTACCTAAGCCATTGACAATGCCCGATGACTCGGCAGACCGCTCTGTTGGGTCCATTGCTTGGCCAAACGTTAGGAATATTACAAACACCTACATAGAGATGCTTCTAATGTTTCTAAATTTCGCTTAGTATCACGTCCGGCTGCTGATTGTAATCTTCTTGTGTGGCCCGGAACAGTGACTCCTTCCTGCGCCGCAGATTCGATCTCACCTTGTGCGCACCTTACGAGAATCGGAAGTTGCTAAAGAGGTAAATTACATCTAGGGTAAGGCTTAGACATCCTCCATATATGATATACCTTATAAATGGTGTATAAGGGGTATATAATATTCGGTTTCGCATGCATAATCGGTAGATTACTTCAAGTTGCTACTCGAACTACTCCGTTGGTGCGGAGGTAACATAGAGGGAGATTGTCAGTGTATCAGCACTTGTATCCTTGGACTGGTCCGACTTTCCCATAATCCTAACACCGCAGCTGTGATTGATCCGAATTCGAATCACTGCTTCCGAGCCTGATCCCAATTATTTGGCTTATATAAGCTATAACCTTTTTAGTCAACCTTACAACCTTCGACTCCTCCTTTTATCTTTCACGGCTTTCATCATTACTTGTTTGATTCTTTGAATGCCAATTGTCATAGCTCCAAATCCAGCTGCCGCGGAAGCAGCGGCAAAATTGAGGTTCATTGGTATGATCTATACTGATTGTCTCATGTTCCGATTATTTCAGCTATTCGTGACTAGATATTGCTGGTAAGTGATTCCCTGCATTTGGCGCTCATGGTAATCGTCTTGATCTGTCAGAATTTATTTTATAGTCAATCTCACCGATCCAATTTTCCGGGGTATTTACCGCGGTAATCGCAAGCACGACGGTTTGAAAAATGCGTAAATATAACTGGACAACTAGCGAATTAATAATAATAATTTTCAGATGACTTAGCTGAGGTCATGAAACGCTCTGAGGCCGCAGGAGTGAAGAGCATGATTATTACCGGCGGAAGTCTCCACGAATCGAGTGAAGCACTCAGACTCGCTAAACAACTAAGTAAATACATCCGCTCTTATTATACTCATATGAGAAATTAACTCATGCCTTTAATCATCAAAGAGGTATACGCTACTGTTGGATGCCACCCAACTAGATCATCCGATTTTGAAAAATTCCGCGCTGGGCCCGATGCCTATCTCACTGCCCTCGACCAACTCATTTCTCAAAACCACAAGGGCGTTGGTCGGGTAGTTGCCGTTGGGGAGTGTGGTCTCGGCATGTCGACGTCTATTCAATCATTGATATGTTTGAGCTAACCGTGAAGTTTCAAGATTACGACCGAACACATTTTGCGCCACCTGAAACTCAACAGAAGTATTTTCGTGCGTACTTCATGGCCATTTCTCAAACGGTTTGATTGAATATTGTGAACTGCAGGAGTGCAATTGTCTCTAGCCAAGAAATATCGCCTCCCATTATTTCTGCATTCTCGAGCAGCTCACGATGATTTCGTCAAGATTCTTAAAGAAGAGGGATTCGGTGACGACGGTGGCCGGAAAGTAGGTGCAAATGGAGGTGTTGTTCACTCATTTACAGGCTCGGTCTCTGAACTTGAGGAAGTGGTAAGTCGCCACTCTGACAGTATTAACACCCACGATTTTTTACCGTCGACTTTCTCTGAATGTTAGATGGCGATGGGCTTTCATGTATCGTGAGGAAATTCTTTTTCAAAAACAAAGACTAAGGTTCTAATAAGGCTTGCATTACTACCTGCAGAGTGAATGGTTGCTCAATGAAAACGAAGGAAAATCTTGACGTCGTCAAAGCAATTCATCCAGACAGATTGATGCTAGAAACCGGCAAGTGACATCCCCCGTTTCATAGGTACATAAATTCACATCATCGAGGAATAGATGCACCATGGTGCACACTCACTTCAACTCACGCCTACAAAGCACATCTGGCATCATTACCTCCGGCGTTGAACACGCTATTCTTCCCGCCTGCGAAACGTCCAGAACAGTTCGTACTTGGACAAGCTGTGAAGGGGCGCAATGAGCCCTGTGCAATTGGGGGAGTTGCTTGGGTCGTCCATGAACTACACAGTGTGCCCTTCGAAAAGGTGGCAGAGAAAACGTGGAAAACGACTGTGGCATTATTTGGATTGGAGGAGTTGAATGAAGATACGAAGGCGGAGTCGTAGAGATTGTGCAGCCTTCCGTAAATCTTACATATCATAGACAGGAAATGATCCCCCATACGAGATACAAGTCAATTCGATATGAAATGATAGACAGATAGTTTTGATATAAGGATGATTGCCAGGCCAGCCCCAGCAAATAGCCAGACTCCGGGGTATTGCGATCCAGGCATCTTCCGCGCGTTGTAGTCCCTCCAGTATTTCATACTCTTTCTTCGTATCGCCATCTAACCGAGCCGCTTTCTCTTCAAGACCTGTAGGCTGCTCTTGAAGAAAGAATTGATGCTACAGCCGTAACCAAACCTCACGATCGTGCACTTTTTCTGGCGGAATTGTAGTCCAGTCTGTCACATCTTCTTCAGGTATTTCTATCTCTTATAACGGTGAAGGAAAAAACAAGTTGAGCCTTGTGGAGCCAAATAAAAGTTGGTAATGAGTGGATCTAAGAAGTTGTGATGTAGGAGTGTCGTTGGTTCTTAGTGTGATATCGTGGAGCAACAAGAGGACACATCGTGATCCCAGCGTCAGCATTAAAGAACTTTCACCAGGGACTTCTCCTACGATCGAGTGACTGGCATTCAAATACACCAGTATCAGTGTACCAAATTTTTGCGGATTTAGTGTGTTGTTGGTATTCACGAGTTCGATGGGCATCGCGAAAAGTCCTAGACAGCCGATAACGGGAAGCTCTGGCTCCGGGACTTTCTCCCACAGGTTATACCTACAGCGCGGATCCTGTCGTGCGGTTATGATGTTTATACAGAGTTTTTCTTCTGAATAGACTTTGCAAGGGCATGCGCAGGATTTCTTCCACACCTTTCGATGTTCAGCGGGGCAAGCGGCACTCAGGTTCACTGACTGAAAAACACCGGTACTGGTCTTGCCTTGCATTACTAATAATTTTTATTTATTTAAGAATGCCCAATAATCTTCATTGTGCACAGCTCAGGGATAGTAAACACGTACAATAGATCGTCTACCGACACATACTTAGGCCTCGAGTAAACGGCCCTCGCCAGAGGAACTCTCCCCTTCTGTCTCTAATAAGGAGTATAATTCTCCATCCAATCTCCTTCATATCCCTGTCGTCAAATATTCAAGTCGGGTACCAAAGCACAAGCTTCAAGGACATATCTATATCGGCTTCCTCAAAGGGTACGGCGCGGAGAAGTGGTAGGAGCCCATCACGTAGCACCGAGTTAGTCGGCACTTGAGCAGTTGGCGATGGACTCAACACAGGTGGGAGTTCAACGGCGTGAAAGAAAGTCCAGCGGACATACGTGGTACAGCTATAAGGAATATAGGTCGAAGAGAAGGGGCATCATATTGGACATCGACTGATAATGTTCGCATAAAGGAATTGCAAAGTGGACTATGCTGGGAGTATTCATAGCACTGTATGCAATATGATATGACCATAATAGCGACAACCGCTGTTGATGCAATAAGGGACACATGAACATATCAGAGTGAAGATGTACTTGATCTCAAATGGGCGTATGGCAGCTCAGCAAGAGACGTTAGCCCAAAGCACCCGAGCTTGCATATCGAACCTCGTTACTGTGGAGGGCCTCTGAATGCAAGAGAATGGCAGGAATGGTGACAGAGAATGGCAGGAATGGTGACAGAGAATGGCAGGAATGGTGACAGAGAATGGCAGGAATGGTGACAGAGAATGGCAGGAATGGTGACAGAGAATGGCAGGAATGGTGACAGAGAATGGCAGGAATGGTGACAGAGAATGGCAGGAATGGTGACAGAGAATGGCAGGAATGGTGACAGGGAATGGCTTGGCTTGTGTCTTACCCGTCGCGCCATATACACCGCGAAAGCGGCCAATGGGATGGTCGGCGAGTATAATGGCCAAGCCTATCTACGATCCAAGGATCCCGCGTCATGACGGACTGTGCATCAGTGGTTTCACACACATCATTATCCTTGTCGTGGTGCGGCGAGTTGTCGGGAGTCGAGATCAGAAAGAACTTCTATATCTACAAGGGAAGCCTGCCGTCACCAAATTGACATTAAAAAGAATTGAATCAAACAGGGAGGTCGTGTGGCCCGTTGCGCCAGCCCACGTAAACAGCTTCATATTTAACTGTAAAAAAAATTTTGTAAAATCGATGTGAGTGACAAACGGGAAACGGTGGAAGGTGACGACAAGGAGGTCGCGTCCCAAGCATCTGGGTTACCTGTGCCATCACGATCCAATATAAGGGAGGGGCATGATTTAGGTATGGAGTAAGAAGTAAGAGGGACCGGACGGAAGTATGACACGAAGAATCCCAGTTGTGAGGTAAATGTAGAATCGATCGTGAATTTCTCCCAACCGACCCCATTTCTGAGGCGCGAAGCTGCTTCAGCATGATCTAGTGGATCCAGTGATGGTCAACATCTCGGCCAGAACAAATAATGACGACATCCGAGGACTACGCGAATAGTGGAGTTGGGAATAACTTGGAGGGAAGGGAAGAAGTTTGGCTAGCTGATGGCCCTTTAACAGTGTTCATATTAGACAACAGATCGAGGCGATTAAGGGAGGTCACTGACTTTAACATGGCCATCCACACTAATACTGATCTCGACAAGGCTCATGTCATTATGCCGATGAGTCCGATACGTGGCAGCAAGACCATTGTCAGCAAATAGCACTCGGTGTTCACATTAAATTGCATGCATTCTTGCGTAAAGTAAGTCAAGGAAGGAAAGACGGTATTATACCTTCACATGGTTTAAGAGACACAAGATGGACACATCGTGGGAATACGTTCATGCGTCGTTGACTTTTGAAATTTGAAGGACTCATACGGACCATATCATCACAAACAAATGAAAATACAAATTAATGTCCGAATATCTGTGACTTGAGCTCCATATTAATGGTTCGTGTTGCTGTACTCAGACGCCAGCCGCGATTAATGTTTACCCAAGGTTACCAGAAATGAAATGTACGTAATTGTGGAACAGTTATGAACTAGCTTCAGTATTGTTGCGTCTGCTTGAATAAATTCTGCGCGTTTCAGGAATTATTAATTATGTATTAAAACTTGTAAACCAAGCAGCTGTTTCCCGAAAGTAGCTACGCATTAGCCCACGCACCTATACCAGCGAGCCATGTTTGATATGATTATCATTCGCTGCATATAAACAATTAAAAATACCATTGTCCTACTAAGCCAGGTCATACTGGGGCTGAACGATCTCCGCTTCCACCGGGAAAAGAAACTCGGCAAACCAATATGACCGTAAGTAGTCTTGATATCCAGTTTATCCGCTAAGAGTGATTCTGGTGGATAGGGGGATGTATTATAAGTCATTAGCCATCGAGCGTCAGATGTGTTCCCCTTGCGTGCTGTTGAGTAGTCATCGCATCCCGGTTTGCATTTGAAAGAAATAAGTCAGTTAGCAGCCTCATTTTTTACTTACATTTTTTTTGCATATTTGTATATTCTTACAGTCATTCTACCATAACATTTGATGTTTCGTCCAGTCGCTTGATCGAACCTGTCTTGGCCCGAGTATTACCCTCACATCTTCAAAAGTACTGGGCATTCAGTTCAGTCTGCCCTTATGAGATATATTTAGAGTTCTCTGGGCGGTATCGACAACATATCGGTATGCCAGATACTTCCTCTCACGAACGATTATACAGACAGCTTCGCCAGCTTGGAACTAATTCACTAGATATGTTACAACTTCGTCTATTTTTCCTTGATTTCTATTCGAAGTTTGTGTTTCGTCCTTCTGTTAAGTTCTCGGTGCGGACTAGACTTAACAATGAGTGATATTCGCGTTTGTCGAAGCTCTGTCAAACACGTAAGGAAAACTAGCTACAGCGACTGACTAATATATAATGAACCAGCTGATTAAGCTTTTAGTAGCTTCTAGCGCTTGCAATACTTTAACACTTTCTTCCCGTCCTAGGTTAATTTTGCTGTCATTTGTCCGGGATCCCAATTTCCACCATCATGCGACTGTCCGTATTGGCGACACATTGAAAACTTAGAAAACTTCCATAAAGAGCTACGTCATCGTTACAGGTGATTTTTTTTTCTTTTGATGCCTATAAAATCAGCATCTTTATCATACCGAATTATTATTGTGTGACAACAAGTCTGTGTGACAGATTGTTAGCCGCCATCGATCAACGCTCTTGCAACCACGGCGTACTCTTTGATACTCGTTAAACATGTCTACCATCCTCTCACCTTCCACAAATATCATACCCCCTGATGGATCCAACTTCGGGGTGAAAGTGCTCGTATCTGGGGGGGACTCTCCTACCGTCGAGTAAGTCGGTTGATTAAAAACTAACGAGGGAATCCTCACATGTTCCATGTTCTACTTCTAGCATTGTTACCATTCACGGCCTGGACGGGCATCGTGAGGCGTCCTTCACGGCCCCTAACAGTATTCTCTGGCTTCGTGATCTATTACCGGATACCCTTCCCAATGCGAGGATTCTGACCTACGGCTATGATGCACGCACTCGTGGCGTGAATCGTTCCAACCAAGCTCTCTATGACTTATCCATTGACTTCATCGCTAAATTGTCTAGTTTCAGAGTGTATACAAATACAGATGTATGTTATTGGCCTTGAGCAAATGAAGGGGTCTCGATGATCGATTTTTTTTAGGCGAGGCCACTGATCTTCATCGCCCATAGTTTCGGGGGCATAATGCTGAAAAAAGTATGTCAAAGTCTTCGATAACCTACTCCCCGAAACCTTATTCTCGGATTTTTAAGGCTCTTATACATGCAAATGCGACCCATATTAAACACCTACCTGCGCACAAAGCTGTTGAAGTGTCCACCTATGGTATCATTTACTTGGGGACGCCTCACCAAGGGATTGATCTTACCGACTGGACGCGATCACTTATGAGATACTTTTCAATCACTTCTCAGGCCGATGGCCCAATTATGAAACACTTGGGGTTGCATTCTGAAACGTTACAACAACTGATGGCTGAATACACTGCCATCAGTGGCAGATTTCAAACCGTCTTTTGCTATGAGACTTATGATACTCTGGGACCGGGTGCAACAGGTGTAAGTAGTTTTCTAAATTTCCTAGAGTCCTTTTAATATTTTTAATCAAATCATTCAAGCATGTCCCTGTCATCTCTGCTGTTGTCCAGGGGTCTGTTAATACTGAGGTCATTGCAATCCACAAGGATCACCTGGGACTGGCCCATTTTTCCTCAGTATTTGACAATGAATATAGTATTCTTACTCAGCACCTTCTACTAATGGCCAGGCAGGCACCATCTGTTATTCTCAGATATTGGGAAAAACACAGTCTGGTGTTGTGCAAAGGCTATCAGTGGTCCAACAACCCTGGTATGATGCTTCATATCTCAGCAAGTTTGATGTATTAAATAAATCTTCAGAGACCAAGGAACTCCGTCTAGAGATTTATAAATGGTTATCTGCCCCAGATCCATCAAGTCATTTAAATGCTGCGAAAGACCAGTGCATGTCAAATACAGGGACTTGGTTTATCAATGGTGCACAGTTCACAAAATGGAAGGAAGGTATTAACCAATGTCTCTGGATCTATGGTTCTCGTATGTTTAATTACTTTTGTGGGTTGCTCCTACTTTAATATTCAATTCTAGTAGGATCTGGTAAGACAATTTTATGGTGATTTTATATCTTTATCCCCCAAAGAAACACATTAGCTGAAAATTGGCCCTTAACTGTAGTTCATCAATCATTGGCAACATTCAAAACCTCTGTGATAATCATCCATTACAAGCTGTAGTCTACTTTTTTTTTGATTCTAGGGACTCACAACAGGCCTTTCAATCACATCACAACTTAGTCAAATCTCTCATAAAGCAACTGATCTCAGTCTGCTTTGATCTTCCAAACTGTGTAGTTCAGATCTATAAAAATGGCATCCAACAACCATCTCTCATGGATCTTGAAAAGACACTTTGTAATTTGCTTGCCCTGTTCAATCAGGTTTATATAATTTTGGATGCACTTGATGAATGCTCAGGATATCTGAGAGTACTCAAATGGCTGAAAGAGTTACTTGTTCAAAGTGGCTTGAAACTGCATATTCTAGTGACAACTCGGCCTCAAGAGTCTATTCGAAGGGAGTTAGATATTATGGGTTCAGAGTATTTGTCACTGCATGAGCAGGATGCCAATGATGATATTGCTTTCTATATTCAGACTACATTAAAGACACAAACTTCATTTTCATCAATGGATCAAAGTCTTCATCAGAATATTTTTAGAACACTCAATGATTTGGCAGAAGGCATGTAAGTGATATATTTATTTTAATTTTCTGTAATATTCTAATATTGACATTCAAACTTTGTTTCAGGTTCAGATGGGTAGCCTTGCAACTTGAGGAGCTCTCTACCTGCTATAGTGATGGGGACCTAGAAGGCCAGCTGGGAAGACTGCCTGCCACTCTAGATGAAACATATAGTAGGATAATACAGAAGATTCCCAAGAGACTGCAAGAAGATGCCTTAAAATTTTTAGAGTGGCTGGCCTTTTCTTTTGAGCCCTTGACAAGCAGAGAGTTGGTACAAATAATAGGAATAAATATGGATTATAAGATTGGTGGCACAACTTCTCCCTTTAATTCCCGAAATGTATATCGTGATCCAAATGACATTCTCAGTGTCTGCAGTGGTCTTGTTCTTCAGTCAGGAGGTGGGTATTATAATATGTGTAATGATTAGAAGAATGTGATATAAATTAACCCTTAGATAAAATCAAATTAGCACATTTTTCAGTGAAGGAGTATCTAATGGATAGTTCCATTATAGGAAGATCTTCAAGTATTCACCTTGAAGTGCAATTATCACATAGTCACATAGCTAAGATGTGTTTAATCTATTTGCTGCAGTTTCAGGACCTTTTGACTCCATCTACCAGGAAGGAACAAAATATTGAAGAGGATCATCACTTGACAAGATACAGTGGCACTTGGTGGATTGCACATGCAAAAGCTGGTGGAAGTGATTCATTGAAAAATCATCATACTTTGTTAATGAAGGTTTTTGAAGAGAGAAGCCAGCAATTTGAACTTTGGAGGAAAATTTGGATAGATAGTGAGCGGAAGACAGGAAGATGGTTGGCACCAACAATGATACCATTAGGTCTAGCCACATACAATGGCTTTTGTGATGTGACCACAGCTTTGCTAGGAAGTGGTGCTGATCCCAATGTCCAGATCCAGGGAGGTTACTATGACACAGCACTTGCAGCAGCAGCATCTGGAAGTCACATGGAAGTGGTCCAGGCCCTCCTTGCCCATGGTGCTGATCCCAATGCCCAGGGAGGTTATTATGGTACAGCACTTGAAACAGCTGCAGACTGGGGCCACATAAAAGTGGTCTGGGCCCTCCTTGCTCATGGTGCTGATCCCAATGTCCAGGGAGGTCATTATGGCACAGTACTTGCAGCAGCATCATACAAGGGTCACATGGAAGTGGTCCAGGCCCTCCTTACCCATGGTGCTGATACCAATGTCAAGGGAGGTCATTATGGCACAGCACTTGAAGCAGCATCATACAATGGTCACATGGAAGTGGTCCAGGCCCTCCTTGCCCATGGTGCTGATCCTAATGTTCAGGGAGGTCATTATGGCACAGTACTTGCAGCAGCATCATACAAGGGTCACATGGAAGTGGTCCAGGCCCTCCTTGCCCATGGTGCTGATCCCAATGTCAAGGGAGGTCATTATGGCACAGCACTTGCAGCAGCATCATACAATGGTCACATGGAAGTGGTCCAGGCCCTCCTTGCCCATGGTGCTGATCCCAATGTCAAGGGAGGTCATGATGGCACAGTACTTGCAGCAGCATCATACAAGGGTCACATGGAAGTGGTCCAGGCCCTCCTTGCCCATGGTGCTGATCCCAATGTCCAGGGAGGTGATTATGGCACAGCACTTGCAGCAGCATCATACAATTGTCACATGGAAGTGGTCCAGGCCCTCCTTGCCCATGGTGCTGATCCCAATGTCAAGGGAGGTCATGATGGCACAATACTTGCAGCAGCATCATACAATGGTCACATGGAAGTGGTCCAGGCCCTCCTTGCCCATGGGGCTGATCCCAATGTCAAGGGTGGACATTATGGCACAGCACTTGCAGCAGCATCATACAATGGTCACATGGAAGTGGTCCAGGCCCTTCTTGACCATGGTGCTGATCCCAATGTCCAAAGAGGTCATGATGGCACAATACTTGCAGCAGCATCATACAATGGTCACATGGAAGTGGTCCAGGCCCTCCTTGCCCATGGTGCTGATCCCAATGTCAAGGGTGGTCATTATGGCACAGCACTTGCAGCAGCATCACACAAGGGTCACATGGAAGTGGTCCAGGCCCTTCTTGCCCATGGTGCTGATCCCAATGTCAAGGGAGGTCATGATGGCACAACACTTGCAGCAGCATCATACAATGGTCACATGGAAGTGGTCCAGGCCCTCCTTGCCCATGGGGCTGATCCCAATGTCAAGGGTGGTCATTATGGCACAGCACTTGCAGCAGCATCATACAATGGTCACATGGAAGTGGTCCAGGCCCTTCTTGCCCATGGTGCTGATCCCAATGTCCAAAGAGGTCACGATGGCACAATACTTGCAGCAGCATCATACAATGGTCACATTGAAGTGGTCCAGGCCCTCCTTGCCCATGGGGCTGATCCCAATGTCAAGGGTGGTCATTATGGCACAGCACTTTCAGCAGCATCATACAATGGTCACATGGAAGTGGTCCAGGCCCTCCTTGCCCATGGTGCTGATCCCAATTTCCAGGGAGGTCATTATGGCACAGCACTTGCAGTAGCAGCATCTGGGAATCGCAGGGAAGTGGTCCAAGCCCTCCTTGCCCATGGTGCTGATCCCAATGCCCAGGGAGGTCATTATGGTACAGCACTGGAAACAGCTGCAGACTGGGGCCACATAGAAGTGGTCTGGGCCCTCCTTGCTCATGGTGCTGATCTCAATGTCCAGGGAGGTCATTATGGCACAGCACTTGCAGCAGCATCATACAAGGGTCACATGGAAGTGGTCCAGGCCATCCTTGCCCATGGTGCTGATCCCAATTTCAAGGGAGGTCATTATGGCACAGCACTTGCAGCAGCATCATACAATGGTCACATGGAGGTGGTCCAGGCCCTTCTTGCCCATGGTGCTGATCCCAATGTCAAGGGAGGTCATTATGGCACAGTACTTGCAGCAGCAGCATCTGGTAATCACATGGAAGTGATCCAGGCCCTCCTTACCCATGGTGCTGATCCCAATGTCAAGGGAGGTCATAATGGCATAGCACCTGCAGCAGCAGCATCTGGGAATCACATGGAAGTAGTCCAGGCTCTCCTTACCCATGGTGTTGATCCCAATGTCCAGGGAGGTCATAATGGCATAGCACTTGCAGCAGCAGCATCTGGGAATCATATAGAAGTAGTCCAGGCTCTCCTTTCCCATGGTGTTGATCCCAATGTCCAGGGAGGTCATCATGGCACAGCACTTGCAGCAGCAGCATCTGGGAGTCACATGGAAGTGGTCCAGGCCCTCCTTGCCCATGGTGCTGATCCCAATCTCAAGGGAGGTCATTATGGCACAGCACTTGCAGCAGCAGCATCTGGTAATCACATGGAAGTGGTCCAGGCCCTCCTTACCCATGGTGCTGATCCCAGTGTCCAGGATGATCATTATGGCACAGCACTTGCAGTAGCAGCATCTGGAAGTCACATGGAAGTGGTCCAGGCCCTTCTGACCAATGGTGTTGATCCCAATGTCCAGGGAGGTCATTATGGCACAGCACTTGCAGCAGCCTCATACAAGGGTCACATAGAAGTGGTCCAGGCCCTCCTTGCCCATGGTGCTGATCCCAATGTCAAGGGTGGTCATTATGGCACAGCACTTGCAGCAGCAGCATCTGGGAGTCCCACGAAAGTGGTCCAAGCCTTCCTTGCCTATGGTACTGATCCCACTGTCCAGGATTATATTACAGCACTTGCAGCAGGAGCATCTGAAAGTCACATGGAAGTGGTCCAGGCCCTCCTTGCCCATGGTGCTGATCCCAATATCCAGGAAGGTCATTATGGCACAGCACTTGCAGCAGCATCATACACAGGTCACAAGGAAGTAGTCCTGGCACTCCTTGCCCATGGTGCTGATCCCAATGTCCAGAGAGGTCATTATGGTGCACCACTGGCAGCAGCATCAGACCAGGGTCACATGGAAGTGGTCCAGACCCTTCTTGCCTATGGTGCTGATCCACTTGCAGCAGCTGTTAAAAAACATCGTCGAAAGATAAAGATTTCATTAGGAGTGTGAACAAACTCAGACTCAGACTCAGACTCAATTGACTGGTGGTGGTAGATTGCTAAGACACAAATAGCCCTACAGTAAGTACATATACAGTATGTGGGTACAGAGACCATGTGAAGTACTCACTCATTTGAAATAATGACAACTCAACATTTTGCTATTGTGCAGTGCAGAGGCTGAAGCCAAGTCCTTCTGATATTTTTAAGCCTTGGTCTTTGACACATACTTTAGCAGTTTTGCCCATTCTTAGATTCCATAAAACCCAAGACATTTTAGATCATTTTAGCTGCTTTACTACCTATTTAAAACCTATTTTCCTTACAAACTGTCACAACTGTCACAAGTCACTACATTGTCACAAACATTCAAAGGTAATATTTGACAACTCTTTGACACATTGAATTCAACTTGACAAACCCGAACATTATTTGACAACATTGACTCTCTTTGACATGTCTCATTTCAACGTCATGAATGAATTCATTATTAGATCATACAGTTGAAATATCTGTAAAATAGTCATATTAGTAATCTAACTTGTTGTAACTTCTTCGACAATACTTCTGTGAGTCTTTGCGACTGGTAATAGCCTCTTACTTCATTGACAGGGTGAATATATACTTTGTTGAACAAGGCTTTTGAGTTCAATCATTAGAATATTATTTGACTTTATTGAAGAATAATCGATTCATGACAGTATATGTATTTCAACTATCAACTGTTGATGAAGCCCAGGACGCGATCTGAGACTACCAAAGCATCGAGTACTACAGCACTTCAATCCGTGGCCCCCATTCCTTTGCTGAGAGTTATTTGGCCATTGCAAATTCCAGTTTCTCCATTAACCAAAACTAGAAGAGCCACGATGTCTTCAATTCGAGAACCCAAAGAAGTTCGAGAACTCAAAGAAATTCAAGAAGAGCCAATCTTGCCAATTCAAGAATCTGAATCCCCTTTAATGCCTTTGCCCAAGTCTCCACCTCCCGAAGCTGTTATGTCAGACGATGAAACAATGTTACAACATTTTGGAGATGCACTCGGAAAAGTATTGAAGGACCAGACGTCTTCGAAGGAGCCTGAAATCACAGTGAATAAGCCCGAAGAGTTTACTGGAGAAGAACCTTCGATGTTAAAGAATTTTATCACTCAATGTGAAATGGTTTTTCGATCTCAACCAAAATCGTTCAAATCTGATCAATCAAAAATTACAATGGTAACTTTGTATTTCTGGAAAACAACTCAAGAGTGGTGGCAACCTTATCTATTAAAACCTCTGATTCCTCCTCCTTCCTTCCTTGTGGATTATCTTGATTTTTTAGATGAATTATATGCTCAATTTGGAGAAATTGATGCAGAAGGAGAAGCTGAAGAAAAACTCAACAATCTTTGAATGAAAGCTCATCATCATGTTGCAAAGTATTCAATTCAATTTACAAGCCTCACTGCTCAAACTCAATATGACGAATTTGCTTTACGATGATGATTTTATAAAGGACTTCCAAATTGAATTAAGGATGAAATAGTGAAGCTTCAAGGTCAACCTGAAAGTTTTACCGAATTGTGAATGGCAGCTCTTCGACTTGATTCTTACTATTGGATGCGAGAAAATGAACGACAATGTGAAACAGAATCAAGTTCGATTCCACGAAGATTTGAAAGAAGACAGTCGATGACACCTCGACTTATCCTTCGACATCACGAACACCTTCAACTTCAAAACTGAACAACTTCGACTTCAAGAACATTTAGGCAATCGACTCAAGCGAAACCGTCTTCAACAATTTTAGGACCCAATGGACGATTACTTCCTGCCGAACGAGAGAGAAGATTTAAAGAAGAATTATGTACATATACTATGTGGAGAAAAAGGCCATTCAGTGAGGGATTGCCCGAAAAGAAAAACTCATCAAATCGCAAAAGGACGAATCATTGAAGTTCAAGATTCGACAACTCAATCTGATCAGTCGAATCAAACATCAAATGTTAAATTGGAAAATTGAAAAGGGATACTCTTCAGGCATGTGAAGAGTATCAAAGAAAACTCGATCACACTGAAAAAGATTCCTATGTAATATTATGAGCAGTAACAATTTCTGATTCTTTAATTATTGAACTTACATAGATTGAAGAAAATTCTGAAAATAAAAGCATTAATTGATTCAGGATCTAGTCACATTTTTATGGACAAAACATTTGCACGACAAAATAATCTACCATTCAATCAATTGAAAAATTCATTATCATTGAAATTAATCGACAGATCAATTCCGACATCAGGACAAATTATGTATATGACTGTTACAAGTTTATTTTCCATCCAGGCAAACTCAAGAATTACAATTCTTTTTTAACTAATCTTGACTCGTCTTGTCAAGTGGTATTAGGACTCAACTGGCTGAAGCAATACAATCCTGTGATTGACTGGTGATCTGGCTTTATATCATTCGAACCTACTTCAACACCTTCAACAAATCCAAATCTGATTCAACCGTCAATCAAAATGTTATTGGAAGAGAAGCATGCTTCGACCTCAGTGAGTCATTCATCTACATCTGAGAAAATCCGTGAAGAATCAAAATCTGAGACTATTAATCCGAATATCAATATAGTCAATCAGAAGACATTCTTATGAGCTGTGAAAGCAAAAGATTCTCAAACCTTTGTAGTCTTTATTTGTGATGAATCTTTCAAGACTTGTAAGGCCTCTGGTACGAAAACTACGAGTTCCACTTCATTCGACATACTGAACATTCCAACTGAATATTCCAATTTCTTGGACATCTTCAACAAAAAAGAAGCTGAAGCTTTACCTCAACATCGAAGTTATGATCACACTATCCTGTTAGAAGAAGGAACTACTCCACTGATGGGACCAATCTATTCATTCTCTGAGACAGAACTTCAAGTGCTATGAGAAGATCTCCAAGAAAACCTTTCGAAGAAGTTTATTTGATCATCGCAATCTCCCACTGGCACACTGATTTTATTCGTTAAGAAAAAAGATGGAAGCCTACGACTTTGTGTCAATTATCAAGGACTTGATAAAATTATGTGAAAAAATCAATATCCACTTCCTTTAACTCCTGATCTTTTGGATTGACTTCGAATGGCAAAATATTTTATGAAAATCGATCTCTGAGGTGCCTATAATCTAGTTAGGATTGCTCCAGGTGACGAATGGAAAACAGCCTTTCGGACTCAATATGGATCTTTCAAATATTTGGTTATGCCTTTTTGACTATGCAATGCACCGGCAACTTTTCAACAATTAATGAATGAAATATTTTCAGATTTACTTGATATTTGGGTAATTATCTATCTCAACAACATACTAATATTTTCTGACAATCTTGAAGAACATTTATGACTTGTTTGAGAAGTTCTTCGATGACTTCGACAAAATCAATTATTTGCAAAACCCAAAAAATGTGAATTTCACAAAACCAGTGTTGAATTTTTAGGATATGTTATTTCTCCTCAAGGTGTATACATGGATCAAGAAAAAATCAAAGTTATTCAAGATTGGCCCAAACCACAAAAAGTCTGCAACATTCAAACATTTTTAGGATTCACAGATTTCTATTGAAGATTCATTCCAAGTTATTCTGAAATCGTTTTACTGTTGACTCGACTTACTCAAAAAAAGGTTCAATGGCATTTCAACGACATGCATTTAACTATTTGAAAAAAGAATTTACTACAGCTCTGATTTTAATTCATTGGAATCCAGATTATAAACCTATACTTGAAACTGACGCTTCTGATCATGCCATAGCTTCAATATTTTCTATGCAGACTCCCGATAATGAAATTCATCCGGTTGCTTATCATTCAAGAACCCTTTCGACCTCTGAAATTAATTACAACACTTACGACAAAGAATTATTGGCAATATTCGAATCTTTCAAAATTTGGCAACATTATTTCAAAGGAACAAAAGAACCAATTGAAGTTTTAACGGATCACAAGAATCTTGAATATTTTGTGACAACTCAAATTTTGTCCCAATGACAAGCTCGATGGGCAGAAGATTTATGGACTTTCAATTTAATTATTCGATTTTGACCAGGAAAACTAAATTTGAAAACAGATGTTCTTTCAAGAAGAAATGATGTTTATCCAAATGAACCCGACTACTCGAAAAGAATCTGACTAATCTTTGACCGGTATTTACAAATGAACAAATCACAGCTTCCTTATGTGCAACATATTATCTTCCAATAGCCAGAAAAGCTACTCTCATTATGGATACAGATCAACTATTGAAAGATATATTCAAGGCTCAAAAATAAGATCAATTTACTCTGCACAAAATTCGACAAATTTCCAACAGTACCAAAGAAGATTGGCAAAAGAATGAACAAGACTTTTTATGTTTCTGAAACAGAATTTATGTTCCCAATTATCAAAATCTTTGACTTTGAATTCTTCAATCAAGACACGATCATATTACTGCAGGTCAGTTCGGTCAAATGAAAATGTATCTGTTATGACCGTGTCGTAACCATGTTGCAATCTGATGGTCCCCGAGAATACTACAGTCTTTCAATGTTCCAAGTTATTGATCAAGTCATCATTTCGGCAACCTTCGGAACACCGACACTGACATATACCTTCATGGCAATCAAACCCTATTTACGCCCCTGTCAAAATATACTCGTACCATCTGGTTATGCTTTGATATGTTGTTACGACCGTGTCGCAACCCTATCGGCCCCGAGGTTATCGCCACTTGTCAACGTTTCAAGTCGTCCCCTCGGAAACCATCGGCCCCGAAGCTGACGAATGTTTCGCGAAGATCAAACTCCATTTACGCCCACGTCAAATAACTCGTATTGTCTGGTCAAACTTTGATACGTCCCCTTTATTATATTGATCCGTTCAATCTTATGTTTCGCATATGTCTATCTATATTTGTAGTCCTCGAACCATTTCCTTTTATCGTAATTCCGCTCTCGGTTATCATCGGCCTCCGAACTAATCATAAACTTCCCGTTCCTAGTCAAGCTTATTGTTAATACCGTGTTCCGCCCTTCTCCCCATTAGTATTTTCCAGACGCCTGTTACTTGTATATGAACCCGCTGTAATTGTAGTTACAAGACAATCAGAATATCGACTCAGAATACCCTCATACACCTGTATCAGTCTCATACTAAGACTTCCCCCATCCGCCTTCGCGTGCGCTCGCCCACTCCCGGCCCCGACCCCTTGGCCCGACGCTCGACTTGTCCTTCGATTCTGATCGGTATCACGCCGAAAGGTACTCACTAGGACTAGTCTTCGCCCGCCCGAAATTTAAGGACATCCTGCGGATATTTGCGAGGGCGCAGCCCATAAGCTGAAGCCAAGTCCTTCCGATCGGTCCTTGTCGGCCACCGACATTAGTCAGTTTCCAGTTCTTAACATATGTCCCCTTTCATTATGATGATCTGTTTTACTCTATGTTTCACATATGCCCATATATACTTGTAGCCTGTGGACTATTCCCTTTTCTCATAATCCCGTTCTCGGCTAAATCTCAGCTTCCGATCTTATTGTAACCTTCCGGTTTCTAGTCAAGTTTATTTGTCAATTGAGTTTCCACTCTTCCCTTAGTTAGTAGTTTCTAGATGCCGACAACTCATATATAAACCCACTGTAAATGTAGTTATTGGACAATCAGAATATCGACTTAGATCGACTTAGATACCCTCTAATTTCCGACTCCATTATCTATTCATGACCACCACATTCCGACTCCATCCGATTTACGATTCAACCTACATTTATGACTTCAACCTCTAGTCTCCGACCATCTCAGTCTCCGACCCTCTCAGTCTCCGACCCTCTCAGTCTCCGACCCTCTCAGTCTCCGACCCTCTCAGTCTCCGACCCTCTCAGTCTCCGACCCTCTCAGTCTCCGACCCTCTCAGTCTCCGACCCTCTCAGTCTCCGACCCTCTCAGTCTCCGACCCTCTCAGTCTCCGACCCTCTCAGTCTCCGACCCTCTCAGTCTCCGACTCTTGGTCTCCAACCCCTCAACCCAACCCTTGACTTATCCTTCGGTTTCCGATCAGTAGTTTACCGAGAGGTTTACTCGACAGGACTAGTTTCTGCCTGCCTGAAATTTAAGGACACCCGACGGTAACTTGTGAGGGTGCAGCACATAAGCTGAAGCCAAGTCCTTCCGATCGGTCCCCGTCGGTCCACCGACATCAGTCAGTTTCTGCTCTTAACAGTATCGAACAATATATCGAGATTTCTTTTGGCCACAACTCTGACAAGATATTCAAGATTTTATTTGATCATGCATAACATGTACAAAATCGAAAACTCCATGACATTGACCTATTGGATTACTTAAGCAACTTCTGATCCCTCTTCGACCATGGCATTTGATCTTGATGGATTTTATCAAACAATTACCAACTTCGAATGGTTACAACTCAATACTCGTAATTGTCGATTGACTTTTGAAACAAGAAATATTCATTCCAACTTATACTACGATCAACGCTCCCGAACTTGCTCGACTTTTCATACTACATGTCTTTTCAAAACATGGAGTTCCAAGTCATGTAACTTCCGATCGAGGATCCGAATTTGTGTTGCATTTCTTTCAATCTCTCAGAACAGCACTCGACATGAAACTGCATTTCACTTCAGGATACCATCCTGAAGGCAATGGACAAACCGAACAAGTCAATCAAACTCTTGAACAATATTTACGAATATATTCCAATTATCAACAAGACAATTGGGCTGAATTACTCCCTTTAGCCAAATTCACTTATAACAATGCACCTTCCGAAACAACTGGTGAAACACCATTTTTTGCTAATAAAGGTTATCATCCATTGTTAGAAATTCACCCTGAAAAAGATCTAGCTTCCACTCTAGCTCACGATTATATGACAGATCTTAAAGCTCTACATAAACATCTCAAATCAAATATCCAGAAAGTGCAAATACATTATCAAAAATATTCCGACATACATTGAAAAGAGTCATTTGATTTCCTAATCCATTCTCAAGTCTTTGTATGATCCGACTTCATTCAAATGACTCAACCATTGAAAAAATTATCAGAAAAATTATTAGGCCCATTTGAAATCATTGCTCGACCAGGATCTCATTTGTATACATTAAAACTTCCCAATCATCTCAAAGGAATTCACCCTGTCTTTCATGTTTCAATGTTAGAACCATTTTATCCCAATACTTTCCCAAATTGAAAACAACCTCCTCCTCCACCATGTTTATGTTGAAGAAGAACCTGAATATGAAATTCGAGAAATTTTGGATTCAAAATTCGATAAAAGATATGAAGATTCATTACAATATTTAGTTGCTTGGTTAGGTTAGGAGGATAACCCAAAACTTTAAAAGTTATTTATCCACTAAAGTGTATATATTTATATTGTTTGTTGTAAAATTAATATTTAAGCAAATTCAGTCTATCAGATGACATTATGGAGAATAAGGAAATATTAATATTTACATATCCTATATCTGACAAAATTTAGTCAAACAATCATCTGTAGATTTTTTACGACCGTGTCGCAACCCTATTGGCCCCGAGATTATCGTCACTTATCAACGTTTTCAAGTCACCATCTTGGAAACCATCGGCCCCGAAGCTGACGTATGTTTTCGTGAAGATCAAACTCCTTTTACACCCACGTCAAAATAACTCGTATTGTCTGGTCAAACTTTTGATACATCCCTTTTATTATGTTGATCCATTCAATCTTATGTTTCACATATGTCTATCTATATTTGTAGTCCTTGAACTATTTCCTTTTATCGTAATCCCGCTCTCGGTGATCATCGGCCTCTGAACTAATCATAAACTTCCCGTTCCTAGTCAAGCTTATTGTTAATGCCGTTTTCCGCCCTTCTCCCCATTAGTATTTTCTAGATGCCTGTTACTTGTATATGAACCCACTGTAGTTGTAGTTACTAGGCAATCAGAATATCGACTCAGAATACCCTCATACGTCTGTAACAGTCTCATACTAAGAATCCCCCCATCCGCCTTCGCGTGCGCTCGCCCACTCCCAGCACCGACCCCTTGGCCCGACGCTCGACTTGTCCTTCGGTTCTGATCGGCATCTCGCCGAAAGGAGCTCTTTAGGATTAGTCTTTGCCCGCCTGAAATCTAAGGACACCCTACGGATATTTGTGAGGGTGCAGCACATAAGCTGAAGCCAAGTCCTTCCAATCGGTCCCTGTCGGCCACCGACATTTAGTCAGTTTTCAGTTCTTAACAGTATATTCTGATTTCACACTCACATTTTCCGTTTAATCATGCCTCCGAGAAGAAATGCCAAGCCAAGTGGCAAAGCAGAATCTTCCACTCTCAAGTCTCCTTTCCTGTATACAGCCCGAGCTACTCAGAGAACCCTGCTACCAGAAACCTCCGAAGAATCTCACTTTGTGGAGATTACCGGCGATGCTGAAGAAGTAACTGAAGCAACCGAACCCGAAGCAACTGAAGAGATTAACAATCAACCAGTTTCGGAACACGAACCCGAGGATGGCGACCAACCTCAGGCTAGTGGCTCCAAGAAGTCCACAAAAAAGAAACTGGCACTCGACCCTGAAGAAACATGGGAATTGTTTTCAGGTACTCTAGGATCCCTTAACGAATTCCTTAGAAGCAATATCAAGGAAAAGGAACCTGGGCAAACCCGAGTCAACAAACCCAAGCCATTCACTGGCTCAAACCCGAAGAAATTGCCGACATTTCTTATGCAATGTCGATTCAACTTTCAGGACTGCCCGGCTGCATTTGCAACAGATGACCGAAAGGTAAACTTTGCACTCTCATACCTTAAGGATTCCGCAGCAGCCTGGTTTGAACCCGCATTCTCTGGCCTCACCTCCGAAGACCCCGATTGGCTTCACGATTGGGATGCCTTTGTCGAGGAACTCGAAACCAACTTTGGTCCCTACGACCAGACCGGCGATGCCGAAACTGTGCTTTCTAATCTCAAAATGAAAGACACTCAGCGCATCACCAATTACATCATCCAGTTCAACACCCTCACCACGTGTTGCGACTGGGGCGATTCGGCCCTCCGTTACCAGTTTTACTCCGGCCTTCCGTCTCACCTCAAAGATGAAGTTTCCAAAGGAGAGACCGGCAAGCCGAAGACCCTCCCTCTAATGCACCTGAAAGCCCAAAATGCAGATGCCCGATACTGGGAATGACATTCGGAAATTAGTCACGAAAACCCTTTGGACAAGAAATCGTCAGACAATAAGAACACCAACAAGTCTGGTAATCAAAACACCAACAACAGTGGCAACTTGACCTCCGATAAGAAGTCCGAAAACAAAGGGGCTAACGACAAAAAAGGCAAGGGAAAACAGTCGAATAAGTCTCAAGACAAAGACAAGCCTGACTTAACTGGCAAACTCGGCTCCAATGGCAAGCTCCTACCACAGGAAAAGCAACGCCGAATGGACAACAACCTTTGTTTGTTGTGTGCAGATCCCGGACACCGAGTCGCTGCATGCCCAAAAGCCTCAAAAGCCCGATCGGCCAATACGGCCATGACCTCACCACCGGCCAAGCCGGCTGCCGAGTCGAAAAAAGATTAAGCAACTCTCTGGATTCCATGCGTTTGGAGAGTTGTGTTGAATCTCCTCGCACACCGGAAGATTGTCACCTTAACGCATCCGCCTTGTATGATCCTAATTCTTTGTTCATAAACCTTACTTCGGAACCTCTCGGGAGCCTCACTTTTCGAGCTCTCATAGATTCAGGTTTGACCCATTGTTTTATAGATACAAGTTTTTCACGAAAAAATCAGTTAAAAACCTATGCAATAGATCCGATTCCGCTCCGACTCTTTGATGGTACCTCAAACTCTGTAATCTCGCAAGCCTGCGAACTCCGACTTCGGTTCCCATGTGGAACCTTTCAGACAGTTACCTTTTTTGTAACACAGTTGGACCCGAGTTGCTCTGTGGTTCTAGGACATAACTGGCTCATCCGCTACAATCCGTTGATTGATTGGGTATTGGGCAGTATCCATTTCCGAACCCCATCGGCACCCGATACGACTGGTCCATTTCCGCCTGTTTCAGCAAATATGGCCTCTACAGCACCTCCGGCCCTCGTGGCAAATCTGAGCTCTCCACCGCCCGTCTCTCTAATAAATGCCGCAGCCTTTATGAGAGCCATCAAGTTGGACGGCTCCCGAGCATTTACAGTCAATCTTAAAGTTGACGAAGTCACCGGTCGCTTTGCATCTCTGGTAGCCGAACCGATCGCAGATTTGGAAGGTGTTCCCAAAAAATACCATGAATTTGCAGATGTCTTCAGTAAACAAAAAGCAGATCGACTCGCCCCTCACAGGCCTTACGATTTGAAAATTGATATTGAAGATGGTTCACATCCGCCCCTAGCCCAGTTTATCCTCTCTCGCAGTCCGAATTATCGGCTATCCGAGATTTCTTGGACAAACATTTGGCTATAGGTTTCATCCGACCCTCAAAGTCTCCTTATGGAGCCCCTGTCCTATTCGTTTGGAAAAAAGACGGTTCCCTTCGACTTTGCGTTGACTTTCAAGGACTAAATGCGATCACTCAAAAAGACAAGTACCCATTACCACTAATCTCCGATTTACTCGATGCCCCTCAGAAGGCCCGAATCTATACAAAGATAGATCTCAAGCATGTCTATCATTTGGTTCGGATCGCCGAAGGTGACAAATGGAAAACGGCTTTTCGCACTCGCTATGGCTCCTTTGAATGGTTAGTAATGCCTTTCGGCCTCACCAACGCTCCGTCGGTCTTTCAACATTTTATCAACGATGTTTTTTCTGACCTCCTCGATGTTTTTGTCATTGTGTACTTAGACGACATTCTCATATTCTCCGAAGATCCTGCACTTCATGACAAACACGTTCGTGAAGTTCTCCGAAGACTCCAAAAACATGGTCTTTTTGCGAATGGTAAAAAATGTTCTTTTGATGTCGACACAGTTGAATATTTAGGTTTTATGATGGGACCTGATGGTCTCCGCATGGACAACTCTAAGATTCAAGTCATTCAAGATTGGCCGGAACCCCGAAAGGTTAAGGATATTCAATCCTTTTTAGGCTTCGCCAATTTTTATTGACATTTCATTCACAACTACTCAAAAATTACTGTTCCGCTCACTCATCTTACTCGCAAAGACGCCCCGTGGATTTTCTCCGAAGAATGCCGATTGGCATTCCAGGAATTGAAAAGTGCATTTACATCTGCCCCTATTTTGTTGCACTGGAAGCCCGACATTCAACTCATTGTGGAAACTGATGCTTCAGACTATGCGCTTGCCGCGATATTGTCCATTCTGGACACCGATGGTGAAGTACACCCAGTAGCTTTTCTGTCTCGCACATTTTCGGCACCCAAACTCAACTATGACGTTCACGATAAGGAACTACTCGCAATATTTGAAGCTTTCAAGACATGGCGACATTATTTGGAAGGCTCGGCCCACCCGGTAGATGTTATTACAGACCACAAAAATTTAGTTTACTTTTCAACCACAAAACTTCTCACCCGTTGACAAGCTCGATGGTCTGAATACCTCTCTGCTTTCAACATGGTAATTTGGTTCCATCCCGGCCACCTTGGTGGAAAACCCGACGCTATGACTAGACGATGGGACGTCTATTCTAAAGAGGGGAGTAGCGACTACGCCACAGTTAATCCGCATAATTTCAAGCCTATGTTTTCATCGGAACAACTGTCCACGTCTATCCGAGCCACTTACCTCATTCATCCAGTCTTGCGAAGTGTTATCCTTATGGATACCGAAAAATTACATCAAGACATTCTATCGGCAATTCCAATGACCCAGTCACCAAAGCACACCTCGATAACCCGTCTGACCCCGATCAACCCCGATGGTCATTAGACTCACAAGGTTTCATTAGACTTGACAATCGCATTTATGTACCGGACTCCGACACCTTTCGGCTGCGAATCCTACAACATAAGCACGACCACCCAATCTCAGGACATTTCGGCCTCAATAAGACCCTCTCACTCATTAGAAGAGAATATACATGGCCCGGCATCCGAGATTTTGTTAAGCACTATTGTAAATCCTGTACTACGTGTTTACGCTCTAAATCACAGTGACACAAACCATATGGCCTACTCAAACAATTACCGATACCGGAAAAACCTTGGAACTCGATTTCTATGGATTTCATCGAGCACCTACTGGCATCCGAAGGTCACACAGCAATCCTAGTTGTTGTGGATTGGCTCACAAAACAAAGTATTTTCATTCCAACATATGACACGATAACATCTGTACAGTTAGCTGAACTATTCGTCACCCATGTATTTTCCAAGCATGGCGTTCCATCGCATGTCACATCCAATCGTGGATCCGAGTTTGTCTCTCACTTTTTTAGGTCACTCGGGAAAGCACTAGACATGAAGCTACACTTCACTTCCGGCTATCACCCGGAAGGTGATGGCCAAACCGAACGCATGAATCAAACCTTGGAACAATACATCCGTGTCTATTGCAACTACCAACAAGACAATTGGAAATCACTACTACCACTAACCGAATTCGCATATAACAATGCACCAAATGCCACTACTGGCATCTCGCCTTTCTTCGCAAATAAAGGCTACAACCCCAACATCGCAATCCACCCGGAACGTGATCTCGCATCCGCCTGTGCTCAAGACTTTGTTATAAACCTTGACGAGCTACATCAAGAACTTCGTAAAACTATCGCAATGGCTCAAGAACGATACCAACGGTCTGCAGATAAGAACTGACTTCCGCCTCCTGACTTTAAGATCGGAGACCGAGTATTCGTTAAAGCCGAGTTTTTCTGAACTACTAGACCCTCTAAGAAGCTCTCTGAAAAATATTTAGGTCATTTTGAAGTTATAGCACAAGCCGGCACGCTTTCATGGATGCTTCAGCTCCCCGACAACATGCGTGCAGTGCACCCGGTATTTCATGTATCTATGTTAGAACCTTGTGTTCCTAACAGTATACCGGATCACATACAACCACCACCTCCACCCGTGATTATTGATGGGGAACCCGGATTTGAGATATCAGAGATTCTAGACTCAAAAATCGACAATCGCCGACGCTCATGCAAATTACTTTATTTGGTCAA
Organism: Hysterangium stoloniferum; assembly: GCA_015178975.1. Taxonomy (NCBI): domain Eukaryota; kingdom Fungi; phylum Basidiomycota; class Agaricomycetes; order Hysterangiales; family Hysterangiaceae; genus Hysterangium; species Hysterangium stoloniferum. The sequence continues at coordinate 409,554 of WHVD01000046.1, forward strand.
ATGGGCTGGCTATGAAGGAACAGATGAAGAAACTTCATGGATCCTAGCTACCAAGCTCAGTAATGCCTCGGAAATCGTTTTAGGGTTTCACCAAGCTTATCCGAACAAACCTGGTCCTCTCAATTCTTTATAAGTCTATCACGTGGTACCCGACCTTTTCCCGACTATGCCTTATGATTTCACGCTATTATTTGTTTGTTTTAAAAAATATATATTTACTATCTAAGTTCTTTCTTCTACAACTTCTCCCTCCTCTCCGGCCTCCAAACCCTCCCCTGCACCGACAGCCACCGATACCGCACCACTGACCTTTTCTGACACCCCAATCTTGTGCCCAATTCCATTGCAACTCGAGACTTCCAAGTATTGCTCAAGCTGACCTCCAAGAGACTCGATAATGCTGGTCTGCTTCTCCAGCCCGACGCCCAAAAGTCGCAACTGCTCAGTCATGAGCCCTTGATGTCGCAGAGTCTCGTATTGGAACCGACTCATCTCCGAGAAGTATGTCCACATAAGGCAGTTTTGCTCTTCTAGAGCATCAGCCTGTCGCTCCTGGAACGAACCATCGGCCCCCGGGAAGACACACCCAAGCTTCTGATCGGCACACTCTTGACAAGTGCAGCCCCGACCATTGGCCTGGGGATGACAGGTTCGACCCCGTTTCGTGCACCAATTGCACTTAGGGTCATTTTCGGGCCCCGCCTTGGGGGCCCGCTTTTGTTTCTATAGGAAAATTATTTAGGAAAGTTTTTATTTAGGGAAACCAAACCCACCTTGGGGCTCGACGGCCCCGGTGCATCCTCCTCGTCCTCCTCTCCCTCTTCATCATCCGACTCCGAAGGCGTCACAGCCTTGCGCTAACAAATATATGTCAGTAAGGTTCGCAAAAGATACCGGAGCGACTTACCTTTCCCTCCCACTTCTTTTTTGTCGCCTCCTCCCGCGCCCGATCAGCCTCCTGTTGCTTGTTCTTTGCAAGCACTGCTTCCCAGTGCTTGCACGTGGCCTCTTCCGCTGCCTGTTTCTTCTCCTCGGCCTCGATGGCCACCAACTCCTCCTTCTCCTTTCACTCCTCCTCTTCACGTGCCTTTTTCTTCTGCTCGAGTATACACCGACGCTCCTGCACATTCGCCGTACCACTCAGGACCGACATGGGCGTGACTGTTAACCTAACTGGGAAGGGGTTCGACCCCGAGCCTATGGTCATGGTGGTTAAGGGAAAGGAAGTAAAATTTCAAGCACCAGGACCCCTCAAATTTTTATATGCAAAATTTTGCTGAGTCACATGATGTTTTGACACACCCAGCCGTACCCGACAAGTTTTTACGTATGGGATCTAGATTTTTGGCCTCCTTGGGATTTCGGCCAAAAGGGGAGATACTGTTATGACCATGTCGCAACCCTATCGGCCCCGAGGTTATCATCACTTATCAACATTTTCAAGTCACCATCTCGGAAACCATCGGCCCCGAAGCTGACGTATGTTTTCATGAAGATCAAACTCCTTTTACGCCCACATCAAAATAACTCGTATTGTCTGGTCAAACTTTTGATACGTCCCTTTTATTATGTTGATCCGTTCAATCTTATGTTTCACATATGTCTATCTATATTTGTAGTCCTTGAACTATTTCCTTTTATCGTAATCCCGCTCTCGGTTATCATTGGCCTCCGAACTAATCATACACTTCCCATTCCTAGTCAAGCTTATTGTTAATGCCGTTTTCCGCCCTTCTCCCCATTAGTATTTTCTAGATGCCTGTTACTTGTATATGAACCCGCTGTAGTTGTAGTTACTAGGCAATCAGAATATCGACTCAGATGCGGTATATAAATGTATTAAAAAAAAAGAGATGGTCATGTGACATGTGACATGGCAGTCACTTCTCACCACCATCTCTCCTCCTAGTTCCAAAAAAAAAAGAAGGCAAAAATTGTCCACAACCCTGGCCCTGGCCATGACATGGATGAAGACCTACCCCTGCCCACATCTATTGATGACCTCTTCACAATCCCCCCACCCAGCCTCACACCTCCTCCAGCTGAGCCATATACCCCCACTGACCTCCAACTCTTCCTTTCATGCACCGTCGATGCCATAGTAAAACCCACCCATGTTTACTCTGACCCCTCCACTGTGGAGGACCCAGTTTCCAGGTGGGTCACTTTCTGCCTTAGCCTGGTAGATATTATTTCAGATCCCATCCACAGGGAGTCTGTTGATGACCTTCCTACCACCAATGCCCACTCCAAACTCCATGCATACCTCAGCTGAGCATCAAAGAATGCCCATGCCTGGCCAGCTGAACCTCCCCAGGACACCTTCTCCTCCACCTGCCCTGGACTGCAGCATCACACACTACCCAACAATTCCAAGACTCAATCATGGCCCAGCTCTCACATTTGGAACACCAAATATTGACCTAGCCCTCTCTGGCCCCCTGTCCTATGCTGCAGTCACTGCCAACCTGCCCACTACAGCCCCTCCAACCCCCAAGACCCCTAAATGATCCACACCTAAACCCCCCTCACCAATTCACTTCATGGTCCATTTCAGAGGCAACCCTCCCATCAATGACTGCCTCCCCCCTCTCATCCTCTCGAGAAGGATCAATGTGAAACTCAAGTCCATTCCCACAGCATGTGGCCTCCAGGCCCTTGGCACCCACCAGAACTTGGCTGGTAACCTCATAATCACCTTCCCTCCTTCACCTCCCCTGCCCTTGTTTCCACCCACACTCTGTCCATCAGGGAGGCTATAAACCTTGGTGCCAACCTCACCATCTCCTGGGACATGTCACAAATTGAATTTTACTCAATAAAGTTGAATAAACAATCAAAGAATATTCAACAATATTGAATAAAGATGCCTCATTTGACAAAGTATTAATTCGTCCTGTTGATAAAGCGTGAGGCAAAGGTAGGACACAGAGGCTCATGAATAAATAAGTCGAAGAAAATCTCGGAAAAGTTCGATGATTATATAATACAGTAAATAATATAATATAGTACAGGTTTTCTGACTGACTTCCTTTGTTCGTATCATTGCCCTTATATACTATATATCATTTACCTACGATGATAATATGATATCAAAGTGAAATCATCAATGACATCAAACTGAGACAAGTCAAAGATATTTAAGATTGTCGAAGATATTGTCAAAGAATAGTTGAGTTGGAAGTTGAGTTGGAAAGTCAAAGGAATGTTGAAGAAATGTTAAATTGAATATTATCGAAATTTGAGCTTGTACATATGTTTGTGACAGAACACATGCTGGTCCAAGATCATACTGGCTGGTGTCCTTGCTTGTGAATTCCCCAATGGTGCTGTTCTCACCAAAGCTGACCTTCTTGACTCATTCAATCAACTACCCTTTGCCTCCAAGATTGCACTTACCCAACCTCCCTCCTGGATCCAGGCCCCTGATTCAATCTCAGGCCTCAAGTCCTCCATGATGTTAGATTTTGAAGACCCAGATAGTTCCCTCCTTCAAGAAGCTTTCAAAACACAATTCTTCATGTTTGTGGCCCCTATTGTTGCTAAATACTGGGTTGAAAAACCCAAGCTCCACCAGTACTCCAACTGTTGGTCCCTCGGCCATCCCACATCTCTCTGTAAATCCCACCCAAAATGCCGCCTCTGCAGTGACCACTCCAAAGCAAACCACTGCTCCAAATGCTGTGAATGCAAGACAGCCAACCTCCCAGCAGACCAAAACTGCCCCCACACTCATAGGTATGTCAATTGCAGGTGGTCCTCACCCGGCTGACTCCATTGGCTGCCCTGAGTGCCACAAATATGCAGTCCCCCCCTCCATGTCCCAGGCCCCCTCCCAGTTCTCAACCAGCCCCCCTCTGACCCTGATATCATCATCAACTAATGACCTCCCACCCAATATGATGCCTCCAACTCAATGTGGCATGCTCCAACTGGTAGATTTGGAAATACAATATCTATTAGAATGTTCAAGCTGTTATAAGTCCCAAGTAGGCATCAGTCCAGATGTGACTGTATGAGTGCCAGTGTTGCATCAGAAGGACCTACAGAATATATATATATATAATCCATTATATCACACTAGACCAATAGGTCCAGTAGCTCAGTGGTTTAGAGCACATATAAAGCTAGAGATCCTTGGTTCAATCCCAGGCTGGGTCAATTCTTTTCTATACCTTTAATATGATTATATATATATATTCTATAGGTCCTTCTGATGCAACACTGGGACTCATACAGTCACATCTGGACTGATTCCTACTTGGGACTTATAACAGCTTGAATATTCTAATAGATATTGTATTTCCAAATCTAACACCAACACATGCATGCACTACATCCTCAATACTTCCACTGACTATGACATCCTCTTCCTACATGAACTGTGGTAGGGCAAGATTGGCACAGGCCACTCCCTCTCTGACCTGGCTGGCATCGCCATCAAGGGCACAGTCTCATGCCCTGCCTGGAAAGCTTTCCTCCTACCTACATCACTGGACCAGACCCCATGAGTTGTCACATATGTCTGCAAGAACACTGTGCACCTCACATTGCTCCCCTGCCCAGACCTCCTCATCTCTCCAGACATCCTCCCAACCTCTTTCTTCTATGATCACCTCTCTTTCCTTACCATTAATGTATATAACACCAGACCCAACAGGAACCTAGCCACACTTCAAACACTTTTCAACACTGACCTCCCAGTTACAACCCCCACCCTCATCCTTGGCAATTTCAACCTCCACCACCTATCCTGGGCCATCAATGACACTCCCCCTTGAAACCCTTCAGCCTCAGCTTGTGACCTTGCTGAATGGACCTCTGCCAACACTTATACCCTCCTAACTTACAAGCCCACCTGCATGGGCCAGGGAACACAATCATTGACCTCACTTGGATCAACTACCCCACAGCAGAATGTGACCTGGTCTCAGACTGGGACATCCTCCCGGACTCTCCTGCTGCATCTGACCACAACCCCATCCAGTGGCTCATCCACCCCCCAACCCCCCCTCCCCCTGCTGTGAGGAACCCCAACAACCTTTCTGGATTGACTCTCCCTGTTAGGGTATGTACATGGCGGGTCTCCGGAGAAACCTGCGGAATATCCGGTAGGACTTGGCTTCAGCTTATAGGCTGCACCCTCACTAGATCGTGTCGTCCAATTTCAGACAGGCAGACGGGAATCCCAGGGAGTCCGGGCGGGGGTCGTGGGTTGGGGAGTCATAGGTCAGAGGTTGTGGGTCGTGAGGTCATGAGTCAAGAAGTTAGTCGAGATAGGTGAGAGAGATAGATGTGCTGGAGCCCATGGGCTCCGACTAGCATGAGCAATGTAATTCAAGTAGGAGTTTAGAGCGGAAAATGTATTAGATTACTGGGGGGAATCTAAGCCAATTTTCTGACTGGATTGTATGTACAACATCTGCCAGTTTAAATAGACCATGGAGTGAATGTCATACCAAATCCAGTAATGATGAAATGAAATGAGCAAAACATAAAACAGGAATAGTAAACACCAAGTTTGGTGTTAGGAATGGGATGGAATGGAGCGGAGTCCGAATAGTGACAAATCATAAACCATAATGGGAAATGGAGCGGGAGCGGAGTCCGAATCGTGACAAGTCATTTGACTAAAATGGGAACGGGGCTCTATTAGAGGGAAGATGGGTATTCCAAGTGGGGTCCAGTGACTGATGCGTGGGATGAGATCGGACATAGACAGGGATGGAGTCTGGTGGGTTTTCCGGTGACTGAAACACAACATAACAAAGTCGAATGTAGACAAGTCTGACGTATGGAGTCTGGTGGGAATTCCGGTAAACTGATAATGGGTGCATATAGGGCACGGGTGTGTATAAGTTAGTGCCTGGAGTCCGGTGGGAATTCCAGTCGTAACACTTCCCTACATGCTGACTGGTGCCATGCTTTCACCCAAGCCATACATACTAACCCCCCTGCAGACTACTGCACCCCCCAAGATGTCGAACTAGGTGCCTCTGCCCTCCTAGATGCCTTCTCATCAGCCACCTCCTCTTTGATGCCCTGTAGCACTGGAAAAGCCCCCTCCCACTCCAAGTGGTGGAATAAGGCCTGTGATGAAGCCATGTGCTCCCTCATGTGCACGTGTGGCCCACAATGCAATGTTGCCCATGGCCACCTTCATGCCACCATCTGGAAAGCCAAATGCAACTAGGCTATGGACATCATCCAATGAACCAACCATACAGAAGTGTGGAGCCTGTGCCAATGGGCCTCAGGAAAACACCAAAACAGCACCCCCCCCCCCCCCCCTATTCGTCATGGCAACACTCTAACCCCAGCCTCCCAAAACCATGCCTTCGCTGATGCCTTTTTCCCTAGAACTCCCCCCCTGTAGCCCCCTCCCTTGCAACTGACCCAGCCCCCCTCCCTCCATGGGATTTCACCCCATTCTCCTGCTCTGAGGTCCTTGACACCCTCTCCTCCTCCACCTCAAACTCCTCCACACCTGGAACCTCTGGCTCATCATACCATCATAAAATGGGCTGCCTCCACCTCCCTGACCTGATAACTTCCTTCCTTCATGCCTGTGTCCAGCTAGGTGTCCACCCATCTGCCTTCAAAACAGCTATCATAGCCATCATCCCAGAACGAACCATGCAAGGCTGACATGTCCAACCCATGCTCCTACAGACCCATCACATTACTCAAGTGCCTTGGTAAACTACTGGAGAAGCTAATGGTGGCATGCATCACCTATGAGGTTGGCTGCTCCAACCTTGTCCCCACCAACCAATTTGGTGGTCATGATAAGTCCTCTGTTATTGATGCTTGCCTATCCTGTCATGATCATACAAGCTCAAATTCTGATAATATTCAATTCAACTTTCCTTTGACATTCCTTTGACTTTTCGACTCAACTTCCAACTCAACTATTTTTTGACAATCTCAAATATCTTTGACTTGTCTCAGTTTGATGTCATTGATGATTTCACTTTGATATCATATTATCATTATAGGTAAATGATATATAGTATAAAAGGCAATGATAGGAATGAAGAAAGTCAGTCAGAAAACCTGTACCATTATTATTATTACTGTATTATACATATAATCATTGAAATTTTCTGAGATCTTCTTTGACTTAATTATTCATAAGCCTCTGTGTCCTATATTTGCCTCATGCTTTATTAACAGGATGAATTAATACTTCATTGAATGAGACATCTGTATTTGATGAATATTCTTCAATTGTTTATTCAACTTTATTGAGTAAAATTCAATTTGTGTCATATCCCTCATCCATGATATTCAAACAGCTTGGCAGAACAGCCTTGTTGCATCTGCCCTAGCTATTGACAGCAAAGGATATTTTGACAATGTCAACCATGCACACCTGCTCCACTCCCTCGTGTTCTTGGGTTTCTCCCCCATAGTGGTCAAATCTTTCCTATCAGACTGATGGGCCTGTATCCATGTTGATGGTGTCCTCAGTGACCCCTTCCTGCTGGCTGGCATTGGCATCCCACAAGGCTCCCCCCTGTCCCCCATCCTCTCTACCATCTACTCAGGATTCATCCTTCCCTGTCTCGATGACCTCCTCAATGTGAATTTAAAAGCATATGTTGATGATGTGCTCCTACTGACCATGTCCTGCTCCCTGGACACCAATACCACCCTCCTCACCAATGCCCTCAATACTGTCATTGACCAACTACATTTATTGGGACTCAACATTGACACGTCATCATCCCCATCCTCACCTTTGCTTCCCCAGTCTGATACACAGGTTTCTGTCAAAAGCTCCTCTTGAAACCCTTCAAGAGAGCCCAGAACAAAGCCCTCCAGTGGTGCCTTGGTGCCTTTCACACATCTCCTGTTGTGGAACTGCACCATATTGGTGCCATCCTCCCCATCCCCCATCTGCTCCACAAACTTTCCACTAATGCTGCTATTCATTTTAGGTGCCTCCCTGCCTCATCTCAAGTCCTCACCAGAGCACCAACCAACTGGATTTTTCCTCTCCCCCACTAATAGACCCCACCAACAACCAACCATTATTCACCCCTTGCTTTCCTGTCCAGCCCCAAAGCTGAACACATCTTCCCATACTATGCCCCACCATATTCCCACTGCTCTTCATAGGGAATCTGCCTCATGAAAGGTATCCCTAGAGCTTTCTCCACCCCTGAAGAACACACCGCTTTCCTCAGGACACTCAGGTCCACCATCCACGAGGCCAACCTAGACCCATCCTCCCTCATCATACCATACTGGTGCTGACTACTCCATCCACCACCTTGGTGTCCCCATCCAAAAGCATCAAATTGGCCTGGGCAAATGGACAGGCATCTATGATGCTGAGATGTTTGCCCTAGCAAGTACCTGCACTGCTTTGCCCATCATCACCCCTGACCTTTCTGAAATCAAGCACTTCCTATGTTTCTCCAACAACCAAGCCACTCTGAAGTCCATTGATGACCTCTCAGACCACCCTGCCCAAGGTACTTCCATTATATTCTGGAAACACATTGACTCACTACTGTCTGACCCTTCCCACCACATCTCCCTCTCCTGGATCCCTGGGCACCATGGCTTCCATGGCAATGAGGAGGCTAATGCCCTTGCAAAAGAGATGGTCAACTTCCACCCCCTTCCTCCATTCCACCACCTCTTGGGCCCTGGAGCATGTGAAAGCTCACACTCTGAAGTGCTGGCACAAGGATTGGCTCTGCCTCCTCCACACCAACCTTGCTGCCATGGCCCTCCACAAACTCCCCACCTTGCAACTGTCAAAGTTCCACAAGGAATATGGAGGGCCCCACCATATCCATTCCTGCATTGTCCAGGCCATCGTTGGCCATGGTTTCTTTGGCAAGTACTACCACCAATTTCTCCTTGACCTACCCTCATCCTGCCCCTGTGGCACAGTGGTCATTCAGTCCTGCCTCCACATCTTGACCAAGTGCCCTCTATATGAGGAACACCACCACCTCCTAATCAACACCTCTCAGGACCTGTCCCCCTCCACCATCCTCAGAATCCATAAAGGGCACACCACTCTAGGAAAATTCATTGACACCTCAAATGCCTTTGGCAAGACATAGCCCCCCCCAGGTTCTTCTCTTTTTCTTTTCTCTTTTTCCTCTGCCCTCTCACCCTCCCCCCACTCTACAATTGACCCACATACCCACACCTACTTGCCCTACTACCTACATACCTATCCATCTACCATTAGGGTACCTGCTCCCAACTGCTATGTATCTACATTATGCAATGCAGTATACAAATGTATTAAAAAAAAGAGATGGTCACATGATACATACTTTTTTTTTTTTGATATATTTGTATCCCACTTCAAGCAACAATGGCTAACTGCAGCTAGGGGGTGAAAAGGCCCCCAGAGAAACTATGCTACAGTGGTATGAAGTCCCAAGTGAGCTACATGTGTAGAAGGGATTTTAGTAAGCAAAGGGAGGGCATGTAGATATATACATGGTATAGAGCTGAGGCCTTGAGGCCTTGGGCCAAAGCCCCAAGAAAAGCCTGAGATCCTGCTAGCAGGCGTCAACAAGGGCTGCAGGCACACCAAAGTCTTGCATTGCTAGTGCATAGGTGAATGCTGGAGTCGGGGTAGGAAGGGTAGACTGCTGCCAGGCAGCAGTCATGGTTGGTAGGTGTCAGTGATGTTCCGCAGACGACACTGGTGTGCAGCTGAAGGCTACCGACTTTGACAGAGCAATGAATTCAGAGGCCCCCAAACCTGTTCACTGTCATCCACCTCTCCGCCCCTCACCATGAGCACTGGGGCCCAGAGGCAGGTGGTGGTCACGGAACAAGAGAGCCTTGTCACGTGATACATACTTTTTTTTTTTTGATATATTTGTATCCCACTTCAAGCAACAATGGCTAACTGCAGCTAGGAGGTGAAAAGGCCCCAGAGAAACTATGCTATGGTGGTATGAAGTTCCGAGTGAGCTACATGCATGGAAGGGATTTTAGTAAGCAAAGGGGGGGCATGTAGATATATATACATGATATAGAGCTGAGGCCTTGAGGCCTTGGGCCGAAGCCCCAAGAAAAGCCCGAGATCCTGCTAGCAGGCGTCGACAAGGGCTGCAGGCACACCGAAGTCTTGCATTGCTAGTGCATAGGTGAATGCTGGAGTCAGGGGTGGGTAGGAAGGGTAGACCGCTGACAGGCAGCAGTCATGGTTGGTAGGTGCCAGTGACGTTCTGCAGACGACACTGGTGTGCGGCTGAAGGCTGCCGACTTTGACAGAGCAGTGAATTCAGAGGCCCCCAAACCTGTTCACTGTCATCCGCCTCTCCGCCCCTCACCACGAGCACTGGGGGCCTTAACCCCAGAGGCAGGTGGTGGTCACGGAACAAGAGAGCCTTGTCACGTGATACGTACATCAGAATCCGATCGTTGCACATACACTCACTAATCGCTAATTAGCACCCGTCATGTATATCTTACAACTCCCAAAAGAAGTTATAGTTCATACCTTAGAATATCTGAATTTCAGAACCCTCATCAATTGCTCAGAGGTACATTTTCTCAATTTCGTATTTGGTTCATATGTTGGGATTTGATCCTCCATCTTAGACTTGCCGCAGTCTCCACACGATTGCTCAAAATACGCCTTATTTGAGGTATAATAATGAATTAGAAATAGCTGGTCTTATTGATACAGGCAGCGTTTCCTCCCTTTCTGTTGCGGAACGTTTGGAACAACTCGAAACAATCGAAAGAAACTGGGCAACATTGACCTTTCGGTTGAAAGTTGGAATACCTAAACCTGTTGGCCGTAATATCTGGGAATTCTTTGGCGGTGTCTTTACCCTAGGAACTTCGGGAGGACGAGGATTGTCATACACCGAACTGCCTTCTCTTACTCGCAGAACCCCAACATGCACTTGGAAACATGATGACCTTGGAGTGGACATAAGAGAGTTTGGTACAGACCCTTCACAAGACTTAGTCGTATTGATCGAGGTTCCCACGTACTGTATTTTCCCCATAATGGAAGTATTTACTGTCTCATTGATTACACTTCTGCAGCGGCCCTCGTGCAGATGAAGGGGTTTACTCAATTCATTTGCGCAGCATGCGCACTGGTGATCAGCATCGTTGTGCTACACAACCGATAATATTTTGCATCCCACAATTCTTTCTGCCTGGCGGCGTCCCAGAGTATCCCTTTGTGATCCAGATCATGGGAGACTTTCTAGGACTGTTATTTCAAACACTTATAGAGTATGTTGTGAGAACCGAAATTGCCTTTGTGTGGAATTGGAAAACGGGCCAAATAGCAGTTGTATGTTAAATTATATGATCCAATAACTTAACTTATTTTTGTTTTGTTCTATTTCGCCTCATATAGAAAATAAAATCTAATAAACCATTCCGACGATTTGATTCTTTTTCATTTATATCTCCCCGCCACATCCTGATCTCCACGCATACGCCTCATTCAGAGTTCCGACCGACTCTTGAAATCTATGACTTTGTGTTCCCTAGAAACATCGTAAACCCACCACCCATTCGTATATTCGAGTTCCCCGTATTTTGTAGTGGTGTGGCCGTCCGTTCTACACGCACGAGGTCGAGGTCTGACCTGTCTGCGGAGAAGCCCGGACACGCAGCAATTCAAGGAGGTAGACCGTTCGTAACAGCACCGACGGCTCGCCTGCTTACTGTCAACATCCAAGCATCTCGTGTAGTCCATGGACTTGTTGAGCCCGTCGATTTTATGATGTTTGTTCATCATGATTCACTTTTGGATGGGATCGGATCACCCGGACCCATCCTTGTCCCATGGATGAAATGGGGGCCAAACAAGACACGGTTGCTGCGGATGCGCCCGAACAGCTATCCGTGGATTTGTTATATACGTGGAACTCGTTTTGTATGCATGGAGCGAACAACTGATTTACCTGCGGAACAATCCCATATCAAATTACTGGATTTCAATCCTTTGTCAATTAAACGTCGTGAGCCTTCTGCGCAATGGCTAGTATTTCAAACTCTAATTTTCACCACATAATTTCAGAATTGAAACTTTCTGAGGTAGAATCCAGCCGTGTTACTGTTACTACCTTTTCCGCATCCGAACCAACGGTGATCGACCAAAGGGAGGATGTTTTCGTTGAAACTGTGGCCACTAGTCTCCCCTATCGCGAGGTTTTAAGTGTGGATAGATACCCTTATGAGGCAGTGATGATCGACGACGATTGTTTTATAGGAATTCGTCGCGGACTGATGGTGTGTAATTTTCTTAATTTGTGCTGTACGTCATTATTGAAGATCTGCCAGTCTGGTGAGAACGGTGTCGAATTTTTATATGTTTGATCTATGATGTGTGTCTACAACGTCTTTGATATGAGTACTACTACGTTATAATGGATGCTTGGTTGTGGATCAGACATGATGAGTGTAAAAATAGTTAGTATTCTATTCATACTAAATCCAAACGAAGCGTTTCGCTGGCGCAAGGTTCCAATTTATATATGTATAGTGTGAATATAAACAGAACTCAAAACATTAAAAGTCCTTTTAAGTGTTTTTTTCCGCCTTACATTTTTTTTTCCATCACAACTCAGCAGAAATGTATGGGAGTAGCGTTCCGGGAATCTGGGTCACCACGGTGGAAGCGGAAGATTTGACCTAACACCACTTGCAAACAGTACGGCCTAATCCTTTGTGTTAAGCGGAAAGGCCCAAGAGTTCAGAATATAATATTTTGATATGGTCATCGATAATTGTTAGAAAGTAAAACCTAAATGTAACTCAGTCACGTTTATCATATAACGGACTGGGTATTTTATGTACCTAAATGTAACTAATAAACATTTATTAGTTACATCGAGTATAGATCCATAACAACCTTTACTTACCTCAGTCACGTTTATCGTATAACGGACTGAGGTAGTACTACTGTAATTCCAGATTATATACTTGACCACGTACATTGCTAGGCACCACTAATAACGTGTTGTGGATACCGGGTGCCTGTGTCCGATGTTACATGGTCTTGGGATCGGTCAACTTGGGCCGCATGTATTTCGATGGTGTTATCCAACAATAATTCGGGTGTATCGTGGGTACTCAATCCAAGTTGAAGTTCCGCTTTCAAACTGGCCCAGGAACCGCCTATCGTAGTGTACTTTGAGTTCACCTCTAATTATTCAATGCAACAACGAGTTGCGATTGGCTCCGGTTTATGTCGGCGTCAGTATATTTCTTGGCATGCTATCATTCTCCTCGCCATTTGCTTTTCTATTTCTGTTCGGTGGTGTCGCTCCCTCTGCGCTCCCTCACATTTCGGTCCGAGAGATATGATCGGAGACCCCGCAAAATATTCCCCACGTAGCGATCATATCGTCTTTTATATCTTTGTAGAAAACTCAATTTGGAAAAAGGATAGCGAGAGGGCATTACATAAATGGGAATTTTGTGTTGCATTATCGTCTCGTTCCTACATTCAATGTCGATGTTTATTTCATAAGTCTATATCCAGAAATATGGGTGTTCATGTGAGTATCCTCTTTTATCATGAGTATTATCGTTGCATCATTGTAATAGGGCTGTGCTGTAACGAATCCCGACCATGGGCTCCAAGTTTAAATAGGGTTTGTAAACGCCGATCGTATGGAGATGTAATTGGAATTGTTGACAGTCCTAGAAATTTTGACTTATCAAAAGCCCTTCCCTCTTTGGTAACAGATATAAAGCATAAGCCTTTAATAACCTATTATTCGTTTCGGGGGCTTCAGTCATTCTCTTATTCAAAGAAAGTATTGATAATATGACATTCAAAGCAGTGATGTGAGCCCATGCGGTTCTCTAGTCACTTATCGGCTGTACAAGCCTTTGGATTGGCCAGAGGCACTCAGCGATAAGGCGGCTAACTTATGAGAGTCAACGATAGGCGGGATTTTTACATTCAATACTCAGGCCATGGGAATGAACTTAGTTCGAAGCTAATTGTAATTAATGTGGGATATATATATGTCCAGGTGCTCCTTTTACTAAGAGCTATTCCATCTTCCTCCTTTCGCAGCAAATGAAGATCACACCAGCCGAGCCGTCTCAAGAAAAACTTCACTCTGAAGAAGTCTCCCTGTCTTATGATGATAATGTCCTACAGGAGCTTGGAATCCGCCGTGAGCTAAAGAGGAAATTCTCCAGATTCACCACATTGTCTTTTGCAATGGGGATATTTGGGTGCGTCCAGTTAATCTCAAGCCATTATAATACATGGTAAGGTGGTGGGGAAAGGTGTGCAGCGTCGATAGCTTCAACAGTTAACACTCCACTTCTACTGGGAGGACCAGCTGCTACAATTTGGGCTTGGTTGTTGGGTGCTGTAGGATGTCTTGCTCTAGCATCGTCTGTTGCAGGTCAAGTTCCAGACACATCCCCATTCAAGCAGCCTGGCTTATATCACGTTTTTTTGAAACAGAGTTGATATCTGCATATCCGACCGCAGGTGGCATTTACACTTCGACTTCGTTTGTCATCCCAAGCAAGTATAGAAAGAGTGTCTCCTTCGTCTCAGCATGGTCAGTCCACACGCACACCGTCGGTGTGTCCCCTTCGATGCGTATGCAAGTTTGCTTAAAGCAATCTTAAAAAAGGATGACGGTTGTTGGGCAACTGGCTACCACTTCTTCTGTCAATTTCGCTTTGTGGGTAATAATCTATCTTGACTACTCCCACCCGACCGAAGGTTTCCTCCAGAGCAGAAATGATTTTTGCAGCAGTTACAATCGGCTCTGGAGGCACCTTTGTAGCATCAACTGGACAAATTTTAGGCCTCTACGTTGGGCTCAACATCTTTCTTGGAATGCTAAATAGTTTACCTACAGCCTACCTGCATAAAATGTCCACACTGTACGGTATGTCTCTTCATTATTGAACTTGAAGACTGTGGATTATATTGAAAATAACAGTCTTTGCTAATGTGGCTGCAACATTTGCCGTTGTAATTGGCATCTTCGTCGGAGGAAGGGGAAAGTTGGCACCATCAAGCTTTGTTTGGACCAGCGTAATGCACATCCTTCATTATTCGTCAACGCCGCAATTCAATTCGAATCCATATACATCATAGATTATTGATCAGTCTGGCTGGGGAAACCGGGGCTTTGCATTTCTGCTGGGTCTCCTGAGTGTACAGTGGGTTATGGTGAAGTTGACATGCGCAATTTTTTATATTTGCGTCGCTAACAAGAACGGGCAGACCGACTATGATGGCACAGCGCGTAGGGATTGAGTGAAATACAACCAGATCTAGATTGGTATACTTACATCACGTTTCTAGATATTTCGGAGGAAGTGGTTAATGCCGCGACAGCGACCCCTCACGCAATCGTTATTGGCGCGGTCTTTACTACATTTCTAGGATTCTTCGTCAATGTCGCTCTCTGTTATGGAATCAGAGACTTCGCCGCGCTTCCAGGTCCAACAGGACTCGTTTTCGCCCAAATCGTCTGGGATAATATGGGAAGGGCTGGTGGCTTGGTGGTGTGGTCAATTATCATAATTACCCAATCGATGACTGGCATTACGTGCCAGCTATCCGCCATTAGAGGTATTGATAATATTATATCCATCCAAGGGTAATACTGATGTGCTGATTTGCTCTAGCGATATATGCCATCTCTCGTGATGTGAGTTTCTTTAGTTATCATCTCACACCGTCTCGACCAACTCCATCATTAGAATGCGCTCCCAGATAGGAGGATTCTAGCCAAAGTCTGGAAGGTCACACAGACTCCCGTAAACTCTGCGGTTTTCGTAGTAATAATCTCGACGTTATTCGGTCTGCTTTCCCTTGCATCGTTTGTCGCAGTCAGCGTCTTGTTTATCCTCACGAAATTGTGTTTTTTTAACAAGTTATCCAGATAAATGCAGTTTTCAGGTGCATCAAATTCTGTGACTGATAACTACCCGTAGCGACTGACTCCGTTCCCTAGCATCACTGCTGTAGCATTGGACTTGACATACATGGTACAGTCATATTGAGACTGTTTACGGAGTTGGGTAAATTTTGATTTCATGGGACTGCCCTTAGATCCCCATCATAGGCAAATTATACATTTCTTGGAACAAGGCTGCCGACGTGAAGTTCCGCCCCGGACCATTCAATATGGGTAAAATTGGATACTATGTAAACATATACGCAGTTGTATGGTGCGTTCCTTATCTCTATCGTATGATATGAACGACGTTTGATTGCTGGTCAAGGACTCTCATTGAGACGGGGTAATTTATTTGGCACATCGTGATGGTCCGGGCGACTGACCTAGCTGGGCAGCGTCTTAATTATGCCACAAGTTTTTCCTGTTAACGCCAATACAATGAATTATGGTATGTCATTTGCGCGATTCAATCCCCAAATATCTCTTGACTACACATGTTCTTCAAGCTGGTCCTATCATGGGAGGCGTTTGTGGAATATCCTGGATCTGGTACAAGGTTTATTGGGTACGTCTTAATCCTGTATTGGTATTTAACCTTAAAATATGACATTATGAAATCAGCACAAATATTATCACGGTACAGGAACATACGCCGCAAGTTTGAGCTCAGGGAGCGGAGAGGATAGTATCGAGGAAAAGAAAGCTAGTAGACCGTAGTCCTGGAAGAGGCAGACTACTTCATCACTTAGCTATTTAAATTCTCACATTGTCACATATGATTGTTCAAGTTTTCGCTTATAGTTTACCAACTCGTTGAACTTTGTGACAAAATGTACATTGATAATGTAGTCAGCTTGATACTTGGCTTTGCAGTTCCGACTCAGTTCTCGTTCGATTCCTGCACAGGCGAGACTCCTTCGTCGCGATGAACTATGAAACTGATGAAATACAAAGTGTATGCCTAGACAAATTGTCATTTAATTGATATCTGTCAGTCACTAGCGATATGCCTTCAAATTATACGACTGTTGGAGTGTTAACGAGGGACGAGTAGCCAAGCCGCCCTCCAGGGAAGAGGACATACACACTGCCTGCCAGAGAGCCGGCAGGTAATGTGGCCGAAGCCAAAGTGCGTAGTAAATTCCCCTGGTGGGGTGTAAGCACTTAATGCAGCAGCCGAGTTTATTAAACTCGAGCCAGGTAGAATTCGAATCGCAGACCTCACTTAAGTGGAAACAGGAGACAATGGACATCGTGAAGTAAGAACAAAGAACGAACAGCTTTAAGACATGATCGAAAATAAACGAGTTTCGTTGTGCTAAAATTACATGTAACTTGTGACTGAGACGATCCGGTCGTATCGATGTCTTGAGTACGTGTGAGCCCTATGACACTGCAAATGAACATGTATTGTATGAGAAATACCTTCTTGGACGTTAAACGCGGTCAGTTTAAGAAGCTTTGGAAAAGGATTCGACTTGTGACAGCCATCCCAAAATGGGCCATGTCGGTTTACCTTTGATCGCAATAAGACACCATCAGAGGAAGGCGGTGAGTCCAAGCCCACCAAAGTAAGAAACCTGTCGGAATTGGTGATGAAACCACCCTTTTCCTAGGGGCGGTTCACCCATGTCTTCACTTTTTCATAGGAGGATGCTAATTGTGGACCATGTTTTCTGAGGTTAATGCATGCCAGAACCAGTGTACACTTAAACTGACACCCTACCTATCATGTCAGAAGGTGATTCACTAACTGACACATTGATTGACAATTTACCCACTTGTAGATTGTGTATTACAATAAGCCAACTCATACTGTTTTTAATAAACCTTCCTAAATCCTCACGGCAACTCAGGCTACAAGACGGGGGTCCAACCTACCGACCGAGAGAAGGTGCGTAAAATGAGCCGAGAGAAATAGAGTATAAATGGTGGATCCATCCCTAATTAATGCCAACGATATAGCTGTATGCACCGGGAGATGGCCATACAAACAACAGTTGTCGCTAAAGAGAAGACGAGGTCGCCTACTGAGCTTCTATAATCACCCAACCATCATGTATGTTGGTGAACCCCGTATCTGGCCACGAAACCCGTCCCGCGGGGCCTTACAAGAGCATCAGAGATGGGGCTGTTACTCCTGCATATGATACCAATGGAAGACTTTATAATTAAATAGTACCAGTGATGAGCCACTGAGGCTCCTCTTTATCATTCATGCCCGTTTCCCCGCACAGTAAGAGAATATCACACTGGTGATAGGTATGGTGCCCACATGATATTTAGACGATATCTGAGGCAATAACATCTCCAGCCTGTACCTAAGACGCACAAAGTTAAAAAGTTGGCATACAGTGGGTACGTACTGAGTTGACATCAACAGAACGACGTCGACTCAGGAACACATGAGCATAAAACACACACACACACACAAACATTATACCTGTATACTTGCACTCACAGCGAACCGGGCAACAGCAAAGATGCAGGGACGAAAAAAGGTCACAAAAAGACAACACTATTTACTATTAATAAAACTCGAGACTCAAAAGAAAGAAGAAACGACAAACAAGGTGCTAGTCCGCGACATGAAAAAAAAGCACATGAGACGAGATTTTCATGATACGGCCCGTCCAGCGGCTAGAGGGAGGCATGGGAGGAGGACGCGCGGCGAACAGAAGAAAAAAAAAAGCAAGGGAACAAAAAGGAAATGGGGGATGAAAAAAGGATAGGTTGGGGTATAATATGTGCGACCCCTGCCCCTCAGTATCCTCTCTGTTCATATCCTCCCTGCTGTGGGTATTGCTCATACCCACCCTGGCCCTGGCCCTGGTATCCCCCCGCACCACCACCAGCGCCCCCGCCATAATACTGCGCCGGCGCCTGACCGTATCCAGCCCCAGGCGCAAGGGCGGGCGGCGCCTGATGCGGGTTCGGGATGTCATACTGGTACGGGCTCGCCGCCCGCACGGGGTGCGCAAAGTCGGGCTGCGGGCTCGCGCCGCGGTGCAGGTCGGCGTAGCCGCCAATCGGCGCGAGGTGCGCCGGGCCCGCGGGGTAGTCCAGCGGCGGCAGGTCCGCGATGAGCCCGTCCCCGCCGCCTGCCCCGTGGCCGCCGCTGCTGTGGGTGTGGCCGTTGCCCGAGGTGAACGAGCCGTGGGAGCGCACGCTCGCGGTGCGGTTGAGCTTCTCGGTAATGTCGCGGTCCTCGTGCGTGGGCTGCCAGTCGATCGGCTGCATGCGGTCCTCGAACGAGCTGGAGGGCCGGAACTTCCACTTGCGGATGATCGTCCAGATGACACCCGCCGCCGCGATGCTGCCACCGATCGCGGCGAGGATGATGATCGTGTTGCGGGTGATTTTGGTGGAGCTGCTCGGTGGGGGGGCGGCAGATGGGGACGACTCTTCGGCTGGGGCGGCGCTCGTGATCGTGACGACGTTTGGTCCGAATGAGCTGGTCGAGGTAGGAAGAGTGGGGGAGGTGTCAGAGGACAGAAGCGTGGTCGGGGTGGTAGAGGAAGTTGGAGAGGATGAGGATAGGGTTGAGCTGACGGGGGGTGGGGAGCTAGCACTTGGCCTGGGACTGGTGGTGCTACCTAAGTTAAGGATGCTACTGAGAATGTTCTGCAATTTGAGACAACAGATGGCTGAGTTGTCGCGCAAATGTTTGTAAAGGTAGACCAACTCACACCAGTGCTACTAGTAGAAATGATAGTAGGTTGAGGTTTGACAACGGGAGTAACGCTCGACGGCGTTACACCTGAGGGCACAGGGCTAGGCACGCCTGTTGCAGTGTCCGTAAGGGAGCTCCCACCTGGCGACGCAGCAACATTCTGGGGGGACGCTTTCTCACCGGGGAGAAGATCACCAATCACCTGCCGTTTCTTTATCATCCTATGTGGTGAGACATTTCGTGCGCGTGGGGTATCGATGTGGGCGTCGACGTCGACGACGACGGTGAAGATTAAGGAGAGTGCCAAAAAGAGCGTCAGTAGTCTATTCATGTTTCGTGAATGTCCTTCTCGCGACGTATTATGGGAGTCTGTCGAGGAAAGACGGGCGGGACGGATTGAGGATAGGATCGAGGAGATGGTAGTAGTAAAGAGAAAAAGAATCCGGGATAGGTTCGGTATCCAGCGCGTACAAAAAAGGAAAGGTACAGACTCAGTCAGCTCCACCGAATTCAACCGGACAGATAACGCACTCTATTTGGATCTACCAAAATTTATATTTTTTTGTGTTATTTCGTCGAGTTGAGACCGAGCTCGAGGATCAAGGGTGTGGAAGAGTAGGAACAAGGTGTCAACGACAGGAATCAGACACTTGGATACATATGGGGATTAGGGTTAGGGCTAGGAACCTATTGACAGTTGTGTGATTTAAAATCAAAACACAATGAGGCAATTGTGACTACATGACCTGACTTGAATGACAATAATAAACCGAAGCGCCCCATTGTCGTTGCCGGTTGCTTGTTGCCGTTACCTTTTATTATTTCACGCACAGCAGTATACATCCATCACACCAGGTTTAGCGACGTCGTCAGAACGACAGGCAGCGCCAGGTACTGCATGAGATACTCAAATCGAGGTCATTACATCCAACAAATGAGATTCATTGTTCAGTCCAAAGGCGTGCCAAAGAAGAAAAGAAATTAGCGTCTAAATTTACCAGCGCACCGAGGAGGGGTTGATCTTTATCAACAAGAATGGACTACTTTACCTAAGCAAGACGATGGGCCTATATATTGCTTTTACAATAATTCTTATATATTCAGCCTACAATTATGTAACAACTCTGTCTCCTCCATGTGTCTTCTTATCGATCCATTGTCTTTTAAGGTACACTCAAGTCACATTATATTCTGGACAATGTAGCTAAAACACATTAATACACCGGGGCCTCGCTGAGGTTAATCTAGAAGAAGAATTTCGTTCGCGAGGGTCGCTCGGCGTTGCCTCGCCAGGGGCCAGGACACATGGGTGACACCTGTTCCTTCCGTCCTCATGAACCAAACAAACAGTAGCTCATTCAGTGCGCCAAGACGTCGTGCGCTTGTACTCTCTCAGCCTTGGAAAAATGCTGGTCAGGTGAGTGAGTGAGTGGGTGATATTAAGAATTGAGCAGCCCTGTGGTCACAACAAGTAAGTGGGATTCTGTGGACGTTGGTTCCACCATGGAAGCTCCTTCCTAACGTGACTTTGAAAGGTGTAAAGACATTGCCTTTGAATATATGGGTAGTTTGCTTATATCAGACACGAATCGTGTCAGATAAGTATCAGCCATCTGTTTACTGCACTTTTTCTCAGCATGATAATTCAAAGCGAGTACACCATAGATGCGGGACAGACATTTGGATGCTTTATACGTATATGGATAGAGTATATTAGCTTTCTTTTCAGGTATTGAAACAAAATGTTATGACAGCTTGAATGTAGTACATTAACGATATCTCACCTGTATGGGGCAATATGATCGTCAATCGGGAGCATATATCTCAATGAAGGTTTTCACACACTAAGAATTGTGTTTAGACACTGCGCAATATCTTCAACAAGAGAGACACATCAGTAAAAAATGCATTTAAGCACCCGTACTATTCGCAGTGCAAGTCCCTCCATTCTAGAATGCTCCTGGACATGACCTGTAGATAGCATTACGAACCTAGAATATGAGGACAGTTGATGAGTTACCCGTGCCTTTTTTCTTTGTGGAATTTCTGGAGTCCATCACCTGTCAAATAAAATATGATAGCTCAGCAAATTGTGTGGACAGGTTCAACATGTTCTTGTATTAAAACTATAACAAATAGTATGTCTCAGTCGGCGAGTAGTAAGAATTGACTGAATTCAGAATATAGTACCTATAACAAATAGTATGTCTCAGTCAATGAGTAGTAATAATTGACTGAGAAATACATAGTTTCATAAGGTTTGTATTTAAGTATGAGAGAACAATAGTAAGGAACATGGGTCATGTGGTCATACAATACTGGGCAATAGAACAATTAGCGGGGTTCTGTGCCCCTTTCAACTTTATAGGTATGCATTAGCCTAATTCCAACACTCCCCCTGGCTAAGTGGACCCCTTGATTTCACAGAGGCAAAGTGCAATGCACTGTCTTTTGTGTGTGGCACAAGTGGTTTTGTGAAAATGTCAGTGAGATTATCTGATGATATGATTCAGCATACTTTGATATCCCCATCACTGACTCATTCACAAATGTAATGATTGTAAGGGAATGAGACTCCCTACACTGTGATTTGGTAATAGTTAGTTCTATTGTTGTCCACATCCTATTGTTGCTCATATAGTATATATTATGTACATGTGTATTTCAATACAGTAGTGGTTTATTCCCCATCACTCATTCTAGTGTCTGTCTGCCCCAGCAGCAGATACTAGTCTTACATGATCCCATATATTGATATGTTTAACTCATCCATTATTCTTAGTATTATTCATTAATGACACTGCACTGGAATTATTGTTCCAAAGTAGTGCTGGTTGTGCTTGAGGGTAACCAATTTCATCCATTGCAGAGTACATCCAAAGTATCTGCTTCATCACCCTAGTGAATACCATATACTTGGCCTTGGTGGTCGAGTGTACTATGGTTGATACTGAGTACCCCATGCAGTCAGTCCCCCAGCTTGGATGAATACATGCCCTGAACATTGTCAAGATCTCTGCCAAAATCAGCATTCACATATCTGACAGGTTGAAGGTCCCTAAATTCTTTTCCATATGTTATTTTTTAGTCCAGGGTGCCCTTAATGTAACATAGAATGTGGGTTAGTGCATCCAGTCACACCCCAAGTTAGAGGCAATTTTACTAAGGGTTGACACAGAGTACAATAAATTTGGCCTTGTTGCTATTTGAGCATACATAATGGAACCCAAAAGTTTGTGATAAGGTTTATCTGCCATAAACAAATGATCCTCTTGAATTTTTGGCCCCAGGTCTCGAGTGAGAGTAATGCTGGGAGGTAGTGGTGTCCCTTGAGTGTTGCAGTCCCCCATGGCAAACCTATCAAGTACTCATTTGAGGTATGCCCATTGAGAAATGCTGATTGTTCCAGCAGTTTTATCCTGGTCAATGTGTATCACCAGGACCAGGTTTGCATTACCTGTTTTATACCTCCACCCCAATTCTTCCTTTGCTTGATTGGCTTCCTCTTTTGAAGATGAGATTCCTGTTGTGTCATCTGTGTAGGTACTCATTATTGTGACATTACTGTTTGCATGTTGTGATTGCATGGCTGGGTCTGTTTTCAATCTATATAATAACCTAACTCCTCCATTTCTTCATTTAGAGTCTCCACCCAGTTGTACACCCATCCATCATTCTGTATAATGTCCTATTCAGCTGTCCAATCTTTCCTTTGATATTTGCACCATCAGGTAGTTCAATGTATGTGATTCCTGGGGATGTGAGTTCAAGTAAGCAGTGATATACATAGTCTACTTGCCATGCTTCCATGTCTAATGCTGATGCTATAGTGAGGTTCATCTGTAAGGATTCGTCCCAAATGACTGATGCATAGGTTTCAAAGAAGTCAACACTGGGTATCTGGGTGAAACCTTTTGCTACTAATCAAGCCTTTTGGACAATGAGGTTTCTATCAGCATTGTATTTGTTAGTGAATGTCCAAAATGATGATTCCACAGTAATTCATTGAATATACAAAATTTCATGAAAATATTTTTGTGTGAGACTGTTCCTTCTGGCTATGACTACATATTTTATGATTTTATATTATATTACCCCCAAATTTTATCTTTAAGGCTTGTAT
Organism: Hysterangium stoloniferum; assembly: GCA_015178975.1. Taxonomy (NCBI): domain Eukaryota; kingdom Fungi; phylum Basidiomycota; class Agaricomycetes; order Hysterangiales; family Hysterangiaceae; genus Hysterangium; species Hysterangium stoloniferum. The sequence continues at coordinate 433,258 of WHVD01000046.1, forward strand.
GCTCTTTTAAAATATCCACAAATATCATGGTCAACCAAGGTTATGGGATAAGATGTACTTTCTAGTATTTGTATGACTTTAAAATATACACAAATATCATGGTTAACCAAGATTATTTGGGTTATGACCTAATCTTGGGGTTACATCTTAACCTTTGGGTTAAGATGTACAGTATGTATTGTCTGGTATCTCTGTGACATTTTCAAAACTTTCTGAATAATTTAAATTTATTTGATTCAGAAACTCAACCAGAAGTATCTGGTCTACCATCACCCTATATGCACCAGTTGTCAGACTCTGCCAGATCTGCACCTCAACCTGTCTATACCCAACACTGTGTCTCACACACCAGTCCTTGGACTCCACTGGACCCATACATCAACCTGTTTATACCCGGCTCTCTGTGCCCATCACTGGACTCTGACTGGACTCCCAGAACCCCTCTAACAGAGCATAGAACCCTGCTCCCATTATGGTCTGTCTCTGTGTCTCATGCATCAGTCATCAGAAAACCCACTGGACTCTGGACTCCACCCTATATACACCCAACACTCTGTATCTCATGGACCAGTCACCAGACCCCTGGCTGGACTCCCGAGAACCCATCTAACAGAGTCCCATTCCTGTTATGGTCTAATGACCTGTCATGATTTGTTCTCCACTTCTGTTCCATCCTGTCCTGAATTCCCAGTTTAGTATTTACTTGTTTCATTTTATGTATGTTTAATAGTTCTGCCCCTCATTAATACCAGATTTGGTATTATTACATTCTACAGTCTATGTATATATAAGTCTCCCATACTCATGCACTTAGAATCCAGTTTCAATATTGAACTAGTTACACCCTGAATACATCCCGATCCAGTCTTGACTCCTCTTGTCTGTCTGCATGCTCAATTCCCAGAACTCCCATGGGAGCTTCAAAATCTACATCTTCCTTGTAGGTGTTCTGTCAGCTCGAAATATGGACACCTGAATGAGTGTATGATGGCACAGCACATAAGCTAAAGCCAAGTCCATCTCAGCAGTAGTACTCTCTGGTAATTATTCTGATATACATGGCTTCCATGATTTAGTCCTGGCTACAAATGTAAAATACTCAGGAAAATCCATATACAATGTGTCCCTGGCATGGCGACCATTGTAGCCAGTGAGATCCTTGGTATTAGCTTCAAAATAAGCCATTAGAGTTGTGCCAGCATGCTCTGCCCTTTGTAAAGCCTCAGCAGGACCTTGATCAACATTGAAAATGACAGTGCTTTCCCCAGGGAGGTGGATACAAAGTGCCATTACTGCAGGAACCTGGGTGTGGAGTTCATTGCACATTAATCACCAGACAGACTCATGTGCACTAACATATCATGCATCAAGGTACTGTTTAATCTCATCTGGTGTCTTTCCAACCTCCATAGTTGTGTGATTGGGGCCCTTGTAACAGTATTTATGCATGTACTTCATTGATATTTTGGTAAAGACCAACTCAACATTGATATGGCACTCAAAGGTGAGAAGCAGAATAGGAGAGTAAGGAACAACATATCAGTTGTCATATGTAAACTTGGGAGTTTGATAAACCCTTCCATTGTTGGGATGAAGGTAGAATGGATAGCCTTCCTGATTGACAATGGTGGCTTCACACCAATCCTTTGGGAAGAATTTACCACATGTACCATTAGCCATACTTGTTTCTGATTTACTCGACGCCCCATGGAAAGCTCGAATCTACACCAAAATAGATCTCAAACATGCCTATCATTTGGTTCGAATTGGCGAGGGTGATGAATGGAAAACTGCTTTTCAGACTCACTATGGATCCTTTGAATGGTTGGTTATGCCGTTTGGCCTTACCAACGCCCCTTCCACTTTTCAACATTTTGTTAATGATATATTTTCTGACATGCTTGATGTATGTGTTATAGTCTATTTGGACGACATTTTGGTATTTTCTGAGGATCCCGCTCTTCACGATGAACAGGTCTGTGAAGTTTTCCGAAGACTCCGCAAAAACAGTCTTTTTGCCAACGGTAAAAAATGTTACTTTGACATGGATTCTATTGAATACTTCATTATCGGACCTGAGGGTCTCCGTATGGACAAAACCAAGGTTCAAGTTGTCTGTGATTGGCCCAAACCATGGAAAGTCAAGGACATTCAGTCATTTTTAGGTTTCGCCAACTTTTACCATTATTTTATTTGGAATTACTCGGATATTACAATACTGCTTACTCGTCTTACCCGTAAAACTCAACCATGGGTCTTTGACGACAAATGCTGCTCTGTTTTCCAGACTTTGAAAAATGCTTTCACTTCCGCCCTGATTCTTTCTCATTGGAAACCTGATGTTCCCATTATTGTGGAAACCGATGCTTCCGATTATGCAATTGCTGCGATTCTTTCCATTCAAGATTCCAACAGTGAAATTCATCTGGTTGCATTCCTTTCTCAGACACTTTCAGTGTCCGAACTCAACTGCGACGTTCATGATAAGGAACTTTTGGCGATAATTTCCGCACTTTCCACCATATCCTGCACTTCTTCATCCTCACTTTCCAGCCCCTTTCCTGACTCCCACCTTTTCTCGACACATTCTGCCAACAGATCATTTGGCTGCTCCCTTGCCTTATCGGAAAACCTCTTGGAAACTGTGATAACACCGATGCTAGCCATTACCTTCTCCAGAAATTCATTTTTCCTCCAGAAATTCCAGATCAATGAATGGAAACCCTTTTCCTGGATATCATTATGGCGATCCATTGTATCCCGCATTTTCATAACTTCTGTCCCGATAAAAACCAATGCATCGACGGTGTCCTTGAGGAGTTCTACGCCCGTACTATCTGTGTTTGGCACCCCAGTTTCCGCCACTTTGGCCGCTCCCGAACTTTCCGCGTTGTTAGCTTTCTGAGCCTTCTCACCTTTCAAAACCCTTTTCACAGTGTGAGTGCACGGAAGTTTGAGAACTGCACAGGGATAGCAAGTTCCACCCCATTTTACCTTCTGTTTCCAACACGTCATATTCTGTATGGAACATCAATAACATGGACTGTCATGGATGACTTCCATCCATTCCGGAGCCTTGACCTTTTGCTTCTGTTTTCAGAAGTTAATCAACTACCGACCTTTTGCAGATGCACTTACTTTAGGACTCAAAGGCCCAGCCTCTCCCTCTACCTCCACCTCCACAGCTTTTTGCTGTATCCAATAGTTATCGGTTAGAATTACAGAAACTTAAGGATCAAACTTACCTTTCCTTCCCTTATCTCCTTACATTTTTCCACTGCCTCAGACTCCCGCTGTAGTCTTTCCGCCTCTTCCTTCTTCTTCTGAACCTCCACCATCTTCCATATCCATGCTTCTTTTTCTGCCTTCACTCACTCCAACTCCCGTTTTTCCGCCTCTTCCACCTCTTTCAACTCCTGCATCAAAACCTTTTCCTCCTCCTCTTGTCACCATTTCATCTCCTCCATCCTCTGTCGCTTTTGTTGAAGTTCTGTGACCTTTGACATTTTTTGAAGGACAGTAATTTCGGCGTCTGAATCTTCCGGGGTAGTATTGAACAATGGCCGATGAATTGACATGCAAGTTGTGGATAAAGAAACAAAAATGTTAATTCGAATATTTGGAGGTTTTTATACTCAGGACAGCAACTGAAACTCTCACCTCCAGAATTGCGTAAATTTCATGACACATAATAATCAGCCATCACTTCAATCACTCAGTACCTAATCACCTCTATGGGATTTCGGCCTAACAGGGGGGTACTGTTACGACCCGTTCCCAGATGTTTCAATATCTGACTTCCGATCTCTGACCACGGAACATCATAGTTACCGTATCTTCCACATTCTTCCCTTGTTCCGCATTTGGTAATTTTGTCTGTTGACAAGTATTCACTCGTTTGTCTATTATATTCCTGTTTCGGAATATTGTCTCCCTGATATGTCTTATTGTATTCCCGTTTAAGAATACTCCTATTTCCGTCTTATTATGGTCTCAGTTTGTAGTACAATAACGAGAAGACTTATATTAGTTTCCGCGAATTTGTACTTTACCTTAGATCTGATATCAACTTAGTTTCTTATTCCCTCTTCCGTCTTTCTGTATGCTCGATATTCGGAACTCTTCAGAACTCTGAATATCCATATCTTCCATTGTAAGTCTCACCTCTGAAATTAAGGACTCTGAGCATTTGTTATCTGTATCTTCCATTGTAAGTCTCACCTCTGAAATTAAGGACTCTGAGCGTTTGCATAGAGGTGCAGCACATAAGCTGAAGCCAACATCCTGACCCTATCTGATAGTTCCCAACTCTCCAGTGACTTTCTGATAGTTCCGGAATAAGTTCCCGACACGGTACTTAACAGTCTTCCACACATGCACTGTCTTCACTGTCTTATATGGTTTGAGGAGCAGGATAAGCCAAGGACACCTGGAGATTTCAATTCAATTATTTCTGCCTGTTTTTCAGATCTTGAAACACATTCCAGATTATTTATGTAATTCAGTAGGTCGACTCATGATCCATGGCCCCTGTAATCTTCATCATCCAAATGCTGCCTGTGGAAGTGGATACTTATCTTTCTGTGTGATGGAATTTAATCCTCTGAAATTGACACAGAGTCGAAGGGAGCCATCCTTCTTTCTGACGAGAAGGACAGGTGCTCTGTATGGAGACTTTGAGGGATGGATAAAACCTATCGACAGATGTTCATCCAGGAACTCCCGAATAGAGGAAAGTTCCAATTGGGATAATGGGTAAATAGGTCCTAATGGAGGGTTTGAACTGGGCTCAATATCGATTTTTAAGTCGTAGGGCCTATGTGGTGCAAGCCGGTCAGCTTTTTGCTTACTGAAAATGTCTGCAAAATCATGGTATTTTTTGGGAACTCCTTCCAGGTCGGCTTTTAGCTCGGATAGTTCTGGAGTTGCAAAATGTCCAGATGCTTCATCAACTTTTAAGCTGATCAAAAAACACTGTGAACCATCCAGTTTACTCACCCTAACAAATGCCAAAGCATTGATGAGAGAGATTTTTGGAGGCGTGGAGGTTTCAGTAAAAGCTGGAGATGCCGTTGAGGCCGAAAAGGTGTTGGCCAGAAAAGACACTGCAGGAGGAACTGAAGTGTCGGGAATTCGGAAATTAATACTGCCCAATACCCAGTCAATCAACAGATTATATGGGGTGAGCCAGTTGTATCCAAGAACTACCGAACAGCTAGAGTCCAACTGTGTTATGAAAAAAGTAACTGTCTGGGATGTTCCACAAGGGAACTGGATAGACATGTCACAGGCTTGGGTAATTGCCATATTGCTAGTGCCATCAAACAAATGCAAGGAAATTGCAGGAACAGAATGGAGTTTCAGATTATGTTTTGTGGCAAAGGTGGTATCTACAAAACAGTGTGTGGAGCCGGAATCTATCAGCGCTCGGAACACTAAATTTCCAAGAAGGTCAGAGATGAGTTTTACAAATAATGAATTGGAATTAGAGAGAGCGGACATGTTGAGACAGATAACCTCGGAAACACAGAGAGAGTCAACACAACCCTCTGTCTGTGCAGAATCCGGAGGGTTGCTTACTCTTTTTTCGACTCTGTGGTGGGTTTTTCCTTAGATGTTGTAGTCATAGTGGAAGTTACCGCGTGGGCCTTGGAAGAGTTAGATTTGACAGTACAGTCGGAAACCTTGTGTCTGCCTTTTCTGCAGAAAAGGCAGAGGTCATTGTCCATATGTCGTTGTTTCTCCTTCAGGGTGAGTTTACCATCGGTACCCAACAAATGGGAAATGTCGGGTTTGTCAGAAGTTGACTGTTTATCCTTGTTGGATTTCTTGTCTTTTTTCTGGTTGGAGTTTGATTTGCCAGTATTAGTGCCAGAGTTGCCAGTGTTATTGCCTGAGTTGTTGCCAGAAGACTTGCTAGTCGATGCCTTATTATTCTGAGAACGTTCCGTCAGGTTCTCTCGAGAGACCTCGGCTTTTCGTTCCCAATAACAGGCATCGGATGTCTGAGCTTTAATCCGCATGAGTTGGAGAGTTTTCAGCTTCCCATCTTTGCAGATTTCGTCTTTAAGGCGTGACAGAAGTCCCATATAGAAATGGTGCCTGAGGGCAGAATCGTCCCATCCACATCGTGCGGTGAGGGTATTGAACTTGACAAGATAGTCGGAAACTCGTTGATTGTCCTTCATCTTAAGTGTCATTAATTCATTTTCTGCTTCACCGGATTGATCGTAAGGTCTGAAATTAGTTTCCAGTTCTTCCACAAAAGCATCCCAGTCATCGAGCCATATGGGTGTCTCGTCGGATATTCCAGATAGTCCGGGTTTGAACCAATCTTGAGCAGTATCCTTGAGATAAGCGAGCGCGAAATTGACTTTTTGACTGTTGGATTTAAAAGCAGCGGGTTGATCATGGAAACTAAAATGGCATTGGAGAAGGAAATTCTTCAATTTTTTCAGATCCTTGCCGGTAAATGGTTCGGGTTCTTTGACTCCGGTGCAGGATGATTCTTTATTATCCTCAGTGAATTTCAAATAGTCAGCAAATTTCACAATGGAGTTGATAAACAACATTTCAGTCGGTTCATCAGAAGATTTCTTTTTTGATGTCTCCAGCTGATCTTCTGCTTCGTTGTTGGAAGTGTGGGGAATATTGGGATCCTTTGTTTCCTCGGTAACTTCCTCGGTAACCTCTTCGACAGAGGCTGATGTTGTCAGCTGATTTGGGGTTTCGGGTTGGGTGGTATAAAGTTGCAATGGGGATTGAAGTTGGGATGGTCCTTCGGCAGCTTTGCATTTGGGACCCATGATGAGTGAGTCGCAGAGTTGAGATCTGATATACTGTTAAGTACTGTGTCCGGAACTTATTCCGGAACTATTGGAAAGTCACTGGAGAGTCAGGAACTATCAGATAGGGTCAGGATGTTGGCTTCAGCTTATGTGCTGCACCTCTATGCAAACGCTCAGAGTCCTTAATTTCAGAGGTGAGACTTACAATGGAAGATACAGATATTCACAGTTCCTAAGAGTTCCGAATATCGAGCGTACAGAAAGATGGAAGAGGGAATAAGAAACTAAGTTGATATCAGATCTAAGGTAAAGTACAAATTCACGGAAACTAATATAAGTCTTCTCGTTATTGTACTACAAACTGAGACCATAATAAGACAGAAATAGGAGTATTCTTAAATGGGAATACAATAAGACATATCGGGGAGACAATATTCTGAAATGGGAATATAATAAACAAACGAGTGAATACTTGTCAACAGACACAATTACCAAATGTGGAACAAGGGAAGAATGCAGAAGATACAGTAACTATGATGTTCTGTGGTCAGAGATCGGAAGTTGGATATTGAAACATCCGGGAATGGGTTGTAACAAAGACCCACTTTTGGAATTCAATGACATGGATATGTGCTACTGTTTTACCAAAGATATGGCCATCTGTAATCATTTTCAGCATCTTAGCCTTTTTAATAGCAAAGACAAGTGAGACCAAATCAGGGTGATCAGCAGGAGTCTGGCCAGGAAGCAATTCATGGGTGACCTCCTCCCAATTGGGATTGGCAGTATGGTGATGAAGCAGCTGGCATTGCCATACTTCTATGCAATTGCAAAAGAATTTTCTGGACTTTGCCTCATATCCCTTGAACTGCCAGTAAATGAAGAAGGGAGTATGACCCTCTGACTGATACTATTGGGATTGATACCATCATTTGAAAAAGCATCAACAACCTGGTTGTAGAGTTCTGTACATATCCTTGGTTGATTTTCACTCAGAAATTTCAATCTGCTCTGTTCTGTGACTGCCCAGGCATCAACAATGTACTTCTGGAATAGCTTTTGTGCATAAAAAATGGTTTTGGCTTCATTTTCTCTAATAAATAGGTGATAGGCATAATATTCACACTAGGTCACCTTACAACTTTTGTCTTCTTCTTCAGCTTGATCATGCTGCTGTGCACCCTGGGGCTGCCAATTGTTATTTACATAGGGAATGTCCCATGACCAACCACACTCACCCTGGGGAAGAGCATGACATAATGAAGGGGTGTACAAATAGCCTGTCCTTCATGCAATCGATGGAAGGGCCCCCCCCTCTCTGAACAATAATATCCCTTGGGTCACCACGACCTGTATCACTATCTCCAGGCACAACAACTGCAAGCTCATCACTGGTTGGAAGGTTGTACCATTGGGGATCAGTAAAAGCCTTGTAGCTCAGTCTAACATGTAACCTTGGGTCTCTGCCTGTGTCCTCAATCACTCAAGTGCCTGGTGATAGAGTGTGATAAAGGGATTATATTGCTCCATATGTCCTGCAAGTCAGAAAAGGTTTGATTGTTTAGCTTTTGATTTGCCCTGTGATTCTACTTTATCTGCAATGCATGCCCCAGTGCATCCTCATGTGCCAGTGCAGGATCATGGATGTAAAGCTGAGCATAACTGGGTGATACACCTTCTGTATATGGGATCAAGGAACCATGCTCATGATACAATCCACCATGTATTTTAAAGACATATGGGCCCCAACCACCTTGCAAGACAGACTCATCCAATTGACACCAAGCGATATAAATGCAAATGGATTATTATATATATGCATGAATATTTTTTCAAAATTCCTTGGCATTGTCTGTATTATCCTCAAGAAGAGACTTTAAGGTGTAAGGGACTGGTTGAAGTATTGGAAGGGTGATCTTTCCTTGCTTACAACACTTGCCAAACTTTGGTGCTGTCCAAGAGCTAACAGTCAAATGCTCATCCATCCAGTGTAAAGCTCCACAGTGTGAACACTGTATGTTCATATGTCCCAAGTCATGTCTTGGAAACCTGGCCTCCACAACTGGCTGCTATCCAATGGGTAATTGTGCAACAGGAAGTGGAAGTGGAGGGATGGCTCCAGGATCTGGAATGGCTGGGAGTGGGGCTGGGGGCAGGGCATTGACTGCAGGTGGGGCAATAGCTTGGAGTGGCACAAGTGGGAGAATGACTGGAGGTGGAGGAATGGCTGGAGGTGAGGCCAGCTGTGGCTGTTGCTGTGCATTTGCTGCTGGATGAACAGGTGGATGGTGATGATGTGGTGGTGCTAGCTGCAACATGGGTACCTGTTGTGGTGGAGCTGGATTTCCAGGTGGATGGTACTGCTGTGGATGTGGTACTGACTGTAAAATTGGTGGCTGCAGTTGAGCAGGTTGGTCTAATGGTGGTAAAGCAGCATACTGAGCATACAGAACAGCTACTGCAGCAGAGCCAACTGCAGGCTGGACAGCTTCATCTGCAGGTACACCCTGTTGTATATGTGGTGATAACTGAAAAAATTGGTTGCTGCAGTTGAGCAGCTACATTGCCTTGTACATGACCTGGTGCCTATGGCTGAACGGGTACATTTGCTGGTTGATGACCCTGCTGTATATGTGGTGCTAACTGCAAAATTGGTCACTGCAATTGAGCAGCTGCATTTCCTTGTCCCCAACCACACCTAATGGGTTTTCTTAATGGTGGCAAAGCTGCATACTGCCTTTTCAAGGCAGCCACTGCATCAGAGCCAACTATAGCAGAGTCACCTGCAGTAGAGTCACCTGCAGCAGAGCCACCTGCAGCAGAGCCACCTGGCTGAGCAACCAAAAATGGATTATCAGATTGACCTCTACCAACAGGAAGATGGAGATCTTGGAATGGTTGAGCAGGGGGTGGTATATTAGAATTCACAGCTAAACACTGATGATGATCAGATGGAGATGTCATTTGCAATTGTGCCTATTGCTGCCTTCACTCCTCCTCCTGATCATGCTCAGGTGTTTGATCCATAATAATATAGCAATCACAGCAGCAGCAGCAGAGAGAGAAATCCTGCAAGAGAGGGGGAGAGAGTTGTAGTGAATTAGACCAAAATAAGCCAAAAACAATTACAGGGAAAGGACTCACTTTCAATATTCCACTTATACTTATAGGGAGCAGTCACAAAAGCAGTAGAGAGTGCCAGGGCAAAAAAATATAGACAAATGTAGACAAATGGGTCTAAAATAGCCCAAAAATGTGAAGAATAATGTATAAATAATTTTTAACAGCATGAGGGAAGGTACCAATACTAACCTGGAGGTATGTTATATCTTCCAGTAACAATAGAAACTCCAATCAAGGCAAAACAGCACAGAATAGAGGGTCAATTTCACTGTAAGAATAATATTTGAGCAAAAAAAAGGCAAGATTAATTACAGGGACAGGACTAACCTTCAATACTACACTTATAATGACAGAGGAGATTCAAAAAAGCAGTGGAGAGTCCCAGGAAAAGGAAATTCAGACAAATAGGTCTAAAATACCCCCAAAATGGGAAAAATAATGCATAAATATATGAAAACAGCCTGAGAAAGCCCAAAACAATCCTGATATTATGGTATAATCTTCTGACTGTGTATTTCAAAATTATGAATGAGAAGAACACCTGGGAAAAGGTAATTCTACTGCAAATAAATTATTTAATCATTAAAAAAAGCAAAGATTAATTAATAATTGGTAGGAGCTCACCACACCTTTTATATTGCCTGAGGAGTAGGGGAATGCTTCAGAGAAGATAAATGTTCAATATAGAGGGTCCAGGGCCAGTGGATAGCCAGACTCTAACTGCAGAATAATATATTTAATTATTAAAAAAGTGAACTTTAATGTAATTAAATAGAGGCCTCAACTGTTAGAGTATGATACTACAGCTCTAATATAGTCTATTATTTTATCTATATTTCTCTCTACATTTTTCTCATATTTGTAGCATTTTTCCCAGCACTGTAGGTGCAGTATTTAGTGAGTTACTTAGTTTGGTAACTCCTATGTGCTTAGATAAGCAGCCAGTAGAATACTCCACTGTGGGTGTGGGAAAGTCTCCTTAGTGTTTACTTTCCAATCACACACTCACAGGGTGTTCTACAAAGCCTTATTCAACTGTTTCAATAGGTTATGGGCCCTGGCTTTTAAACTGGTATATCCAGTTGTTATCTGCACAGTCTATCACTTCCCACATCTTTTCTGATGACTTCTACTATTCAAAACATCCCACATTGCATTTGGATTTTATTTTTGGTCATATCTCTGTGGTTTGTGGCCCAATTTAGTCAGTTCTTTGGACCATAAAAGGAAGGATATTCCCATGCTCCAAATCACTTTCTGTCACTCCCAATTCCATTTTTGGGCCTTCAATTTTTCACACCTTTGTGACTCACCCTGTCACACTCTTACTTCAGCCACTCTCTCACCTCACCTCCCACATACTTTGCAGTATCATTTGGGTCTGTGGCATGTCATTTTACCTTTATAACACAGTCTTTTAAATATATTAGACTTGAACTGTTGGCATTGTGCTCTTCAGTGGGCCTATGTTTTTAGTTAGACATCCCAACTCCAAACCATGCTGCTATGTCACCATTGCCAAACATGAAAACACAGGTGATTATATTGTAAACTCTTTTGGAGATTAAGGTGGTTAGATGTTAGAGAGTAAGGTTTTACAGATTTGGGCTTTGCATATTATTTTGTGTTGCCAGGGTGGTGACTTGATCCTTATACAGTAAGCAAAAAAAGGGTTGCAATGTTCAGTAAATTTCAACTCGAATGCTTATAACTCTAGAAATAAATTAGCTAAAATTAGGGAAAAATATAAGTTAGAAAGCCCTGTTTCTGAACTTTAACATGATAACCAAGTTTGTTCAAAAATATTCACTCATTGTTGAGAGATTAAATATTTTGTACAGGAGTATCATTGCAACCCTTTTTTTGCTTTCATTTTATAAACATAAAGCTATGCATTCTAGTACTTAGTATGACCTCCTTTAGCCTTGACCACTGCTGCAACCCTCCTAGGCATACTTTCAATCAAATTCTGGCACACCTCTGGCATTATTTTGTCCCACTCTACTTGTACCCTCTCCCACAGCTCCAATATCCCTCCTGGGGCCTTCTCATGCTCTCCCAGCTTCTTTTTCAGATGATCCCGGAGATGTTCAATAGGATTGAGGTCAGGGGACTGTGCTGGACAAGGAAGGACCTTATATCCATGATCTTCAAACCAAGTTGTAGCTTTCTTGGACTTGTGCTTGGGATCATTATCCTGCTGGAAGATGATAGTGGAGGGATTCTTGCCATAGAAGGCAAGTCTTTCCTGGAGTTCATCTTGCAGAATCTTGGTGTATAACTCTCCATCCATCCTCCCATCAATCTTGCATGCATACCCAACTCCCTCCCACAGCATGCCACATCATCAGAGATCCACCCCGAAACTTTACAGTCTCCTTCACAAGCCTATCACTCAGACCCTCCCCTGCCTTCTTCCAAGCCCACCTCTTCCCATCTGACCCCAGCCTATTGATTTTGGTCTCATCAGACTATACAACAGTCTTCCAGTCCTCTATAGTCCAATCCGAATGAGCCAGAGCAAAATCCATCCTCTCCTTCCTATGCCTCTTAGTAAAAAGGGGCTTCTTGGCCTTTACCACAGCTTTCATACCAGCTAACTTCAGGTGGTTCTGAGTTGTCTGGGATGTGAGAGACTGGTTGATAGTGTTCTGAAGGATCTGGGTGATCTGAGAGGCATTTTCAGCCTTCCCTGAGGTGATGAGATACTGGGCATAGCGACTATCAGCCTCAGAAAGCTTGGAAGGATGTCCACCAGTAGGCTTCTGCAGGGAAGGATGGTGTTTTCTGTGAAGTCTAGAGATGGTACTAATGTGTAGACCAGTGGATAATGAGATCTGGTGGGCAGAATGACCAGAATCCAAGAGGGAGAGGATGTGTTTGCATTTAGAAGTAGAAAGAGGCTGCATGTTGGAATCAACAAGACTGTTGTGGTCTGTTTGTCATGTGTTGAATGTTTTGAACATGTCACATGATCACACAATCAAATACAACCTAACAATGGATCAGAAACACCAGTTACAACCTGCCCTTTCATCTACAGAATGAAAGCAAAAAAAGGGTTGCAATGATACTCCTGTACAAAATATTTAATCTCTCAACAATGAGTGAATACTTTTGAACAAACTTGGTTATCATGTTAAAGTTCAGAAACAGGGCTTTCTAACTTATATTTTTCCCTAATTTTAGCTAATTTATTTCTAGAGTTATAAGCATTTGAGTTGAAATTTACTGAACATTGCAACCCTTTTTTTGCTTACTGTATATATATCTTGTAAATACCTCCAAAACCTGCAGGCTACCAAGTGCACAAGTTCAGTAGGACATGATATTGTTGTTGTGTGGAGAATCAGAATCCACAAGGGAAAATACTGTAATTGTTATAATGTGGGCCAGGACTTGGCAACTGCTATTTGATAGGAGGATAGTCACAATTCATTGAATATGCAAAATATTATGAAAAACTCCTCATATTTTAAGTGAGACTACTTCCTCTGGCTATGACTATATGTTTTAGGAGTTTATATTTCATTACCCCAAAATTTCATCTTTAAAATTTGTATACTCTTTTAAAATATGCACAAATGTCATGGTTAACCAAGATTATCTTGGTTGTTACCTATGTAATCTTTGGGATGAGATACATTTTCTAGTATCTCTGTGACTTTTAAAATGTCCACAACCATTATAGTTAAACAAAATTATTTGGGTTGTTACCTAATCTTTGGGATAAGATGCATTCTCTAGTACATATCTCTGTGACTTTTAAAATGTCCACAAACATTATAGTTAAACAAAATTATTTGGGTTGTGACTTAATCTTTGGGATAAGATGTATTCTCTTGTATATTATGCAAACTTTCAAATGTAGTTCATATAATTTAAATTTATTTGGTTTAGAAAGTTAACCAGAACTATCTGGCCAACCAATCCATGTTGTGGCATTTATCCCCAAAAGGATAATCTATATGTTTGTTTGACTAACTTTTGTTAGATACAAGATAAATATTAATATTTCCTTATTCTCCAGAATGTCATCTGATAGACTGAATTTGATTAAATATTAATTTTACAACAAACAATATAAATATATACTTTAGTGGATAAATATGTAACTTTCAAAGTTTTGGGTTATCCTCCATAGGTAATTATAGGACAAAGAAAAAACGACAGGTATATTTCTCTGAGATTAAAATGGTAAATAGGTCTGGATGGTTTTTCATTGCTGATCATTAATAGCAATATTATTTTTTGAGTTATTAATGAGTTAGAATATTTAATAGGTAAAATAATGGCAAATACATATATTGGGCCAGTGTGCAGTTACAGGCATCTCTGAAATGGGCAGCACATCCTTATGAAAATAAACAATAGTGAGCATATGCCATCAGTGTTACGATCAGAATTCCCACTGGACTCCAGGCACTAACTTATACAGTATGCATCTGCACCCCATACACACCAATTGTCAGTTTACTGGAATACCCACCAGACTCTGTACATCAGACTTGTCCACGTTCAACTTTGTTACTTCATGTATCAGTCACCAGAATACCTGCCAGACTCTGTCCCTGTCTATCTCTGACCCCATCCCACGTATCAGTTACCAGACCCTGCTTGGAAAATCCATCAGCCCTCTAACTGAGCCCCATTCCCGTTATAGTCAAATGACCTGTCACGATTTGGACTCCACTCCCACCCTGTTCCCATTATGGTTTCATGACCTGTCATGATTCAGAATCCACTCCATTCCGTCCTGTTCCTAACACCAAGTTTGGTGTTTATTTATCTCGTTTTATGTTTGTTAGTTTTGTTTTCATTATTACTGGATTTAATATGTTATTCATTCCACAGTCTATATAGTCTGGCAGATGTTGTACATACAATCCAGTCAGAAAATCAGCTTAGATTCTCCCCAGTAATATTAGTATATTCTCCACTCTAAATTCCTCTTTGAAACACACTGCTCTTACTTGTCAGAGCCCGTGGGCTCCAATGCATCTATCACTCAACCTCTGACTTATCTATCTTGACTCCCCGACCTCTCGACCCATGAACCCGACCTGGACTCCCTGGGATTCCTGTCTGCCTGTTTGCAATGGGACAAGATGATCTTGCTTGGGCACAGCCTATGTATAAGCTGAAACCCAGTCCTACTGGCTTTCCCACGGGTTTCTCCAGAAACCCTCTGTGTATGCACCTTAACAATCAGACCTGGTTTCCTGGTTGGCAATATTGGGAACTTGCACAGAACTACTGGGGATTATATATATTTAGGAAGAAGATTCTAGAAAGGATGACAGAGATATTACTAAAGCTATGTTAAGTATATTCCAAGATATTCTATACTATTCTAGGGATATCAGGTTGATTACCAACAGGCAATAGTGCTACCTGACACTGTGATGTCTGCATTGATTGAAACAAGATTTGGGCAGGCAAGTACCAATGTGCAAAAGTGAGTGGGGGAAGTTGATTGCACAAGTACAAGGTGATTTTAGAAAATGGCTGGATGGAGGAGAATAGTGATAGCATGCACATGACAAGAACCATGTCATCATCACCTATGTAAGTGTCAGTGATTTGACAAACTGAGATGTCTGGTGCAAGCTCTTGAATACCTTTGATTGCATCCCAAATCGCCTCTGACTTTCTGATCCACAATGCTCAATCAGCCATGTTACATGAGATGAAATGAAAGGAGAATCAGGGGGCATGTGTATCTGAAATGGGGAAAACATCAGTTTATGTCTTGCTTGTTCTCAATCTGGCATGATTTTGAGTCACAGTATGCATGTCCCACCAAAATGTCACATTCCCAAAAACATTGAAATGCCCCCCTTGCCCTGGCTATGCTGGTTCTTCCCTATACAAACTAAAGTATGGTGGTAGGTGATGAAATTAACTGTTATGATAAAAATCAAAGTGGACCCTTGACATAGTCAATGGCTTTGAGGGTAACAAATACTGTCCCAATATACCAAGAGACTAATATGTGACCAGGGCTGTTATTTAGTCTATATCTTCCTAATAGAAATTCCATTAGATATGAACCCTAGTCCATCCAATGCACTTAAAAAATTTTTTTTTCAAATGCCTAGACTGAAGAAACCTGGATCCCAGATTTGATCAAATTGTGAAGTTGAAACCTTAGACTCTACCTCAGTCACTCCAACAGATTATAATTATAATTACTGTTTGTGGTACACATATACCTGTGAGAACAGATTGATTGTCTTCTTATTTGGCACTGCTGCATTTTAATATGTTGTAATATCCAGCTATAATCATGGGGTTTCCTATGCTACTTTTCTATTCAGGTGAGTGACTTGTTTTAAAAGTCATTGATTGCCAATGTTGGCAAGGCATGCCTAAACATTGTGGCCTCATGTGGTGTCACACAGCTACCAAGAGAATGGGTCAATTTGATTTACCATGTGGATCTGACTTTGCACTGTGGTGATGGTGCCATCTAGTCCCGAGTCATTCAGATCACACTCAAGAAACATCCAAGTATCATGCTGCCATAATTGCCTGACTTGCTGAGGCTGTGAAGGGCATTTCTGAGCACCTGGGATACAAGCCTCATGCACATTTTGTCCCTCTATTGATATTCTAATTAGAACCAAGAAATTGATTATAACAAACAAAAGCAGATTCCTTATTGGTGAATACAAACACTGTCCCAATATGGACACCATAAGGCTGCTCAGCTACACCAGTAGTCACTGATGGCTGCACTGTATTGCAACAAGGCTGAGTTGAGGTGTACCACAAAAGCTCCCAATTGTTCATCAGAACCTACTGCAAGTAATAATGTTTGCATACATGCATCTCATCAGCTGGTAGCTTAACCTGTTCACCAGTTATTTTTAAAATCATCTGCAAGAGGCATGTTTCATCCTTTCCTCGAAGTGACCCATTATCGATATTTCACCATTTCTCACCTGATGTCAGGTGACACTAGCAGAGACCTCTTTTCTTTGACTCTAGGATGTACTCATGAGCCATATCAGGTCAACATCTGCCTTGATGGAGACAGATTCTCCTTAGCTGAGTACACAGTTATCCAGAACATTACATGGTACAAGGCTCGGTCAGATCACTACCAACACGAATTTCTTCTTGTTGAGTTCAAACATGCAAAACTGGTTAGTGAACCATTATACTGCATAGTGACTAGAGGTACATCAGAAATCAAAGAAGTGAATGTTGAATATTCAGAGTTGGATAAAGAATACGATGAGGATGCCCTGACAACACCCCTGGCTGACATCCCTCCCAACCAGATGGATAAGACAGGAGATATTAGAGTCATAGAGGGACAAGATTACATAAACCAAGTTCATGCAAACCCAGACTCAAGTAACAAGGAAGTTGCCAAGGTATGATTTATTCTACTACTTGGGACAGTGTCACATACATTTGCAGTGCCAAGGTGGACCCACCTCCATACCTTGGCCAGTCACAAGATATTCACACTCTTTTTCATCAGTGGCATCAGCAGAGGCTTCAAGTGTAACCTCTAAAGACATATCAGTTGTGATTTTGTCGGGAGTTGTTAATGGTGCAGCAAAAGTCCTTGATTGGGCCAATTATTAGATGCTTGCTCTAGATCAGCTTATATTCTCAATGAATGGTCCCCAAAATTCATTAAAGAGTACTGGAATAATATTGAGGTTTGTCGAACCCTTGATATGTCTGGTAAGAATGTGCACCACTTCACTCTCACCAACCTCATTCTATTGGCTTCCATTACTAACCACTATCACCACAAGTGCCGACTTGTGGGATACCAGTGTTACTGGTACACAAGTGTCATTTTTGATGCAATTGTAGATATTACTGGTGTGAAGGCTGTGGATGGGCTAGCTGTGTCAAAGAGGGGACAATTGGGGTGAGTCAAAGTGGTGTGAGGGTGACATGACACATTTTGTGTGATCCTTCAGAGGTACTATGAGAAGTGGGTAACTACAGAAGCTTGTATTGTGAGTTGAAGAATCATTAAAACAATTTTCAACAATGCATGGTTTTCTAGATTGTGGAAAAGAGAGTTGCACAGTCAGATGCAAGAGCTGTAGAGGCTGAGAAACAGGTCATGGAGGAGATGCTAAGGAGGGAAGCAGCTGGGGAGCGAGCAAGACACATAGAGGTGGATAATGCAAGGAAAGATACTACAATGGCTCAGATGCAGCAAAAAATTGCAGCACTCTCAGGCAATTTGGCTCTCACACACTAATAGCTTGTGCACACTAATATAATTTTTTTTAGATATCCTTACCATGTCCATACCATCTTTTTCTTTCTTTCCAGCTTGGCACTCCTTGATAATTTGGCATTTTCTTCCTTTCCCTTGTCATGTTCTCCCACTTTCATGAATCATCTTATAGTTGTATTCACTGCTATCAATTAGCCTAATTTACTGTGTCACATCGTCATAATGTTACTTGTTCAAAGTAGTCGTGATTGGGATTACTATAGGATATATTGCTTGTGATTCTCCTAATGCCATGGCAGAAGAAAGAGTGTGGAGTTCAATGTGAGAATGACTGATTGGCATTTCACTGTAGAAATATCAGTGGTGTTCCAGGTGCATCAACTAATAATATCTTGTCAAGATTGCAAGGGATAGATAAAAAGCCTTTAGGACCAGTGAGCTAATATCAGGTCTTTGTCGCAATGGGGTCTCCAGACTTTCAAAGCAATCCAATGGCCTTGGTAGAAACTACTTCATGAACTATCATCAATGTGGTGGGCTGAGTCTGTGGATGCTCTTACTCCATCCATTTGGGACAATATATTTATGCCTAAGTACAAATACTGGATTTATGTTTGATTGACCCTAATGGTTGAGTAGGGGTTTCCACAGTGACATCCAATATGTATGTATAATCATTTATTTTGGATAACAACAACACATCTTATCTGAACAAGGAGGAGGGAGGGTCCTATTACTCTCTATTTAACTCGTGTTTTAGCAATATTTGCAAGTCATTTAAAGCTATATGGTTTGAGCCAATTTAAGAGTGTATGTAGTCACTTTTGATCATCTCTGCATGCTTTGCAGCTTCTCGTTGATGCTATACACAAGTTGCATATATTCGTGTGGCCTAGCAGTGGCTAGAATGACATCTGATTTATAAATGAAAATCAATTCAAATAGAATACCACTGGGAAGTCTCAAAGAAAGCAGTGTGCCAGTTAGTTGGGATATGTTAAGAGTTGTGCATGGAGCTTATTGGAGGGTTTCCAGAGAAACCCACAGGAAAGCCAAGTAGGACTTGGCTTCAGCTTATAGGCTGCGCCCTCGTGAGATTGTCTTGTCCAATTTCAAATGGGCAGACGGGAATCCCAGGGAGTCCGGGAGGGGTTCATAGGTTGAGAGGTTGAGGAGTCGACTGTGGGAATCCTGCGGAAGTCAAGGGGTCAGGCAGAGATGAGTTGGGGGTCAAGATAGATAAGTCGGAGGTTGAGTGATAGATGGGTCGGAGCCCATGGGCTCTGATGAGGTAAAGCAGTGTGTTTCAAAGAGGAGTTTAGAGCGGAAAATGTACTTAAGATTACTGGGGGGAATCTAAGCTGATTTTCTGACTGGATTGTATGTACAACATCTGCCAGACTATATAGACTGTGGAATGAATAACATACCAAATCCAGTGATAATGAAAACTAAACTAGCAAACATGAAATGAGATAAATAAACACCAAACTTGGTGTTAGGAATGGAACGGAACAGAGCAGAGTCCAAATTGTGACAGATTGTAAAACCATAATGGGAATGGGGTGGAGTGGAGTCTGAATCATGACAGGTCATTTGACTATAACAGGAACAGGGCTCAGTTAGAGAGCTGTTGGGTTTTCTGAGCGGGGTCCAGTGACTGGTGTGTGGGACAGGGTCGGAGATAGACAGGAGCAGAGTCCGGCAGGTATTCCAGTGACTGATACATGAAGTAAAAAAGGTCAAGCATGGACAGGTCTGATGTACAGAGTCCAGCAGGTTTTCCAGTAAACTGATAATTGGTGTGTGTAGGGTGCAGGTGCATATAAGTTAGTGCCCGGAGTCTGGCGGGATTTCTGGTCATAACAGGATAGGATGAAACAAGTTATTGGAGAACAACAAAGAACACCATCCAGGCCGATGTTTGACTTGTTCAAGCTCATCTTGTCTTCCAAATCTATGTTCAATCTCCAGATCCATGATTGTATGGCACAGAACTCTCAGGTAAGCTGAGGGACCCTTAAAGCATATGGGGACATTATTGGGCAGAATTCATAAAGTATGTCTCTCCATTTGAAACCTTAACCTGAACTGCACCATCTCTTTCCCATGGGATCAGACTTGAAAAAAAGGACAATTCTGAAAGTTTCCCTACATGAATATTCCTTAGAAAGGGGAAATGTACCCCTCAGGTACTTTGAGATGGGGGTAACTCATCCCTGGTGGCACCAGAGAAATAGAAGAAATTTAGATATCATGATCACTTGAGAGCAAACTTTCCTAAATTAGATATCCAAGAAAGGCTATCAGTAGGAGCAAGCCGGATGACATACTCCTATATCACCAATGTTCTATTGTCACCCTTGGTGGATGAAAAGTGGTTTCATTCTACAATTGCAAATGTTGAAAAACTGCAGATTTTACATTGAAAGAAGTCCATGGCATTCTCTTGAATTGTGTCATAGTGTGACAGTAATCTGAATGTCATTGATCACAAATGTAGTAGATTTTTTGTTGGATAAAGACTCTGACAACTCTGATGATTCTTGGGCTAGGAAGAGGATGAAGAGGCAACAAGGACACAGATTATCCAGTCCTTTCTTTAAACTGAAATTATTTTGGGTCCTGATGGGACCAGACCTGAGGACCTAATTGGGAGAGGTTGTCCCCATTATTTGGACAAATGTGTTCCCTGGTGTTGAAGCCCCCTTCATCATCACTCACCAACCATTATGTGATCCCTGGCAAGCCAGAGTCCTCAGTCCCTATCCTTATAGACACTTACATATCTAGGCTCTTAGGCCTCACAGTCAGTTTCAAGTGCTTATCATGCAAGTTGTCATTATGAGGGGGGGGAATAACGTTCATGTAAACCTGTTTTGTCCACCATATGAGTTGAATGCTTGTGTAGAAATTACTCATTCCTATATATGTCTTATTTTAAAGATGACCCACAGTGCTCTTGAAAGTTATATAGTGGCAGACAAGATGGATCTCGACAAGGCTGGCTGGTGTGCAGCACTCCTGTAAACTATTCTCAAGCAATCCATGTGGGGGATAGATCCACGATTGACTATCCAATTCTTACTCTCATTCATAATTGGGCCAAAGAATTTAAATGATTCCAGAGGTTTACTGGTGCCCTTCACCCATTACAACTATTCAACACTCAATCATATCAACCTTGGTCCACTACTAGTAGTGCCCATTCTAAATGGGCTAGGGGAATAGGCTAACTGTAACATTACCAGGCCTATGATAAATCACTGGGTATTCTGTGTGAGGTTTCCTGACTCAGGGTTCCCAGGGTGAGCTTTATTGAGGTTAGGGGTAAGTGTTAAGTGCCGTGTCAGGAACTTATTCTGGAACTATCAGAAAGTCACCGGGAAGTCGGGAACTATCGTTAGATGAATTTCACCCTCGGAATCTTGAATGGAAAGAATCGCGGCAATTGCATAATCAGAAGCATCGGTTTCCACAATAATTGGAACATCAGGTTTCCAATGGGAAAGAATCGGGGCAGAAGTGAAAGCATTTTTTAAAGTCTGGAAGGTGGAGCGGCATTTGTCGTCAAAGACCCATGGTTGAGCTTTACGGGTAAGACGAGTGAGCGGTACTGTAATATCCAAGTAGTTCCGAATAAAATGACGGTAAAAGTTGGCGAAACCTAAAAATGACTGAATATCCTTGACTTTCCGTGGTTTGGGCCAATCACGGACAACTTGGACCTTGGTTTCATCCATACGGAGACCATCAGGTCCGATAATGAAACCTAAGTATTCAATAGAATCCATGTCAAAGTAGCATTTTTTACCATTGGCGAAAAGACCATTTTTGCAGAGTCTTCAGAAGACTTCATGGACCTGTTCATCGTGGAGAGTGGGATCCTTGGAAAATACCAAAATGTCGTCCAAATAGACTATGACACATACGTCAAGCATGTCGGAAAATATATCATTAACAAAACATTGAAAAGCGGAAGGGGCATTGGTAAGGCCGAACGGCATAACCAACCATTCAAAGGACCCATAGCGAGTCCGAAAAGCAGTTTTCCATTCATCGCCCTTGGCAATTCGGACCAAATGATAGGTGTGTTTGAGGTCTATTGTGGTGTAGATCCAAGCTTTCCATGGGGCATCAAGTAAATTGGTAACGAGTGGAAGTGGATACTTATCTTTCCGTGTGATGGAATTTAATCCTCTGAAATCGACACAGAGTCAAAGGGAACCATCCTTCTTCCTGATGAAAAGGACGGGTGCTCCATATGGAGACTTTGAGGGACGGATAAAACCTATCGACAGATGTTCATCCAGGAACTCCTGAATAGACGAAAGTTCCGATTGGGATAATGGGTAAATAGGTCCTAACGGAGGGTTTGAACCGGGCTCAATATCGATTTTTAAGTCGTAGGGCCTATGTGGTGCAAGCCTGTCAGCTTTTTGCTTACTGAAAATGTCCACAAAATCATGGTATTTTTCGGGAACTCCTTCCAGGTCGGCTTTTAGCTTGGATAATTCTGGAGTCGCAAAATGTCCAGATGCTTCATCAATTTTTAAGCTGATCAAAAAACACTGTGAACCATCCAGTTTACTCGCCCTAACAAATGCCGAAGCGTTGATGAGAGAGATTTTTGGAGGCATGGAGGTTTCAGTAGAAGCTGGAGGTGCCGTAGATGCTGAAAAGGCGTTGGCCGGAAGAGACGCTGCAGGATGAACCGAAGTGTCAGGAATTCGGAAATTAATACTGCCCAATACCCAGTCAATCAACGGATTATATCGGGTGAGCCAGTTGTAACCAAGAACTACCGAACAGCTAGAGTCCAACTGTGTTACGAAAAAAGTAACCGTCTGGGATGTTCCACAAGGGAACCGAATAGACATGTCGCAGGCTTGGGTAATTGTGGTATTGCTAGTGCCGTCAAACAGATGCAAAGAAATTGCGGGAACAGAATGGAGTTTCAGATTATGTTTCGAGGCAAAGGTGGTATCTACAAAACAGTGTGTGGAGCCGGAATCTATCAGAGCTCGGAACACTAAATTTCCAAGAAAGTCAGAAACGAGTTTTACAAATAATGAATCGGGATTAGAGAGAGCGGACGCGTTGAGATGGATAACCTCAGAAACACGGAGAGAGTCAACGCAACCCTCTGTCCGTGCAGATTCCGGAGGGTTGCTTACTCTTTTTTCAGCTCCGTGGCGGGTTTTTCCTTAGATGTTGTAGCCGTAGTGGAAGTTGCCGCGCGAGCCTTGGAAGAGTTAGATTTAATGGTACAGTCGGAAACCTTGTGTCCGCCTTTCCCGCAGAAAAGGCAGAGGTCGTTGTCCATACGTCATTGTTTCACCTTTGGGGTGAGTTTACCGTTGGTACCCAACAAATGAGAAATGTCAGGTTTGTCGGAAGTTGACTGTTTTTCCTTGTTGGATTTCTTGTCTTTCTTCTGGTCGGACTTTGATTTGCCAGTATTAGTGCCAGAGTTGCCAGTGTTATTGCCTGAGTTGTTGCTGGAAGACTTGCTAGTCGACGCCTTGTTATTCTGAGAATGCTCTGTTGGGTTCTCACGAGAGACCTCAGCTTTTCATTCCCAATAATGGGCATCGGATGTTTGAGCTTTAATCCGCATGAGTTGGAGAGTTTTCGGCTTTCCATCTTTGCAGATCTCGTCTTTAAGGCGTGATGGAAGTCCCATATAGAAATGGTGTCTGAGGGTGGAATCGTCCCATCCACATCGTGCGGCGAGGGTATTGAACTTGACGAGATAATCGGAAACTCGTTGATTGTCCTTCATCTTGAGCATCATTAATTCATTTTCCGCTTCACCGGTTTGATCGTAAGGTCCGAAATTAGTTTCCAGTTCTTCCACAAACACATCCCAGTCGTCGAGCCATACGGGTGTCTTGTCCGATATTCCAGATAGTCCGGGTTCGAACCAATCTTGAGCGGTATCCTTGAGATAAGAGAGTGTGAAATTGACTTTTCGACTGTCGGTTTTAAATGCAGTGGGTCGATCACGGAAACTGAAACAGTATTGGAGAAGGAAATTCTTCAATTTTTTCGGATCCTTGCCGGTAAATGGTTCAGGTTCTTTGACTCTGGTGCGGGATGATTCTTTACTATCCTCAGCGGATTTCAAGTAGTCAGTGAATTTCACAATGGAGTTGATAAACAACATTTCAGTCGGTTCGTCGGAAGATTTCTTTCTCGATGTCTCCGGCTGATCTTCTGCTTCATTGTCAGAAGTGTGGGGAACATTGGTGTCCTTCATTACCTCGGTAATCTCCTCGGTAACTTCTCCGACTGAAGCTGATGTTGTCGGCTGAATTGGGGTTTTGGATTGAGTGGTGTAAAGTTGCAATGGGGATTGAAGTTGGGATGGTCCTTCGGCAGCTTTGCATTTGGGACCCATGATGAGTGAGTCGCAGAGTTGAGATCTGATATACTGTTAAGTGCCGTGTTGGGAACTTATTCTGGAACTATCAGAAAGTCACTGGGAAGTCGGGAACTATCAGATAGGGTCAGGACGTCGGCTTCAGCTTATGTGCTGCGCCTCTACACAAATGCTCAAAGTCCTTAATTTCAGAGGTGAGACTTACAATGGAAGATACAAATATTCAGAGTTCCGAAGAGTTCCGAATATCGAGCGTACAGAAAGACGGGAGAAGGAATAAGAAACTAAGTCGATATCAGATCTAAGGTAAAGTACAAATTTGCAGAAACTAATATAAGTCTACTCATTATTGTACTACAAACTAAGACCATAATAAGATGGAAATGGAAATGTTCTTAAAACGGAAATACAATAAGACATATTAGGGAGACAATATTCCAAAATGGGAATACAACAAACAAACAAGTGAATACTTGTCAACAGACAAATTACCAAATGCAGAACAAGGGAAGAACGCGGATGATACAGTAACTATGATGTTCCGTAGTCGGAGATCGGAAGTCGGATATTGAAACATCTGGGAACGGGCCGTAACAGTAAGTACATTTGACACCATTATGAGGGGGGGCTGTTGTACAAGAACACCATTTTCTAGTGAAACACTTAAAAAACAGTTATGTACAGGCAGTGGAGATGCACTCCTCATCCACTGTGGGTGTTAAGTTCCAGATCTCTGGGTGGATTTTCCAGACACTTCCTGGAATAAGTCCAGGGAGTTCCCGAGAATTAGTCTGGGGAGTACTGGAATATTACCAGAGTACAGGATGGACTTGGCTTCAGCTTATGTGCTGCACCCTTGTGCACTCACTTGGGTGTCCATATTTTTGAGGGCAGATATATGTATGCCAGAGTGTTTGCAGATACTTGGAGTTCTGGAGAGTTCTGGATATCAAGCATACAGAAAGACAGAAGGGATAAGAAACTAAGTCAAGATATAAACTAATTTGAGATTAAAACTCAGGAGTAAGTACATGACTATGGAAGACTATATAGATGCTATTGCTATTGTCCTACAAACTAGGATCACAATGAGATGGATTAGGATGAAGATTCTGAAATGGGAGCACAATAAGTAAATGAATGAATACTTGTCAATAGACAAGTTACCAAATATGGAACAAGGATGAGGTTCAGAAGTCCAGAAACTAGAAATGTTCCATGGATGGAAGTTGTATCGGATGTTACAGAAGATTGAAGTTTCTGGGAATGGAGCTTGACAGTAATCAATAATCTTCTAAATGTAATGATTGACTTCTTGGCCAGGCAATTTAAAACAGGCAATGGAGGAAGTTAGATTGAATTGCACTCAAAGACAAAACATTGAAAAGAAACTTGAAGAGACCAAAGCTACAATATCACAACTCAATGAGCAGTTGGCAGACACACAGGCATGAGAAGCTGGTTGTCAGGAAGAACTCCAAAAATACCTAAATAGACTACATGATTTGGAAGGTATGTACAAGTTTTTTGTTGTCAAACCAGTACAACAATATAATGAGTTCCCCCCCCCAAAAAAAAAAAAAAAAGCCAGCCACATGGGCTATAAAAGGCACCATTCAAGGTTGACAAAGGATTTGAGCCAGGCTAATTATAGCATCACACAAGTTCAAGAAGACCTGAGTGCCATGTGTTGAAGTGATAGGATTACTAGTAATATGTTAGAAGGCAGGTTGGCAGCCAATGGAATATTATTCAGAAAAGTGCAGAACACTCCCAGTGAGTTAAAGTCTCCAGTTATTCATATGATCTTTGACCCCAATGTCAGGAGCAATGACCCTACCTATGACACTGTCATCACATCTGCTAGAACTCTAGACATGGAACTAAAGATAAAAGAGAAGGTTAGAACATGAATAATAGTTGCTGTTAACCCCTCTGATATTTACTTAAGGAGAATTTGGATCAAAAACATGGATTCCTGAAAGTCAAATTGATTCTGTGTTTATGTATTTTGTGCAGTGCAATACTCATTGGGTGAATATATTGTTAGATTGAGTAATGCTAGCAGTGTTTCCCAGGGTCAGGTGGTGTAATGGTTAACACCCCTGCTATGTGTGCAGAAGCCCTGGGGTCAATCCCCAGTCTGGCCATTCATTTTCTACACTTTTAACAGGTTATGAGCCCCACTATGTGCTATAGGACATGGTTCCTGTGTGTAGAGTGAACAGCCATATTTGTGTATGGTTGTTATGACCGGAACTCCCACCAGACTCTGGGCACTAACTTATACACACCTGCACCCTACACGTGCCTATTATCAGTTTACCAGAAACCCACTGGACTCTGTACATCAGACCTGTCCATGCTCGACCTTTGTTACTTCATGTATCCGTCACCGGAATTCCTGCCAGACTCCGTCCCTGTCTATCTCCGACCCTGTCCCACACATCAGTCACCGGACCCTGCTCAGAAAGCCCATCAGCCCTCTAACTGAGCCCCATTCCCATTATAGTCAAATGACCTGTCACAATTTGGACTCAACTCCTGCCCCATTCCCATTATGGTTTCATGACCTGTCACAATTTGGACTCCACTCTGTTCCGTCCCATTCCTAACACCAAGTTTGGTGTTTATTTATCTTGTTTTATGTTTGCTAGTTTAGTTTTCATTATTACTGGATTTGGTATGTTATTCATTCCACAGTCTATATAGTCTGGCAGATGCTGTACATACAATCCAGTCAGAAAATCAGCTTAGATTCTCCCCAGTAATCTTAGTATATTTTCCACTCTAAATTCCTCTTTGAAACACACTGCTCTTACTGAACCCTGCCGGGACTCCCCAGGATTCCCATCCACCTGTTTGAAATTGGACAAGATGATCTCACGAGGGTGCAGCCTATAAGCTGAAGCCAAGTCCTACCAGCTTTCCCGTGGGTTTCTCTGGAAACCCTTCATGTACACACCTTAACAATGGTACAGTGGACAAGTCTGGACAAAAGAGCCAGAGAGTGAGGACCTATATCTGCATATACATAATATTGTTGAGTGCTAGCATTAAGGGAGTGTGTTAGATTGAGTAATGCTAGCAGTGTTTCCCAGGGTCAAGTGGTGTAATGGTTAACACCCCTGCTATATGTATATGCGGAAGCCCTGGGTTCAATCCCCAGTCTTGCCATTCATTTTCTACACTTTTAACATATATATATGGGCTCCCATTAGACAGATTGAATGAAGAAGGGAGGTGGATGCAAAGCACTAGAAGTGCAGGAGCTCAGACATGAATGAGTGAACAATAGATTCACCAGCACACACTATGGACCCACAATGGTACACAACTTGTAGCTACTGTGCCAAGTTTAAATCTAACACTCCCATTGTTGATTGTTTTCTTTCAAATCTTCATGGTACTAATGTCACATCTGGTTGATGTTTGTTTTCTCACATCCAATAATAAGAATTGAGTTGAAGTGCAGCTGTTCATAATGCAATAAAAATTTCTGGTTGGACTTGTAGCTTCACTATTTCATCTTTGATATCATCAGGAAGTCAGTGGTAATGATTTCCAGTTCATTAATTATTGAGCTTAAATTAGAAAAGATTCTGAAAATAAAAGCATTAATTGATTCAGGATTTAGTCATATTTTTATGGACAAAACATTTTCTCAACAGAAGAATCTTCCTTTCAATCAACTTAATAATTCATTATCTCTAAAATTAATCAATGGATCCATTCTGACATCTGGGAAAATTATGCATGCAACTACAATTACATCCCATCTGGGCAATCACAAGAATTACAATTCTTCTTAACCAATCTGGACTTGTCTTGTCAAGTGGTATTAGGACTTAACTGGCTGAAGCAATACAATCCTTTGATTTACTGGTGATCTGGCCATGTATCATTTGAACCTACTTCAACACTTTTGACAGAACTGAATCCAATTCAATTATCACTCAAGACATTATCAGAAAAGGAGCATGCTTTGACCTTGGCAATTTATCCCTTTATTTCTGAGAAAATCTGTGAAAAATTGAAACTTGAGACTACTAATCCAAGTATAAATATAGTAAATCAGAAAACATTTTTATAGGCTGCATAAGCAAAAGACTCACAAACCTTTATGGTTTATATTTGTGATGAATCCTTCAAGACTTGTAAAGCCTCTGGTGCTACTACTACAACTTCAACTTCTCAATCATTTGACATACCAAATGTTCTGACGGAATACTTTGACAAAAATGAAGCTGAAGTGTTACCTCAATATCAAAGCTACATATGATCATGCCATCCCATTAGAAGAAAGAACAACAGTACCAATCTATTCATTATCTGAGACAGAACTACAAATATTGCAAGAATATCTTCAAGAAAATATTTTGAAGAAATTTATTTGATGTTCTCAATCTCCAGCACACCAATTTTATTTATCAAGAAAAAAGATGGAAGTTTATGACTGTATCAACTATCAAGGACTTAATAAAATTACTCAACAAAATTGGTATCCTCTTCCTTGAATTCCTGATCTTTTACATATATCAATTACAGACTGCATAATATTTTATGAAAACCAACCTTTGAGGCACTTACAATTTAGTAAGGATTGCCCCAGGCAATGAATGGAAACAGCTTTTTGAACATAATATGGATTCTACAAATATTTGGTCATGCCATTTGGATTGTGCAACACTCCAGTGACTATTCAACAATTGATGAATGAACTCTTTGCAGATTTACTTAATATTTGGGTAATTATATATCTTGATGATATACTAATATTTTCTGACAATCTTGAAGAACATTGACATCATGTTTGAAAAGTTCTTTGACAACTTTGACAAAACAAGTTATTTGCAAAGCCCAAAAAATGTGACTTTCACAAGACTAGGATTGAATTTTTAGGATATGTTATTTCCCCTCAAGGTGTATATACATACATACAGTACTGTACATATGGATAAAAAAAAAATCAAAGTCATTCAAGATTGGTCTGAACCATCAAAGGTTCATGACATTCAATCATTTCTAGGATTTCCAAATTTCTATTGAAGATTTATTCCACATTACTCTGAAATTGTTCTACCTTAACTTGAAAAAAAGTTCAATGGAATTTTGATGAAAAATGCCAACAAGTATTTAAATTTTTGAAAAAAGAATTTACTACAGCTCCAACCTTGATACAGTATATTGGCATCCAGAATACAAACCTATTCTTGAGACTGATGCCTCTGATCCTCTATCTGTTAAGAGTGGGGCAGGCTTAATGGAGGGTTTCTGGAGAAACCCACAGATGTTCTGGTTGGACTTGGCTTCAGCTTATAGGCTGTACCCTCACAAGGTTGTTGTGTCCAATTTCAGATGGGCAGATGGGAAGCCCAGGGAGTCTGGAGTAGGTGATGGGTTGAGAGGTCAGAGAGTTGATGTGGGAAACCTGTGGGGGTTGATCAGTCAAAGGTGATAGGTCAGAGGTTGAGCAGTTGATTAGCCAGAGATTAAGTGGTCAATTAGTCAGAGCCTGTGGGCTCCAACAAGGATGATAGTGGTGTGTCTTGGAGAGAGAGAGGTGGAGGTATAGAGCAGAATAAAGACTGAGATTACTGGAGAGGATCTAAGCTGATTTTCTGACCAGATTGTATGTACAACATTACCTAGGCTATGTAGACTGTGGAATGTATGTAATACCAATCCGGTAATAATGAAAGCCTAAACGAGTAATCATAAATCAGGAAGAGTAAACACCAGACCTGGTGTTAGGGACAGAACAGAATGGAGGCAGAGTGCAAAACATGACAGGAAATTTGACCATAATGGGAACAGGGCTCAGTTAGAGAGCTGATGGGTAGCCTGGTGGAGTCCAGTGACTGGTGTGTGGGGCATAGTCAGACATAGACAGGTTGACATGTGTGGGTCCTGGTGGGGTCTGATGACAGAGAGTCAGGCATGGACAAGTGTGATGTCCAGGTCCCAGTGGGTTGTCTGGTTAATGATAACTTGGTATAGAGAGCTGGGTGCATCTAGGGTGGGGTCTGGAGCCCTGCCCGGCAGGTTTTCTGGTTGTAACAGTACCCTCCCTCTATGCCAAAGTTCCAAAGAGGCTCTAGAACTTGATAAAATTTGATGGTTACATGTATATGTCAAAGAGTCATGTGATCTGGAAGGTAAGGTTCAAACATGACAAAAATTGGACATAATGAAATTTCTTTTATTTTATACCCCCATCATCAAAACCCCATGGGTCCCAAACCCACACCTTGTAAAGCAAATTTAACCACCAGGCCCTCCACAGGCCCCTCAGATTGGGCTCCTCTCACTGCTGCCCAAATTTTGGTGCAGCATGAAGAGCAACATCGAAAAGGACAGGTGCTCTATATGGAGACTTTGAGGGATGGATAAACCTATTGACAGATGTTCATCCAAGAACTCCTGAATAGACAAAAGTTCCAATTGGGACAATAGGTAAATAGGTCCTAATGGAGGGTTTTGTAATGTATTAGACTTATTTTAATATTATTTTCTGGAAAAAGGAGTCCAATGCTCTATCAAAGTGTGCAAATACTCAATTCACAACAAGGTAAAATAATTTAAGTATTTGATATTAATCAGTGGCAGCCTTAATAGACTTAGAACCCCTGAAGTCAAGAGTTTACTTGAATATATGCACCCTACTTCGCAAAGAAGGTTTTTGAGAGCTGCTTATGTAAGCTTGTTCTTTTTCTGTGAAAACAACCACTAAAATATGAATAGAAATTTACTGATTCCAAAACTAGATTCAACTTCGATTCTAGCTAGTTTATATATATTTTATACTATTTATCAAACAGTAAAAATATTAATAAACAGGTCAAAAGATCAACTATAGAATTAAACAATATTTGGCAATATATGCTTTATTTAAATTAATATATTGGATCTACTGTGATACTAACTTATCAGGATCTTAATGTAGTCTTTATTATTCTGCAAGAATATTCTCAGTATTTAATTATAAGCCAAACCAGGAGAAATTAGAATTATATTCTAATTTCAAACAATAAAACAACGATTTATTTATTACTTGGTTGATAGCCAACAACTCTAACCGAGGTGGCAACAGATTCCAACAACTTAAATAGAAGTCAGAAAAAGTAATAAAGCCAGCTACTCAATTAAGAGGTGGCAAGGGGGAACAAATAAGTCAACAACTCAGATTGAGGTGACAAGGTGAACTACTTGGGCCAACAACTCTAACCGAGGTGGCAAAGGTTTCCAACAACTCAAATAGAGGTGGAATTAAAAGTCCAACAGCCCTGATAGGGGTGGAATAGCCTGCTTGCTGCAGTAACACACAGATGTGGGTGGATAAAAAGTTATATTTTCACGGCTGGAGCAGAGCTCCTTATATACAATAAAATGTGAGACATTTTTGAGACATATTACATCATTACTATCCTAATTTAGCTATTCCTGGGGAAGCTTCTGGAATGCTCCAGGAATTTCCGGTTTTTTCTACAATAGCATACATGATGATGTAATCTATTCCCGCGCCTTTCGTGTATGTCATCCGCGCGCCTTTGTGATCATCGCGCCGTGTGACTGTCACACTATGTAACCGTCGCGCTTTGTGACCGTCGCGCCTTGTGACCGTCGCGCCTTGTGACCGTCGCGCCTTGTGACTGTCGCGCTTTGTGACCGTCGCGCCTTGTGACCGTCGCGCCTTTTTGTGACGACTGTCACATGATTTTCTCGCGCGTTGTGTAATTAGCGCCTGGTGGCCGGTTTGATAGTATTTAGTTAAAAAAGAATAAATTCATAACTTCTTCAATATTTAAGATAAAAATGTAAAATAAATTGTAGAAATTCAACGAAATTTAAAGGATATTTATACAAATTTTATCATCGCAATATAAGTACATTTCACAAGCCATTTTGGCTATTTCGGCTTTTGGGGGACTTAAAAGGTAGAAAACTAATAAAATACATAACAGGTTTGAACCAGGCTCAATATCGATTTTTAAGTCGTAAGGCCTATGCAGTGCAAACTGGTCAGCTTTCTGCTTACTGAAAATATCCACAAAATCATGGTATTTTTGGGAACTCCTTCCAGGTCAGCTTTCAGCTTGGATAATTCTGGAGTTGCAAAATGTCCAGATGCTTCATCAACTTTCAAGCTGATCGAAAAACACTGCAAGCCATCCAGTTTACTTGCCCTAACAAATGCTGCAGCATTGATGAGAGAGATTTTTGGAGGTTCAGAGGTTTCAGTAGAAGCTGGAGAGGCTGTTGAGGCCAAAGAGGCCTTGGCCAGATTATGTAGATGCTGCAGGAAGAATGGAAGTGTCGTGAATCCAGAAATTAATACTGCCCAATACCCAGTCAATCAACAGATTATATCAGGTGAGCCAGTTGTATCCAAGAATGACCAAACAGCTAGAGTCCAACTGTGTTCCAAAAAAAGTAACTGTCTGGGATGTTCCACACAGGAACTGGATAGACATGTTGC
This sequence comes from Hysterangium stoloniferum, assembly GCA_015178975.1. Taxonomy (NCBI): domain Eukaryota; kingdom Fungi; phylum Basidiomycota; class Agaricomycetes; order Hysterangiales; family Hysterangiaceae; genus Hysterangium; species Hysterangium stoloniferum. The sequence goes on from WHVD01000046.1 coordinate 466,251, forward strand.
AGGTCTGAGTAATTGCTGTGTTGCTAGTTCCATCAAACAGATGCAAAGAAATTGCAGAAATACAACCGAGTTTCAGATTATGTTTCATGGCAAAGGTTGTACATATCTACAAAACAGTGTGTGGAGCCGGAATCCATCAGAGCTCAGAACACTGTAAGGGCGACTCTCTAGACCACACTGACTCGCACTATGACTGAGTTGGGGCACTAGCAGAGGGAATCCAAAGTAAGTTTTATACCTATCTATTATATACATACAATGTACATTATTACTTACCTAGCAGAGGCAATCCGAAGAGAAAAGTCTAAGGAATCCTCGGCTAGCGAGTGACTAACTAAAGGTGCAGCTGAGTTCGAAAATGTGATAAAAACAAAGTACTCTTATCCTTGACTTATGAGACTATATTAAGGAAGGTCAGGGATGAATTTAGAAAACCTGAGATTGTCCCCTGACATCACCCCCCCTTTTAAGATATGGCATCCCGACATGCTGTTGCTGCCAATAAAGTCCAGGCTTGACCTTTCAAAACTCTGGAATCTGGGTCACTCGTACTATGGTGTTTGGAGGTTGTCTTGATCCTCGAATAGGGCCCTGAGTTGTTACTGCCTCTGGATGTCATGTGTGGAAGTCTGCTGTCAGAGTGGGAGCGAATACCATATATCCTGGTTCCCAGCTATTATGTTCCATGCCAAAGCCTTGCCATTTTATGAGGTATTCAATTCGCCCATATCTCCATCTACTATCCAATACCTTCTCAACTTCATACTCCACCTCTCCTTCTACTACTATTGGATCTGGTGGTGGTTGAGAATGGCGGCCAATAATTGGATCCTCAATTTTTGGTGTCAGTTTCACCACATTAAATACTGGGTGGAGTCTATTCATTGACTTGGGCAGTTCCAACCTATAGGCAATTGGTGAGACCTGTTCAAGTATCTTGAATGGCCCTAACCGAAGGTGTGAAAGCTTCTTTGAGGGTTGGGCCATTTGAATATCACTGGCATCTAGGAAAACTTGGTCTCCTGCCTTGAAGTTTGGTGCTGGGGTTCGCCGACGGTTGTAGTACTTTGTCATCTCGTCCTTTGCTTTAGCCAATGCTGCTTTTGCCTCCTCAAGAGTTTCAGCCATTCGATCTCGAAAATCGTTTGCCGAATCCACCTTGCTGGATCGAAGGTTTGGTTCAAAACCCATATGTGGATGACGTCCACAGTCTAACATGAATGGTGTCTGTTGTGTAGATGCATGGATATGGTTGTTGTATTGAAATTCTGCAAGTGGGAGAAGGTCAACCCAGTCTGATTGGCGCTGATTCACAAAAATCCGTAGATATGTCTCAAGCTCTTGGTTGACGTGTTCAGTTTGTCCATCAGTTTGAGGGTGGTAGGCTGTGGAATAGGCTGGTTGAATCCCAAGGAGCCGGTATAATTCCCGAGTGAAATGGCTTGCAAACTGTGATCCACGATCTGAGATGATTCTCTGTGGGAGTCCATGATGCTTCCACACATCCTTAAAAAAGATCCAAGCTGCACCCACAGAGTCAACATTTTTGTGTGTGGGCAGGAAATGTCCCCGCTTTGTCATGAGATCTACAATTACCATAACTGAATCATACCCTTGAGATTCAGGTAGGTCAACTATGAAGTCAACACTGGTTGTATCCCATCAGTCTGCTGGTGTGGTGTTTGGGTGTAATTCCCCAATTGGCATTTGACGCTGGAACTTGGTGTGTATACATGTGTCACAGGTCTTGACATATTGCCCTATATATCGTGATATGCCTGGCCACCAAAAGTTGCGACTTACTAGCTCTAAAGTCTTCCATCGTCCTGCATGGCCAGCAACCCGAGAGTCATGGTGCTGTTCCACAATTTTACACCTCAGTTCTGGGTCGGTTGGGACATATATTTTACCCCGATACAACACCAATCCATCTTCCTCTGACCATTCCATTAATCTGATAGATCAGCCACCAGATTTCTGGAGTTCCTTCACTGCCTTGATCACCGCTTCATCCTGTTCACCCTTCTCATTTCCTTGGCGAATAGCAGTGAGGAATTCACATTCTGGCCCATGTATTGATACACCCTCCATGGCTCGAATTGCAAAGAACTCTGGCTTAAGTAGAGTGATGTTTGAGTTGTCTCCTTCACCTGAACCATGGTCAGACCGGCAAGAGTGCATCTGTTTTACCCATAGAGCGCCCTGGTCGGTGGTGCAGTTGGAAATCAAAACATGCCAGGAACAGCGACCATTGGGCCTGTCTTCGGTTTAGTTTGTTTGAGGACATGAAGTACTCGAGGTTTTTGTGATCAGTCCATACCTCCACTGAGTGCCGTGCCCCCTCTAGGAAATGTCTCCACTCATCAAAGGCACGAATCACTGCCAGCATCTCTTTGTCATGGATCTCATAATTGCGTTCAACAGCTGACAGGCTTTTTGAGTAAAAGGCAACAGGATGCCACTTTCCATCATCCAGCTGTTGTGAGAGGACTGCTCCAGTGGCATAGTCTGATGAGTCAGCTTCAACTCTAAATGGTTTTGAATCATCAGGCATTGTCAGAATTGGTGCATTTGTAACCAGATCCTTGAGGAGAAGGAAGGCATTGTCCTCTGTCATGGTCCACCTCCAGTTGGTTTCCTTTTTTGTGAGATCAAACAGTGGTCACGCATGGTGGGAGAAGTTTGATATGAATCGCCTATAGAAGTTGGCAAAACCAAGGAATGCCTGTACCTCTTTCCGACTGGTAGGAGTGGGCCAGTCACGTACACCTGACACCTTGATTGGGTCCATCTCCACTTGGTTTTCAGAGATGACTAGACCAAGGTATTCAATCTTTGTCTTTTCAAACTCACATTTCTCTGGCTTAAGGTAGAGCTTATACTCACGAAGACGCTCTAGAACCAGTAATAGGACATGCCGATGTTCCTCCAGCGTCCTGGTGAAAATGAGAATGTCATCTAGGTAGACACAGACAACTCCTTCTGCAATCAAATCTCGGAAGATGTCATTCATCATAGTCTGAAAGGTTGCTGGGCTATTAGTGAGGCGAAAAAACATGACTAAGGGTTCAAACAACCCTCTATTTGTTCGGAAAGCAGCCTTCCACTCATCACCATCCTTAATGCGAACATTATTGTAGCCCCATCTGACATCAAGGTTTGTGAAATATCATGCCCCTTTTAATCAATTCACCAGTTCTGAAATAAGTGGGAGTGGATATCAATTTTTTATTGTTTGGGCATTCAATGCACGATAGTCTTGTACAAGTTGAAGGGAAGCCATCCTTCTTCTTGATGAAGAAAACTGGGGATGCCATTGGTGACTTAGAAGGACGTATCCGACCAGTTGCAAGGTTTTCAGCAATAAAAATATCTAGCTCTGTCTGTTCATTGAGGGACATAGGGTAGACCTTGTAGTTGGTTGACTTTGCATCAGGGATTAGTTCAGTTGCATGGTCCCAAGGTTTTTGATCAGGTAGTGAATCAAATGACTCCTTGGAGAACACATCTTCAAAGGTGTGGAGGTACTCAGGGACAATATTTCGAAAACCTTTTGGACTTGGTGTGTTGAACCTCGCACTAGCCTCTGCTAATTGCTGAGACACTGTAGCAGATGCTCGAATCTGACTTGGAGTCGGTTCTGGGTGCAACACTGTGACAAATAATCGATCTCCATCTTCCATTGAGTCATCAGTTTGGTCTTCACCCTCATCAGACTGATCAGGTAGTAAATCAGGAATTGGCTCTTCTGTTTCCCCAGATGTGAAGACTGGGGCAGGGGCATCTCTACAAGCTTGTAAACATCTAATCTCTTCACGTGCCCTGAGGGTTGAGATTTTACACTCTTTACAGTGTGGGTTACAACGGGTCATTTTGACTTCTTGTGTCTGCCAATTGATCTCAGGGTTGTGATCCTGAAGCCAGGTATAGCCAAATAAAAGGGATTCCTTCCCAAGCTTGGTGACTGCAAACAATGCCTTTTCTGAGTGATCCTTGTAGTGGAGGACCAACTCAGCAACTTCGGTGATTGAACCTGCTTCATTGGGTGTCCCATCAACATTGTATACATGAATTGGGTAGATGAGTGATCGTGTGGCAATTCCGTTTTCATGCACATAGTCTCAGTCAATGAATAGACCAGTTGCACCACAATCAACCAATGCACGAGTTGATCGGAGAAGACCAGTGTCAGTTGTTTGGAGCTTGACTTTTAGGTGTAATGATTTGGCAATTGCCGTTGAGGCAATAATGAGAGATTTTGGAAGACGACGTTCCCAAACTTGTCAGGGGACAATCTTAAGTTTTCCATTTTCTCTGACTCTCCTTAATATAGTTCATAAGTAAAGACTGAGAGGGGCACCTTGTTGTTATCACATTTTCAAACTCAGCTGCACCTTTAGTTAGTCACCTGCTAGCCAAGGATTCCTTAGACTTTTCTCTTCGGATTTCCTCTGCTAGGTAAGTAATATTGTATTCTACATGTATGTAATTAGACAGGTATAAACTCACTTCGGATTTCCTCTGCTAGGACCCCAACTCAGTCATAGTGCGAGTTAGTGCGGTCTAGAGAGTTGCCCTTACAAACTGGCCTTCTACGATGTGAATGGACTGAGGGAGACTTGGGTGGGTTAGGTATGACTTGAATTCCAGTGTCCTCACTCAACAGAGGTTCAACTTCTGATGTATTAACTGTACATACATCATCAACAGAGAGGACACTGAAACTATTTGAAAGTGGCAGCGAGGGCATACCCTTCACTCGCTGCAGTTGGGAAAACCCGAAACAGGCTGTAGATCAGCCCCTCGAGGAGAGTCATCTGCTTCGGCCACCCTACTACAGGCAATTCGGACATCCACTTCTGCAAGAAGGATGTCCATGGCCATGTCCTGTCCCTCTTCATCAAGGCTAGTAAGTAGGGAGCGGATTCGTTGTAGTTTTCGAGGGCAGTCACGACTGATATGACCCGGCTGATGACACTCGAAACAGAGTGTTGAGGGAAGACCCCGACCTTTGGTCGCATCAACGTCCATCACGTCGATCGGCCTAGAGGAGGGTAGTGTCGACGTAGGATGTGCGGGAAGTGGGGGGACGACACGAGAGAACGTTGAAGGTTTTAGTGTGACCGGTTGCATTGTGACGCCTGCTGAACGAAAGATTTCGTTTGCGTTTCGGTTTCGGTCGAAGCGGGAAGCGGTGTCATACCAACCTTGCTCATCGTCGTCCTTCGGGCGGTTCTCCATCATCACAACTTGGGTCTGGATATTTGGTAAGAGGCCGTGTCGATATTTCATTACAATGGCTAACACGTCTTTGTAACCTGCAAGGTCAACGAGTTCACGAAACTCGTCTGTGTACTCGTCGACCGTTCTTCAGGCTTGATGGTACATCATTCCTTCTAACTTGATACAGGCCGTAGCTGCTTCGTCAGCTGGAAAAAACTCGCACTCGAAGGTCCGCACGAAGGTCTCCCATGAAAGCACCGCGTCTCCTTGACTCCACGACTTCATGAGCCAATTTGCGAAAAGGGCAGCTCAACCGGTCTTCATGAACGACACCACCCATTGAACCTTCGGACCTGAGTTGGTTGAAATGGCAGCAGAGGTCAACGTAGGTAACGCGGGCGGCTGTGGAGGATTCATTGGTGGTTGTGTTTGTACAGTGAGTTGCTGAAGAATTTGCTGCAACAGGTCCATATTTTGCTTCTGGGAGGCTTGGAGATCTCGAATGTCGTTACTGTGCTGTTCCAGCACCTGGTGGGCGGTAATAGAAGTCAACATAATAGTAAAAATGAGGGGAGGGAACCGTGCATAAACTCGAAGTAGATTAGATCTGTATAAATGTTTGAACTCACGATCTTGAATATGATTCAAAAAATAGCGACGGTAACTCCAGTCACTCGATGTGAGACTTTTCTTCTGTAAGGGTGACTCTCTAGACCACACTGACTCACACTATGACTGAGTTGGGGCACTAGCAGAGGGAATCCAAAGTAAGTTTTATACCTATCTATTATATACATACAATGTACATTATTACTTACCTAGCAGAGGGAATCCGAAGAGAAAAGTCTAAGGAATCCTCGGCTAGCGAGTGACTAACTAAAGGTGCAGCTGAGTTTGAAAATGTGATAAAAACAAAGTACTCTTATCCTTGACTTATGAGACTATATTAAGGAAGGTCAGGGATGAATTTAGAAAACTTGAGATTGTCCCCTGACAAACACTAAATTTCCAAGAAGGTCAGAAACAAGTTTTACAAATAATGAGTTGGGATTAGAGAGAGCAGATGCATTGAGACAGATAACCTCGGAAACACAGAGAGAGTCAATGCAACCCTCTGTCCATGCAGATTCTGGAGGATTGCTTACTCTTTTTTCAACTCCATGGCAGGTTTTTCTTTGGATATTGCCATCATAGTGGAAGTTGCTGCATGAGCCTTGTAAGAGTTTGACTTAACAGTGCAGTCAGAAACCTTGTGTCTGCCTTTTCCACAGAAAAGACAGAGGTTGTTATCCATGTGTCATTGTTTCTCCTTTGGAGTGAGTTTACTGTCAGTACCCAACAAATGGGAAATGTCTGGTTTATCGGAAGTTGACTGTTTTTCCTTATTGGATTTCTTGTCCTTCTTCTGATTGGAATTTGATTTGCCAGTATTAATGCCAGAGTTGCCAGTGTTATTGCCAGTGTTATTGCTGGAGGACTTGCTTGACAATGCCTTATTGCCTTGAGAACATTCCATCAGATTCTCTTGGGAGACTTCCGCTTTTTGTTCCCAGTAGTGGGCATCGGATGTCTGAGCTTTCATCCACATGAATTGGAGAGTTTTTGGCTTTCCATCTTTGCAGATTTCATCCTTAAGGCTAGACAGGAGACCCATATAGAAATGGTGCCTGAGGGCTGAATCATCCCATCCACAGTGGGCAGCGAGCATATTGAACTTGATGAGATAATCAGAAACTCATTGATTGTCCTTCATCTTAAGCGTCATTAGTTCATTTTCTGCTTCACCAGGTTGATCATAAGGTCCAAAGTTAATTTCCAGTTCCTTGACAAATTTGTCCCAGTCATTGAGCCAATGGGTGTCTCATCAGATATTCCAGAAAGTCTGGGTTCAAACCAATCCTGAGCAGTATCCTTAAGATATGAGAGCACAAAGTTGACTTTTTGACTGTCAAACTTGAATGCAGAGGGTCAATCACAGAACTGAAATGGCATTGGAGAAGGAAATTCTTCAATTTTTTCAGATCCTTGCTAGTAAATGGTTCGGGTTCTTTGACTCCAGTGCAGGATGATTCTTTGCTTTCCTCAGTGGATTTCAGATAGTCAGCAAATTTTACAATGGAGTTGATAAACATTATTTCAGTTGGTTCATTGCAAGATTTCTTCTTCGATTTCTCCAGTTGTTCTTCTACATTGTTGTTGTCAGAAACTTCAGGAGTGTCAGGATCCTTCACTTCCTCAGTAAATTCTTCAACAGAAACTGATGCTATCGGCTGAGCTATGGCCTCAGGTTGAGTGGTATAAAGTTGCAATGGGGATTGAAGTTGAGATGATCCTTCAGCAGCTTTGCATTTGGGACCCATGATGAGCAAGTCACAGAGTTGAGATCTGATATACTGTTAAGTGCTGTGTCAGGAACGTATTCCAGAACTATTGGTAAATATCTGGGAACTCAGAAACCTCAGGATAGGTTCAGGATGTCAGCTTCAGCTTATGTGCTGTGCCTCTGCACAAACACTTGGGATGTCCTTAATTTTGAAGACAGAACTTACACTGGAAGAGTATGGATATTCAGAATTCTGAAGAGTTCCAAATATTGAGCATATAGAAAGAGAGAAGGAATAAGAAACTAAGTCAATATCAGATCTAAGGTAAAGTACAAATTTGTGGAAACTAATATAAGTTTTCTCATTATTGTACTACAAACTAAGACCACAATAAGATGGAAATGGAAGTATTCCAAAATGGGGATAAAATAAGATGGACTAAGGAAACATTATTCTGAAATGGGAATACAATAGACAAACAAGTGAATACATACTTGTCAATGGACAAGTTACCAAATGCAGAACAAGGGGAAGTGTTACGACTGTGTTGCAACCCGACGGTCCCTGAGGTTATTGCCACCTATCGATGCTTCAAGTTATTAATCAAGTCATTGCATTGGAAACCATCGGTCACCCGACACTGACATATGCTTTCACTGTCACAACTGTCACAAGTCACAACATTGTCACAAACAATCAAAGGTAACTTTTGACAACTCTTTGACTCATCAAATTCAACTCAATAAACCCAAACATTATTTGACAACATCGAATCTCTTTCAAGATGTCTCATTTTGATGTCATGTATGATTTCATTATTAGTTCATAACCTAGTCATAACAATATGAAGAAAAGCATAAAAGGGCTACAAAAGGAGCAAGGGAAGTCAGTCGAAATATCTGTAAATTAGTGATACTAGTAATTCTAACTTGTTGTAACTTCTTTGACAAATACTTCCATGAGTTCTCGCGACTGGTAATAGCCTCTTACTTCATTGACAGGGTGAATATATACTTCATCGAATGAGGCTTTCGATTCGATCAGTAGAATATTATTCGACTTTATTGAAGAATAATCGATTTGTGACATTCACAGCTATCTGGTTATACGCTGATATGTCCCTTTTTATTATGATGATCCATTCTACTCTATATTTCACATATGTCCATATATACTTGTAATCCTTGGACTATTTCCTTTTCTCATAATCCTGCTCTCGGTTAATCATGGCCTCCGAACTTATCGTAGCCTTCCCGTTCCTAGTCAAATTTATTTGTCAAATAATGTTTTCCACTCTTCCCTTAGTTAGTATTTGCTAGATGCCAATAACTTGTATATGAACCCACTGTAGTTGTAGTTACTAGGCAATCAGAATATTGACTCAGAACACCCACATACATCTCTAGAAGTCTTACTCTAAGTATCCTGCTCTCTGCCTTCATGTTGTTAAGTACCGTGTCGGGAACTTATTCCAGAACTATCGGAAAGTCACCAGAGAGTCGGGAACTATCAGATAGGGTCAGGACGTTGGCTTCAGCTTATGTGCTGTGCCTCTATGCAAATGCTCAGAGTCCTTAATTTCAGAGGTGAGACTTACAATGGAAAGATACGGATATTCAGAGTTCTGAAGAGTTCCGAATATTGAGTGTACAGAAAGACGGAAGAGGGAATAAGAAACTAAGTTGATATCAGATCTAAGGTAAAGGACAAATTCGCGGAAACTAATATAAGTCTTCTCGTTATTGTACTACAAACTGAGACCATAATAAGACAGAAATAGGAGTATTCTTAAACGGGAATACAATAAGACATATCGGGGAGACAATATTCCGAAATGGGAATATAATAGACAAACGAGTGAATACTTGTCAACAGACAAAATTACCAAATGCAGAACAAGGGAAGATTGCGGAAGATATGGTAACTATGATGTTCCGTGGTCAGAGATCAGAAGTCAGATATTGAAACATCCAGGAACGGGTCGTAACACATGTGCACTCGCCCACTCTCAGTCCCCGACCCCCTTGGCCTGACACTCGACTTATCCTTCGGTCCCGATTGGTAACTCACCAAGAGGAACTCGTTAGGACTAGTTTTCGCCCACCTGAAATTTAAGGACACCTGACAGTTACTTGCAAGGGTGCAGCATATAAGCTAAAGCCAAGTCCTTCCGATTGGTCCCCCCCGTCGGCCTACTGACATTAGTCAGTTTTCAGTTCTTAACAGGAAGATCCAGAAGTATAGGAACTATAATTTTCCATAGTTGGAAGTCAAGATTGGATGTTGTGGCAGGAAGTCAGATCAGAGACTTGGGGCAGAAGGTTGGATGTGTCGGATAATATTGGATATTGAAGTATCTGGGAACAGCTCATAACAAATGCTCATAACTGTAGATCACTTATTAAAACAAGGAATATTCATTCCAACTTATAATATGATCAATACTTCTGAACTCACTTGACTTTTCATATTACATACATACATATCTTCTCAAAACATGGAGCTCCAAGGCTCATAATTTGTGTGCATTTTTTCTAATCCCTTGGAACAGCACTTGACATGAAGCTACATTTCACTTCAGGATATCATCCAGAAGGAGCTGGCCAGACTGAACAAGTAAATCAAACTCTCAAACAATATTTACAAATATATTACAATTATCAACAAGATAATTGGGCAGAACTACTTCCCCTCACAGAATTCACTCATAACAATGCATCCTCTGAAACTACTGGTGAAACACCATTTTTTGTGAACAAAGGTTATCATTCATTATTAGAAATTCACCCTGAAAAAGATTTAGCTTCCACTGTTGCTTGTGATTATTCAGCAGATCTTGAAGCTTTACATTAACATCTTAAGTCAAGTATCTAGAAAGATCAAATACATTATCAAAAATATGCTGACATACATCAAAAAGGATCAATTGACTATCCAATTCATTTTCAAGTATATCAGCATACATCAAAAAGGATCAATTGACTATCCAATTCATTTTCAAGTATATGTACCATCAGATTTTATTTGAATGACCCATCCATCAAAAAAATTCTTGGAAAAATTATCAGGGCCTTTTGAAATCATTGCTCAACCAGGAACTCATTCATATATTTAAACTCCCCACTCATCTCAAAAGAATCCTTCCTGTCTTTCATGTTTCAATGTTAGAACCATTCCATCCCAATACTTTTTCAAATCAAAATCTGGAGTTGACCTCTCCTTGATATCAGAGGACTTCTATAAAGGACTGGAGGACCATAAACTCAACCACAACCATCACCAATTTATGTTGAAGAAACACCTGAATATGAAATTCAAGAAATATTGAACTCAAAATTCAACCAAAGATAATATAAAGAGACTCTTTACAATACTTTGCGACAGATGAAGAAATGTCACTTCATTCAGAGATTTAAGCTCACTGAGCAAGACCATCTTGCAACACAAATATCAATAAATCCCGACATATCTATATACAGTGTACATGCCTTAGGTGACGAGGAATTATATGTACACATCTACAGATTTCAAGTGTTTAAGGCGGTTGTATAGATGGAGCCTTACTGAGAAAGAAAAGTTTTTAATCAATGTTTCAATGTATTGTGGAGACGTACCCAGAGCAGTGGCGGAAGCCACTATTTACCAAGCTCGTCCTCAACATGTCTGATGAAAACTTCAAACGCCTCCACAGAGATATTTTATGTGTTCCGTGAATTTTAGAACACATGCTGAGATTGAAAATTTAGACCCGATTCTAATTGGCGTTTCAATATAACTTGATTTGGACATAAGTATTTTGTCCACGTTCTCTGAAGGAGGCACATGATATAGACAAGAATGCTCGATCTCTCGTTACGCCACTCATTGTTCTATTGTTCCCCCTTCTCTTTGTTTCTATCTCATTGTTCTCTATCCTATATATCCTGCATTTCATGTTCCATACTCCCCATCTCGTCTCGTCTCAATTCCGCACTCGATAGTCTTCAAAGACTTCGAGTTCTGTTTATATTTTCGCACCCACCCTTCCTCTTACCCTAGTTACGCTGCATGTATTTCGCTTCCGCCGGCTTGAGCACGGCCCGATTTATTTCTGGTCGCGCAAAAGAGCGGTGGCGACGCAATAGACCTTATTTGCTCGCCCAAACTCACGAACGAACGACAGAGACATCACATTGAGTGGGGACGTACGGCGGAAACTGCTTACCAAGCTTGTTCTTCCCGCCTTCCGCTTCAGTCAACAACGACATGTCTGGCGACAGCTATAAACGCCTTCACGAACATTTTTGGGGTCAAGACAGGGTCAAGATCGTCAGCGTAGCTGGAAAGAACTACTCGACTGTCGACCTCACACTCGTTAACATCCCACAAAACTCTCGTCCCACTAACATCCTCCTCATTCGTGAGGAGTATAGGCTCGCTTACGATACCATTCTCACGGATACACTTAAGGAGGGACGGCGCAGATCTGCTTTTCTAGTCACAGGTCAACCAGGAATCGGTGCGTTGGATCGAACCCCTAAAGCATCAACTAATCTAACTCGATAGGAAAAACACTGTTCTTGTTGTACCTTTTGTTCCGTCGACTCGAAGAGCAGGAACCCGTTGCTTTTCAGATCGACTCCGATGAATTCGTCCTCTTCAACATGAACGGCATAAGTCTGCATTCGGCGAAGGCATCTTCCGCCGATTACATTCCAAAGGGCGCTTGGGCACTTTCCGATTCCTGTGGTGAACTGCTTGGGCCTTGCGTCGCCTTCCAAAGTCCACACGTGCACGTCATACACACGAGCTCGTCTTCTCGTCGTTGGAAGGATTGGGTAAAGCACCTTAGCGCTCGCAGGTACATTATGGACATATGGTCGTTGGAGGAGCTTCGAACATTGTTGTACGTGGTATCATCTCAGGTATCATCTCATCTACAATGTTATTCCACTCTAACATGCGTACCAGCATTGTCTCCGGGCTCAATGTTGAGGATGGTGTGGCCCTCTCTGAGAAATATGGGCCCAACCCCAGGAGTATCATCAGCATTCTCATCGAGCCAACCGAAGAAGAGACATACCTTGACGATGTGCGAACGGGGGCCGTCACACTTGCAGGGCAATTCCCATCAATTTTTTTGGATCTCGAAAGCCTGGATTTCAGTTCCAACATTTCCTCAAAGATATTCACTGTCAGGCCTAAGAATTTGATATCCCGAAGGCCTACTCTGTATATCCCGACGCCATTTTTGGCCAGCACCCTTGGCGTAGCCGTTTCTGCGCAGACGGCAGCCCAACAACACAGTTTCTTCGCGTTGCTCAGCGGTCATCCGTCTCTGCGCAGCGCCGCGGGATGGGTCTTTGAAAGTTACGCCCGCGTCCGCTTCTCTGGTCCGAATCCCGCATCACTTCAAGGATATCTCCCCGGTGACCCAAACCCGCACCCAATTCCCACCCCCAGTAGGATGATATCAGGTACGACCGCGCTACAAACCATCCAGTCGCCGTTCAACTTCTACTGGCGACCTCGGGAGCCCAATTTCAAAGGTGTTGATGCTCTCATTCGCTCCGACAACATTGTTTGGGCACTACAGTTCACGATAAGTGCTTCTCATGGCTCTGCGACCAAGGGCCTCAACCAGGTTTCCAAACTCATGAATCACAAACGCAATGTCGAGTGGCGCTTGGTTATAGTAGGCCCAGAAATGGGCGAAGCGGAATGCGCCCGGGATCGCCAGGCCTTGACGGGCCGATGGAAGGGTACATACGTTTACGCATGTGCGTTGCCTCTTGGTAAATTAAAGGAAAACGAGCAGCAACACCTTGAGCTTAATATGAACGAGGTGAGTAGTGATTACTACCTTGCTGTCCCTATGTATTCATAAACGTCAATGCGGTGGCAGGCCAGTGAGACGTATCCGGTAGATCAAACAGCGGATTCGGATGTTCTAATGAACGAACCCTCGTGATTGTCATTTACACATATCCGCCATGATCCTCGTCTCGTTTTCCTGCCACAGGTCACCATGATCCTAGTCTCATTTTTCTGCCACAGGCCACAATGATTGCTGCTTTTGTTGATTCCTTTTCTCCATTACACGTTTTCATTTCTACGATCCATCCTTGAATTGAGCTATCTTCCTGTGCAAGTATTTGTCTACCTAATTCCGCCGCCATTATATAAACATGCCCAAAAGGCTAATTTTATGCGTCATAAAGGCTGTTGCAATAGTGTTTGGGACTGAATTCCTTTTTGTATTTGTGGATCTTTTGTGTTGTATAATAGTCTAATACTCTAATGATAGAAGTATAGATTTAGTTCCTCAGCTTTTCCATTGTCCCGGTGCGCGGACACGGCTCGGCACTGGTCGGCCACCGCACGTGAGCTGACCTGGGTGTCTCAACACCCACCACCTCACCACCTCACCACCAACCACCGCCGCCGTCACTCCTACCGCCACCACCATACATATTTCATTTCATGACCTGGTTTCAAACGAACGAACGAACGAACGGGGCATGGCGGCTCCCCAATCCCCATTTACGTGGTTTTGGGGATTTACGCCGCCAACCATGTAAATCTGGGCGGGTACAGTGACTTACTCAGTAGATTACTATCTTTTACTGTTTTTCATGTCAATACACTATGTAAAAGAGCTATGACAATGGAAAAGCAAATCTATACAACACAAAAGATCCACAAATACAAAAAGGAATTCAGTTCCCAAACACTATTGCAACAGCCTTTATGATGCATAAAATTAGCCTTTTGGGCATGTTTATATAATGGCAGTGGAATTAGGTAGACAAATACTTGCACAGGAAGATAGCTCAATTCAAGGATGGATCGTAGAAATGAAAATGTGTAATGGAGAAAAGGAATCAACAAAAGCTGTAATCATGGTGGCTGGTGGCAGAAACACGAGACGAGGATCATGGTGGATATGGAATATGTGTAAATGATGATCACAAGGGCTCGTTCATTGGAACATCCGAGTTGGATGTTTGATCTACCAGATACGTCTCACTGGCCTGCCACCACATTGTCGTTTATGAATACATAGGGACAGCAAGGTAGTAATCACTATTCACCTCATTCATATTAAGCTCAAGTTGTTGCTGCTCATTTTCCTTTAATTTACTGAGAGGCAGCGCACATGCATAAACCCTTCCATTGGCCCGTCAAGGCCTGGTGATCCCAGGCACATTCTGCTTTGCCCATTTCTGGGCCAGCTATAACCAGGCGCCACACGACATTGCATTTGTGATTCATGATTTTGGAAATCAGCTATGAGAAGCACTTATCATGAACTGTACAGATGTTGTACATACAATCCAGTCAGAAAATCAGCTTAAATTCTCCCCAGTAATCTTAGTATATTCTCCACTCTATTCTCCTCTTTGAAACACACCACTTTTACTCATCAGAGTCCACGGGCTCCAACCCATCTATCACTCAACCTCTGACTCTTCTATCTCGACTCCCTGATCTCTCAACCCAAGAACCCCACCTGGACTCCCTGGGATTCCCATCCACCCATTTGAAATTGGACAAGATGATCTAACGAGGGCACAGCCTATAAGCTGAAGCCAAGTCCTACTGGCTTGCCTGCAGGTTTCTCTGGAAACCCTCCGTGTATGCACCTTAACATACAGGTCTGCTATTTATACTATTTATTTAATATTTATTTAGTATTTTTTATTTATTAAAAATCTGAGAAAAACACTAAAAATGGCATGTCCCTACAGTGCATAGCCATGCTTCAGTGCTTATGTAATCCTGCCTGGCCCTGTGTAGGCCCATATTTAGTATCCAGAACATCAGGTATACTGAAGTCTTTTATAATATCAATACATTCTTTGAGTGCCTTATTTGCCATGGGAGACTGTAACAGTAATACACTCATTACGTTTTTTTCAATTTGAAAATCAAGACCTTCATTAAGGAGGTTGTCTGTAATCATTATAATATCAGATGTTTACTGGTAAAATTTATATTTCTACAAAACTCCATCTTTAAATAGTGATATATCCTCTGAGACTATTATATTGTAACCACCAACCATAAAAAACAATTCAGAGTCAATTAATAGAACCTATTATATATGGTTTTCCAAGTTACGTAAATACTTGCTAATACTTTTGTTATTAATTTGTTTTTTAAAAGCTAAACTGTAGTTATTTCCTAGTAAAATATGTGATATATAATTGGAAATTTTTTGTCCTGTGGCTTTCTTAGTTGGATGAAATCACCTATATTCTGGGTATGTTGAATCAAGTAGAAATCTGTTCAGATTGACAGATCCATTCCAAAGTAATACATATGCATGAAATAGACTATTTAAAGGTATCTATTTTTAAAAGTATTAGTGTTTCAAACTACTAATTTTTTATATTGTCTACTTGTGTCTGGAAAGATTCTTTAGTTTGTAATGTACAAGAGAGTTTAAAACTTTCAAAAAGTTTTAAAAACCAAGTTATGTTTGAATCACATCCCAGATGTTTAAATGATCTTTAGAATATATGTGTTAGGATACACACACAGGCCGGGTTTCCGGAGAAACCCGCAGGATATCCGGTAGGACTTGGCTTCAGCTTATAGGCTGCACCCTCGCTAGATCGTGTTGTCCAATTTCAAACGGATGGATGGGGATCCCGGGGAGTCTGGGTGGGGTTCGTGGGTCGTAGGTCGGGGGTCGTGGGTTGTAAGTCGAGTTGGTTGAGAGAGTAGATGTGCTGGAGCCCGTGGGCTCTGACTAGTGCGAGCGATGTGAATCAAGTAAGGTTTTAGAGCGGAAAATATTATTAGATTACTGGGGGGAATCTAAGCTAATTTTCTGACTGGATTGTATGTACAACATCTGCCAGTTTATATCGACCGTGGAATGCATGACATACCAAATCCAGTAATAATGAAACGAAACTAACAAAACATGAAACGGGAATAGTAAACACCAAATTGGTGTTAGGAATGGAACGGAACGGAGTGGAGTCCGAATCGTGACAAAGCATAACCCATAATGGGAAATGGAGCGGGAGCGGAGTCCTAAATCGTGACAGGTCATTTGACTAAAACAGGAACGGGGCTTGATTAGAGTGGTGACAGGATTCTAAGCGGGGACCAGTGACTGATGCGTGGGACGAAGACGGACATAGACAGAGACGGAGTCCGGGGGAAGTCCGGTGACTGATATGTGTCGTAATGAGGTCGAACGTAACGAGTCTTGATGTAATGGAGTCCGGGCGGGAAATCCTATAAACAGATGATTGGTGCTTGTAGCGCGTGGGGGCGTACGGGTTAGTGCCCAGAGTCCGGTGGGATTGTCCAGTCGTAACAATATGTATTAGAATTTGGTGTTGAAACAGTTGAATAACTCTTGACAAACACCCTGTGAGTGTGAGGAAAGTAAACACTAAGGAGACTTTCCCACACCCACAGCGGAGTATGCTACAGGGTGCTTACCTAAGCACCTATACATCAGTTACCTTACTAGGTAACTCACTCAATACTGCACCTACAGTGCTGGGAAAAATACTACAAATATCAGAAAAATATAGAGAACATCATATACTATGTGAGAGCTGTAATATCATACTCTAACATTTGGTATGCTTAATAGTTTTCAAATATCCTTCTAGTGTCACAAAAGGTCGCAAAGTGTCACAAAGTGTCACAAACTGTAGCACAGTGTCTTCACACAATAATAATCTATGTAAAAAGCCTCCAAAATTTCTATTATCCTCTTTTCCCTATGACCACAAATAATGATACACTATATACAGTACACAGCACATGGACAAAGGGAGGAAAAAAATGCATCACTATCAAATATATAGATAATGTATATTAAGAAGAAGCCACAGCAAACCTGATATACAGTAGGAGGTACACATTGTATGTGAATTTGAAGCTGGGGGATGATGACATAGAACAAGAAAATGGGGCTTGGGGCAGGCAATATCCAAGATGGTGGCAGAGGCAGGAGGCAGGCTGGGGTAGGGTGATAGGTAGGTATGGGTAGTTGAGTATCAATACCAGTATCATCAGGCACAGGATATAAATGAGACATTGGACATATTAGGTAGAATATACTTTTTACTTGTATAAATCTTGAAAGCTGGTGCAGTGCTGGCTGGGTGGGGTGACAAGGCAGGGAGAGGTGGTGTGGGTGTAATGATGTGATATAATAAGCTGAGCAAGAAAAGGGGAATCCAAGTCCAAGTCTAGCTGGAGAGGATAGCAATAGAAGTGGGGGGGGATAACTAAAGGGAGCTGGCCAGAGGAGATGATGGTGAAATATGACCACTCATCCATCCCATTCATATCTCCATTTTCATCATCCACATACTGCTCTACAGACTGCCATGCTGCACATTTGTGGGGGACAGTGCAAGCATGGTTCCCAGGCCTGATGGGTGCCAGTACAACTGGTGCAACATTGACATGTGTGGGTTGTGCAAGCCACTATATGACATGTGGTGTGAATCGTATGCCTCCCCGTGCATGTGTGAGAAATAGCCCAGCCCTGCCTCCATGCCCAATCTGCCCCCTGCCACACCACTTGCACTTGTCATGGTGGTTCTCAAGCTCAACATGCTCAGTGAGCCCCCAAGGTCCTGTGGGAAAAACAGTCCCATCAGCATCCCAAACCCTAGCATGCCACCCCCCCCCTCCACCACTGCCACTGCCACTCTTGCATTCCCCACACCACTGCCACCCCCTGTGGTGCCACTGTTGAACCCAGGTGGGAAGCCCCCCAAGTCTGTGCTCGAGTCTCACTGGACCAGTTCCACATGTGTGTGCTGTTCTGCACAATTGGGTGCAGTGGCATGGGGTGGTGCAGTGGCATGGGTGCAGTGGCATGGGGTGCAGCATGCATGCCACATGCTCAGGCACAACATGTCATAGGCCCAGGCCCGTGTCCATGTCCACCACTGCTGATACTGTGTGGCCTGTGTCCCTGTCCATGGCCATGCAGGCTGTGTCCATGGGGCCCGTGGCCACTGTGCATGTGGCCCAGCTTGGGGAAGGTGGGGTGCCATGTCGTGGCAGGGGGGAAGTGGTTGTTGGAGTCCATGTACAGTGGGGGACAATGTTATGACCATGTCACAACCCGACAGTCCCCGAGGTTATTGCCACCTATCAACATTCCAAGTTATCATTCAAGTCATCGCATCGGAAACCGTCGGTCTCCCGACACTGATGAATGCTTACGTGGTGATCAAACTCCATTTACGCCCCCATCAAAATATGCTTGTATTATCTGGTTATACTCTGATATGTCCTCTTTTTATTATGATGATCTGTTCTACTCTATGTTTCACATATGCCTATATATACTTGTAACCCTCGGACTATTTCCCTTTTCTCATAATCCCGCTCTTGGTTATCTCATGGCCTCCGAACTTATTGTAACCTTCCCATTCCTAGCCAAGCTCATTTGTCAATACCATTTTCTGCTCTTCTCCTAGTTAGTATTTTCTAGATGCTGAATACTTGTATATGAGCCTGCTGTAGTTGCAGTTACTAGGCAATCAGAATATTGACTCAGAATACCTTCATACATCTCTAGAAGTCACATACTAAGTATTCTGCCCTCCACCTTCACGTGCGCTCGCCCACTCTCAGTCCCCAACCCTTTGGCCCGACACTCAACTTATACTTCAGTCCCAATTGGTAACTCGCTGAGAGGTACTCGTCAGGACTAGTCTTCACCCATCTGAAATTTAAGGATACCCAACAGATATTTGTGAGGGCGCAGCACATAAGCTGAAGCCAAGTCCTTCTGATTGGTCCCCGTCAGCCTACCGACATTAGTCAGTTTTTCAGTTCTTAACAGACAAAACCATTCCAATGATTTTTTATATGTCAAAGAATGTTGAATAACTCAATGAGTACTTGACCAATTGACCTGAAATTTTTAATTTAGGTAGTCATATATGTTGGCTATATACCCTAAGAATTCTATCACATAAGCATTATTTGACATCAAACTATAAATCAAATACTAATGCAATCTCATTGGAACAGTTTTGTCCCTGGTATATAATCCAATACAAATCATATAATCTAGTACTTGGTGTAACCCCCCTTGGCATCCAAAACAGCTGAAATCCTTCTAGGCATACTCTCTATCAAATTCTGACAAATAGAAGCAGGAATCCTGTCCCATTCTGTCTGGACCCTTTCCCATAACTCCTGAATACTCCTAGGCTCCACTTCATACTCTAGTACCTCTTCTTGAGGTAATGCCAAAGGTGTTCAATTGGATTAAGATCAGCAGATTGAGGGGGCCATATCATGACATCAAAATCACTGCCATTAAGCCAATTGGTGGTCTTCTTGCTCTTGTGTTTGGGATCATTGTCTTGCTGAAAGATAATATCCCTAGTCTTCTTCTTGTAATGCTTGAGAGATTCTTGAAGTTCATCCTCCAAAATGCTAACATAAACTTCAACATCCATCCTCCCATCAATCTTGGTGGCATATCCTAGTCCTTCCCAATGCAAAGTCTAGCCTCTCCCTTCTATGCCTTTTTGTGAGTTTAGGCCTTTTCCTCTTCACCACAGTTTTTATTCCAGCATTCTTGAGTTCCCTATGAATTGTTCTTGCAGAGATAGAGTCCCCATTCATATCTTGTAGGACTTTAGAGGCCTGAGTGGCATGGTCAATCTTCTGGGAAGTGATTTGTTAGATGATGTAATGGGTATCAGAGGGGGGATGTTTGTGTGGACAACCTCCAGCTGCTTTGGAGAGGGAGGAAGAATGTTTAGAGAAAAATTCTGGATATAGTAGAGACAGAACGACCAGTGGTAGCAGCTACTTCATGTGCAGACTTGCCCTTGTCAAGTAGAGTAAGAACAGGATCAAGTTGAGCAGGAGTGTAAAGAGTGGTGGAAGTTCTAACTGTTCTATATACAAAGAATATCGGCCGTTTAGGTATGACATGATAATGTATTGACTATCTAAGTCTAATACAGACCAAACACATATTGACCATTTAGTTCAATACAGTTGAGTGAACTAGCTATCTAAAGTAGAATAGAGAGCTAGAACAAATAAAGGAGAATTGACTGTAAAGTATGATTCTGAATGACTGCTCAAGTGTTGAAGAGAATAATGTGAGAGTCAAATGACAGAGTAGTGCAGATATAGTCTGCACAGATTGAGATAATGGTATGAGTTTTGACTAGTATAGTTCAAAACTCTGATTGCGCTAGTAGTTAAAGCTCATCTGTGACGGTCGAGACAATACCTCAATCACAACTTACAGGACACTAACTGGGTGTCTGGGTAAGTCGTGGTTGCAGGGTAAAAAGTGTCTGAGTTCTAACTACTGGTGCTAGAATACATAAGTCTGGCATATATGCACCCACAAGAGTCGATGTACCAAATGTATAGGTCATCGAACTAATTATATGCATATAATAAAATAGAGAGAAAGTAGAAATAATAATGGAAATATAGTATGAGCTCCTCCAGACTATATTTCCAGAGTATATTTTGCCATACCTCTCAGTGTCCCCCAGGTTGAAGAGCTATGTCAAAGAAGGTGTCGAAGGACGCTTGGAACTCCTCCCCATGTATCCTGCAAAGAACCTCCAAGGTGCAGAATAGCATTTCCCCAGGCAAGACACTTGGCATGAAAGGAAAGGGCAATGTCTTCCCACTTCAAAACATTGTTGGCAGATGTCAACCCATCCAGTTTCTGGATTGAAGAGACCCAATGACCGTAGGCCTTTTGGTGCATTCGAATGATGGCACGAACGTGATCAGCAGAGGCATCAGTAATGCGGGCAATGAGAGGAGGGTGGGGTGTAGTGATGGTGGGGGTGTAGTGAGTGTAGTGATGGTGGGTGTAGTGATGGTGGGGTGTAGTGATGGTGGGGTGTAGTGATGGTGGGGGTGTAGTGATGGGGTGTAGTGATGGTGGGGTGTAGTGATGGTGGGGTAGGAGTGGGAAGTGGTGCGCAGCTCGCATCTCCACCAGAGGGAAGTCCTCCCGGGGTGTCGGAATCCGACAACAGATGCTCCAACAGGTCAACTAGTTCCACAGCCGAGTGGATCAGTGCATGCTCAGGAAGGACACAAGTGGAGTTGATGAGCAGGGACCAAAAAATGGAGAGCTCAACCTGTTTGATATCCTCCACTAAATGCAGCTGTTCCTTAGGGTCATTGATGCATAAGTAAAGCATACTACAGTGTGAGAGACCCGCTATACCCTTGGATATGCCCTTTAAGAAGGGGGTGCCACAAGGTTGGCCCCAGTCCCATTTACATGCGTCCCACAGTGAAAATGGACATCCATGACTGAGGCACCTCAAGGACTTCCTGGATAGGATGATCAACATCCATCAGGGGAGCAATGACTATGCCACAGTAAACCTGCACAACTTGAAACCTATTTTCATGAATCAGCAACTTACCACATCAGTCCATGCAACTTTCCTCATCCATCCCATCATCCATGGAATTATCATTATGGATATTGAGAAGCTACATCAAGATATTCTATTGGAAATTCCACTAGACCTGATAACTAAAGCACACCTTGGCAATCCTGTGGACCCCAGTCAACCCCAGTGGTCTCTCGACCAGTATGGTTTCATTAGACTTGACGATCACATATATGTACCAGACTCTGACAGCCTCCGCCTCAGGATCCTTCAGTACAAACATGACCATTCACTCTCGGGACATTTTGGGTTCAACAAAACTTTATCATTAATAAGAAGAGAATACACTTGGCCCAGACTCTGAGGCTTCATTAAGCACCATTGTAAATCTTGCATTACTTGTCCACTGTTAGGGTACATACATGGTGGGTTTCCGGGGAAACCCATGGGAAATCTGGTAGGACTTGGCTTCAGCTTATAGGCTGCACCCTCATGAGATTGTGTTGTCCAATTTCAGACAGGCGGATGGGAATCCTGGGGAGTCTGGGTGGGGTTTGTGGGTCGAGGGGTTGTGGGTCGGAGGTTGTGGGTCGAGAGGTCAGGAGTTGAGATAAATAAGAGACATAGATGTGTCGGAGCCTGTGGGCTCCAACTAGCGAGAGTGGTGTAATTCAAGGAGGAGTTTAGAATGGAAAATGTATTAGATTACTGGGGGGAATCTAAGCCAATTTTCTGACTGGATTGTATGTACAACATCTGCCAGACTATATAGACCATGGAATGAATAACATACCAAATCCAGTAATAATGAAACGAAACTAGCAAAACATAAAACGAGAATAGTAAACACCAAATTTGGTGTTAGGAATGGGATGGAACAGAGCAGAGTCTGAATCGTGACAAATCATAAACCATAACAGGAAATGGAGTGGGAGTGGAGTCCAAATCATGACAGGTCATTGACTAAAATGGGAATGGGGCTCAGTTAAAGCGATGACGGGTTTTCCGAGCCTGGTCCAGTGACTGATGCATGGGACGAGGTCAGACATAGACAGGGACGGAGTCTGGTGGGTATTCCTGTGACTGATACATGATGTAATAAAGTTGAACATGGACAAGTCCGACATATGGAGTCTGACGGGAATTCCGGTAAACTGACAATCAGTGTGTATAAGTTAGTGCCCGGAGTCCGGTGGGAATTCCAGTTGTAACAGTACCCTCCCTTTATGCCAAAGTCCCAAAGAGGCTCTAGACCTAGATAAGGTTCTTGTCGGCTATGCGCATGTGTCAAAAGTCATGTCGGTTACACGTATGTGTCAAAGAGTCATGTGATCTGGAAGGTAAGGTTCAGATGCAATGAGCCTATATAAAAATTTGAAAAAAATGAAATTTCTTCTTCTTTATTTCCCCCATCTTCACCAAAAATGGGTCCAAAGCCAACACCAAGAAGACTGATGCCGACTGCCAGGCCCTCCACAGGCACTCCATATCAGGTGCCTCTCAGTGTGGCCCAGATTTTGGTGCAGTGAGAGGAACAGCGCTGACAACGTGAAGAAGTGGAGAAGGAGGCCAGGGAGGTCAAGGAGGCCCTAGACAGGGAGTACCAGGTGGCAGTGGCAGTGGAGGAAGAGGCTGAGAGGCAGAGGAAGAGAGATGAGGAGGAGGCTGCATGGGTGGCCACAGAAAAAGCCCGGGTGGCTGCGGACAGGGCCATGGTTGCTGCAGGAAAGGTAAGTTCCACTGTTTCATGTGTCAACTTTAACTGACTTGGTTTTTCAGCGCAAGGCAGTAGATGTCGAATCAGAGTCTGAGGGGGAGCCAGAGAGCCCCCAGAAGGTAAGTCTTGGGTCTGTGGGACGTCTGGGGAACTAACCATAACAACAGAAGGCAAAGAAGGTGGCACTAGTCCACCTACCGACATGGAGTGACCTGCAGTGTTCCGGTTGTAATGACCAGAACACTGAGTGCAACTGAAAGTCCAGGCAGGGACTGGGCTGCTACCAATGTGTGCACCTCAAAGCGAGGTGCTCACTGGTACATGAGCAGCCCATGGGGTCCGTGGTGTGGGACATCTGGGTTGGATGAGGTTTTGGGTCGGATCGCTGAGGGCATAGAGGCCCAGAACAAGTTGCTCTGGAAGAGCAACAAAGTTCAAATTGTAGTGGCGACTGAACTCTGTGGGCTCCACTCGGAGTTTTGGAAGTTCCTAGTGGAGTTTGGTGGGTACATATATGAGGAGCTGCAGGCCAGGAGTTCCGAGGACACTGGGTCAGATGAGGACAGGATGCCCACAGAGGTAGCGGAGCTTCCTCAAGAGATGGCTGAGGTTGGGCAGAAAAATAGCCCCATAAATGTAGACTGAGAAAATATAAATAAACTTGATAATAATCTTTTTTTTTTTTGAAAATAAAAATAAAGTGTGAAAATCATAAAAGTCAAAGTCCATGGAAAATCCACTTAAGGACTTGAAAACATGTCAGAATCCTGTAAAAGCAAAGAGAGACATAGGGTGACAGGGAATAATGAGAATGAGTCCAAATGTAACACGGGGTCCATGGAGTGTGGTCAGAGAGAAGATAGTGGTCCAGGTTTGAGTGGGTAAGCTGTATGAAAGGCAGTAATGATTTCCATGGCATTACTGAGTTCTATGGCCAAAATCCATGAAGTTTCTTCATCAGTGCCCTCGTAACCTGCCCACTTGACCAAGTAAAGCAGTTTACAAGTGCGTTGATGCTTGTCAATTTTTGAATCAAATTTGTGAGATTTCAAACTCGGGTTCTCTGTCAATAATGACCAGAGGGGGTGGAGATTGCACGTGATCTGGGATAGTGTTAGCAGTACAAGGTTCTAGCATAGAAACATGAAATACTGGGTGTACCATGCGCATGCTATCCAGAAGCCATAGGGTCCAAGAGACTGAACCTACTTGTGCGATAATTTCAAAAGGACCTAAATATTTTTCAGTAAGCTTTTTTGATAGATGGGTAGTCTGGAAGAATTGAGCTTTGACAAAAACACAATTGCCAATCTTGAAGTTAGGTGGTGGGATCCGGTGTCTGTCCACTGAAAGTTGGTATTGCTCTTGGGCAGACTTTATTGCAGTCCAGAGTTCCTCGTGGAGCTCGTTGAGGTCCATGGTGAACTATTGAGCATGGGCAGAGGTGAGATTTCATTCTGGATGTACTGTAATATTTGGATTATATCCTTTATTTGCAAAGAACAGGGAAACACCAGTAGTGGCCGAGGGTGCATTGTTGTAAGCAAATTCTGCAAGTGGTAACAAGGATTTCCAATTGTCCTGTTGATAATTGCAATATACGCAGAGATATTGTTCCAATGTCTGATTGACACATTCAGTTTGTCCGTCACCTTCCAGGTGATGTCCGGATGTGAAATGTAATTTCATGTCCAAGGATTTCCTGAGGGATCTCAAGAAGTGAGACACAAACTCTGATCCTCAGTCATAAGTTACATGGGACAGAACTCCATGCTTGGAAAATACATGGATAATAAAAAGTTCTGCTAACTGCATGGATGTAATTGTATCATGTGTAGGGATGGATATACCTTGTTTTGAGAATCCATCAACAATGACTAGAATAGCAGAAAAGCCTTCGGAATCTGGTAGGTGTTCAATGAAATCCATAGAGATAGAATTCCATGGGTGTTCCAATACTGGGAGTTGTTTCAAAAGGCCATATGGCTTGTGTCGCTGAGATTTTGAGCGGGGACAAGTAGTGCAAGATTTACAATAGTGCTTAACAAATCCACAGAGTCCGGGCCAAGTGTATTCTCTTCTTATTAATGATAGAGTTTTGTTGTACCTGAAATGTCCAGAGAGTGGATGATCATGTTTGTACTGAAGGATCCTGAGGCGGAGGCCGTCGGAGTCCGGTACATAGATGCGAAACCATGCTTATCAAGAGACCACTGGGGTTGATCCGGGTCCACAGGATTGTCAAGGTGTGCTTTAGTAATCATGTCTAGTGGAATTGCCAATAGAATATCTTGATGTAACTTCTCAATATTTATAATGATAATTCCACGGACAATGGGATGGATGAGGAAAGTTGCGCAGACTGATGTGGTAAGTTGCTGATTTGTGAAAATGGGTTTCAGGTTATGCGGGTTTACCGTGGCATAGTCATTGCTCCCCTCTTTAGGATAGATGTCCCATCGTCTAGTTAAAGTGTCAGGTTTGCTGCTGAGATGGCCAGGTCGAAAATGGATAATCATATTGAAAGCGGATAGATATTCAGACCAGCGGGCCTCCCAACGGGTCAAACATTTTGTAGTAGAAAAGTATTCCAGGTTTTTGTGATCTGTTACAATGTCAATCGGAGTTCCCAAGCCTTCCAAATAGTGTCGCCATGTTTTGAAAGCTGAAAGAATTGCCAGGAGTTCCTTATCATGAATGTCGTAATTGAGCTCTGCTCTGGTGAAAGTCCAGGACAGAAAAGCCATGAGATGGACTTCTCCATTGGAGTCCTGGATAGACAGAATGGCTCCAAGTGCATAGTCTGAGGCATCTGTTTTGTCAATGAGTGGGAAGTCCGGTTTCCAATGTGACAGAATTGGAGCTGATGAAAAAGAATTTTTCAAAAGATTGAAAGCTTTTTGACACTTATCATTAAAATTCCATGGAGTATCCTTACACATCAGACAGGTAAGGGGAATTGTGATGTCAGAATATCTGTGGATAAACTGTCTGTAAAAATTGGCAAAGCCGAGGAAGGATTGTATATCTTTAACTTTTCAGGGTTCTGGCCAATCTTTGATGACTTGTACTTTAGTTTCGTCCATGTGGAGTCCGTTGGGTCCAATTATGAAACCCAGGTATTCCACAGAATCCGTGTCAAAATTACATTTTTTCCCATTCACGAATAGACCATGTTGTCTGAGTCTCCAGAGAACTTCATGGACCTGTTTGTCATGTTCTGCGGGATTCTCGGAGTAGATAAGAATGTCGTCCAAGTAAACAATGATGCATACATTGAGCATGTTGGAGAAAATGTTGTTGATAAAATGCTGAAAAACAGACGGAGCATTGGTGAGTCCAAAGGGCATCACCAACCACTCAAAGGCCCCATAGCGGGTTCTAAAAGTGGTTTTCCATTTGTCACCCACAGAGATCCAGACCAAATGGTAGGCATGTTTGAGATCTATTTTGGTGTAAATCCAGGCATTCCATGGGGCATTGAGCAGATCAGATATAAGTGGGAGTGGATACTTATCCTTTTTCGTGACAGCATTTAGTCCTCTGAAATCAACACATAGTCTAAGGGATCCATCCTTTTTTCTAACAAACAGAACAGGTGCTCCAAAAGGAGACTTTGAGGGTCTGATAAAACCTATGGACAAATGTTCATCCAGGACATTGCAGATTGCGGAAAGTTCCATGAACGAGAGTGGGTAAATATGTCCTAGGGGTGGCTGGGTGTGTAGGTCAGTGGCTTGCTCAGATGCAGATACTGGGGTTGAAAAACGACCAGTTGCTTCATCCATTTTTAAGTTGATAGTGAACACCTGGGACCTGTCCATTTTTGTAGCCCTAATAAAAGCTGCAGCATTAATCAGAGAAATAGACGGAGGTGCCATGGGTTCTGGGGAAGCCATGGGTGCCGTAGGGATCACAGGAGTCCTCGAGACTGCAGGTGCTGGGAAGGCCATGGGTGCTGTGGAGGCTGTGTTGGGCACAGTTTCCTCAGCTGCCGTGGGAGTCCGGAATGTTATACTGTTAGCTATCCAGTCAATCAACGGATTGTAGTGGGTAAGCCAGTTGTGTCCTAGGACCACCAAGCAACTTGAATCTAACTGGGTCACATAGAAAGTGACCAACTGAGATGTTCCACATGGGAAACAGATGGATAAATCACAAGCTTGGGTAGCAACCAAATTACTTGTGCCATCAAAGAGGCAGAGGCCAATGGGATTTATCGGATAAGTTGACAACAAATGTTTTTTCGTGAATTTTGTATCTAGAAAACAATGAGTCAAGCTGGAATCTATAAGAGCTGAAAAAACGAATTTCGGAATCATATTAGATATAAGTTTAATAAAAAATGAATCAGAATGTGAAAGAGCAGATGCATTGAGATGGGTAAACTCTTGAATGTGTGGAGAGGCAATGCAACCCCCAACCCGCACGAAGTCTGTGGGGTTGCTCACTCTTTTTTCAAGTCGGAAGCCGGTTTGTCCTTCGATGGAGTTGCCATGGAGGCCTTGGCTGTTTGACCCTTTGCAGAGTTTGCTTTTGCCAGCGGACATTCCAGGACTCGATGACTGGGTTTTCCGCACAAGAGACAGAGGTTATTGTCCATATGACATTGTCTTTCCTGTGGGGTCAATTTGCCATTGTCCGAGTTTGCCTGTGAGGTCAGGTTTTCTGGTTTGTTTGCCGGACTGTTGACCTTTGTTGTTGTTGTTGTTGTTGTTGTTGTTGTTGTTGTTGTTTGAAGACTTTTTATCTTTCTTCTTGTCAGATTGCGTGGAGTCAGTCCATTACCTTACCTACAACATGACTGAGGTGAGTTATGTAAGATCCTAAGCTACTCGCCTTACTGTAACTAATAGTTGTTTATTAGTTAAACTACTATTAGGTACATAATATATCAGTCCGTTACCTTACCTACAATGTGACTGAGTTAAACTACTATTAGGTTCTTGAGGTTCCTTTATTTTCAACAGAACCATTAATATGGAGCTCAAGCCACAGGTAATCGGACATTGGAGTGTATTTTTTGCTTTGTTTGTGAGGATATGGTTTGTATGAGTTCCTTTTGTGGGATTATGTATTTTGTATTGTAATTTTGTTAGTTTACTAACACAGACCCATTTCCACCAGACATCCAATTCCATTGTCGATCTGATCGCTTTTGTTCTCTGGCGACAATCCGGAATTCCTTTGTTCTTTCAGACATATGATCGTTATTCGCTGCATCTGACTAATTGAAAACACTCTTGGCCCACTTAGCCAGGTCATACGGGGCTGAACGACGTCCGCTCCCACCGGGGAAAGACACTTGGCTTCAACGTGAGTAGTCTTGATATTCAGTTCATACGCTCAGGGCAATTCTGGTGGATAGGGGGAGTATTTCCAGGAAGGAAGTCGTCAGGAGGGCACTCGAGCGTCGTCAGATGTGCTACCGTGCCCTGTGTGCCGTGGACCTGTCATCGCATCCCGATTTGCATTTGAATAAAATAGGTCAGTTAGCAGCATTATTTTTACATACATTTCTTGCATATTAGTATATTCTTACAGTTATTCTACCATTAAATTTGATGTTTCGTCCAGTCGCTTGATCGAAGCTGTCTCGCGCGAGGTCCGAATATTAGCCTCACATCTTCAAAATTACGGGGCATTCAGTTTGGTTTTATGAGATATATTTAGAGTTCTCTGGGGGGTATTCAACATCATATCGATATGCCAGATGCTTCGTCTCATTAACAACTTCGTCTAGTTTTCCTTGATTTATATTCGAAGTTTGGGTTTCGTCCTTCCTCCCAATCGTCCTGGGTTAATTTTAATGTGATTTTCCGGCGATCCCAATTTCCACCATCATACGGCTGTCCGTATTGGCAACATATTGAAAACTTAGAAAACTACCATGGAGGGGCTACGTCGTTACAGGTAATTCTTTTTCTTTTATACCTATCCAAACAGTGTTTTTATCATCAATGAATTATGATTGTGTGACAACAATCTGTGTGACAGATTGTTAGCCGCCATCAATCAACGCTCTTGCAACCACTCTTTGATACTTCTTAAACATGTCTACCATCCTCTCACCTTCCACAAATATCACACCCTCTGATGGACCTAATTTTGGCGTGAAAGAGCTTGCATCTGGCGGGGATTCCCCTACCGTCGAGTAAGTCGGTTGATTAAAAACTAACGAGGGAATCCTCACATGTTCCATGTTCTACTTCTAGCATTGTCGCCATTCACGGCCTGGACGGGCATCGTGAGGCGTCCTTCACGGCCCCTAACGGTGTTCTCTGGCTTCGTGATCTATTACCGGAAACACTTCCCAACGCCAGGATTCTGACCTACGGCTATGATGCACGCACTCGTGGCGTGAATCGATCCAACCAAGCTCTCTATGACTTATCGATCGACTTCATCGCTAAATTGTCTAGTTTCAGAGTGTATACAAATACGGATGTATGTTATTGGCCTTGAGCAAATGACAGTCTCGATGAAGTATTTATTTTTAGGCGAGGCCACTGATCTTCATTGCCCATAGTTTCGGTGGCATAATGCTGAAAAAGGTATGTCAAATTATTTCACAACCCACTCCCCGAAACCTTATCCCCATCTTTTTAAGGCTCTTATACATGCAAATGCGACCCATATTAAACACCTACCTGCGCACAAAGCTGTTGAAGTGTCAACCTATGGTATCATTTACTTGGGGACGCCTCACCAAGGGATTGATATTACTGACTGGACGCGATCGCTTTTGAGATGCTTTTCAATTACCTCTCTGGCCGATGGCCCAATTATGAAACACTTGGGGTTGCATTCTGAAACGTTACAACAACTGATGGCTGAATACACAGCCATCAGTGGCAGATTTCAAACCGTCTTTTGTTATGAGACCTATGATACTCTGGGACCGGGTGCAACAGGTGTAAGTAGTTCTTTACATTTCCTAGAGTCCTTTTTATCTTTAATCAAACCATCGAAGCATGTTCCTGTCATCTCTGCTGTTGTCCAGGGATCTGTTAAAACTGAGGTCATTGCCATCCACAAGGATCACCTGGGACTGGCCCAGTTTTGTTCAGTATTGGACAATGAATATAGTATTCTCACTGAGCACCTTCTACTAATGGCCAGGCAGGCACCAGCTGCTATTCTCAAATATTGGGAAAAACACAATCCGACTTTGTGCAAAGGCTATCAGTGGTCCAACAACCCTGGTATGATGCTTCATATCTTAGCAAGTTTGATGAATTAAAGAAAATCTTCAGAGACCAAGGAACTCCGTCTAGATATTTATAAATGGTTATCTGCCCCAGATCCATCGAGTCATTTAAATGCTGCAAAAGAGCAGTGCCTGGCAAATACAGGGTCTTGGTTTATCAATGGTGCACAATTCACAAAATGGAAGGAAGGCATTAACCAATGTCTCTGGATCTATGGATCTCGTATGTTTAATTACTTTTGTGGGTTGCTCCTCGCTTAATATTCAACTCTAGCAGGATCTGGTAAAACAATCTTATGGTGATTTTATATCCTTTATCTCCAAGAAACACATTAGCTAAGAATTGGCCCCTAACTGTAGTTCATCAATCATTGGCAACATTCAAAACCTCTGTCATAATTACCAATCCCAAGCTATAGTCTACTTCTTTTTTGATTCTAGGGACTCACAACAGGCCTTTCAATCGCATCACAACTTAGTCAAATCTCTCATAAAGCAACTGATCTCAGTCTGCTTTGATCTTCCAAACTGTTTAGTTCAGATCTATAAAGATGGCACCCAACAACTATCTCTCATGGATCTTGAAAAAACACTTTGTGATTTACTTGCCCTGTTCAATAAGGTTTATATTATTTTGGATGCACTTGATGAATGCTCAGGATATCTAAGAGTACTCAAATGGCTAAAAGAGTTACTTGTTCAAAGTGGCCTGAAACTACACATTCTAGTGACAACTCGACCTGAAGAGTCTATTCAAAGGGAGTTAGGTATTATGGGCTCAGAATGCTTGTCACTGCACGAGCAGCATGCCAATGATGATATTGCTTCTTATATTCAGACTACATTAAAGACACAATTTTCATTTTCATTGATGGATCAAAGTCTTCATGACAATATTTTTAGGACACTCAATGATCAGGCAGAAGGCATGTAAGTGACATATATTTATTTTAGTTTCCTGAAATATTGTAACATTGGCATTTCAACTTTGTTTCAGGTTCAGATGGGTAGCCTTGCAACTTGAGGAGCTCTCTACCTGCTATAGTGATGGGGACCTAGAGGACCAGCTGAGAAGACTGCCTGCCACTCTAGATGAAACTTACAGCAGGATAATACACAAGATTCCCAAGAGACTGCAAGAAGATGCCTTGAAATTCTTAAAGTGGCTTGCCTTTTCTTTTGAGCCCTTGACAACCAGAGAGTTGGTTCAAATAATGGGAATAAATATGGATTATGAGATTGGTGGTACAACTTCTCCTTTTAATTACCAACGTGTATATCGTGATCCAAATCACATTGTCAGTGTCTGCAGTGGTCTTGTCCTTCATTCAGGAGGTGAGTATTGTAAGATGTGTAATAATTAGAGCAATGGGATATAAATTAATACTTAGACAAAATCAAATTGGCACATTTTTCAGTAAAGGAGTATCTAATGGATAGTTCCATTGGAGGACGACCATCAAGCTTTCACCTTGAAAAGCAATTATCACACAGTCACATAACTAAAATGTGTCTAATCTATTTACTGCAGTTTCAGGACTTTTTGACTGCATCCACAAGAAATGAACAGAATATTAAAGAGGATCATCACTTGACAAGATACAGTGGGATTTGGTGGATTGTACATGCAAACATTAGTGGGAGTGATTCATTAAAAAGTTATCACAATTTGATAATGAAGGTTTTTGAAGAAAGAAGTCAGCAATTTGAACTTTGGAGCAAAATTTGGTTAGAGACTCAGTGGAAGAGAGGAAGGAGATTGGCACCAGTGATGATACCATTAGGTTTAGCCACATTCAATGGCTTTTGTGATGTGACCAGAGAATTGCTGGAAGGGGGTGCTGATCTCAATTTCCAGGGAGGTCATTATGGCACAGCACTTGGCACAGCAGCATCTGGGGGTCACATGGAAGTGGTCCAGGTCCTCCTTACCCATGGTGCTGATCCCAATGTCCAGGGAGGTTATTATGGCACAGCAATTGAAACAGCTGCATACTGGGGCCATGTGGAAGTTGTCCAGGCCCTCATGGCCCATGGTGTTGATCCCAATGTCCAGGGAGGTCATTATGGCACAGCACTTGCAGCAGCTGCATTCAGTGGTCACATGGGAGTGGTCCAGGCCCTCCTTGCCCAAGGTGCTAATCCCAATATTCAGGGAGGTACTGATGGCACAGCACTGATAGCAGCTGCATCCAGGGGTCACATTGAAGTGGTCCAGACCCTTCTTGCCCATAATGCTAATCCCAATGTCCAGGGAGGTCCTGATGGCACAGCACTTGTAGCAGCTGCATCTGAGGGTCACATGGAAATGGTCCAGGTCCTCCTTGCACATGGTGCTGATCCCAATATCAAGGGAGGATATGATGAGACAGCATTGGTAGCAGCTGCATCCAGGGGTCACATGGAAGTCCTCCTTGTCCAAGGTGCTGATCCCAATGTTCAACGACGTCATTATGGCACAGCACTTGGCACAGCAGCATCTGGGGGTTACATGGAAGTGGTCCAGGTCCTCCTTACCCATGGTGCTGATCCCAATGTCCAGGGAGGTTATTATGGTACAGCAATTGAAACAGCTGCATACTGGGGCCATGTGGAAGTTGTCCAGGCCCTCATTGCCCATGGTGTTGATCCCAATGTTCAGGGAGGTGCTTATGGCACAGCACTTGTAGCAGCTGCATCCAGGGGTCACATGGGAGTGGTCCAGGCCCTCCTTGCCCAAGGTGCTGATCCCAATATTCAGGGAGGTGCTGATGGCACAGCACTGATAGCAGCTGCATCCAGGGGTCACATTGAAGTGGTCCAGACCCTTCTTGCCCATAGTGCTAATCCCAATCTACAGGGAGGTCCTGATGGCACACCACTTGTAGCAGCTGCATCTGAGGGTCACATGGAAATGGTCCAGGCCCTCCTTGCACATGGTGCTGATCCCAATATCAAGGGATATGATGGGACAGCATTGATAGCAGCTGCATCCAGGGGTCACATGGAAGTGGCCAAGACCCTCCTTGTCCAAGGTGCTGATCCCAATATTCAGGGAGGTGCTGATGGCACAGCACTTGTAGCAGCTGCATCCAGGGGTCACATGCAAATGGTCCAGGTCCTCCTTGTACATGGTGCTGATCCCAACATCAAGGGAGGTTATGATGGCACAGTACTGATAGTAGCTGCATCCAGGGGTCACATTGCAGTAGTGCAGGCTCTCCTTACACAAGGTGCTGATCCCTATGCTCAGGGAGGTGCTGGTGGTACAGCACTTCTAGTAGCTGCATGCATGGGCCACCTGGAAGTGGTGCAGGCCCTCCTTGCCAAAGGTGCTGATCCCAATATCCAGGGAGGTGCTGGCACAGCACTTGTAGCAGCTGCATCCAGGGGTCACATTGAAGTGGTGCAGGCCCTCCTTACACAAGGTGCTGATCCCAATGCTCAGGGAGGTGCTGATGGTACAGCACTTCTAGTAGCTGCATGCATGGGCCACCTGGAAGTGGTGCAGGCCCTCCTTGCCAAAGGTGCTGATCCCAATATCCAGGGAGGTGCTGGCACAGCACTTGTAGCAGCTGCATCCAGGGGTCACATTGAAGTGGTGCAGGCCCTCCTTACACAAGGTGCTGATCCCAATGCTCAGGGAGGTGCTGATGGCACAGCACTTGTAGCAGCTGCATGCATGGGCCACATGGAAGTGGTCCAGGCCCTCCTTACCAAAGGTGCTGATCCCAATATTCAGGGAGGTGCTGATGGCACAGCACTTGTAGCAGCTTCATCCATGAATCACAGGGAAGTGGTGCAGACACTCCTTGCACATGGTGCTGATCCCCATGTCAAGGGAGGTTATTATGGCACCCCACTTGCAGCAGCAGTATCTGGGAATCACATGGAAGTGGTTCAGGCCCTGCTTGCCCACGGTGCTGATCCCAATGTCGAGAGAGGTCATTATGGCACACCACTTGCAGCAGCGGCATCCGGGAGTCACATGGATGTGGCCCAGGCCCTCCTTGCCCATGGTGCTGATCCCAATGTTGAGGGAGGTTATTATGGCACACCAGTTGCAGCAGCATCATACCAGGGTAACATGGACATGGTCCAGGCCCTCCTTGCCCATGGTGCTGATCCCAATGTCCAGGGAGGTCATTATGGCACACCACTTGCAGCAGCATCATACAAAGGTCACATGGATATCTTCAAGGCCCTCCTTGCCCATGGTAGTGATCCCAATGTTCAGGGAGGTCATTATGGCACACCACTTGCAGCAGCATCATACCAGGGTCGTGTGGACATGGTCCAGGCCCTCCTTGCCCATGGTGCTGATCCCAATGTCCAGGGAGGTCATTATGGCATGGCACTTGCAGCAGCATCATACCAGGGTCACCTGGAGGTGTTTCAGGCCCTCCTTGCCCATGGTGCTGATCTCAATGTCCAGGGAGGTCATTATGGCACAGCACTTGCTGCAGCATCTTTCAGGGGTCACATGGAAGTGGTGCAGGTCCTCCTTACCCAAGGTGCTGATCCCAATGTTCAGGGAGGTGTTGATGGCCCGGCACTTGTGGCAGCTGCATCAATGGGTCATTTGGAAGTGGTTCAAGGCCTCATTACCCATGGTGCTGATCCCAATGTCCAGGGAGGTCATTATGGCATGGCACTTGCAGCAGCATCATACCAGGGTCACCTGGAGGTGTTTCAGGCCCTTCTTGCCCATGGTGCTGATCCCAATGTCCAGGGAGGTCATTATGGCACCCCACTTGCAGCAGCATCATACCAGGGTCACATGGACATGGTCCTGGCCCTCCTTGCCCATGGTGCTGATCCCAATATTGTGGGAGGTCATTATGGCACATCACTTGCAGCAGCATCATACCAGGGTCATGTGGACATGGTCCAGGCCCTCCTTGCCCATGGTGCTGATCCCAATGTCCAAGGAGGTCATTATGGCATGGCACTTGCAGCAGCATCATACCAGGGTCACATGGAAGTGTTTCAGGCCCTTCTTGCCCATGGTGCTGACCTCAATGTCCAGGGAGGTCATTATGGCACAGCACTTGCTGCAGCATCTTCCAGGGGTCACATGGAAGTGGTGCAGGCCCTCCTTACCCAAGGTGCTGATCCCAATGTTCAGGGAGGTGTTGATGGCACAGCACTTGTAGCAGCTGCAGCCACCAGTCATTTGGAAGTGGTTCAGGGCCTCCTTGCCCATGGTGCTGATCCCAATCTCCAAGGAGGTCATTATAGTACAGCACTTGAAACAGCTGCATACTGGGGCTGTATGGAAATGGTCCAGGCCCTCCTTGCACATGGTGCTGATCCCAATGTGCAGGGAGGTCATTTTGGCACAGCACTTGGCACAGCATCATACAAGGGTCACATGGAAGTCTCCCAGGCCCTCCTTGCCCATGGTGCTGACCCCAATGTCCAAGGAGGTCATTTTGGCACTGCACTTGCAGCAGCATCATACAAGGGTCACATGGATATTGTCCAGGCCCTCCTTGCCCATGGTGCTGATCCCAATGTCCCAGGAGGTCATTATGGCACAGCACTTGCTGCAGCATCTTCCAGGGGCCACATGGAAGTGCTACAGGCCCTCCTTGCACAAGGTGCTGATCCCAATTTTCAGGGAGGTGCTGATTAGTAGTTCTATATTTTGCCAACCCCAAGATCCACTAAGGTTATATTAACTACAATTTACCTTTACTAAGCATATTGACCAGTCTTTTTTCACTTTCCTGTCTTGACCTGTTGGATCACCTTCATGTTTCCCAAGTTGCCATCTAATGTACCTTCCTTCCTTTTGACCCCTAACCTTCCTAAGCCTCTTTCATTACTTGTTTACACCAATCTTGATCACAATATGACTTAACATAGTATCCAATCTTGGTCCCCCTTGGCCCTGAGATCATGGTAAGTGCTTGCTTGTTTGAAATAATGACAAGTCAACATTTTGCAATTGTGCAACACAGAAGTTGAAGCTACATCCTTCTGATATTTGTAATTCTTGGTCTTTGACACATACTTTAACTGTTTTGCCTATCTGATCCTCAGAGCTGAGCTTCCTAGATAAAGTAAAATCCAAGACATTTTTGAACATTCTGGCTACTTTATTACCTATTTAAAGTGTTATGTTGCATGCCATGAGGTCAGAAGTCTGATGGGGTCCAAGTGGAAGGATGTGGCTTCAGCTTGTGTGCTGCACCCTCACAAAGTTTACCATCAGTGGTCCTTAAATTTTGAATGTATGAGAACTTAACAATCAGGAACCCAAACAGTGGTTGAACTGTCAGATCCCGAATTGATAGAGGGCCAAGAGAGAGAAGATTGGAGGTCTGTGTTAGGACACACACACAGGCCGGGTTTCCGGAGAAACCCGTGGGAAATCGGTAGGACTTGGCTTCAGCTTATAGGCTGTGCCCTCGCTAGATCGTGTTGTCCAATTTCAAACAGGCAGACGGGGGTCCCAGGGAGTCCAGGTGGGGTTCATGGGTCGTAGGTCGTAAGTCAGGGGTCGTGGGTTGTAAGTTGGAGGTCGTGGGTTGTGAGTCGAGATAGTTGAGAGAGATAGATGCGCCGGAGCCTGTGGGCTCCGACTAGTGCGAGCGATGTGAATCAAGTAAGGTTTTAGAGTGGAAAATGTTATTAGATTACTGGGGGGAATCTAAGCTAATTTTCTGACTGGATTGTATGTACAACATCTGCCAGTTTATATAGACCATGGAGTGAATGACATACCAAATCCAGTAATAATGAAACAAAACTAACAAAACATAAAACGGGAATAGTAAACACCAAATTGGTGTTAGGAATGGAATGGAATGGAGCGGAGTCCAAATCGTGACAAAGCATAACCCATAATGGGAAACGGAGCGGGAGCAGAGTCCTAAATCGTGACAGGTCATTTGACTAAAACGGGAACGGGGCTTGATTAGAGTGGTGACGGGATTCTGAACAGGGTCCGGTGACTGATGTGTGGGACAAAGACGGACATAGACAGAGACAGAGTCCAGGGGAAGTCTGGTGACTGATATGTGTTGTAATGAGGTCGAACGTAACTAGGCTTGACGTAATGGAGTCCGGGCGGGAAATCCTATAAACAGACAATTGGTGCTTGTAGCGCATGGGGGCGTACAGGTTAGTGCCTGGAGTCCAGCAGGATTGTCTGGTCGTAACAGTCTGAGAGAAGAGTGAAAGGACTAGTAGAGTAACTAAGTTGATATTCTGATTGCTCTGTAACTACTTTACAGTTTGGTATATATGCAAATATATGGCATCTGAATATACTAATGTGGAGACAAGGAAACTACCTAAAATAGAACAAAGACTATCACTATTAGGAAAATACAATGGGTGTGGGTTTCCAATATTTGGGAAATACATATGAGGATGAAAGGACATAACATAACTGGACATACAGGTAGTACTAATTGGGACATAAGGAACCAGCCCAAAAAGGAGATCTGGTATCTGATGGGAGTCCGAGGATGTGGAGTGATGTCAGGTGACTCAGGGTCCTTCAAGGTTCTGAGCACAGGTTGTAACAGTACCTCCCCATTTGGCCGAATTCCCAAGGAGGCTGAAAAAACCATTTTTACATAAAGACTTGTCAGTAACCTGAGCATGTGTCAAAGCATCAGGTGACCTGGCAGTTTAATCAAAAGTTGTACATAAGAGAAAAAAAGTGTTTTCTCCCTTTTTCTATTGCCATCATCACCCCCAATGGGACCCAGGCCTATGCCTACATTTCAGAAGAAGACTGTCATGACTTACAGCAGAATTCCAGGGCTCAAGGAAATGTGCTGTCAAATGGAGCAGTGTCAGCTACAGTGCAAGAAGGAGGAATGGGAGGAGGCAGAGGTATTAAGGGTTGCTGAGGTTGAGGGGGCTGAATGGAAAGTGAATGAGGTGGTGGCAGAAGTTGAGGGGTTGAAGAAGGAGGCAGAGGGACGAAAAGTGAGTAATTGTTTTGGCTCGGGTCTCCAACACATCTAACAATTACCAGCAGAAAGTGAAAAGTCTTTTGGACTCCGAGGAGGAGGATGAGGTGGGGTCTCCTAGCCCAAAGGTAAGAACAAGTTGTTCAGTGTGCCGATTATCTAACTTTTGATAGAAACACAAATGGGCCAATGAAATAGGGCCTGAGAATAATGTGAAATGCAATCAGTGTACTACATGCAAATAACCATGCCACAAGCAGAAGGGGCAGGGGGTGTACTTATTATGAGTGTGCAACATCCAAGTTGGTGTGTCATTGGCTGGGGGCTGATGGGGTTTCTAATGCTCTGATTGAATGGCTCACTGAGGCCCTTGAAGAGAAGAACCATCTGCAAAAGGTGTCCCAACTGGCACAGGGACAAGACTCCCAACTCCTTGTGTCAGAGATCTGTGGGGTCCGAGAGGAGTTGGGTCATATGAGGGCCCAATTCCAAATGTATTTAGATATGAAGGCCAGGGAGTGGAACTCGGGAGATATGGAGGTTGAAGAGATGGAGAGTGCATCAGAGGCCGATGGTTCTTGGGTTGCACCAGGGTCCAAAGTGCAGGAGATTACCAAGGGGGGGATGAAACCTTGTAATTAATTATTTTTGAAAGGATCATTGATTTTACTTGGAAAGTGTTGGAAAAAGAAACATCTGTGTGACTTGAAGAATGAGGCAGAAGCAAAAAAGGTCAGAAAGGGATGGGATTCCGGGGGGTTCAGAGGGAATTCAAAGGCCCAGGTTTGCTCAGGTATGCTTGATGAAAATCTATGACCAATTCTGAGGTATTTCTGAGTTCTGTGGCAAGGATCCACAATGTTTCTTCATCTGTGTCTTCATAACTGGTCCATTTGACCAAATAGAGAAGTTTGCAAGAACATCTGTGATTGTCTATTTTTGAATCAAGGATTTCTGATATTTTGAACTCAGGTTCTCTGTCAATAATGATAGGTGGTGGAGGGGGTTGTATGTGGTCTGGTATAGTGTTAGCAACATGGGGTTCTAACATAGACACATGGAAGACTGGGTGCACTGTTCACATGTTGTTGGGAAGCTGAAGGGTCCATGACACTGTTCCGGCTTGTGCTATAATCTCAAAAGCACCTAAATACTTTTCAGTGAGCTTTTTGGATGGTCTAGTAGTTCGGAAGAACTCAGCATTTATGAAGACTTGGTCCCCAATCTTGTAGTTAGGAGATGGGAACTGATTCTTGTCTGTGGAACATTGATACCATTCTTGAGCTGATGCAATGTTCTTTTGGAGTTCCTGATGAAGTTCATCAAGATTCATGACGAAGTCTTGAGCTCAGGCTGAAGTGAGGTTGCATTCCAGGTGGATAGTGACATTGGGGTTGTAGCCTTTATTTGCAAAGAAAGGCAAAATGCCAGTAGTGGCATTTGGGGCATTGTTATAAGCAAATTCACCAAGTGGTAGTAGTGATTTCCAATTATCCTGTTGATAGTTACAATAGATGTGGAT
Source organism: Hysterangium stoloniferum (assembly GCA_015178975.1). NCBI lineage: Eukaryota > Fungi > Basidiomycota > Agaricomycetes > Hysterangiales > Hysterangiaceae > Hysterangium > Hysterangium stoloniferum. The sequence goes on from WHVD01000046.1 coordinate 506,538, forward strand.
GTATTATTCCAATGTTTGATTTGTGCATTCAGTTTGTCTGTCACCTTCCAGGTGATAACCCAAGGTAAAATGAAGTTTCATATTGAGTGCTTTTCCAAGTGACATAAAGAAGTGAGAGACAAACTCGGATCTGCAATTGGATGTGACATGTGATGGAATTCCGTGCTTGGAAAATATGTGAGTGACAAATAATTCCGCCAACTGTATGGATGTGATTGTGTCATAGGTGGGAATGAAAATACTTTGCTTGGAAAGCCGATCCACAACAACTAGGACTGTGGTATAGGGGTAGTTAATGGACACACACATCCAACCTGCCTGTAAGAAATGAGCTGAGTCAGCCATGTCCTGAGAGTGAGGGGGAGAGGGCAGCTGTGGTGGGGGGCTGCAAACAGGGTCAGCCAGGAAGGGGTCAATGGCAAGGGCTCGTCAGCCTGAACATCAGCCTTCCACTTCCCCTTCAGCTTTTCGCTTAAGGGGGGAGGCTCCTCGAAGACTTCCATGGCTGGGGGAGGTTCCCTGAAGACCTCCGTGGCTTGGGGGGGTTCCTCGAACGTTCCTGGGGCCCATGTTGGGAAGGAGGTCTGGGAGGTAGTGCAACTCCGTCCCCGCATCACAATGCAATGCTTTGTAGTTTGATCCTCCATACTCTGTCCCAATGGTAGAAGGTGACCCTGTCTTTTCCTGTCCTGCTTTTCTGTCCCACACTCTGAACACATGGCGTGCCCCCCTCACTGCAATCTGTCTCAGTGAAATCTGTCCACTTATGGCCCATGGGGGGAGTGATGGTTGAAGGGTTGTTGCTTCCTTCCATTCTCCTCCATTCCTGCTGTGTCTGCTTTGAGGGGACATTATCCCTAGCACCCATCTTTCACTGTCCTTCTAAGTACTCCTCCCTCCTCTTCCTCTTGAGCATTTTCAGTTCCTCCTGAACCTGTGCAGAGAAAGCCTTGGACTGCCATTTTTTCCTGATCTCCTCCTCGGTGGAAGGGAAGATACTACGAGGAGGTGGGGGGTTTCACTCCATGTTCCTGAGGGAGCCCCCCAAGTATCAGAGCACAGGGGTGCAGCTTTTGGAATGGGGTCTGTCCGCGTAGGATATGTGGAGGAAGAGGCCTCCCCCAAATGCTCAACAATCTCTGTTCGAGGTGGTGGGGAAGGAGGAACTGTTGTTTGGGGTTGAGGTATCCTTTTAAAGTTGGGAAGTCGGGGTCTGGGGAGAGGAGTATGTGGAGTGAAAACAGTTCCACTCCCTGAGTTGGTGGAGGTTCCTGCCATGTTGTCCTGCACAGTGGAGTGCATCAACGATGGTATCCCAGAATTATCCATACAGTGCTTGGTGTTTTCAGTATGAGACAACATGATAGAAGTATTGATAGGTTGGGGTTGTGGTATTCTTTTGAAGTTAGAGAACTTAGGTTTAGGTTGTTGTTCCTGTGACATAGTGTACTAACTTGTGAGGTTGACGTGGAGAGAAGAGACAGGGGGGATAAAAATTTCTTTAGTGGATTTACGTATTTTATATTAATTTTAAGCTCCGCTCAGTTATTGAGGTGAAAGGCTGAGGAGGATGAATAGTGAAGAGTAGAGTTAAAAGTAAATAAACAATGTTGTCGTTGTGAGAAGGTAAAATGATCATTAGATTTGATAAATAGTTTTGTAAGCTCTGAGAGGAGCAGGGGCGTTACGAAGGTCGTTGCCATTTAACCAGGTGTCCTCTTCCGGTCCATATCCTTTCCATCAAACTTGGAAAAGGAGTCGATTTCAATGCTGTTTGTGTCCTACTATAGCCTCTACTTTGTACTCCTCATCATTATGGTTTAGTTTCCGAGGATTTTTGAGTAGTGCCCTCGATCTGAATTCCTTGGGGGAGAGATGGTACTTTTTAAGATGGTTCTCAGTTGATCACTGGGTGTAGTTGATATTCTGAGGGAATGCAGAGTCGAAAGACTTGAGGAGTGATCTTTTCCAAGACTTAGAATGGTCCTATCCATCTTTGTATAAGTTTCCTCCCAGGTCCCTTGGCTTTGACAAGCTCGTGGGAATGGGGATTGATTAGAACATAATCTCCTTCTGAGATATCTTCCACTGATCTTCTTTTCTTATTGTAGCTGCGAGCTTGTGTTTCTTGTGCTCACACAATCAAATCCTGTGCCACCTGCCAATGGTTTTCCAATTCTAAGATTCATTGGTCAGCTAAGGGGCTATCTGACAATTCCCTGGGAACCACGGGGTCATCCCCTCCTAGGCAGTGAGACATTCCTCTCAGTAAGTATCCCATCAGCAAAAAGGCCAGTGCATAGCTCATTGAACTCTGAACCATCAAATTGTAGGTATGAGCCACCACCTGAGTCCATTTAGACCATTTTTCTTTCAAAGAAGCACAGTATGCTCTGAGCATTTGCTCAATGATAGCATTGGCATTCTCTGTTTGACTGTCAGTTTGAGGATGATGGGACAAGGATACCATGAGGGTGCTTCTGTATACCTTGCAGACCTCTCTCCAGAACCTACAGGTCCATCTCTTGTCTCAATCACAGATTATCCTTGAGGGTAGGCTGAAAGGAGTAGCTACTTTATTCACAAAGATTCACACGAATCCTTCTGCAGATAGATCTGAAGTGTAGGCTCACAAATTAAAAAACACGTGAGTTTATCCACAGCGACAAAGATGGCTCAGTAAGCACCCTCTGCAGAATGTGGCAATCCGGTAATCAGGTCCATTGAGACAACCTCAAACAGCCTTAAGGGTACATCTGCAGGTCGAAGAGCTCCTTGTCGAGCGGAATGATCAACCTTAGTTTTCTGGCATATGTCACAGCTGTGAGCATATGCCAGCCAGTCCTGCAACATCCTCGGCCAGAAAAACTGGTCTTTCATCAGCTGAAAAAGTCTGTGACCAGCTGCATGAGCTCCTTCAAAGGGGTTGTCATGTATCAATTTGAGTATGGTTGATGTCATACTGCTAGGTATGCAGATTTGACTTTTCCAGTCCAAATCTCGAAAGAACAATAGCTTATTCTTGCCGATGAAATAGTGCAAAGGGGTAGCTACCATATTTGGGGAAATGGGATCGGCGGCATAATAATTTCTGAAGGCGGGATCTTCCTGATATCCATCGCGAAGTTCCTTAGCATAATTCTCATTGATTTTTATAAGCAATTGGAGGTTCAAGAGAGTAAAGTTTGCCTCATCAATTTTATCATTTCTGGGGAGGTTGTGCAAATCCCATTTCATTTTGGGGACCTCTTCCATCATTCTGATTGGTTCAACTAACTCATGATGAGTGAGAAAGATGGCCTTTTCCACTGGTTTGTTCTCCCATAATGTCTCGTTGTCATTCTGGTTGTAAGAATCCACTACGATTGGTAAGAGGTCGTCTCTTGTTGGACTAGTGCAGTCAGGTACTCGAGGGAGTCTAGACAGTGGGTCAACATTGCTGTGTATCTGTTTTGCTCGATGTAAGATTTCCAGACCAGGGTATGCAGCATACATATACCACCCCCCCATGTGGCCAATTGACAATTGGTATTCTCGTAAGATCTGGCCCATTGTAATGCCGCATGGTCAGTGATCAGAAGGATATGTTCTCCCTCGATAAAGAGCTGGAAATGGACTAGTCCCTCTTTAGCAGCTAATGCCTCTCGCTCCATGGCTGAGTAATTACATTCTGCTTTCTTGAGCGTGCAGCTCCAGTAGGCGATGATGTGCTCAACAGTGACACTGGTGTCGTCAAAATCTGAGGCCCAGGAATCCGTCCAAGTGAATTTTGGCTCCTTGGTTTTATAATGAGTAACGAAAATGGGCATGTCTTGAGATTGATCGAAACATCTCGAGATTGATCGAAACATCTCGAGATTGATCGAAACATCTCAAGATTGATCGAAACATCTCGAGATTGATCGAAACATCTCGAGATTGATCGAAACATCTCGAGATTGATCGAAACATCTCGAGATTGATCGAAACATCTCGAGATTGATCGAAACATCTCGAGATTGATCGAAACATCTCGAGATTGATCGAAACATCTCGAGATTGATCGAAACATCTCGAGATTGATCGAAACATCTCGAGATTGATCGAAGGCTGATCCTGCTTGGGCGTAGATTTTGGTATCCTTTAGATCCTTGAGCATCATTTTCTGTATTTGTTGGAGACAACATCCCAGCATGAGGTCCAAAGCGTCCATGTATAGCCAATAAGGCATGCCACTCGTGGGGTGTCCGAGTACTGGAGCAGAGCTCAATGCAACCTTGATGTCTTCAAAAGCTCAGGCATGTTTGGAATCCCAAGTCCAACAGACTCCTTTCTTTAAGAGGTTGAAGAGCGGAGCAACCATCCAGGAATAAAATGGTATGTAAGTGGAGAAGTACAGAACCATCCTGAGGAAACATTGAAGATCTGCTATCTTGGTAGGCAGAGCTAGTTCTAGTATGGCAGCGACCTTTTCTTGATGGGTCGAAAAACTGAGTCTAGACACCTTATGTCCTAGTAATAGAATCGAGTTATACCCAATGTAGCACTTTTTGGGCGAGAGAGTGATTCCCGCTGCGATTATGGCTTGTAGAACCTGGTCTAAATTCTCTAAATGATCGTCCCATGTCTTAGAAAAGATCACAATGTCATCAATATAAACTAGGCATAATATCCATAAGTAAGGTGCAAGTACAGTTTGCATAACTCTCTGGAATATAGAGGGTCCATTACAAAGTCCAAAGGGCATTCTCCTGAATTGCCACAGTCCTCAATGGGATCTGAAGGCAGTCTTCAGTTTGTCTTCTTCTAACATTTCAAGTTGGGTAAAGCCGGCTAATGTGTCAAAGGAAGATAGGATGTTGGATCCTGAAAGTGCTTTCATGATTTCAGACTGGGCGTGGCAATGGGAATTTGTCGGGAACTGTTAGGCTGTTCAACTTCCTATAGTCAATCACCACTCACAGTTTCCTGTTGTGATAGACGACAAAAGCTGGCACCCCCCAAGGACTTTTGGACGGTTCGATTACTCCCTGTTGAAACCAAGTATCCATTTGTCCATCAATGACCTTCCTATTGGCTGGGGAAGTTGGAAACATTGGCATCAAAATAGGTTGTACACCTTCTTTCAATGGGACATTGACTTCAATGTCTACTTGTCCCAAATGCCCGTCTACTCCAAAGGCTTGGATGTTCTTAGTCAATACTGACTCCAAGTGAGAGGAGACGTCAGTAGGAATGTCAGGTCCTAAGTTAACCAACTTATGTAGGTCCTCTGCATGAAATGTTTCCATGGTGGCAACCTCTGACGTTTTAGGGCCTGCTGGGTCGAAATCGTCTGTGAGTTCCCATTCTGGGGGCTGTCTGGAAGGTTGAGGGTTAAGGACACGCTCCTCTTCTATTTTTGATAGGCTCTCTACAAGGTGAGCAATATTGGTTGCCATTGACTGCATTGATGCCTTCTCAGTTGAAGATCTAGGTGTCTGAGCCCATGTGTTCACATCATGAATTAATCCAACGGTTTCCCTCGTCTAATGATTCTTGGTGTCAGAGAGGGGTTAGTGAGAGGTATCACGGCATGTTCCCTAGAGATAGCAGTGGTGGGAGTGGCTAGTATACTTCCATCGTCATTCTGCAAGACAACTCCCTTGAATATCCATTGTCACCAATAAGATCTCTGACAAAGATTGGTACTAATCGAGCTGATTCCAGCTCTATAGTACAATCCTGTAGGGCCCGTGTGACTCTTTCAGTATGCACCCCTTTGTCTGGTTTGTAAGTCAATTCAGGTGAGCCATTGGCTAGTTCCTCAAGGGGGATCTTGCTAATTGAGAAGGCTAAAGGCTGCAGCTCCTTGGAGGAACTGGCTGGGATAGACCCCGCCCTCCCTGGTAGAATCAATCTAGAGCCCAATGGCTGGTCTCGTAGTGTCCCGATCTCATAGATCATGTGAAAGTCCTCCCCAAGAAGAATCAGTATGGTCATGCCTCAGACAATGTACGTTTTGGTGGTAAATTTAAGGAGCATACTGGTGTCATCTTCAAGGTAAATGGGGACATTGACGTATCCTAAAACCTTAGCATTACCAGTAAGCTGAATGAGGTGCAACTTGAGTCCTTGCTTGAGCTTGGGGCAGTCCTCTAGTTCCTTATAGAAATCCTCCAAAATTAAGGAGAGGTCAGCCCCAGCATCCAGCCTGATTTTAATAGGACTAGAGGCTTCTGAGTTCCCTATGCGTCTGTAGACATGTAATGCCGAGATCCCAATACTGGAGTATCCACCTGGGGGATCCCTTCAGTGGTAAATGATGGTCAAATCCTCCTTCATGAGCTGACTGGATCGAGGGTATTGGAACCCTGGGTCTTTTGTTTTCCTTTCTTGTGGCCAGTTTGATGTTCCTCCTGATGCATCTACCATAAGCTACCTCGGTTGTAGCATTCAGAACAGAGTCATCCACTTCAGAGTCTGACTCCTCACAAAGAATTAGGTTGGGTAACTGTCCTGGGTTGAAGGGGAAGTTCTCCTCCTCCAATCCCTCTAACTCATAGGGGTCTTCTATAATGTAGGTCTGACTTATTTCCTTAGATCAGTTTGCAAATACTTCCTCATCGATGATTTCCTCAATGGTAGGAGGTTCAAATCACAATAAGGCTCCCATTCCAGTCAGACCTTTCTGGTTCTGATGATGAGCGGCCAGCCAGTCTCCTTTCTTGAGGAAATCACAGTCTGATATAGAAACATAGACTTGCGATGCTTCATTCTCATTTGAAGGTGAACTCATGTCTAAAACAACATCGTCCTCTGATTGAGGAAGGTAGACAGAAATGAAAATTGATTCCTCATCAATGTTATGTCCTTGTCCCTGTATGCTTAATCCATAAACCGTTTCATAAGCCCTCTGATCCTCCACCTCCTCAGTTGGGTTCTGTGTGGAGCATTTGTTAATAGAGACATAATGTGTTACGACCGTGTCGCAACCCTATCGGTCCCGAGGTTATTGCCACTTATCAATGTTTCAAGTCACCATCTCGGAAACCATCGGCCCCGAAGCTGACGTATGTTTTCATGAAGATCAAACTCCGTTTATGCCCACGTCAAAATAACTCGTATTGTCTGGTCAAACTTTTGATACATCCCTTTTATTATGTTGATCCGTTCAATCTTATGTTTCACATATGTCTATCTATATTTGTAGTCCTTGAACTATTTCCTTTTATCATAATCCCACTCTTGGTTATCATCGGCCTCCGAACTAATCATAAACTTCCCGTTCCTAGTCAAGCTTATTGTTAATGCCATTTTCCTCCCTTCTCCCCATTAGTATTTTCTAGACGCCTGTTACTTGTATATGAACCCACTGTAGTTGTAGTTACTAGGCAATCAGAATATCAACTCAGAATACCCTCATATGTCTGTAATAGTCTCATACTAAGAATCCCCCCATCCGCCTTCGTGTGCGCTCGCCCACTCCCAGCCCCGACCCCTTGGCCCGACGCTCAACTTGTCCTTTGGTTCCGATCAGTATCTCGCCGAAAGGAGCTCTTTAGGATTAGTCTTCGCCCACCCGAAATCTAAGGACACCCTACGGATATTTGCAAGGGCGCAGCACATAAGCTGAAGCCAAGTCCTTCCGATCGGTCCCTGTCGGCCACCGACATTAGTCAGTTTTCAGTTCTTAACATAATGCGACATCCTACCCGCATGAGGGCAGTCGATCTTAAAATGCTCCAAACTCCCACAAATCCATCACTCCTTTGGGGGTTTAGCAATGCTTTTCTTGTCGCTTTGTTTGAAAAAGAACTTGCCATGTTTCTTACCCTGTTTCCCATTAGATCTCCTAGGGATGGTTTTATCTTTGGTTTCTCTGAGAAGGACATGACCACAATTAGTGGGGTCAATTCCTCTGGAGTGTTCTTCCTCATGCCAGGGATCCGACTCTTCCTGTTCAGCAATCATGACTCTGGGCTTCTGAAACTGATAACGCTCTCGATGCGCTTGGATGCAAGCATTAATCAGAGCCTCCTGTAGATTGTTAGCATAAGTCTGCAAGCTCATGATGTCGTCGATGGGTTGTCCTTGTAGAAGATAAAGCCATTCTGTGGGCAGCATTAGGATGAGTCTGCATGTTTCATCCTTTCGATTTTGGTGGAACCTGTACAAGAATTGATAAAGTTTAATTCTCCATTGAATGTAGTGAATGGATGTCTCACAATCATGCCTGGCTTGTCAAAATTTCATGGCTTCCCATTCTAAGCTAAGGATTCACACCAACGAGTTCCAAGTAATCTCTCTATGATGCCCCAAAGGAATGATCCGTGAGATCAACTGAATTCAGTGTGATGTTCATGGTCCAGGGTACTCCACCAGACCTTGGCATTGCCAGTGAGTCGTCTTGACAGAGCGACTCCTAACAATGTGCTCATGGAGTCTGATATCTCCAAGAGACTCATGATATCCATGATATAGTCCAAAGCCTTGGATTGAGTTCCATCGTATTCAGGAAGGTCAGACCATTTTATCTTGATGTCATTGGTATTAAGAGCGATCTTTTTATCCTTAGGTAAGTCATTGATAAGCATGCTGGCTCGAGGCTGTGTCAGAGTTCGAAAAGGGGGAGTTAGGTATTCCACCGTGACACCCCCATGTCCCGAATTCCCTCCATAGTCTGAACTATTAAAACTCCTGGATGAACTGCTAGGCGGTCCTCCTGGTGGCAGAAAGGGATTTGAGGAGATCATGTTACGACCGGACAATCCCACCAGACTCCAGGCACTAACCCGTATGCCCCCATGCATTACAAGCACCAATCATCTGTTTATAGGATTTCCCGCCCGGACTCCATTACATCAAGATCGTTACATTCAACCTCATTACGACACATATCAGTCACCAGACTTCCCCCAGACTCCGTCTCTGTCTATGTCCGTCTTCGTCCCACACATCAGTCACCGGACCCCGCTTAGAATCCCGTCACCGCTCTAATCGAGCCCCGTTCCCATTTTAGTCAAATGACCTGTCACGATTTAGGACTCCGCTCCCACTCCGTTTCCCGTTATGGGTTATGCTTTGTCACGATTCGGACTCCGCTCCATTCTGTTCCGTTCCTAACACCAATTTGGTGTTTACTATTCCCATTTCATGTTTTGTTAGTTTCATTTTGCCATTACTGGATTTGGTATGTCATTCACTCCATGGTCTATATAAACTGGCAGATGTTGTACATACAATCCAGTCAGAAAATTAGCTTAGATTCCCCCCAGTAATCTAATAACATTTTCCGCTCTAAAACCTTACTTAATTCACATTGCTCACACTAGTTGGAGCCCATGGGCTCTGGCACATCTATCTCTCTCAACTATCTCGACTCACGATCCACGACCTCCGACTTACGACCCACGACCCCCGACTTACGACCTACAACCCACGAACCCCGCCTGGACTCCCCGGGATCCCCATCCATCCATTTGAAATTGGACAACACGATCTAGTGAGGGTGCAGCCTATAAGCTGAAGCCAAGTCCTACCGGATATCCTGTGGGTTTCTCCGGAAACCCGGGCTGTGTGTGTATCTTAACAGATCGGCAGGGAATGGCAGGGATCGTCTGGATTCAGCAATCCTCAACCAGCAACCTGACCAGCTATACCCTCGGTGAATGCGGTAGAGAAGGACAGTCAACCCCTGTTGGTGACCGATCGATTCCTAATCATGGGTCATTCATCACTGAAGTTGGGATTATCTGAAATTCTTTCAAACATGACGTGAGAGCAATGAATCCCCTGGTGGGGTGCAGGGCTGGGTTCCATCGTGATTTCTCTCTCAATTTCAATCGTATTCAAAGGTCGATGCAGCTGAGGCTGATGGAAGGGAGTGCAGACTTCAATCCCCTTTTCCTGAAAGTGATCTACAACTTGCATCCTCATATCCAATGGAAGTCTTGCAAAATGACAGGATGATTGAGTGAATGGAGGAAATGAGTATCAGGAGACCCATTTAGGTTGCGAACAAATGAATTAGTCATGGAGATGGGCGAATCGGGCACTTGAATTGAATTATTATAAGGGTAAAGCACCTCCAAAACCATTTTATCGAGCCTCCTCTGATTTCACTTCAACCAGCCCCTTAGAGTAAAGTACATGAACAATACATTTCGCATGACTCCGTTAAGAGATTCCTCCAACATTCGGATGTACATTTACTGGTAGTCAACCTTGGACATGATATGATCCCCACTGAGTAGGATGCGAAGGATTTGCAGCACATCATTGTGTGCATGAAGCACTTCGAGGAATAAAGAGAACACTTCCCACCTAAAAATTGTCCTTCCCCCTTCCATGACAGATGTAACATCACTCAACCATTTGGGAATCAAGTGGGTCAGATCCTCAAGGGTTCCTGGTCATGTGAATAAGTCCTGCGCCGATAAGATGGCCTGATAATGACCTAACCAGATTGCTACAGTCACCAGTAAAGAAGGGTAATCCGTTTTGTACTCCTCCACAAAAGAAGTAAGCTGATCAGTGGAGATTCGATCGGCATAGTATGTGTCCCACTTCACACTGATAGGCTCAGCGTAAACCATATGACCCCCAAGGAACTGCTTGAGGATGACCTGCCTTGGTGGGAATGCGAGAACAGGCTCGGGTGCATGAGTAGGCTCGACATTAGCTCCAGGGGTGCTCAACTGCCCAGTTGATGGATGTTCCTCAGGTAGATCTGGGAGAGTATCCGTTGACAGTCCTGCTGCTGCTCTGGAGGAATTCCCAGGAGGGGCTGGTCTTTGAAAAGTCAATGAAGACTTCCTCATGGTGACGTTATGGGGCAGTTCCAGACTAGCAGGTCTTTGGCGAGATTTTGAACTACTTGGGGTTGTTGAAGATCTCGGTGTTTGGTTCTTGCCAGTGGTCATTTATGTGCTGAGAAATTAATAGTCGTAGAGTAATGTTTTCTTTGTAGGGAAAGAGCAGTCCGGCCCGGATCACCACTGTAAAGAGTGGTAGAAGTTCTAACCGTTCTATATATGAAGAATATTGACAGTTTAGGTACAACACGATGATGTGTTGACTATCTAAGTCTAATACAGACCAAACGTGTATTGAGCATTTAGTTCAATACGGTTGAGTGAACTAGCTATCTAAAGTAGAATAGAGAGCTAGAACGAATAAAGGAGAATCAACTGTAAAGTATGATTCTGAATGACTGCTCGAGTGTTGAAGAGAATAACGCGAGAGTCAAATGACAGAGTAGCACAGATGTAGTCCATGCAGATTGAGATAATGGTTTGAGTTTCGACTAGTATAGTTTGAAACTCTGATTGCACTAGTAGTTAAAGCCCATCTGTGACGGTCGAGACGATCCCCAATCACAACTTACAGGACACTAACTGGGTGTCTGGGTAAGTCGTGGTTGCAGGGTAAAAAGTGTCTGAGTTCTAACTACCGGCGCTAGAATACATAAGTCTGGCATGTATGCACCCACAAGAGTCAATGTACCGAATGCATAGGTCGTCGAACTAATTATATGCATATGTTATGACCGGAATTCCCGCCGGACTCCAGGCACTAACTTGTACGTACCCACACCCTATATACACTGATTGTCAGTTTACTGGAATTCCCACCGGACTCTGTACATCAGACTTGTCTACATTTGACTTCATTACGTTGTGTTTCAGTCACTGAAATACCCACCGGACTCCGTCCCTGTCTATGTCCAACCCCATCCCATGCATCAGTCACTGACCCTGCTCGGAAAACCCATCTTCCCTCTAACAGAGCCCCGTTCCCATTTTAGTCGAATGACCTGTCATGATTCGGACTCTGCTCCCGCTCCATTTCCTGTTATGGTTTATGATTTGTCACGATTCAGACTCCACTCCATTCCATCCCATTCCTAACACCAAATTTGGTGTTTACTATTCCCATTTTATGTTTTGCTAGTTTCATTTCATTATTACTGGATTTGGTATGTCATTCATTCCACAGTCTATATAGTCTGGCAGATGTTGTACATACAATCCAGTCAGAAAATTGGCTTAGATTCCCCCCAGTAATCTAATACATTTTCTGCTCTAAACCCCTACTTGAATCACACCGCTCCTGCTAGTCGGAGGCCACAGGCTCCGGCACATCTATCTCTCTTATCTATCTTGACTCACAATCTCTCGACCCACGACCCCTGACCTACAACCCCTCGACCCACAAACCCCACCTGGACTCCCCAGGATTCCTATCCACCTGTCTGAAATTGGACAACACGATCTCACAAGGGTGCAGCCTATAAGTTGAAGCCAAGTCCTACTGGATAATCCGTGGGTTTCTCCAGAAACCTGCCATGTATGCACCCTAACAGCATATAATAAAATAGAGAGAAAGTAGAAATAATAATGGAAATATAGTATGAGCTCATCCAGACTATATTTCCAGAGTATATTTCACCATACCTCTCACAAGGAGTGAGAGCTCTCATGATGTAAACTGATGGGTTGTTGGGATGCTATCACTTGGAGAAGTGAACAGTTGTATATATACACAATTTGAACAGGTCACATGATTTATTTGCACTTATTTGTGGATAATCAATAAGGTTATGTGCTAATCATATGACAGGAACAAAACTGTTCCAATGAGATTGCATTAGTATTTGATGAAAAATAATGCTTATGTCATAGAATTCTTAGGTATATAGCCAACATATATGACTACCTAAATTAAAACTTTCAGGTCAATTGGTCAAGTACTCATTGAGTTATTCAACATTCTTTGACATATAGAAAATCATTGGAATGGTTTTGTCCCCCACTGTAGATGGTGGGTCCATTCAGCATCAGCACAGCATTGGCATAGTAGTGACTGCTGGAGTAGTAGGCTATGTCGAGCCTGTAGTGGAGGTGGTAGGGTGCACCGTCGATGGTGCGGTGAGATAGAGGTGTCATAAGGTGAGGCATTGGTGCAGCTGTTGTTGGGGCAGTAGTGGTAGAGGTAGTCAGGGTACTTGGAGTTGAAGTTTTCCTTTAACTTTTTGGCTTGGTCGAGCTGTTTGCAACACTTTGTGACTTTTTGTGACACTTTGCGACTTTTTGTGACACTGGGACTTTTTGTGACATTGTGTGACTTTTTGTGACACTGTGCAACTTTGTGTGACTTTTTGCAACTGTGACTTTTTGTGATACTTTGCAACTTTTTGTGACACTTTGTGACTTTGTGACACTTTGCGACTTTTTGTGACACTATGCGACTTTGTGTGACTTTGCAACTTTGTGTAACACTTTGCAACTTTGTGTGACACTTTGCAACTTTGTGTGACACTTTGTAACTTTGTAATACTTTGCAACTTTGTGTGACACTTTGCGACTTTTTGTGACACTTTGCAACTTTGTGTGACACTTTGCGACTTTTTGTGACACTTTGCAACTTTGTGTGACACTGTGTGTCTTTGTGTCTACAAAACAATGAGTCAAGCTGGAATCTATGAGTGCTTAGAAAATAAATTTCAGGATCATATCAGACATAAGTTTAATAAAAAACAAGTCAGAGTTGAAAAGAGCAGATGTATTAAGACAAGTACACTCATGAATGTGCAGAAAGGTAACACAACCCCCAACCTATGTGGAGTCTGTGGGGTTGCTTACTCTTTTTTTGGATCAGAAGCCAGTTTGTCCTTCAATGGGGATTCCATGGAGGGAGTCTTGGCTACACAACCTTTCACAGAGTTTGCTTTCACCAATGGACATTCCAGAACTTGATGACTGGGTTTTCTGCACAAAAGACAAAGGCTGTTGTCCATACAACACTGCCTTTCTTGTGGGGTAAGTTTGCCATCAGACCCAAGCTTGTCTGTGAGGTCACTTTTTCTGTTTTGTTCACTGGATTGCTTGTTGTTGTTGTTGTTGTTGTTGTTGTTGTTGGAAGACTTTTTGTCACTCTTCTGGTCAGATTGTGTGGAGTTTTGGTTGCTGGTAAATGGGGTGTTGTTGTTGGGTTTGTTCACTATGGACTTGTTGGTTTTCTCCATGGAGGTCTAATGGGCAACTTCCACTCAATGTTCCCAATAGCATGCATCTGCATTTTGAGCCTTGAGGTGCATATGAGACAATGCTTTGGGTTTGCCATCTTCACCTTTTGAGGCTTCATCCTTGAGGCAGGATGGCAGACCAGCATAGAACTGGTGGTGGAGAGTAGGATCACCCCATTGACAATGCACTGCAAGATTGTTGAATTGGATAATATAGTCCATGATGCACTGGTTATCCTTCATACAAAGGTTGGTAAGGCTATTCTCAGCTTCTCTGGTCAGGTTGTATGGGCCAAAGTTTGTCTCTAGCTCTTCAACAAAAGTGTTTTAATTCCTCACATTCCAATCTTCAAACTAGGTCAGCTCTTCCTTGGAAAGTCCACTAAAAGCCGGTTTAAACCATTTCAATATGGATCCCAAGAGGTATGAGAGTGTGTAGTTGACTTTTTGGGAGTCTGTGGAGAATGTAGCAGATCAATTATGGAAATTGAAATGACATTGTATGAGGAAGGTGGAAGGTTTGTTGGGTTGGAATCCATGAAAGGTTCTGGAGCATTGACTTTTGACTGCAGAGATTCCTGATCCTTTTTCTTGTTTTCACTGAGCATATGATTCAACAATTTATCTAAAGTAATTGCTAACAACTCAGAAGTGGGATTTGAAAACTGCAGTTGCTCATTAGACAGGAAATCTTTGACACCTTTGCCCTTGTTGGAGATCATGGACTCATCCTTGTGCTCAGAATTGTCCAGGTTATCTGGGAGTTCTTCAATATGGGGTTCATCTGTAGCATCCAGCTGGTTCATGAGTGACTGACTGGTATACAAAGTGAGTGGGAAATGAAGAGTTGAGGTCCAGGTATGTTTTCCTGTACAGGTTCTTTTCTTATTAGTGGCATATTGACACAATCTGTGAGTCCAGGTCAGAAAATACTGTTAAGGTATATCCAGGCGAACAGAGGGTTTCCAGAGAAACCCATGGGTAATCCAGTAGGACTTGGCTTCAGCTTATAGGCTGCACTCTCATGAGATCGTGGTGTCCAATTTCAAGCAGGCAAATGGAAAACCTGGGGAGTCTAGGAGTAGTCAATAGGTTGATAGGTCGAACAGTTGTTAGATCAGAAGACCAGTCAGAAAGTCCATGGGATCCAATGAGGTTGATAGCATTGTGCTTCAAAGATGAGAGGTGGGGATAGAGTAGGATATATGCTAAGCTACTGGGGGAGAACTAAGTTGATTTTCCGACTGGATTGTATGTACAAACATCAGCTAGACTATATAGACTGTGAAATGTATGCAATGCCAAAACAGGTAATAATAAAAGCCTAAACAAGTAATCATGAATCCAGACAAGTAAATACCAAACTGGATGTTAGGGATGGAACAGAATAGAGGTGGGGTGTGAAACATGACAGGTCATT
Organism: Hysterangium stoloniferum; assembly: GCA_015178975.1. Taxonomy (NCBI): domain Eukaryota; kingdom Fungi; phylum Basidiomycota; class Agaricomycetes; order Hysterangiales; family Hysterangiaceae; genus Hysterangium; species Hysterangium stoloniferum. The sequence continues at coordinate 521,945 of WHVD01000046.1, forward strand.
TAACCATAATGGGAATGGGGCTCAGTTAAAGAGCTGACAGGTTGTCCAGATGGAGTCTGGTAACTGGTGTATAAGACAGAGTCAGATATTAACAGGTTTAATATGTGTGGGTGTTAGGATACACACACAGGCCAGGTTTCCAGAGAAACCCGTGGGATATCCGGTAGGACTTGGCTTCAGCTTATAGGCTGCACCCTCGCTAGATTGTGTTGTCCAATTTCAAACGGACGGACGGGAGTCCCAGGGAGTCCAGGCGGGATTCGTGGGTCGTAGGTCGTAAGTCAGAGGTCGTGGGTCGTAAGTCGGAGGTCGTGGTTGTAAGTCGCAGGTCGTGGGTCATAAGTCGCAGGTCGTGGGTCGTAAGTCGGAGGTCGTGGGTCGTAAGTCGGAGGTCGTGGGTCGTAAGTCAGAGGTCGTGGGTCGTACGTCAGAGGTCGTGGGTCATAAGTCGGAGGTCGTGGTTCGTAAGTCGAGATAGTTGAGAGAGATAGATACGCCGGAGCCCGTGGGCTCTGACTAGTGCGAGCGATGTGAATTAAGTAAGGTTTTTAGAGCAGAAAATGTTATTAGATTACTGGGGGGAATCTAAGCTAATTTTCTGACTGGATTGTATGTACAACATCTGCCAGTTTATATAGACCATGGAGTGAATGACATACCAAATCCAGTAATAACGAAATGAAACTAACAAAACATAAAACAGGAATAGTAAACACCAAATTGGTGTTAGGAACAGAATGGAAATGGAGCGGAGTCCGAATCGTGACAAAGCATAACCCATAACGGGAAACGGAGTGGGAGCAGAGTCCTAAATCGTGACAGGTCATTTGACTAAAACGGGAATGGGGCTCGATTAGAGCGGTGATGGGATTCTGAGCGGGGTCTGGTGACTGATGCGTGGGACGAAGATGGACATAGACAGAGACGGAGTCTGGGGGAAGTCCGGTGACTGATATGTATCATATTGAGGTCGAACGTAACTAGTCTTGATGTAATGGAGTCCAGGCGGGAAATCCTATAAACAGACGATTGGTGCTTGTAGCACGTGGGGGCGTACGGGTTAGTGCCCGGAGTCCAGCGGGATTGTCCGGTCGTAACAGTGGGTCCCAGTGGGTTGTCCAGTTAACTGTAACCTGGTGGGTATAGAGAGTCAGGTACATATAGGATGGGGTCTAGAGCCCAGTGGGTTTTTGTAATGTATTCAAGGGATTCTCTTAGATAGCTCAATATATGCTATAGTGTCACAGAGCTTCAACAATAAAACAAGCAAAGGTCCAGTAATTTAAATACTGATAGATTAATGAGCTGCATTATGAAGCTTAAACAACTTAAATCAATGCTTATTTTGATTATTGAAAGGTTCAATAGAACTGTGTATGACTCTTTTAGCAAATACAAGAACTATTCCTTGAGAATAGGGGCTAGAAGCTGAATATATGCGCAGTAACTTGGCAGAGACTTGATATAAGAGCTTCAGATTCTTGTATGCTTATTTGTAACTATTAATAGTTATTTAACAAGGTGTTAAATAATTTATTAATAGAGAAAATAATATGTATTGGATTATCTGAGTGCTTGTATTTGATTAATTCAATAAACTTAGGGCTGGGCCTTGAGTAATCTAGTATTCGCAGGGATTTCAGTAAGGATACTTAGATACTTATTAGGTTTATTATCTAATTAATAAGCCTAAAGGGTAGCTGTGAGGCTGGGGAACTTAGATGATTAGCTAAGTCCAAGAGTTGCTGACAAAGATTCAAGATGCTGCAAGTGTAGGTGCTTGCAGTGAGTGTATCAGACTAAGGCTATTATTGTCCTTAGGATGATGAGGTAAGCTTCTGTGCTGTACTGTAAAATATGTGTGATAGATTGGTTTTATTGGAAACTTGGCCCTCCTTATATACATTTTGATAAATCAATGATTAACTAACTATTTAGTTTATGAGGTCATTAGTGAGATCATAATGACCTCATATTCTACTCATTATTTACCCTTTGTTTATCATGTGATTCCCTTCTCTGAGACAAGGGTTCTAACCTCTTACTTGAACATGAAGGTTCAAGGCCGCGGTCCCGGGACGGAAGCAAACGATGAGTCGGCAGAATCTAGGGTAGTCACATTCATGACTTGTGTGACTCGGGTAGTCACATTCGTGACTTTTGTGACATCCTGACACCAGAGGCTTATCTAATAAGTCACATGACTCCAAAATGTGCAAACTAGGCTGCAGCAAGGTGCCGAAAGGTAATAACTAAGTAAATAAAATATAAATAATTAGTTAAAAATTATAATAAATTAACTAAGATATAATAGCATAATATGAGTTCATATATGCTATTATTATGCGAAGTTAAAAGGAATAAGGTCTATTTTTCACAATAAACATTAGTAAAAATACAATAAAAATTCGAGAAAATATTAAGTAATTCAAAGAAAATTAAGAGAACATTATGAGATAATGTTGATACATCATAGTTTTCCAGTTCTAATAACCTGTACTTCTGGATTTTACCCTTGTTCCACATATGGTAACTTGTCTGTTGATAAGTATTCACTTGTTTTCTTATTGTATTCCCCATTTCAGAAATATTTTCCTTAGTCTGTCTTATTGTATTCCCATTTCAGAATACTATGGATTCCATCTTATTGTGGTCTTAGTTTGTAGTACAATAACAAGAAAACTTATATTAGTTTCTGTGAATTTGTACTTTATATACCTTAGATCTGATATCAACTTAATTTCTTATTCCTTCTGTCTTTCTGTATGCTCAATGTTCAGACCTCTTCAGAACTCTGAATATTCATAATCTTCCAGTGTAAATCCCATCTTTGAAATTAAGGACTCCTCAAGTGTTTGTATAGAAGCACAGCACATAAGCTGAAGCCAACATCCTGAACCTATCCTGAGGTTTTCAAGTTCTCAGACATTTCCCAATGGTTCCAGAATAAGTTCCTGACATGGCACTTAACAGCATCTTAGTTGCAAGTAGTTAGTGCAGTTCTGCTCAGATCAAGAGTAATAAAAATATCAAAAAGATGAAGAGAAGTTACAATTAACTCTACATACCTTTGATCTAGTAGTCAGGTATCAATGAGTAGATTAATTGCTGTAGCAGTCAATATGACTTGACACATTGTGGTTCTGTTTAGATCAAGGGCAATAAAAATATTAAAATGATGAAGAGAAGTTACAATTAACTCTATGTACCTTTGATCTAGTAGTCAAGTAGTGATTAGATTAATTGCTGTAGCAGTCAACACGACATGATGGGTCGTGGTTACCCCTTAGTAAGGGTGTGACGCAGCAGCCCATTTGGGAGGTACGCCACAACCTGAATCGGACGTGGGAAACCGCAGGTTTTTCACCGTTCGATACCTCATTTCAAATGCTTTTAAGCCTTTTATAAATTTCCAAAGTTTTTTAAATAATTGTAAATAATTTTAAATGTTAATAAGTTTTTTATATTTTCTAAATGATCTTGAACAGTTTTTAATCCTTTTTGATCCAGAGTTAAAGCTGGGTATGTGGGTATGTGGGGGCTTGCCTCCCAAGGGTTCACCGTTCGTATTTCAGTTAACTGTGAAGTTTTAAGATTACGATCGAACACATTTTGCGTCATCTGAGACTCAAAAGAAGCATTTCCGTCGCAATTCATGCATTTCTCAAATGGTTTAATTGAATATTGTGGACCCCAGGAGCGCAAGTGTCTCTAACCAAGAAACCAAGAAATATCGCCTCTCCTTATTTCTGCATTCTTGAGTAGCTCACCCTGGTTTAGTCAAAATTCTAAGAGAGGAGGGATTCAGTGATGATGGTGGTCGGAAAGTAAGTGCAAATGGAGTGTCATTCACTCAAGGTTCAGTTAATGATCTTTGACCTTGAGGAAATGGTTGAGTGGACACTCTGAGAGTATTAATACCTACGAATTTACCGTCGGCTTTCTCCCTGAATGTCAGATGACGATGGACTTTCATGTATCGTAAGGGATTTTTTTTTTCAAAAACAAAGAGTAAGGTTCTAATAACGCTCGCATTACTAACTAGAGTGTTTAATGAAAACAAAAGAAAATCTTGACGCCGTCAAAGCAATTCATCCAGACAGTTTGATGCTGGAAACCGGCAAGTGACATCCCCCATTTTACAGGTACATAAATCTCATCATTGGGGAATAGATGCACCATGGTGCACACTCACTTCAACCCATGTCTCCAAAGCAATTCTGGCATTATTACCTCCGGCGTTGCACACGCTATTCTTCCCGCCTGTGAAACGACTAAAACAGTTTGTACTCGGACAAGCTGTAAAAGGCCGCAATGAGCCCTGTGCAACTGGGGGAGTTGCCTAGGTCGTCCATGAACTACACAATGGACCCTTCGAAAAGGTGGTTGAGAAAGTGTAGAGAACGACTGTGGCACAATTTGGGTTGGAGGGGTGAATGAAGATACGAAGGCAGAATCGTAGAGATCGTGCAGCCTTCCGTAATCTCACATATCATGGACAGGAAATGATCCTCCGTACGAGATATAAGTCAATTCTATATGAAATGATAGACAGATAGTCCCGATATAAGAGCGATAGCCAGGCCAGCCCCGGCAAAAAGCCAGACTTCGCGGTATTGCAATCCAGCCTCTTTCTGTGCTCGTTGCAGTGCTTCCAATCTTTCATCCTCTTTTTTCGGATCGCCATCTAAGCGAGCGGCTTTCTGAAATAAGTCTTCAAGACCTGTAGGCTGCTCTGGAGGAAAGAACCGCTGCGGCCGTAACCAATCCTCACGGTCGTGTACTTTTTCTGGGGGATTTGTAGGTGTCCAGTCCATCATATCTTCTTCAGGTGTTTCTATCTCTCGTAATGGTGAGGGAAACGAAGTTTTGCCAAAAACTGGTGCGGTTGACGAAGTTGGGGCTTGTGGAGCTAACGAAAAGTTAGCAAAAAGTGGATCGGGGGATGGTTGTGATGTAGGAGTGCCGCTGCTTCTTAGTGTGCGCTCATTATTGATGCTGCGAGGCTCTAAAAGTCGGACCTTTGGCGGCCGGTTGATTTGAAGACCTATGAGGGAGAACACAGCAAGCTGGGTATTTTAGAAACAAATAAATTACATCCGAAACGCGATTAAAGCTTACTACTACTTCAGTAGCCAGTGCTCCAATATGCCAGGATCGTATATGGAGTGGGGTGATGGGTTCCAGTAGTTTATTCCAATAATTTAACGCTAATAGGCAGGACGTTATAAAACGTGTTAACCAAATAATTATTTGGCATTTCTGTCATATATTGATAGTTGAATAGGGTGTAGAAAGGAAAGAGTACATCGCTCACAATATATCTTTGGCGACCGGAAACAGTGAAACCGCGGCCTTGTAACCGAGATAATCTCACCGTTGACCATGTCGGATCCCAGAAATGCCAGAGCACAGAAATGAGAGTGAAAATAGGGAAAAGGACGGCAAAGGAAGGCTGATCAAGGTCGTATTGAAGAACACCTACAAGGGGAGCGTCAGGGCTGCGTCCAGAGTGCAAACAACAAGCACGACTAACCAGCCATGTCTACCGCCAGGAACGCTAACCACGTCAAAGCCCATAACACCCCCCTTATTCGCCACACTAGTGCTTCCCTCCTGCCTCGGTGCTGCTCTATGGATCGCTGTGTCCCAACGTGTTGACTACGCTTCAACCAGCCTCCCAAGGCAGTTGTCCGTGCTTTGTGTTCCTTATCTTGCAGCTCTTCATCAACACTGGGTTGACAATCTTTACAAACTGGCGGATACCGTGCTTGTAGAGCTGCAGTGTATCTTGACATTTCAGCAAGACGAACTTCGTAAGTCGGGTCCTGGAGAATGGTAAGGGTACGACAAATAGAGTAAAACAAGACATAAATACATCGGTCGATGGTAGATAATTAGATAGTAAGTTAACGAGAAGTGTTTGATTGGTTAAACATGTGTGGCAAAATGGACTTTTCGCGTAGGACGTAGGTAGCCTGTTCTTACTAGGAGACGCTGCCAACCATGCTCGGACGCCTTGTAAAAAAAAGAGTATTGATCCCATGACACACCTCTCTTGGAAAATGAAGAAGCGTTCAAAGCTTCATCATGCATCGCTGGGTCGTCCGAAACGATCTCTCCCCGCTCATCATACCGATTCCAACAGTCGCATGCAGAACACTTGAAAGACCTCGGATTTCGTGGTTGCTTGCTGAGAGGTGTTTGACAGAAGAAACACGTAGGTGGGGGAGGAGGACTCTGGAAAACGCGCATACAGAAAACCGGTGAGTGATCAAGGTTTGAGGCCACTGAGGAATCGTGTTTATCGTCGTTTGCCGCTGTGGATTCACGAAATAATTCTGGCGTCAGTCTATAACCATGAGTTTGGCTTTGAGGCGTTCAGTTGTTAGACTCTCTAGACGCGGTTTGGCGACGCATGCTGGTCAGAAGGATAAATTTTCAAAGGTTCTGGCATCTGGACCAAGTTTAGACGATTTCATTACAGGAAATGATGCAGTAGAAAACGAGAAAGTGGTCCTTGGAAACACGTCTCAGTGAGTGATCGACACCTTTTCAGCTTTTGCTATAGATCTAATGCACTTTCAGACCGAGACTTCCTTCATATTTAAAGACCAGTATCCCTACTGGAGCATCCTTCTCGAAGATTAAGAAAGATTTGAGGGGGTTGGGTTTACATACCGTCTGTGAAGAGGCTCGATGTCCAAATATTGGAGAATGTTGGGGTGGGGGCTCAGCAGGACTTGATAGTGATGAAGCTGCAAAAAAGAAGGCTACGGCCACTATCATGGTACGAACCAAACATGGATTAGATGCCAGAAAACTTAAATGTCTATAGCTCATGGGAGACACATGCACCCGAGGATGTCGATTCTGCTCTGTCAAAACATCTCGTGCGCCTCCACCATTGGATATCCACGAACCTGAGAATACTGCCGAGGCAATCAAGCGTTGGGGCCTGGGATATATTGTTTTAACTAGTGTAGACCGGGATGGTATGTCTCATTGTCAGTTGACGTATGTCTTACGTATAGCTTTGCAGATCTACCTGATGGAGGTGCCGCTCATTTTGCAGAAACGATTATGAAAATCAAACAGAAGTACGTCGGTTATATATCTTTACTTTCTAACTATTAACACGCTACAGAGCGCCCGAGACCAACGTTGAAGCTCTAACGTCTGATTACGCTGGAAATCTGGATTCGGTGTCGGTGGTTGCACGCTCTGGTCTGGATGTCTACGCTCACAATATTGAGACTGTAGAGAGATTAACACCTTTCGTCCGTGATCGGCGTGCGACTTTCAGGTGTGTTATTTGTGTCTGATTTGAAGAGTACATCCGGCTCACGAAGTTCAAATGTAGACAATCATTATCTGTTCTACGGCACGCCAAATCAGAAGGTGTTAGAATCACGAAGACCAGCATTATGCTTGGTCTTGGTGAGGCTGATGATGAGATTACACATGCACTCGAAGGTCAGCTTGGATTACTATATTGCACAATGACAGCTAATTTTTCCTCACGTAGAACTACGAAAGAATGATGTAGACGTTGTAACTTTTGGGCAATACATGAGGCCCACTAAGCGTCACATGAAGGTCGCGCGGTATGTCCCTCCTGAAGAATTTGATCAGTGGCGAGAAGTTGCAGAACGTATGGGCTTCCTATACGTGGCAAGTGGACCTCTAGTGAGGAGTAGTTACAAGGCAAGTCTCCACCTCTTTCTTGCTACGTTGCATCTTGATGCGATGAACATAACAGGCTGGAGAATTCTTCATCGACAACGTTCTCCGAAATAAAGGCACTCAACGACGAGGCGGGCAACTTGCAGCAGCAGCAGACGACTCTCTTTCTAGATTGACCTCCTCCAAGTCCTAGCCCCAATCATTTATTCCCCTTATACATAGTATAGCAATAAATAAAATATTTTAATTGGATATCTGTCAGTCAAGTCAAATTTCGGGGCCTTGAGTGAACACGTGAGATTATGTAAGTACCCAAAAAATTATTACGGCTTTGCACACGACTGGTACCATGGAAGCTGGATCGTCGCAAATGGCAGCGGCGAGCCAAATGCCAGTAATAGAGCAAGTGAAAAAAGAAAAGAAGCTTCGACATAAAATAACGAAGGGGAAAGAACGCGAGGAGGAAGCACAGAGGCAGGCGGCGACAGCAGCTGTTGTAGACGACGACAAGGCCGCAGGGAATTGGGCGTGGACGTCATTGACCGATAACTCACTGAGCAGTAGACCACCTGTGTTTACGAGCGATTGCCGGTACGTGGTGGTTTTTAATGAGGAGAAAGGCTAGGTTTTGACGGGCGCGAATACAGGTACTTTTTTATAATAGCAGGTTCTTCGGTGAAAATCTACGTGACGGCGACTGGGCAGGTTGTGTCGACTTTATCATCTTCTGGTTCTGGGAGCGGCTCGTCCTCGTCGCAGCGGGGTGATGGGCACACTGGTGAAATTACCGCAGCGTTCATCAGCCCTCGCAACCCATTCCAGCTCATGACTGCGTCGTTAGACGGTCGCATCAAAGTTTGGGATTACTTGGAGGCGTCGCTGTTGAGCACTATAGAAGTAGGAAAGCCGATTACTCACATGTGTGCGCACGAAGTCTTCCCAGAGCACGTCTTTGTCGCTACAACTTCTACTCAATCACAGAAAAAGGACCATGGTAGTTGCACTCCATCTTATCTTTGCAGAAATCTACTTAGTCGATACATTTAGACCAATCGAAGGTGTATCGAATATCCCTGCGACCTTCTGGAGCAACTGCAGATCTCCCCATCCACAAACCCGTCAATATCCACAAAATTGGAAAAATGCGCACCACGACCGGCATGGCTATATCACCCTCTGGAGAATGGCTTGTAGCTACCGGTGGACCCAAAGCTTATGTGTGCGCCCTCTCGGGTGCTAGTTATGGCTTCACGAAATTCGTCTCCAATGAACCATTAACATGTCTCGCTTTCCACCCTACCGACGAATACTTCGTCACTGGCGATAAAAAGGGACAAATCCGACTATGGTATTGTCTCAACCCCGAACAAGTTACGACCCGGGCAAACGGGGATAGGCGGGCACAAACAACTACATTACACTGGCATGCTCATGCTGTTTCGTCTATCGCATTCTCGTCGAATGGGTCTTATCTTTTGAGTGGAGGCGAGGAAGCGGTTCTAGTGATTTGGCAGTTGTATAGTGGCAAGAAGGAGTATGTGCCGAGAGTGGGGGCACCGATTACGAGTGTTGCGGTTGCGAGTCATCGAGATGCGGAAGAGGAGTATTTACTAGTACTTTCGGATGGAACATTGGCGTTTGTCGGATCAGGGACATTACGTATATCACGGAGCTTTGCAACGGTCAAACATGGTAAGAGTGGATTATTTTCTTAGGCTGTGCCCCATCATTAATCTACTATGGGCTATTAGATGCTGGCATGTGGGGACATCACCCTGCTCCCCTTGCTGTTCACACCCAATCGTCGACCGTCATCCTCCCAGCGGCTCACCCGTCATCTCTCTTAATATACTCCCCAATAACCTCCACCTTATTAACCGAGCTCGAAGTGTCTCCCTCAAATCGCGTGTCTCGCCAGGATGAAAAACATATAGAACCTTTGCGCATCCAACATGTCGTCGTCAGCGCCAATGGTGAATGGTTGGCAACCATCGACGGACGGGACAGCGGAGAAGATTTCCAAAATGAAGTATACCTGAAAGTGTGGCAGTGGCATGCCGCGTCGACGAGCTGGGTGTTGAATAGTCGCATAGATCGCCCGCATGGCACAGGGAAGGTTACTGCGTTGGTATTTGCGCCTGCAAATGGGCATCCACATTTGTTGTCGACAGGCGAGGATGGGACTGTCAAGATCTGGAGGGTTAGAAGTGTCCCCGCGAAGAATGGCGAGAAAGAAGGTACGTCGTATTTGTGCTTTAGCTTCGTCATCTCGTAATGTTTTCATACTTCCATAGTGTTTTGGACATGTCGTTCAACTTTGACTTATCGCTCAATAACGCCTAGCAACATAGTGAGCTCACCAGATGGGTCATTGTTCGCTGTGACATACAAACGTCATGTAGCAATTTACGAGACATCGACGAATATTATACGGGCAACGCTGTTGACTCCTGATAGCCAAGACGTATATCATACCACGTTCATTGGTAGCAGTGGTCGATATTTTGCCGTCGCACACTCTAAGCAGGTGGTTTTGTGGGACCTGGTGACAATAAGCGGTACGTTTATCTGTTTGTGAAGTGTATCATAGTTTTGATGGTTTTTGATAGTTCGATGGCAGTTCTGGATTAATGGGACGGTTTTTCATCTCGCAGCTCACCCTAAACACGATGCATTCGTCGTCTTCTGCCATAAGGACAACGGATCTGTTTCAACCACCGTTCACAAGTTTGGAATTAACTCACCTAACCAAGCCGTGAAGCGTACACTTCCGTTCAAGCTCAAGAAAGTGGTGTGGTACCCGTATATCAAGACTGCAAAGGAGAGATTCAGTCTTCTCGGCATCACGCACGAGTGGACGAGTGTCGTCTTTGGGGATCGTGTCGATGCGGTTAAAGAGGAAGGCGCGGACGCGAGGGAGATCGTACTGGACGCTACGCCTCAGCGGCGCAACTTACTTCAAGATATCTTCGGTGTATCTGCTTTGGAGAACATCCCTTCGAATCCACCGGCGATCGTGCCGACTCCGGCTATCACTCGCGACGATGCTGTCCTGAAGTCCAGCCACGTCCTCAACACACCGGCTCATCTCTTGCCACCTTTGGAGACGTTGTATAGACCGCTTGTGGAAACCTTTTTGCAAGAGAGGGCTGATGATCCGGTGCGGGAGGTGGAAAAGCGGGAAGAGCATGAGGAGGAGGACGATGTTGTTATGGAGGACGTTTCTCCCGCTGTACCCGTAAGTGGGGGACGTGTTATCCCGGAAGAGGAGATGGATGCCTTCATCGAGTTATTCAAGGGCGATCTATTCTGTAAATATCCACATCTCTCGCTGTCACCTATGTACCTATACTGATCTGGCGCGCGCTTTTTCTTTTTCAGCCTCGACAAAAACAAAGGCCACCAACCCGCACAAACATCTCAACGGGAACGGCGTTACGAAGGTCAATGGAAGTCATCGGAAAGCTTCTGCGTCCATAGCGACGGCGACACCCAAGGGGACACCCGTTAATGGCAAACGACACCCCCCGGGCACTGTGGAGCGGGAGGACACGAGTCCTGCGGTGGTGGGAAAAAAACGAAAAAAGTCCATGGGATGAGGGGAGACGGGTGCATTGTTATGTTATATACGTGTGTACGTATATTATGGGATGTCGTGGACCCATGGCACTTTTTTTGTCATTTTCTGTTGATGATGTTTTTTGAAATCGCATGTGCGGCTGGAAACTTGAATCACTATAAGTCCGAGTCTTCCATGGGGTCACTTATTGATGCCCTTTCATACCGGTACTTATGCTGATTTGGTGTAAATCAATCTGATTATTTAGAAAAGAGCCCTAGGTAGTTCCTGAGCTGCACAAGGTCTCGGGTTATTATGTGAAATGCTCCAGTACCCTGTTGTTATTATTATTATGGCAAACCCTAATTTAACGCCGGTAACGTTGTGTCAGGTTCCTAAGCACCCACCCCTCCTTTACCGCCGAACTCCCCGTCTTTTTACACAGTCTCTCCTTAACTTTTTTTCTTTACTTCTCTCACGAAGACCACGACGATGAATCGTGCTTCGTATGACTCTGGCCAAGTGCCCCTACACCAAGCATCTTACAACCCTACACCCAATTCTCCATACGCACAAGGCAACCCCGAGTACAACGAATCCAAATACTACCAGCCCCAGAACAAAAAGGGCGTGAGTCCGTGGATCAAGTTTGGTCTCCCCCTTTTGATCCTGGTTATCGCTGGTGCTGTCGTCGGTGGCATCTTGGGCTCGCGAAAGTCCAAGAACGGCTCGTCTGGTGCCGCAGCTGCAGGCGGGACTTTAGATCCAGCGTCCGCAAGTGCCGCTGTTAGCGCAAAAGCAGCCCTCGGTATCTTCCCCTCATCTACAAACAGCTATGAGCTCCCTATCTACCCCTCAACCGTATGTAAAGCACTTTTCAAGAGCTCTAACACATTAAATAAATATCGTGTCACTGTAACAGACTAATGAAGCCGCCTTTTCCATCCCCACCTTCAATGCAAACGCGCAAACAAAATGGCCCGCAGACACCTTCCAGCCCGCCAACCCAGAGCCTACCTCTACCCGCCCAGACAGACCCCGCCTCATCGCCCCGGCGTACAAATGGCAACAGCTCCCAGACCTTATCAGCAAAGACGCATACCTCGCTGAATGGAATGCGACCATTTTCGGAAATGCGACGACGTGGAAGGGTATGTCGCCTGTGCCGTATGTGCAGGACGGCGGACTCTCCGGAAGCGGCATCTTGGATGTTTCCCGTCAAGTTAAGGAGAGGATCAAGGCCTTTGCATACGTGTGGCGTATGACGAACGATAGTTCGTGGGGTGAGCGGGTTTGGGACGAGCTTATTGTGGGTATTTTTCTGTCTTACTCGTATTATATATTTATAACGTGCGCAATGCATCTTGCTATAATCTCAGCAAGCTGCCGGTAATACGTCGGTTGCCTACGGTGATGCGGGTGATCCTTGGAACACCAAGCATTTCCTTGATGTTGGCGAAATGACCGCTGCATTTGCAATTGCCTATGACTGGATGTACGACTTCTGGACGGACAACCGCCGTACGGCGCTCATGTACTCCATCCTCAGCAATGGTATCGCAAAAGGTATCTCGGCTTACAGCGACATGAGCATCGGATGGTGGACGAACGGTGTCAACGGGAACTGGAATTGTGTTTGTAATGGCGGCCTGACGATGGGCGCGCTTGCTATCCTCGGCGACGATCCCACCGGACAAGCACAACAGATGCTCAGTCTTACGATCCCCAACGCGAACAAGAATTGTGTCATGGGTCCTTCGACAGACGGAACATGGTCCGAGACCGCTAACTACTGGTACTTCGGAACAACGGGCCACGCTGAGATGACAAGCTCGCTCATGACGGCCGCAGGAAGCGACTTTGGACTGCTCAGCACCAACCCCAATTTCAACAAGACCGGACTTTTCCATATGTACATCTTTGGAATGACGTCGCTCTTCAATTATGGCGACCACGGCCCGAACAAGTACAGTTCCACCGCGAACTCGATGATCTTCTACGGTGATGCATACAACATGCCCTTGTACACGCTCTTCCAGCGTGATCGTCAAGACGCCGCTGACCCGAACGCCATGTTCTGGTACGACCCCAGTGTGACTGGTGCGTTCTGGAACAATCTCCCGCTCGATCACCATTTCGACGATTCGGAGGACAACTGGGCGTCGATGCGTACTAGTTGGACGGACGTTAACGGTGTTTACATTGCGATGAAAGCGGGCAAAGCTACCGGACACCAGACGCACGGCGATCTCGACCAGGGTGATTTCGTACTGGATGCGATAGGACAACGATGGGCCGGTGAATTGGGCTCAGGGAATTACCTGGCCGACGGGTATTTCAGCTCCGAAACACAGGACTCGCAAAGGTGGTTGTATTACCGGAAGAGGACTGAAGGACAAAACACGATTCTGATCGGCAAGCTTAATCAGAATGTTGACGCAGCGCCTACCGCGAAATTTGGGACGACTGGGGAAGCGCAGGGATCGAGCACCGTGTATACGGTGCCGGGTACTTCGACAGCGTTCTTTACTGCGGATATAACGTCGGCGTATAATCAATCGTGAGTTAATTTTCAGGGTTTTCAGGGTCTTGATTGAACGTACGTCCGTCCCTCCAGGACCTCCGTGAAACGTGGTATTCGCTTCATCAATGGCCGGAAACAAGTCCTCCTACAAGACGAAGTGAACGCCTCGGCTGAAGTACAATGGCGTATGCACACCAATGCGACCGTCGCGATCGACAGCAGCGGCACAACCGCCACCCTCACGCTCGGAGGGGAAACCATGCAAGTCAAACTCCTCAACGCGCCGAGCGGTGCGGTGTTCACGACGCAGCAGCCCGTTCGGTTCACTGAGGATCCGCAATTGCCAGCCAACGATGCCTCGGCCGATCAGCCGAATCCTGGCGTCACGGTGTTGTCGATTGTGCTGCCCGCGGGGCAATACGACTTGCAGGTCTTGTTCAACCCGCAGTGGGCGGGTATGGATGCGTCTGCGTTTAAGACCCCGCCGTCGGTGCCGTTGGATAGCTGGAGTAATGATAGCCATAATTGATGAACGTTTATGCTTGAGGGAGGAATGGGAGGCGAGGAAGAGCGTCTCGATCCCACCCCGCAGCTGAGCAAGGGTTCTTAGGCTTGTGATGTCAATGTATGTGAACATAGCATGGACAGTAGTAGTAGCAGTTTTTTGCAATCATTAGTTATACCCCCTCTTTAGTTTTTCTTTCCTGTCTTCATTTTTTTGTTATGGCCTTTTACTTCTATGAATTGCGCTGGTGAACGCTGTTTTTCTTCTCTTTTGTGCTATATCTTTCAAATGGACAATGTATTTCATTGATGTTCAACATATGAGCTTGCAGGTTTGAATATTGGTTTGAGTTTCTGATAGAAACTTGAATATCAATGGGTTAAGGACTTGAGGGCAAACTTGACGCATTTTCGGAGTCCGACGGATTCCGACTACCAACTTGGAATATGCTCCAGGACTAAGGGATTGTTGAAGTTTTGGCTGTTTGGTAGTAATTTGGTAACAATCTCACTGTGATGACACTTGTGGGTCACCTGTTAGGTTTTGAGGACGGCTTGAGGTGCAGAATGCTCTGGTAGACTACATGAGCTGTATTATGTACATACATATTCAGAATATAGTGTTAAGAACTGAAAACTGACTAATGTCAGTAGGCTGACGAGGACCGATTGGAAGGACTTGGCTTCAGCTTATATGCTGCACCCTCACAAATATCTGTCAGGTGTCCTTAAATTTCGGATGGGTGAAGACTAGTCCTAATGAGTACCTCTCAGTGAGTTACCAATCGGGACCGAAGGATAAGTCAAGTGTCGGGCCAAGGGGTCAGGGACCAAGAGTGGGTGAGGGCATGCGAAGGTGGAGAATGGAATACTTAGTATAAGACTTTTAGAGATGTATGAGGATGTTCTGAGTCGATATTCTGATTGCCTAGTAACTACAACTACAGCGGGTTCATATACAAATATTCGGCATCTAGAAAATACTAACTAAGGGAAGAGCAGAAAACATTATTGACAAATAAACTTGACTAGGAACAGGAAGGTTACAATAAGTTCGGAGGCCATGAAATAACCGAGAGCGGGATTACAAGAAAAGGAAATAGTCCGAGGGTTACAAGTATACTGTATATAGGCATATGTGAAACATAGGGTAGAATGGATCATCATAATAAAAAGGGATGTATCAGAGTATAACCAGATAGTACAAGTATATTTTGACGGGGGTGTAAATGGAGTTTGATCAATGCGAAAGCATACGTCAGCATCAGGAGACCAACAGTTTCCAATGCAATGACTTGAGCAATACTTGAAACATCAATAGGCGGTGATATCCTCAGGGACCATCGGGTTGCAACATGGTCGTAACAGTATCCCCCCATTTGGCCGAAATCCCAAGGAGGCCGAAAATCTAGATTCCATATGTAAAAACTTGTCAGGTATGGGTGGTGTGTCAAAACATCATGTGACTCGGTAAAAATTTACATATAAAAATTCAAGGGGTGCTGGCGCTTGATTCTTTACTTCTCTTCCCTCAACCACCATGACCATTGGCTCGGGGTCAAAGCCCTCCCCGGTTTGGTTAACGGTCGCTTCCATATCGGCTCCAAGTGGACCATCAAATGCTCAAGAGTGTCGATGTCTTCTCGAAGAGAAGAGGAAAGCGTGCGAGGAGGAGGAGCATAAGGAGAAAGAGGAGCTGGTGGCCATAGAGGCAGAGGAGAAGAAACTGGCAGCTGAAGAGGCTGCACGCAAGCACTGGGATGTGGTGCTTGTGAAGAAAAAACAGCAGGAGGCCGATCAGGCGCGAGAGGAGGAGGTGAAGAAGAAGCAGGAGGGTAAAGTAAATTGGATTCCTTTTTCTTTTGTGAATCTTGCTGACTTTTTCCATAGTGCAAGGCAGCGACACCTTCAGAGTCCGATGACAAGGAGGACAAGGAGGACAAGGAGGGTGTACCAGGGCCATTGAGCCCAAGGTGGGTTTGTATTCCTAATTTAAAAATTTTCTGATTTTCTTTTGATTATAGAAACAAAAACAGGCCCCCAAGGTGGGGCCTGAAAATGACCCAAAGTGCAACTGGTGCACTAAATGGGGTCAGACTTGCCATCCATGGGCAAATGGTCAGGGCCGCACCTGTCAAGAGTGCACCAACCAAAAGCTTGGGTGCATTTTCCCAGATGCTGATGGGAATGGGTCCTACCAAGAATGGCAGGCCAATGCTCTAGAAGAGCAAAATTGCCTCATGTGCACCTATTTCTCGGAGATGACTTGGTTCTGATTCGAGACACTGTGCCAACAAAGACTCATGACCAAACAATTGCAACTATTGGGCGTCAGGTTGGAAAAACAGACCAGCGCTATTGAGTCACTTGGGGAACAGCTTGAGCAGTACTTGGAAGTGTCGAGTTGCAATGGAGTTGGGCCTGGGGTTAGTGTATCGGGGAAAGTTGGTGAGGAAGTGTCGGTGGCTGTTGGTGCGGGGGAAGGTTTGGAAGCTGGGGAAGAAGGAGAAGTTGTGGAGGAAACTTTTAGATAGTCAATATAATGATTTTAAAACAAAACAAACAAAGTGTGAACATATAAGGCATAGTCGGAAAATGTTCGGGTACTGTGTGAGATGACTATAAAAAATTCAAAGGACCGGGTTTGTTCAGATAAGCTTGATGAAACCCTAAGATGATTTCTGATGTGTTGCCGAGCTCTGTAGCTAGGATCCATGAGGTTTCTTCATCTGTACCTTCATAGCCAGCCCATTTAACCAAATAAAGTAATTTGCATGAGCATTGGCGATTGTCAATTTTAGAGTCTAGGATCTCTGATATCTCGAATTTGGGTTCTCCGTCAATAATCATGGGTGGAGGTGGTGGTTGTATGCAATCCAGTATATTGTTAGCAACACAAGGTTCTAACATACAGTGAGGGACAAAACCCTTCCAATGATTTTTAGTTGTGCAAAGATTCTTGAATAACTCAAGAACCACTGTAGATACAGACCTGAAATTTGGTGGCTGGTTAGGTCTACATGTTATCTATATTCCCTTAAAACATTATGACATAAGCATTAGTATTTCCCACGCTATAAATAAAATAATAATAAAATCACATTGGAAGGGTTTTGTCCCAGTCACATAATTAACACAAAACCTTATTGATTATCAGCAAATAAGGTTTTGTTTAATAATGTGACCTGTCAAAATTAGATATATATATAGCTGTTCACTTTTTAGTTCAACAACATCCCCACAACTCAACATTCTACACCATGAAAGCTCTTACTCCTCCTCAGGTTGCCACATTCTCATTTTGCTAAATAAGGGCAAGTCTTCTTCTCAGATCTCTGCAATCACTGGCAGAGATCTGTTTACTATATCCAGAATTCACTTTACCCATTGCCCATCCCTTGCCAAAGCACCTGGTGGCCATCCATGCAAGCTTTCTCCCTCAGATATTCATTATTCCCTCTAACAAATCACTTCTCAGAAGGCAGAACATGCCACTGAGGTGACCAAAATCCTTCAAAGTATGACTGGAGAGTCCATTTCAGTGAAGACTGTTCATAGAGCACTCAAGAAGGCTGGAATGAGGGCTGTAGTGGAGAGAAAAGGCCTTTACTCACTAAGAGGCATAGGAAGGCAAGGATGGACTCTGCTCTGGCACCTCTGGCACACAAGGACTGGACTGTAGATGATTGGAAGAGGGCTGTTTGGTTAGATGAGACAAAAATCAATTGTTTGGAGTCAGATGGGAGGAAGTAGGTGTGGAAAAGGGCAGGAGAGGGGCTCAGTGATAGGGTGGCTGAGGGTACAATTAGGTTTGGAGGAGGAAATCTGATGTTGTGAGGCTGTATGGTGTGGGAATGACCAGGATATTCCACCAAAATTGATGGAAGGATGGATGCTGACCTTTATGTTAACATTATGGAAGATGAACTTCAAGAAATCATGGAGTATTATGGCAAGAACACAGGGGATGTGGTCTTTCAACAAGACAATGACCCCAAACACAAGAGCAAAAAGGCCACCAATTGGTTTAAAGACAATGGATTTGTGGTCATGGTATGGCCACCTCAGTCTGCTGACCTTAATCCAATTGGACACCTCTGGTATTACCTCAAAAGGAGGCTGGGTGGCACCCAAGAGTATTCACGAGTTGTGGGAGAGGGTTCAGACAGAGTGGGAGAAGATCCCTGCCTCTACTTGTCAGAACTTGATAGAGAGTATGGCTAGAAGGGTTGAGGCTGTTTTGAAGGCCAAGGGAGGCTATACCAAGTACTAGATTGTTTAATTTGTATTTTCTTTATACCAGGGACAAAACCCTTCCAATGTGATTATATTAGTGTTTCATTTATAGCATGGGAAATACTAATGCTTATGTCATAATATTTTAAGGGTATATAGATAACATATAGACCTAACCAACCTCCAAATTTCAGGTCTGTATCTACAGTAGTTCTTGAGTTATTCAAGAATCTTTGCACAACTAAAAATCATTGGAAGGGTTTTGTCCCTTACTGTAGATACGTGAAATACCAGGTGTACTGCATGCATGTTGTCGGGAAGCCGAAGCATCCATGAAAGCATGCCGGCTTGTGCTATAACTTCAAAATGACCTAAATATTTTTCAGAGAGCTTCTTAGAGGGTCTAGTAGTTCATAAAAACTCAGCTTTAACGAATACTCGGTCTCTGATCTTGAAATCAGGAGGTGGAAGTTGATTCTTATCCGTGGACCATTGGTATCATTCTTGGGCCATTGCAATAGTTTTACAAAGTTCTTGATGTAGCTCGTCAAGGTTTGTAATGAAGTCTTGAGTGTGGGTGGATGTGAGATCGTGTTCTGGCAGATTGTGATATTGGGGTTGTAGCCTTTGTTTGGGAAGAAAGGCGAAATGCCAGTAGTGGTATTCGGTGCATTGTTACGTATATGTGAATTTGGCTAGCAGTAGTGATTTCCAATTGTCTTGTTGATAGTTACAGTAGACATGAATGTACTGTTCCAAGGTTTGATTCATGCATTTGGTTTGGTCGTCACCTTCCAGGTGATAGCCCGAAGTGAAGTGTAATTTCATGTCTAATGCTTTTCCAAGTGACCTAAAGAAATGGGAGACAAACTCGGATCCGCAATCGGATGTGACATGCGACGGAACACCGTGCTTGGAAAATACATGGGTGATGAATAATTTGGCTAACTGTACAGATGTTATTGTGTCATATGTTGGAATGAAAATACTTTGCTTTGTGAGCCAATCCACAACAACTAGGATTGCTGTATGACCTTCAGATGCCAGTAGGTGCTCGATGAAATCCATAGAAATTGAGTTTCAAGGTTTTTCTGGTATCGGTAATTGCTTGAGTAGGCCATATGGTTTGTGTCACTGTGATTTAGAGCATAAACATGCTGTACAGGATTTGCAATAGTGCTTAATGAAATCTCGGATGCCAGGCCATGTATATTCTCTTCTAATGAGTGAAAGAGTCTTATTGAGGCCGAAATGTCCTGAGATTGGGTGGTCGTGCTTATGTTGCAGGATTTGCAGCCGAAGGGTGTCGGAATCCAGTACATAGATGAGGTTGTCAAGTCTAATGAAACCTTGTGAGTCTAGTGACTATCAGGGTTGATCGGGGTTGGACAGGTTATCAAGATGTGCTTTGGTGACTGGGTCTAATGGAATTGCCAATAGTATATCTTGATGTAACTTTTTGGTATCCATAAGGATAACACTTTGCAAGACTGGATGAATGAGGTAAGTGGCTCGGATAGATGTGGACAGTTGTTCCAATGAAAACATAGGCTTGAAATTATGCAGATTAACTGTGGTATAGTCGCTACTCCCCTCTTTAGGGTAGACGTCCCATCATCTAGTCATAGTGTTGGGTTTTCCACCAAGGCAGCCGGGACAGAAGCAGATTACCATATTAAAGGTGGAGAGGTATTCAGACCATCGACCTTGCCAACGGGTGAGTAGTTTTGTGGTTGAAAGGTAAACCAAATTTTTGTGGTCAGTTATAACATCTATCGGGTGAGCTGATCCTTCCAAATAATGTCGCCATGTTTTGAAAGCTTCAAATATTGCGAGTAGCTCTTTATTGTGAACACTGTAGTTGAGTTCAGGTGCCAAAAAAGTGTGAGACAAAAAAGCTACTGGGTGGACTTCACCGTCAGTGTCCAGAATGGACAATATTGCAGCGAGCGCATAATCCGAGGCATCAGTTTCCACAATGAGTTCAATATCGGGCTTCCAGTGTGACACAATAGGGGCAGATGTAAATGCACTTTTCAATTCTCAGAATGCTGTTCAGCATTCTTTGGAGAAATTCCACAGGGTGTCTTTACAAGTAAGACGAGTGAGTGGCATGGTAATTTTTGAGTAGTTGTGAATGAAACAACGATAAAAATTGGCGAAAACTAAAAAGGACTGAATGTCCTTAACCTTTCGGGGTTCCGGCCAATCTTGAATGACTTGGATTTTAGAGTCGTCCATGTGGAGACTATTGGGCCCATCATGAAACCTAAATATTCAACTGTGTCGACATCAAAAGAACATTTTTTACCATTTGCAAAAAGACCATGTTTTCAGAGTCTTCAGAGAACTTCATGGATGTGTTCATCATGAAGTGTAGGATCTTCGGAGAATATGAGGATGTCGTCTAAGTACACAATGACAAAGACATTGAGGAGGTCAGAAAAGACGTCATTGATAAAACATTGAAAGACCGATGGAGTGTTGGTGAGGCCAAAAGGCATCACTAACCATTTGAAGGAGCCATAGTGAGTGCGAAAAGCCATTTTCCATTCGTTGCCTTCAACGATCCGAACCAAATGATAGGTGTGTTTGAGATCTATCCTTGTATAGATTTGGGCCTTCCAAGGGGCATCGAGTAAATTGGAGATTAGTGGTAATGGGTACTTATCTTTTCGAGTGATCACATTTAGTCCTCGAAAGTCAATGCAAAGCCGAAGGGAACCGTCTTTTTTCCAAATGAATAGGACAGGGGCTCCATAAGGAGACTTTGAGGGTCAGATAAAACCTATAGCCAAGTGTTCATCCAGGAACTCTTGGGTAGCTGATAATTTGGACTGCAAGAGAGGATAAACTGGGCCTAAGGGGAGATGTGAACCTTCTTCAATATCAATTTTCAAATCGTAGGGCCTGTGAGGGGCAAGTCGATCAGCTTTTTGTTTATTGAAGACATCTGCAAATTCGTGGTATTTTTCTGGGACACCTTCCAAATCTGTGATCAGTTCAGCCACTGGGGATGCAAAGTGACTGGTGACTTCACCAACTTTAAGATTGACTGTAAATGCTTGGGAGCCATCCAACTTGATGGCTCTCATAAAAGCGCGGCGTTTATTAGAGAGATGGGCAGTGGAGAGCTTGGATTTGCCATGAGGGCCAGAGGTGCCGTAGAGGCCATATTTGCTGAAACAGGTGGAAATGGACCAGTCGTATTGGGTGCCGATGGGGTTCGGAAATGGATACTGCCCAATACCCAATCAATCAATGGATTGTAGCGGGTGAGCCAGTTATGTCCTAGAACCACGGAGCAACTTGAGTCCAACTGTGTTACAAAAAATGTAACTGTCTGAAAAGTTCCACATGGGAACCGAAGTTGGAGTTCACAGGCTTGCGATATTACAGAGTTTGAGGTACCATCGAAGAGTTGGACCAGAATTGGATCTATTGCAAAGGTTTTTAACTGATTTTTTTGGGAAAAACTTATATCTATAAAACAATGGGTTGAACCTGAATCTACGAGAGCTCGAAAAGAAAGACTCCCGAGGGGTTCTGAAGTAAGATTTATGAACAAAGAATTGGGATCATACAGGGTGGATGTGTTAAGATGACAATTTTCCAGTGTGCGGGGAGATTCAATGCAACTCTCCAACTGCATGGAATCCAGAGAGTTGCTTAATCTTTTTTTGACTCGGCAGCCAGCTTAGCCGGTTGTGAAGTCATGGCCGTATTGGCCAATTGGGCTTTTGTGGCCTTCGGGCATGCGACAACTCGGTGTCTGGGATCTGTGCACAACAAACAAAGATTGTTGTCCATTCGGCATTGCTTTTCCTATGGTAGGAGCTTGCCATTGGAGCCGAGTTTGCCAGTTAGGTCGGGTTTGTCTTTATCTTGAGACTTATTCGACTGTTTGCCCTTGCCTTTTTTGTCGTTAGAACCCTTGTTGTTGGACTTCTTATCAGAGTTCAAGTTGCTACTATTGTTGGTGTTTTGATTACCAGACTTGTTGGCATTCTTATTGTCCAATGATTTTTTATCTGATGGGTTTTCACAACTGATTTCTGAATGTCATTCCCAGTATTGGGCATCCACATTTTGGGCCTTTCATGAGGGGGAGAGTCTTCAGTTTGCCAGTCTCTCCTTTGGAAACTTCATTTTTGAGGCAAGATGGGAGGCTGGAGTAAAACTGGTAATGGAGGGCCGAATGGCCCCAGTCACAATGCCCAGCGACGTTGTTGAACTGGACAATGTAGTCGGTGATGTGCTGGGTGTCTTTCATTTTGAGATTAGAAAGTGTGGTTTTGGCATCACTGGTTTGGTTGTAGGGACCAAAGTTTATTTCGAGTTCCTCAACAAAGGCATCCCAATCATGAAGCCAATTGGGATCTTCAGAGGTGAGACCAGAGAATGTGGGTTCAAACCAGGCTGCTGTGGAATCCTTGAGGTATGAGAGTGCAAAATTTACCTTTTGGTCATCCATTGCAAAAGCAGCCGGGTGGTCCCAAAAGTTGAATCGACATTGCATAAGAAATGTCAGCAATTTCTTCAGGTTTGAACCGGTAAATGGTTCGGGTTTATTGACTTGGGTTTGCCCAGGTTCTTTTTCCTTGGTATTGTTTTTAAGGAAGTCATTAAGGGATCCTAGGGTACCTGAGAACAATTCCCATGTCTTGTCGGGGTTGAAATCTGGTTTTTGTTTTGTAGACTTCTTAGGACCACTAGCCTGGGGTATGGGCTGGTTGCCATCCTCGGGTTTGGGTCCCAGAGCTGATTGATTGTTAACCTCTTCAGGTGCTTCAGGTTCGGTTGCTTCAGTAACTTCTTCAGCATTGCCGGTAATTTCCACAAAGTGGGATTCTTCGGAGGTTTCTGGTTGTGGGGTTCTCGGAGTAGCTCGGGCTGTATACAGGAATGGAGACTTGAGAGTGGAAGATTCTGCTTCGCCACTTGGCTTGGCATCTTTTTTTCTTGGAGGCATGATTAACGGAAAATGCGAGTGTGAAATCAGAATATACTGTTAAGAACTGAAAACTGACTGATGTCGATAGGCCAATGGGGACCAATCAGAAGGACTTGGCTTCAGCTTATATGCTGCACCCTCGCAAATATCTGTCAGGTGTCCTTAAATTTTGGATGGGTGAAGACTAGTCCTAACAAGTACCTCTCGGTGAGTTACCGATTGGGACCAAAGGATAAGTTGAGTGTCAGGCCAAGGGGTTGGGGACCGAGAGTGGGTGAGTGCATGCAAAGGCGGAGAGTGGAATACTTAATATAAGACTTCTAGAGATGTATGAGGGTGTTCTGAGTCGATATTCTGATTGCCTAGTAACTATAACTACAGTGGGTTCATATACAAATATTCAGCATCTAGAAAATACTAACTAAGGGAAGAGCAGAAAACATTATTGACAAATAAACTTGACTAGGAACGGGAAGGTTACAATAAGTTCGGAGGCCATGAAATAACCGAGAGTGGGATTACGAGAAAAGGAAATAGTCTGAGGGTTACAAGTATATATAGGCATATGTGAAACATAGGGTAGAATGGATCATCATAATAAAAAGGGACGTATCAGAGTATAACCAACCAGATAGTACAAGTATATTTTGATGGGGGCATAAATGGAGTTTGATCGATGCGAAAGCATACATCAGCATCGGGAGACTGACAGTTTCCGATGTGATGACTTGAGTGATACTTGAAACATTGATAGGCGGTGATATCCTCAGGGACCGTCGGGTTGCAACACGGTTGTAACATATAGCTTCTTTGTCTGCTGCACATATGTACATATCTTCCAGTCAGTGTTGTTATATTTCAGTCAGTGCTGAATCCCTGGTTAAGTACATATGGACCACTCAGTCTTTCACCTAGTCCCCTCTGTATTCCAACAACTTAACACACAGCACTGTGGATTGTTGTTAAGATCTAAACAAGGTGGTGAAG
Source organism: Hysterangium stoloniferum (assembly GCA_015178975.1). Classification (NCBI taxonomy): domain Eukaryota; kingdom Fungi; phylum Basidiomycota; class Agaricomycetes; order Hysterangiales; family Hysterangiaceae; genus Hysterangium; species Hysterangium stoloniferum. The sequence continues at coordinate 546,395 of WHVD01000046.1, forward strand.
GAGGCTTTATGTTGGGGGGCCAACAATAGAGATTGTACTAGTCAAGAGGTCCAACTCTATAAAACAGCTTCAACTTATGTGTTTCACCCTCATATGAACTGTTAAGGTGCTTCAGTATCTCAAGTGGATAGTACAATAAAAGACAAGACAATACTTAACTCAATTGACCAGAGGGCTGAAATACTAAGGGTTGTAAGATAAAGAGTTGCAGCTTGCTGATGATATCTTTGAGGGTATTAGAGAGGGAGTAAAGTGACTGAAGACTAAATGGGGGTAATTTAAGTTGACATTTGAACTGAAGAATAGTAGCATTGTTAAGTTCCACATTGGGACTTATTCCAGAACTATCAGGAAATAACTGGAAACTTGGATACTTCCAGGTAGGGTCAGGACTTGGCTTCAGCTTATATGCTGCACCCCTATGCAAATGCTTGGATATCCTTAATTTCAAAGGACTGAGAAATATCAGAGAGCTTATAAATATTCAGAGTTCTGAAGAATTCCAAATATCAAGCATACAGAAAGAGAAGAGGAATAAGCTAACTAACTCAGTATCAGATCTAGGGTGTAAATACAAATGCACAGAATCTAATATACATAGATTCACTGGCTATTGTACTATGGAGTAAGATCATGATAAGAACAGATTAGGATAGAAATTCTGAATCAGAAACATAATGAACAAATGAATGAATACTTCTCAATGGGCAAGTTACCAAATACAGAACAAGGGCAAAGTTCAGTATGTATGGAGATTAGTTAGTTTCTGGAGATGGAGGATACATTGGAATATTGGAATATCTGAGAATGGATTGTACCAGGCTATGTGGATTTTATGATACCTCTTGTTAAGATCTAAGCCGGAAAGGGGAGAAATGTTCTAAGTCAGAGGGCTGATGATGAGAGATGAGTTAATCAGGGGCCAATGATAGAGATCATACTAGTCAGGAGGACCAACTCTATAACCATAGTGAAGCTTGGGTACAACTTATGTGTTGCACCCTTGCATGAACTGTCAGGGTGCTCCAGTATTTCAAACAGAGTGGATAGTACAATATAAGTATAAATCAACATTTAGCTCAATTAACTGGAGGGCTGGATCACTAAGAGTCAAAGGGTAAGGGGTCATGGCTTGCTGAAGACTACTTCTAAGGGTGCATATAACAATGAAGGGAGAAGGCTGAAAACTAAGAGGGGCTAATTTAAGTTGATTTTCAAACTGAAGAATTGCAGCATACATAAAAAGAACTTTATACTACATCAGGATGGATGATCAGAAGGCCAATCAGAGAAGTGAAGTGTCAAGTGGATCAAAAGGAAGTGATGACAAGGAGCAATAGAACTAATGTACATATAGTACTATAGAACAATATTCAAGGGTGTGAGGTGGTAAATAAGGTATACATGTAGGGATGGAGATGGAAGAGTGAATGGGATGGAATGGGGTGCTAGGGAGCTAAAACACAATGTAAACAAGTGTTGGGGGCATGAGGGGTAATGATGTGGGAGGGGGTTCTGACAATGAGATGACAAAGGTTTCTTAGTGGAAAACAAGTTATGGGAGTCTGAAACAATGGGATCCTAACACCTCTCACTTGTCTTACCACAAAACAACTCTGTGGGTTTTTGATGACAAATGTCACTCCACTTTTCAAACCTTGAAGGATGCCTTCACTTCTGCTTCTATCTTGTCTCATTGGAAACCTGATGTTCCAATCATTATAGAAACTGATGCTTCTGACTATGCAATTGCCACTATTCTCTCTATCCAGGATTCTGATGAAGAAGTTCACCCAGTTGCATTTCTTTCCCAGACACTCTCAGTTTCCAAATTCAATTATGACATTCACAAGAAAAAACTTCTGGCAATTTTTGAGGGTTTCAATCATTGGCAGCACTACCTTTTGTTAGGCAACACTAACAAGGCTACCAAAACACAAAGAGGAAATGAGAGATAAGACAAGGATAAGGAGTAAAGGAGGAGAGGTTCTAATGACTTAAGAATATCACACTTGTGTTTAGTGGGAATCCTAAGAGATTGAAACTGGGGTCTAGCTACATATGTATGTACATCCTGAAGTATTTAGTATACTAAAGAAAAAACTAAATAAGATTTAAGCTTAATATTTTGACACATGTGTATCACATGTTGTTTGATGTGTGACTGCATGCAGATAGATGTTCATGTGATGCATAATGAAATAAACTAAACTAAAATAAAATAAAATAAACACAAATTTAAACAGAGATAATAATAAAAAAACAAGAAAAACATTCAGAGCCCTGACACCTGGACTTCTGACTGATGTCATTACTGACCACAAGAATTTAGAATATTTTGAACCACTGCACTTCTGACCCATTGTGTTAAGAACAGAAAACTGACTGATGTCAGTAGACTGATGGGGACCAAATAGAAGGACTTGGCTTCAGCTTATATGCTGCACCCTTGCAAGTTACCATCGGATGTCCTTAAATTTCAGGTGGGTGGAAAACCAATCCTGTCAAACAATCCTCTCAGTAAGTCACCGATCAGACACTGAAGGATAGTTGGGGGGTTGAAGGGTCAGAGACCAAGAGTGAGTGAGTGCAAGCAAAGGCAAGGAGTGGGATATTTAGAGCGGGACTATGAGAGAGGTATACAAGTGTTCTGAGTCGATATTCTAATTGACTTGTAGCTGCATTACAGTAGGACTTAAATACTAGTTATTGGCATCTCAAAATACTAACTAGGTAAGAGTGGGAATGTCCAATTAGTGACAAATAAACTTGACTAGGAACCAGAAGGTTATGATAAGGAGGATATCTGAAAACTATTAAGTATACCAAATTCTAATATACTCTAAAGGTCATTTAAACATCTGAGATATGATTCAAACATAATTTGGTTTTTAAAACTTTTTAAAAGTTTTAAACTCTCCTGTACATTACAAACTAATGAATCTTTCCGGACACAAGTAGACAATAAAAAAAATTAGTAGTTTGAAACCCTAATACTTTTAAAAAATAGATACCTTTAGATAGTCCATTCCATGCATATGTATATCATTGGCACCTCTAAATACATATGTATTACTTCAGAATGGATCTGTCAATCTAAACAGATTTCTACTTGATTCAACATACCTAGAGTATATAGGTGGTTTCACTTAATAAAGAAGGCCATAGGATGAAAAATTTCCAATGACATCTCACATATTTTACTAGGAAATAACTACAGTTTAGTTTTTAAAAAACAAATTAACAACAAAAGTATTAGCAAGTATTTACATAACTTGGAAAACTATATACAATAGGTTCTATTAATTGACTCTGAATTGTTTAGGATGTAATATGGAGAATTGTTTCTTATGGTTAATGGTTAACAATATAATAGTCTCAGAATAGATACTGCTATTTAAAGATGGAGTTTTGTAGCGATTTTGCTTTTATTAGTAAACATTTGATATTATAATGATTACGGACAACCTCCATAAAGGGAGGGTGCTGTTATGACCAGAATTCCCACTGGACTCTGGGCACTAACTTATATGCACCTGCACCCTATACACACCAATTATCAGTTTACCAGAATTCCCGCTGGACTCTGTATGTCAGAATTGTCCATGTTCGACCTCCATTACTTCATGTATAAGTCACCGGAATACCCGCCGGACTCCATCCCTGTTTATCTCTGACCCCATCCCACGCATCAGTCACCAGACCCCACTCGGAAAGCCCATCATCCCTTTAACTGAGCCCCATTCCCATTATAGTCAAATGACCTGTCACAATTTGGACTCCACTCCCACCCCATTCCCATTCTGGTTTTATGACCTGTCATGATTTGGACTCTGCTCCGTTCCATCCTGTTCCTAACACCAAGTTTGGTGTTTATTTATCTCATTTTATGTTTGTTAGTTTAGTTTTCATTATTACTGGATTTGGTATGTTATTCATTCCACAGTCTATATAGTCTGGCAGATGTTGTACATACAATCCAGTCAGAAAATCAGCTTAGATTCCCCCCAGTAATCTTAGTATATTTTCCACTCTAAATTCCTCTTTGAAACACACCACTCTTACTCATCAGAGCCCACAGGCTCTGACCCATCTATCACTTGACCCCCGACTTATCTATCTCGACTCCCTGACCTCTTGACCCATGAAGCCCACCTGGACTCCCTGGGATTCCTGTCTGCCCATTTGAAATCGGACAAGATGATCTCATGAGGGTGCAGCCTGTAAGCTGAAGCCAAGTCCTACCAGCTTTCCCACGGGTTTCTCTGGAAACCCTCCATGTGTGCACCCTTAACACTAAAGAAGTGAGATACAAACTCTGATCCTTGATCAGAAGTTACATGGCATGGAACTCCATGCTTGGAAAATACATTGATAATAAAAAGTTCTGCTAACTGCATGGACATGATGGTATCATGTGTAGGGATGAAAATACCTTGTTTTGAGAATCTGTCAACAATGACTAGAATTGCAGAAAAGCCTTCAGAGTCCAGTAGGTGTTCAATTAAATCCATAGAGATGGAGTTCCACAGGTATTCCAGTACCGGGAGTTGTTTCAAAAGGCCGTATGGCTTGTGTCACTGAGATTTAGAGTGTGGACAATGCAAGATTTACAATAGTGCTTAATAAAGTCTCAGAGTCTGGGCCAAGGATATTCTCTTCTTATCATTGGTAGAGTCTTTTAAACCCAAAATGTCCTGAGAGTGGATGGTCATGTTTGTACTGGAGAATCCTGAGGTGGAGACCATTGGAGTCCAGTATATATGTATATACGATTGTCAAGTCTAATGAAACCATGCTGATCAAGAGACCACTGGGGTTGACTTATTAGGTATAACAAGTATTGCAGAAGTAAGCGCACATATGAAAAAGGTGAGACAAAATGTCTCGAAAAGACGCAATGCGTCATATGTTCAATCTCCTCTTGAATGTACTCTTATATACGCATAGTATAGCTAGGGAATCTCTTAGTAAACGTTTATTTGCTGAGAGTAAGTGATACATATGTGTATTGCCTTCTCACGAAACAAAACTTATCTATGTATATAGTACTTAAACATCTTTAGGTATTGTATAATATAGTGAACGTTTATTTGCTGAGATACTTAAACGTCTTTAGGTTATGGGCCCCGGCTCTTTATATTGATAGCAAACAATTAACAAGCCATCCTAATTAATTGCTGAAATGATTACCCTGGACAAAATTAAGAATTATGAAATAAGCACTGGGAGTGCTTACCAAGTTTTTCCGAAGTTACGCAAAGACAATTATTTTACTTGGAGTGCGAGTATGAAAACCGTGCTGGAGTCTTTGAATCAATGGAAGGTCATAACTGGAGAACTGGTGGATCCTATACGTGTAGACGCGAAGGTTCCGACAATGGAGGAACTTGAGATTGAAGAGGCCTGGGAACTTTGAAAGAAAAGGGCCTACAGCGAGATAATGCTCCACTTTGAAGACGACTTACGGAATGCGATTGGCCAATAGTCGTGCGACGCTACTTTCCGAACTTGTTCGTATGTGTTACGACAGGACAGGAATTATCAAATATAAATCCCAAATGGACTCCATCAGACTTAAATTGTTGGAGTCTGGTCATGCCATCATGAATGCTGACTACCTCAGCCTATTAATGAGTACGCTACCTGAGGATTTCGATATAATGTCAACAACAATCGATTATGACGTTGATACTGTCGAAGAAGTAGTCAATAAACTGCATCAAGTTGAGATTCGAAAGGAAATACGTCCAGGCTATGGCGAAGGTTCTGCATTTCATGCCCAGAGAGGCGAAGGTTCCACGTTTTTCCCCCAGAGGGGAATCAGTACACAGCATGGAGTGTATCGTAATAGGCTTGTGGTCGTGCCACCATTCCGCGAGGAACACAGATTAGGAGGAGTACTCCACAGTCTGGTTGTTTTGAATGTGGGGATTTGTCGCATTGGGCAAGCAATTGTCCTAAAAGAAAACAAAGATATGCTCAGCAATCTGAAAATTGGAAGAACCAAAATAGAAGTAACGACTCATCTGGAAATACGCCATCTCCCTCAGTTGCAAGTAGGGGAATGTTTACCGCCATCGAATCCACATTTTTCTTGAGCAAGGAGAGTGTGCCACATAAATATTTCCTGGATTCCGCAGCATCAGGCCATTATGTGCCAAGTATGTGTGACTTACATGATTTCATGGCATATAAAAATCTGAAGAAAATCCAAACGGTGAATGGTGCTTATATTCATGCCAGAGGTATTGGAACATTGCGTTTCAAGGTTACAGAACATGGTCCAGAGTTTATAGGTGAAATTCCCAACGTCAAATGGACTCCAGAAGTTAAGGTGTGACTCCTTAATCCTGCACAGTTTTTTAAGAATGGATATTGCGTTATGTTGAGCAAAACAGGTTCTACAATTGTCGATTCGTCAGGCCGTACACTCATTGAGGCGAATGAGAGGGGTAATGTATACCCTTTCCAGCTGGATATGATCTCCGTGTCACCGCCAGTATGTGAATATACAAATCTATCAGACGATGAATTACAAAATAGGTTGGAAGACGTACCTATGATGTTTTCTGTGAATTCAACATGTGATATTATGAAATGGCATCAGCGTTTGGGGCATTTGAGCACGAATGCTATTCGGAATCTAGCGTGACATTTTGCGACCAGAATGGAAATCGAAGAAATTCAAGGCTTCGAAGCTGACTGCATTGCATGTATTGAAGGTAAACAGTGCAGAAATCCATTTAAAACTGGATGTACCAGAGCGATGAAGTTGGGAAAATTACTCCATATGGATCTTGCCGGACCTATGGAAATGATAAGTTTCGATAAAAAGTGTTATTTCATTATCGTTGTTGACGACTTCTCCCATGCTGTATGGGTTGAAACACTAGCAAGCAAGCTGGAAGTGGTGCGCAAAATAAAGGAATATATAACTCAACTGGAGATGTTATTCAATACAAGGGTCCAAGGAGTTATGATGGATAACGGAACCGAGCTAATAATTTGGAATTTAGAAGTTATCTGTTATCGAAAGGTATAGCTTTATTTACCTCGGTGCCATATACGCTGCAGCAAAATGGTGTTGCAGAAAGAGGTATACGCACCATTACTGAAGGGGCAAGAACAATGTTATATGCGACGAAAATAGCAGAAGGCGCACGAAACTTACTTTATGCATCAAAACTCCCTAAATTCGTGTGGTCTATCGCAGTCAAAACAATGGCATATTTGAGGAATCATAGTCCATCGTGTGCAAACAATGGACATACACCTATCGAAAGGATAACGGGAGAGAAGCCGGATTTAGCACATTTGCGGATCTTTGGAAGTCCAGTTAGCGTGGCAGTTCCTAAACAAAGACGTCAGAAGTGGGACTCACGTTCGAAGATGGGTTATATGGTTGGGTATGAACCGTATTCATCTGGATATTTAGTGTGGTTCCCTGGAACGAGGAGGATCGAAAAGGTACGTGATGCAATATTCCATGAAGATGCGATGACATTGCCATCACCGGTGCCTTATGGAGATGAAGGTCAATTTAGGAATATAAATAGCGTACCTCCAATGCAACCCGAGAAAGAGCCTCAGCCTAGACTCACGATCTGTATCCCACCTCGTCCTTGACCTATTGAAGAAAAAGAGGAGACTACGATGAGAGAAGAGTCCCAATTAGTGTCAAGTGTACCTGACTATCCTCGTGGAATAACAAGATCTGGCAAAGGGCGGGAAGGAATTCGAAGTTTATTGTCAGTTGAAGAAAAAGAATTAGAAGATTCAAACGTACCGGTTGTTTTCTCGACATTGGGCAATCCAACGATAGAGGAGGCATTGAATATGCCAGGAGATGAAGGATTAGCTTGGGAAGAAGCTAGGCAGGCAGAGTGGAAGAATATGGTAGAACATAATGTATTTGGCACACCTGAAGAACCGCCGCCAGGAACACGTGTTTTAAAAACCGGAACGGTGTTGTGGATTGTACAAGAATGGAGAACTAATAAAGAGGAAAGTACGAATCGTCGTAAAAGGATTTAGTCAAATTCCTGGATTACATTTTAACGAAACATATGCACCAGTCATGAAGTGGGAAACGTTCCAAATTTTACTGGCACTGGGAGCAATAACAAATTCAGCAATACGTCAATTTGATGTTAAATCGGCATACTTACATGGGACGATGAAAGAAAAGGTTTGGGTTCAACAACCAGAGGGGTTTGAAGAACCCAGAAAGGAAAATTTAGCATTACCGTTATTGAAGGCTCTATATGGAACAAAACAGGGAGGCAATGAGTGGAGAAAAACACTGTATGATTTTATGGTTAAAGAACTCACCTGGTTCTGTTCCGATTTTGACAGTGCTACATTCTTCAAAATATGGGATGATGGAAGTTGGGCCGTAGTTGCATTTTGGGAGGATGATGCAACTGCCATAGGTGATGAAAAATGGCTCCTAGATCTCGAAAAGGCATTCTGCGAACAATTTGGAATTTCGAGTGAAGGCGAGGCCCATTGGATATTAGGAACAAGTATCTGTTGAGATGCTGAATCGAAATCAGTATTCATATCACAAAAGGAATATATTGAAAATATAGTGAAGAAGTTCAATGTACAAAATTCCAAGCCAATTCGAACTCCCATATTACTTGGAATTGATTTCACCTCTATTATTTGTCCAGATACTGAAGAAGAACGAAATGAAGTCGAAAAATTGCCCTATCGTGAACTTATCGGAAGTTTGATGTTCACAGCTACAGTATCACGTCCCAATATCGCATATTCTGTTAACAAACTATCTCAATATTCATCAAATCCCGCGAGAATGCATTGGGACTTAGCTAAGCGCATCCTGCAATATTTATATACGACTTGCAATTTCGAGCTTCGATTGGGAGGACAAGCACTTTGTCTGCATGGATATTCGGATACTGATTTCACAGGAGATCAAGAGGATAGACGTTCAACAGGAGGATATGCGATTTTTTTAGGTTCAGGAACGGTATCTTGGTCTTTGAGGAAGCAATCAACAGTCACCTTTTCATCCACCGAAGCAGAATATATTGCACTTTCAGAAGCAGCTCGCAAAATTATGTGGACGCGTCATTTCCTCAAAGAACTTAATATAATATATGAGGAACTGACGGCAATTTTTGAAGATAATCAAGGCACTATCGCATTTGCTCAAAACCAATGCGCTTTGAGAAGGATGAAACACATTGAAGTGAAATACCACTTCATTCGTCATTTGATTGAAAATGGCACTATTCAACTTATCTATCGATCGACTAAACAAATGACTGCAGATGTATTGACGAAACCACTCTCCTCACCCATTCACTACCATCACGCAGGATGTTTAAGACTTACTTCTTCAAAACTCGAGGAGGAGTATTAGGTATAACGAGTATTGCAGAAGTAAGCACACGTATGAAAAAGGTGAGACAAAATGTCTCGAAAAGATGCAATGCATCATATGTTCAATCTCCTCTCGAATGTACTCTTATATACACGTAGTATAGCTAGGGAATCTCTCAGCAAATGTTTATTCGCTGAGAGTAAGTGATATGTGTATTGACTTCTCACGAAACAAAACTTATCTATGTATATAGTACTTAAACGTCTTTAGGTATTGTATAATATAGTGAAGTTTATTCGCTGAGATACTTAAACGTCTTTATGACCAGGGTCCATGGGATTGTCAAGGTGTGCTTTGGTTATTGGATCTAGTAGAATTGCCAATAGAATATGTAGTTTCTCAATGTCCATAATGATAATTCCATGGATGATGAGGTGGATGAGAAAAGTCACATGGACTGATGTGGTAAGTGGCTGATTCATGAAAATGGGTTTCAAGTTGTGCAGGTTTACCGTGGCATAGTCATTGCTCCCCTCTTTTGGATAGATGTCCCATCATCTAGTTAAAGTGTCAGGTTTGCCACCAAGGTGACCGGGTCAAAAACAAATAATCATATGAAAGGCTGATAGGTATTCAGACCAATGGGCTTGCTGGCAGGTCAAAAGTTCAGTAGTCAAAAAATATTCCAGGTTCTTGTGATCTGTTACAATGTCAATCAGAATTCCTGAGCCCTCAAAATAGTGTCACCACAATTTGAAAGCTGCAAAACTTGCTAGGAGTTCCTTGTCATGGACATCATAATTGAGCTCTGGTCCAGTGAAAGTCCAGGACAGAAAGGCCACAGGGTGGACTTCTCCATTGGAGTTCCTGGATAGACAGAATGGCTCCAAGTGCATAGTCCAAGGCATCCATCTCAACAATGAGCAGAAAGTCCAGTTTCCAATGCAAAAGGATTGGAGCTGATGAAAAAGAATTTTTTAAAAGATTGAAAGCTTTTTGACACTTATCATCAAAATTCCATGGGGTCCCCTTACATGTAAGACAAGTAAGGGGGACCGTGACTTCAGAGTATCCATGGATAAACCATCAGTAAAAATTGGCAAAGCCAAGGAAAGACTGTATATCTTTGACTTTCCTGGGTTCTGGCCAATCTTTGATGACTTGTACTTTGGCTTCATCCATGCAGAGTCTGTCAGGTCCCATTATGAAACCTAGATACTCCATGGAGTCCATGTCAAAAGTACATTTTTTACCATTTGCGAATAGACCATGTTGTCTGAGTCTCTGCAGAACTTTGCAGACTTGTTTGTCATGTACTGTGGGGTCCTCAGAGTAGATAAGGATGTCATCCAAGTAAACAATGATGCATACATCAAGCATGTCAGAGACAATATCATTTATAAAACATTGAAAAACAGATGGAGTATTGGTGAGCCCAAAGGGCATCACCAACCACTCAAAGGCCCCATAATGGGTTCTGAAAGTGGTTTTCCACTCATCTCCTGCAGAGATCTGGACCAAGTAGTAGGCATGTTTAAGGTCTATCTTGGTATAAATCTGGGCATTCCATGGAGCGTCAAGCAGGTCAGATATAAGTGGAAGTGGATATTTATCCTTTCATGTAACAGCATTGAGTCCTTTGAAATCAACACATAGCCAAAGGGATCTGTCCTTTTTTTTAACAAACAAAACAAGTGCTCTGAAAGGAGACTTTGAGGGTCAGGTGAAACCTATGGACAAATGTTCATCCAGGAAATCCCAGATTGCAGAAAGTTCCATGGAGGACAGCTGGTAGATATGTCAAAGGGTGACTGTGTGCCTTCTTCGAGGTCAATTTGTAAGTCATAATCTCTGTGGGGTGGAAGCCAGTCAGCTTGACACTTACTGAAAACATCTGCAAAATCATAGTATTTCTCAGGGACACCTAGGTCAACAGATTGCTTAGATGCCGGAGTTGAAAAATGACTGGTTGCTTCACCAATTTTCAAATTGATAGTGAACACCTGGGATCCATCCTTTTTTGTAGCCCTAATAAACACTGCAGCATTAATGAGAGAGGTAGACAGAGGTGCCATGGGTTTTGGGGAAGCCATGGGTGCCATAGGGATCACACAGGAACCAGATAGATAGGTCACAAGCTTGGGTGATAACTGAATTACTTGTGCCATCAAAAAGTCAGAGTCCAACTGAATTTATCAGATAAGTTGACAACAGATTTTTTGTATGAATTTTGTGTCTGAAAAACAATGAGTTGAGCCAGAATCTATGAGTGCTGAAAAAATGAATTTTGGGATCATATTAGACATAAGTTTAATAAAAAATGAGTCAGAGTTCAAAAGAGCAGATGCATTAAGACAAGTAAACCCATGAATGCATGGAGAGGTAATGCAACCCCCAACCTGCATGGAGTCTGTGGGGTTGCTTACTCTTTTTTTGTGTCAGAAGCTGGTTTGTCCTTCAATGGGGATTCCATGGAGGAAGTCTTGGCTGTATGACCTTTTGCAGAGTTTGCTTTCACCAATGGACATTTTGGAACTCAATGACTGGGTTTTCTGCACAAGAGACAAAGGCTGTTGTCCATACACCACTGCCTTTCCTGTGGGGTAAGTTTGTCATTGGGTCTGAGCTTGCCTGTAAGGTTGGGTTTTCCAGTTTGCTTGCTGGATTGCTGACCTTTGTTGTTGTTGGAAGACTTTTTATCATTCTTCTGATCAGAATGCATGGAGTTTTGGTTGTTGGTAGATGGGGTGTTGTTGTTGGGCTTGTTGGCCATGGACTTGTTGACCTTGTCCATGGAGGTCTCACAGGCAACTTCCACACAACATTCCCAATAATGTGCATCCACATTTTGAGCCTTGAGGTGCATATGGGACAGTGTTTTTGGTTTGCCATCTTCTCCTTTTGAGACTTTGTCCTTAGGCTGGGATGGCAGACTGGCATAGAATTGGTGGCAGAGAGTGGGATTGCCCCACTGACAACAAGCTGCAAGATTATTGAATTGGACAATATAGTCCGTGATGCACTGGCTGTCCTTCATATGAAGTTTGGTAAGGCTGTTCTTGGCTTCTCTGGTTGGGTCATATGGACCAAAGTTTGTTTCTAGCTCCTCAACAAACACATTCCAATCTTCTAACCAGAGTGGCTCTTCCTTGGAAAGTCCACTAAAAGCTGGTTCAAACCATTTCAATGCAGATCCCGAGAGGTATGAGAGTGCATAATTGACTTTTCAGGAGTCTGTGGAGAATGCAGTGGATTGATCTCAGAAATTAAAGCAACATTGCATGGTGGAAAGTTTGCTGGGATTGGAACCCATGAAAGGTTCTGGAGTGTTGACTTTTGACCACAGAGGTTCTGGATCCTTCTTTTTCCTTCTCTGAGCATGTGATTCATCAATCTTTCTAAAGTGATTGCTAACAACTCAGAAGTGGGATCTGCAAGTGGTAGTCGATCATTAGATGGGGAATTTTTGACACCTTTGCCCTTGTCGGGGGCCACAGACTCATCCTTGTGGTCAGATTCATCCAGGTTTTCTGGGACTTCTTCAATACAGGGTTTGTCCGTGGCATCTGGCTGGTTCATGAGTGTCTGGCTGGTATACAAAGTAAGTGGGGAATGAAGAGTCAAGGGTCCAGGTAATGATTCCTGTACAGGTGCTTTTCTTCTTGGTGGCATATTAACAATCTGTGAGTCTCAGTCAGAAAATACTGTTAAGATGCATGCAGGGCTTAGCAGAGGGTTTCTGGAGAAACCCATGGGTATTCCAGTAGGACTTGGCTTCAGCTTATAAGCTGCACCCTCATGAGATCATGGCATCCAATTTCAAATAGGTGGATGGGAAACCCAGGGAGTCTGGGTGTAGTTGATAGGTCAGGGTTGATAGGTCAAAAGACTAGTTGGGGAGTCCATGGGCTCTGACAAGGTTGAGGGGTTGGGTGGTGATGGGTCAGAGGTCAAGCAATAGATCAGTCAGCTCTGACAAGGTAAATAGTGGTGTGTTTCAAAGAGAGGAATAGAGCAGAAATTATAGTGAGATTACTGGGGAGATCTAAGCTAATTTTCTGACTGGATTGTATGTACAACATCTGCCAGATTATATAGACTGTGGAATGTATGTTACATATACCAAATCCAGTAATAATGAGATCCTAAACAAGTAATCATGAAACAAGACGAGTAAACACCAAACTAGGTATTAGGAATGGAATGGAATGGAGGCAGAGTCCAAAACATGACAGGTCATTTGACCATAATGGGAACGGGGCTCAGTTAGAGAGCTGATGGGTTTTCTGAGTAGAGTCTGGTGACTGATGTGTGGGACAGGGTCAGAGATAAACAGGTACAATGTGTGCAGGTCCCAGTGGGTATTCTGGCTAACTGATAACTGGTGCATATAGGGTGTGGGTGCATATATGGTAGTAGGCAGAGTCTGGCAGATCTTCCAGTCATAACAGATGGTTCACTTTGATGGCCCTGATCTTGTATGAGTTGAGCCTGAACTGAGGGCAGGAGAATGGCCAATCAAAGAATATTTTCACAACAAGTCTTCCTTTCATGTGAATGACAATGCAAGTTGTGTGTGGTGAGTTATCAAAATGTATTAATTTAATCACCTTCATTCATGTCTAAGTCATGAAATGACAGGCTACAGGCCAGTGAGCAACCTCTTAGGAAGAAAGCATGTGGGTGATTGATTCACATCTCCAATTTCATTAATAGCCAGAGCAGCCATCTCATTGCATGGGGTGACAATAGGAAGATCACACGAGATGCAAGAAGGATTATTCACCTGGGTGCTAATGGAGATCCTTCATGGGCACATGAGAACCTTCTCAATCAGATGAAGGAGGCCATTGACATTCACAACAAAATGAGTCCTGGATATCAGGCACTTTTCATTTTTGATAACTCATCAGCTCATGCCTCACTTCCCCTCAATACACTGAAAGCATTTGAGATGAACACATCAGATGGTGAAAAGCAATGAAAGCAATGTGACACCCATATTCTGCAATCAAATCCTGATGAAACCAAATGAGGGCTCACACAGAAGATGACCACTGCTTCCAGCATGCCAAAAGGACTAAAATCTGTTCTTGAGGAGTGAGGATTTGATGTAACCAGATTGAAAAAAAAATACTTGCCTGTTTGTCCATTCGAGAGCACAGGCTGTTGCATGGCATGACTCCTCAGACAACAGGATGATTTTGTTAATCAGGTTTCCATGCTAGAGAGGTTTATTAACAAAGCTGGGCATCTATGCAGGGTGTGGAGTTCATTGCACATTAATCGCCAGACAGACTCATGTGGACTGACATAATGTGCATCAAGATACTGTTGAATCTCATCTGGTGTTGTTCCAAATTCCATAGTTGTACAATCATGGCCCTTGTAACAGTATTTATGCATGTACTTCATTGACCTATTGGTAAAGGTCAACTCTACATTGATGTGGCATTCAAAGGTGAGAATTAAAATAGGGGAGTAAGGGACAACATGTCTGTTGTCATATGTAAACTTGGGAGTTTCATAAACCCTTCCATTGTTAGGGTGACGGCATGTTGGATAGCCTTCCTCCTTGACAATGGTGGCTTCACACCACTCCTTTGGATAGTGTTTACTACATTTCCTATCTACCATACAGGCAGCATTTGGATGATCAGTTCCACAGGGACCATGGGTCATGAGTTGCCCTACTAAATTAAATAGTCTGGGATGTGTTTCAGGATCTGGAAAACAGGCAGAAATCATTGAGTTGACATCTTCTGGTGTCCTTGGCTTATTCTGGTCATCAAACCATATGAGGCAGTGCATGTATGGAAGACCACACTTTTGGAATTCAATAACATGGATATGAGCTACTGTTCTACCCAAAGATGTGATCTTCTGTGATCATCTTGAGCAACTTAGCCTTCTTGGCAGCAAAGACACAGGACACCAAATCAGGCCGATCAGCAGGGGTCTGACCAGGAAGCAATTGACGGGTGACCCAATTGGGATTGGCAGTCATAGTGATGAAGCAGCTGGCATTGCCATACTTGTGTGCAATTGCAAAGGAATTCTGTAGACTTTGCCTCATATCCCTTGAACCCCCAGCAAATGAAGAAGGTAGTATCACCCTCTGACCAATATTATTAGCATCTGAATTGACATCCTGATTTGTAAATGCATCAACCACCTGGTTGTAGAGTTCTGCATATAACTTTGGTTGATTATCTCTCAGAAATCTCAATCTGCGCCACTCTGTTATGGCCCAGGCATTGACAATATACTGCTGGGATAGCTTTTGTGCATAAAAAATGGTCATGGCTTCATTTGCTCTGGGAAATAGGCGATAGGCATAATATTCACATTGGGTCACTTTACGACTTTTATCTTCATCTTCACCTTCTTCATCCTGCTGTCCTGGCTGGGGCTGCCAATTTTGATTTGCATAGGGAATGTCCCATGACCAACCACACTCACCTCTGGGGAAGAGTGTTATGACCGTGTCGCAGCCGTTCGGCCCCGAGGTTATCGCCACCTATTGACGATTCAAGTTATCACTCAAAACCATCGCCCCCCAATGCTGACGTATGCTTTCGTGGTGATCAAACTCCGTTTACGCCCACGTCAAAATATACTTGTACTATCTGGTTAAACTTTTGATACGTCCCTTTTATTATGTTGATCTCTTCTATCCTATGTTTCACATATGTCTATCTATATTTGTAGTCCTCGAACTATTTCCTTTTACTGTAATTCTGCTCTCGGTTACCATCGGCCTCCGAACTAATCATAAACTTCCCATTCCTAGTCAAACTTATTGTTAATACCATTTTCCGCCCTTCTTCCTGTTAGTGTTTTTAGACGCCTGATACTTGTATATGAACTTGCTGTAGTTGTAGTTACTAGGCAATCAGAATATCGACTCAGAATACCCTCTTATGTCTGTAGCAGTCTCATACTAAGGATCCCCTCATCCGCCTTTGCGTGCGCTCGCCCACTTCCGGCCCTGACCCCTTGGCCTGACACTCGACTTGTCCTTTGGTTCCGATCGGTATCTCACCGAAAGGAGCTCTTTAGGATTAGTCTTTGCCCGCCCGAAATTTAAGGACACTATGGATATTTGTGACGGTGCAGCACATAAGCTGGAGCCAAGTCCTTCCGATCGGTCCCTGTCGGCCACCGACATTAGTCAGTTTTCAGTTCTTAACAAAGAGCATGACATAGTGAAGGGGTGTATAAATGGCTTGTGCATCATGCACATGATGGAACTGGCCTCCCCTTCTCTGAACAATAATATCCCTTGGATCACTATGCCCTGTGTCACCCTCTCCAGGGAGAATGACTGCAAGTTCATCACCAGTTGGAAGGTTGTACCATCGTGGATCATTAAAAGCCTTGTAGCTCAGTCTAACATGTAATCTTGGAGTCTCTGTCTGTGTCCTCAATTGCTCATGTGCCTGGCAATAGAGTTCTATAAAGGGATTATATTGCTCCATCATATCCTGGAGGTCAGAAAAGGTTTGGTTGTTTAGGTTCCGATTTGCCCTGTGATTCTGCCTCTGCTGCAATGCCTGCCTCAGTCCATCCTCCTCTGCCAATGCAGGATCATGGATGTAAAGCTGAGCATAACTACGTGATACACCTTCTGTGTAAGGAATGAAGGCACCATGCTGGTGATACAACTTGCCATGAATTTTGAAGACATATGGGCCACCACCACCTTGCAAGACAGACTCATCCAAATTGACACCGAGTGATGTAAATGCAAATGCATTATTATATGCCCAAATATCTTTCCGAAATTCCTTGCCATTGTCTGTATTATTCTCAAGGAGGGACCTCAAAGTGTGAGGAACTGGCTCAAGTATTGGGAGGGCCACCTTTCCTTGCTTGCAACACTTGCCAAATTTTGGATGTATCTTGGAGCTATTTGCCAGACGCTCATCTATCCAGTGAAAGGCTCCATAGTCTGGACACTGTATGTTTATATGCCCCCCAAGTCATATATTGGAAACCTGGCCTCCACAACTGGTTGCCGTCCGATGGGTAATTGTGCAACAGGAGGTGGAGGTGGAGGCATGGCTGCTGTTAAGAACTGAAAACTGACTAATGTCGGTGGCCGACAGGGACCGATCGGAAGGACTTGGCTTCAGCTTATGTGCTGTGCCCTCGCAAATATCCGTAGGGTGTCCTTAGATTTCGGGCGGGCGAAGACTAATCCTAAAGAGCTCCTTTCAGCGAGATACCGATCGGAAATGAAGGACAAGTCGAGCGTCGGGCCAAGGGGTTGGGGCCGGGAGTGGGCGAGCGCACGCGAAGGCGGATGGGGGGGTTCTTAGTATGGGACTGTTACAGATGTATGAGGGTATTCTGAGTCGATATTCTGATTGCCTAGTAACTACAACTACAGCGGGTTCATATACAAGTAACAGGCGTCTAGAAAATACTAATGGGGAGAAGGGCGGAAAACGGCATTAACAATAAGCTTGACTAGGAACGGGAAGTTTATGATTAGTTCGGAGGCCGATGATAACCGAGAGCGGGATTATGATAAAAGGAAATAGTTCAAGGACTACAAATATAGATAGACATATGTGAAACATAAGATTGAACGGATCAACATAATAAAAGGGACGTATCAAAAGTTTGACCAGACAATACAAGTTATTTTGACGTGGGCGTAAACGGAGTTTGATCTTCGCGAAAACATATGTCAGCTTCGGGGCCGATGGTTTCCGAGATGGTGACTTGAAACGTTGATAAGTGGCGATAACCTCAAGACTGATAGGGTTGCGACACGGTCGTAACAGCTGCAGGCTGTGGAATGGCAGGAGGTGGGGCTAACTGTAGCCATTGCTGTTGTTGTTGAGCTGGACCTCCAGGTGGATGGATGGTGAGGCTGGGGTGGAGGTAGATGGTGATGCTGTTGTGGTGCTAACTGCAAAATGGGTACCTGTTGTTGTTGAGCTGGATTTCCAGGTGGATAGTAATGTTGTGGTGGTTCCCACTGCAAAATGGGTTGTTGTTGTTGTTGTTGTTGTTGTGGAGCCAGATTTCCAGGTGGAGGTACATTTCCTGATTGATGATCATGCTGTGGATGTGGTGCTGACTGTAAAATTTGTGGCTGCAGTTGAGCAGGTTGTTGTAATTGTGGTAAAGCAGCATACTGAGCATACAGAGCAGCTACTGCAGCAGAACCAACTGCAGGCTGGACAGCCCCACCTGCAGGTGCTAATTGGACATTCAGTGCCTGTGGTGCTAACTGCATTGGTTGCTGCAGCTGAACAGGTACTAATGGTGGCAAATCTGCATACTGATTAAGCAACTCAGCCACCGCAGCAGAGCCAATTAGAGCAGAGGAATTTGCAGCAGAGCCACCTGCATCAGAGCCACTTGCAGCAGAGCCACTTGCAGCAGAGTGACCTGGCTGAGCAACCAAAAATGGATTATCAGATTGACCTCTACCAACAGGAAGATGGAGATCTCGGAATGGTTGAAGAGGGGGTGGTATATCAGGATTCACAGCTAAATGCCGACGACGATCAGATGGAGATGACATTTGCAATTCTGCCCTATGCTGCCTTCGCTCCTCCGACCAATCACGCTCAGGTGTTCGATCCATAATAATACAGCAATCACAGCAGCAGCAGCAGAGACAGAAACCCTGCAAAAGAGAGGGGAAGAAAGAAGGGGAAGAGAGTTGGAGTGAATTGGCCTAACATAGGTCAAAAATATGAAAAGGAAATCATGAATAACTTTTTATAGCATCGGAGAAGGTATAAATACTAACCTGGAGTTGTTTTGTATCTCACAGGAGGAATAGAAACAGCAATAAGTATTCTCTGGCTTTGTGATCTATTACCGGATACCCTTCCCAATGCGAGGGTTTTGACCTACGGCTATGATGCATGCACTCGTGGCGTGAATCGTTCCAACCAAGCTCTCTATGACTTATCCATTGACTTCATCGCTAAATTGTCTAGTTTCAGAGTGTATACAAATACAGATGTATGTTATTGGCCTTGAGCAAATGAAGGGGTCTCGATGATCGATTTTTTTTAGGCGAGGCCACTGATCTTCATTGCCCATAGTTTCGGGGGCATAATGCTGAAAAAAGTATGTGAAAGTCTTCGATAACCCACTCCTCGAAACCTTATTCTCGGATTTTTAAGGCTCTTATACATGCAAATGCGACCCATATTAAACACCTACCTGCGCACAAAGCTGTTGAAGTGTCCACCTATGGTATCATTTACTTGGGGACGCCTCACCAAGGGATTGATCTTCCCGACTGGACGCGATCACTTTTGAGATCCTTTTCAATTACTTCTCAGGTCGATGGCCCAATTATGAAACACTTGGGGTTGCATTCTGAAACGTTACAACAACTGATGGCTGAATACACTGCCATCAGTGGCAGATTTCAAACCGTCTTTTGCTATGAGACTTATGATACTCTGGGACCGGGTGCAACAGGTGTAAGTAGTTTTCTAAATTTCCTAGAGTCCTTTTAATATTTTTAATCAAATCATTCAAGCATGTCCCTGTCATCTCTGCTGTTGTCCAGGGGTCTGTTAATACTGAGGTCATTGCAATCCACAAGGATCACCTGGGACTGGCCCATTTTTCCTCAGTATTTGACAATGAATATAGTATTCTTACTCAGCACCTTCTACTAATGGCCAGGCAGGCACCAGCTGTTATTCTCAAACATTGGGAAATACACAGTCTGACTTTGTGCAAAGGCTATCAGTGGTCCAACAACCCTGGTATGATGATTTATATCTCAGCAAGTATGATGAATTAAATAAATCTTCAGAGACCAAGGAACTCCGTCTAGATATTTATAAATGGTTATCTGCGCCAGATCCATCAAGTCATTTAAATGCTGCAAAAGAGCAGTGCATGGCAAACACAGGGTCTTGGTTTATCAATGGTGCACAGTTCACAAAATGGAAGGAAGGTATTAACCAATGTCTCTGGATCTACGGTTGCCGTATGTTTAATTACTTTTGTGGGTTGCTCCTACTTTAATATTCAATTATAGCAGGATCTGGTAAAACAATTTTATGGTGATTTTATATCTTTATCTCCCAAAGAAACACATTAGCTGAAAATTGGCCCTTAACTGTAGTTCACCAATCATTGGCAACATCCAAAACCTCTGTGATAATCACCCATTACAAGCTGTAGTGTACTTTTTTTTTGATTCTAGAGACTCACAACAGGCCTTTCAATCACATCACAACTTAGTCAAATCTCTCATAAAGCAACTGATCTCAGTCTGCTTTGATCTTCCAAACTGTGTAGTTCAGATCTATAAAAATGGCATCCAACAACCATCTCTCATGGTCTTGAAAAAACACTTTGTAATTTGCTTGCCCTGTTCAATCAGGTTTATATAATTTTGGATGCACTTGATGAATGCTCAGGATATCTGAGAGTACTCAAATGGCTGAAAGAGTTACTTGTTCAAAGTGGCTTGAAACTGCATATTCTAGTGACGACTCGGCCTCAAGAGTCTATTCGAAGGGAGTTAGATATTATGGGTTCAGAGTACTTGTCACTGCATGAGCAGCATGCCAATGATGATATTGCTTTCTATATTCAGACCACATTAAAGACACAAACTTCATTTTCATCAATGGATCAAAGTCTTCATCAGAATATTTTTAGAACACTCAATGATTTGGCAGAAGGCATGTAAGTGATATATTTATTTTCGTTTTCTGTAATATTCTAATATTGACATTCAAACTTTGTTTCAGGTTCAGATGGGTAGCCTTGCAACTTGAGGAGCTCTCTACCTGCTATAGTGATGGGGACCTAGAAGGCCAGCTGGGAAGACTGCCTGCCACTCTAGATGAAACATACAGCAGGATAATAGAGAAGATTCCCAAGAGACTGCAAGAAGATGCCTTAAAATTCTTAGAGTGGCTGGCCTTTTCTTTTGAGCCCTTGACAAGCAGAGAGTTGGTTCAAATAATAGGAATAAATATGGATTATAAGATTGGTGGTACAACTTCTCCCTTTAATTCCCGAAATGTATATCGTGATCCAAATGACATTGTCAGTGTCTGCAGTGGTCTTGTCCTTCATTCAGGAGGTGAGTATTGTAAGATGTGTAATAATTAGAGCAATGGGATATAAATTAATACTTAGACAAAATCAAATTGGCACATTTTTCAGTAAAGGAGTATCTAATGGATAGTTCCATTGGAGGACGACCATCAAGCTTTCACCTTGAAAAGCAATTATCACACAGTCACATAACTAAAATGTGTCTAATCTATTTACTGCAGTTTCAGGACTTTTTGACTGCATCCACAAGAAATGAACAGAATATTAAAGAGGATCATCACTTGACAAGATACAGTGGGATTTGGTGGATTGCACATGTAAAAGCTGGTGGAAGTGATTCATTGAAAAATCATCATACTTTCATAATGAAGGTTTTTGAAGAGAGAAGCCAGCAATTTGAACTTTGGAGGAAAATTTGGATTGATAGTGAGTGGAAGGAAGGAAGGTGGTTGGCACCAACAATGATACCATTAGGTCTAGCCACATACAATGGCTTTTGTGATGTGACCACAGCTTTGCTAGGAAGTGGTGCTGATCCCAACATCCAGATCCAGGGAGGTCACTATGACACAGCACTTGCAGCAGCAGTATCTGGGAGTCACATAGGAGTGGTCCAGGCCCTCCTTGCCCATGGTGCTGATCCCAATGCCCAGGGAGGTCATTATGGTACAGCACTTGAAACAGCTGCATACTGGGGCCACATAGAAATAGTCTGGGCCCTCCTTGCCCATGGTGCTGATCCCAATGTCCAGGGAGGGCATTATGGCACAGCACTTGCAGCAGCAGCATCTGGGAGTCACATGGAAGTGATCCTGGCCCTCCTTGCCCATAATGCTGATCCCAATGTTCAGAGAGGTCATTATGGCACAGCACTTACAGTAGCATCATACAAGGGTGACATGGAAGTGGTCCAGGTCCTCCTTGCCCATGATGCTGATCCCAATGTCCAGGAAGGTCATTATGGCACACCACTAGCAGCAGCAGCATCTGGAAGTCACATGGAGGTGGTCCAGGCTCTTCTTGCCCATGGTGCTGATCCAAATATCCAAATATATCATTATGGCACAACACTTGCAGCAGCATCATACAAGGGTCAGATGCAAGTGGTCCAGGCCCTCCTTGTCCATGGTGCTGATCCCAATTTCCAGGCAGGTCATTATGGCACAGCACTTGCAGCAGCAGCATCTGGGAATCACAAGGAAGTGGTCCAGGCACTCCTTACCCATGGTGCTGATCCCAATGTCCAGGCAGATCATTATGGCACAGCACTTGCAGCAGCAGCATCTGGGAATCACATGGAAATAGTCCAGGCCCTCCTTAGCCATGGTGCTGATCCCAATGTCCAGGGAGGTCATTATGGCACCCTGCTTGCAGCAGCATCATACAAAGGTCACATGGAAGTGGTCCAAGCCCTCCTTGCACATAGTGCTGATCCTAATGTCAAGGGAGGTCATTATGGCACAGCACTTGCAGCAGCAGCCTCTGGGAGTCACATGGAAGTGGTCCAGGCCCTCCTTGCCCATGGTGCTGATACCAATGTCCAGAGAGGTTATTATGGCACAGCACTTGCAGCAGCATCATACAAGGGTCACATAGAAGTGGTCCAGGCTCTCCTTGCACATCATGCTGATCCCAATGTCAGGGGAGGTCATTATGGCACAGCACCTGCAGCAGCAGCATCTGGGAATCACATAGGAGTGGTCCAGGCCCTTCTTGCACATGGTGCTGATCCCAATGTCAAGGGAGGTCATTATGGCACAGCACTTGCAGCAGCAGCATATGGGAATCACATAGAAGTGGTCCAGGCCCTCCTTGCCCATAGTGCTGATCCCAATGTCCAGAGAGGTCATGATGGCACAGCACTTGTAGCAGCATCATACAAGGGTCACATGGAAGTGATCCTGGCCCTTCTTGCACATGGTGGTGATCCCAATGTCAAAGGAGGTCATCATGGCACAGCACTTGCAGCAGCAGCATTTGGAAATCACATGGAAGTGGTCCAGGCCCTCCTTGTCCATGGTGCTGATCCCAATGTCCATGATGGCACAGTACTTACAGCATCATCATACAAGGGTGACATGGAAGTGGTCCAGGCCCTCCTTGTACATGGTGCTGATTCCAATGTCAAGGGAGATCATTATGGCACAGCACTTACAGCAGCAACATCTGAGAATCACATGGAAGTGGTCCAGGCCCACATTGCCCATGGCCCCCATCCCAATGTCCAGGGAGGTCATTATGGCACACTCCTTGTAGCAGCATCATACAAGGGTCACATGGAATTGGTCCAGGCCCTTCTTGCACATGGTGCTGATCCCAATGTCCAGGGAGGTCATTATGGCACAGCACTTACAGTAGCATCATACAAGGGTGACATGGAAGTGGTCCAGGCCCTCCTTGCCCATGGTGCTGATCCCAATGTCCAGGAAGGTCATTATGGCACACCACTAGCAGCAGCAGCATCTGGAAGTCACATGGAGGTGGTCCAGGCTCTTCTTGCCCATGGTGCTGATCCAAATATCCAGATATATCATTATGGCACAACACTTGCAGCAGCATCATACAAGGGTCAGATGCAAGTGGTCCAGGCCCTCCTTGTCCATGGTGCTGATCCCAATTTCCAGGCAGGTCATTATGGCACAGCACTTGGAGCAGCAGTATTTGGGAATCACAAGGAAGTGGTCCAGGCCCTCCTTGCCCATAGTGCTGATCCCAATGTCCAGGGAGGTCATTATGGCACAGCACTTGCAGCAGCATCATACAATGGTCACATGGAAGTGGTCCAGGCCCTCCTTGCCCATGGTGCTGATCCCAATGTCAAAGGAGGTCATTATGGCACAGCACTTGTAGCAGCAGCATCTGGAAATCCCATGGAAGTGGTCCATGCCCTCCTTGCCTATGGTGCTGATCCTAATGCCCAGGGAGGTCATTATGGCACAGCACTTGGAGCAGCAGTATTTGGGAATCACAAGGAAGTGGTCCAGGCCCTCCTTGCCCATAGTGCTGATCCCAATGTCCAGGGAGGTCATTATGGCACAGCACTTGCAGCAGCATCATACAATGGTCACATAGAAGTGGTCCAGGCCCTCCTTGCCCATGGTGCTGGTCCCAATGTCAAGGGAGGTCATTATGGCACAGCACTTGGAGCAGCATCATACAATGGTCACATGGAAGTGGTCCAGGCCCTTCTTGCCCATGGTGCTGATCCCAATGTCAAGGGAGGTCATTATGGCACAGCACTTGTAGCAGCAGCATCTGGTACTCACATGGAAGTGGTCCAGGCCCTCCTTACCCATGGTGCTGATCCCAATGTCAAGGGAGGTCATTATGGTATAGCACTTGCAGCAGCAGCAGCATCTGGGAATCACATGGAAGTAGTCCAGGCCCTTCTTTCACATGGTGTCGATCCCAATGTCCAGGAAGGTCATCATGGTACAGCACTTGCAGCAGCAGCATCTGGGGGTCATATGGATGTGGTCATGGCCCTCCTTGCCCATGGTGCTGAGCCCAATCTCAAGGGAGGTCATTATGGCACAGCACTTGCAGCAGCAGCATCTGGTAATCATGTGGAAGTGGTCCAGGCCCTCCTTACCCATGGCACTGATCCCAATGTCCAGGATGATCATTATGGAACAGCACTTGCAGTAGCAGCATCTAGAAGTCACATGGAAGTGGTCCAGGCCCTCCTTACCAAAGGTGCTGATCCCAATGTCCAGGGAGGTCATCATGGCACAGCACTTGCAGCAGCATCATACAAGGGTCACATAGAAGTGGTCCAGGCCCTCCTTGCCCATGGTGCTGATCCCAATGTCAAGGGTGGCCATTATGGTACAGCA
Organism: Hysterangium stoloniferum; assembly: GCA_015178975.1. NCBI lineage: Eukaryota > Fungi > Basidiomycota > Agaricomycetes > Hysterangiales > Hysterangiaceae > Hysterangium > Hysterangium stoloniferum. The sequence goes on from WHVD01000046.1 coordinate 571,652, forward strand.
CTTGCAGCAGCAGCATCTGGTAATCATGTGGAAGTGGTCCAGGCCCTCCTTACCCATGGTGCTTATCCCAATGTCCAGGATGATCATTATGGCACAGCACTTGCAGTAGCAGCATCTGGAAGTCACATGGAAGTGGTCCAGGCCCTCCTTTCCAATGGTGCTGATCCCAATGTCCAGGGAGGTCATTATGGCACAGCACTTGCAGCAGCATCATACAAGGATCACATAGAAGTGGTCCAGGCTCTCCTTGCCCATGGTGCTGATCCCAATGTCAAGGGTGGTCATTATGGCACAGCACTTGCAGCAGCAGCATCTGGAAGTCCCATGAAAGTGGTCCAAGCCTTCCTTGCCTATGGTGCTGATCACACTGTCCAGGAAGGTCATTATATTATAGCACTTGGAGCAGGAGTATCTGGGAGTCACATGGAAGTGGTCCAGGCCCTCCTTGCCCATGGTGCTGATCCCAATATCAGGGAAGGTCGTTATGGCACAGCACTTGTGGCAGCATCATACACAGGTAACAAGGAAGTAGTCCTGGCCCTCCTTGCCCATGGTGCTGATCCCAATGTCCAGAAAGGTCGTTATGGTGCACCACTGGCAGCAGCATCAGACCAGGGTCACATGGAAGTGGTCCAGACCCTTCTTGCCTATGGTGCTGATCCATTTGCAACAGCTGTTAAAAAATATTATCAAAAGACACAGATGTCACCAGGAGTGTGAACAAACTCAGACTCAGACTAAAACTCAATTGACTGGTGGTGGTATATTGCTAAGACACAGATAGCCCTACAGAAAGTACATATATGTAGGTACAGAGACCATGTGAAGTACTCACTCATTTGAAATCATGACAACTCAATATTTTGCTATTTTGCAGTGCAGAAGCTGAAGTCAAGTCCTTCTGATATTTTTAAGCCTTGGTCTTTGACACATACTTTAGCAGTTTTGTCCATTCTTAGATTCCATAAAACCCAAGTCATTTTAGATCATTTTATCTGCTTTACTACCTATTTAAAACCCATTTTCCTTCCAAACTTTGAGTTTCCACAGGTGGGTCCATGGGCACCTTTAGGTGCCATTGTAAAATACAGTAGCATTGTGGGTCTGTGGTTGCTTTGAGATGCATACATGGGCTTTGGGCACTGAAAACATATTATTCATCAGCCCTCATGAGGGAAGCAATTTTGGCAGCACAAGAGTATTTTTAGCATCATGGAAGTATTTTTGTGAAGGTGCAGGTGTGATCCTCTGTTGTTTCTACACTTATTTTCTCTCCTTGCCCAGTTAATATTTTATTCTAATTTTTCCTATACTCTCTTTGATATGTTTTAATTAATATATTTGCAGAATATCTTACCTTACATTAGTTTGTGTGGACACACCAGGTGCTAAATGCCAGAGATATTTTTTCCTAGAAACTCCACTGTGCAACTTAAGTGGAAGTTGAGGTTTGGGTGCCATCTCAGCTGTTTTAGACAGCATTCACATGTGACTACCCTCTACATTGTCATTGATCTCACACAGCAAAAGTTGAGAGTCATCACTTCTCAGGACTCTATCATCAACCTTGAGTTCTCATTATCTCTCTGTCACATCTACTCCTCAACCTCAAGCATCTTCTTCTCTCTTCCATTAATCCATTCACAGTAGATCTTTCTTCATCTGAAATGTAATCATGTGAGGAGTCAAACCATGAGGGCCAATTCTTTGACTCTAACTTACCTTGTCTTGGACTTCAAGCAACTGTACAGTTGCTCTTAACTGCAACTTACTACTACATTTTCTTTATTCTTCTTCTGTTAGGATCCTTATCTGTCAGGCCCCTGCAACTTTCTTTTACTGTTGTAGCCCTCCAGCATCCCACTATCAGTATCCCTGACCACAGTGTCACTGCCTGTGGCACTCCAACACCTGTCTTTCTGTAGATTACCCTTTTTGGCTATTCCATTCTGTCTCTGTTCCAATGATTTCCTGTCACCCATTTCTACAAGTAGATGTTATTTGCCACCTCATAACTTTTAGAATACTGGTGTTTCATCACATTTAGTTTTAGTTTGATCCTTGTTCTTTTCCCTGTTTCCTTTGACCCATCATGACTTTTTGCTTCCTTGATCAGCCTCCTGATCATCTGTTACACTTTTGTATAAAAATCCCTATCATGTATGCTATGTATAGTTCTTCAGTTCTAACATTGACTTAGATTATCCTCCTCTTCTTTCAAGTCCCTTTACTTTCTCATAACCCTCTTGAAGATGTTGTCAGCCAGCTGTGACTCTTACCTCCATGACCCTTAGCATTTTGGCCTCCCGGTGTAGAGAGTTCAATTGGAAAGTGTAAGGTTTGGCTTTAGAGATAGCATAATCCTTCAGTTTGAGCTCTTACGAAGAGGAATGAACAGAGTAGGAATAGGTTCCAATTCGAAAAAACTACTGTAACTAATGGGTGGCTTCCCTATTTATGCTAGCATTTGTAGACTAAACCCCTTAACGACAGATAATAGAAATGAAACAGTGTAATGATCGGAAAATAATCTACCCTCTATTTACCTCCTGAGACAAGGTGGTGGACCACCCCATGCCAAGTCCACCACCAGGTCTGCTCCCGTTACATCTGCCCTCCCACACTGCAATGCAGTGTGCAATTAACAGCGGGCTGGTTCAATGATGCAATTCCAACACCCCCTGCTCCAGCTCATCTAAGTCATCACTCACATAACTGCCATTGAGGTCCATCTTCTCCTGTCGACCACGATCAACCTGTTGAGTCAATGCATCTGGCCCATCCTTCTTCATCAACTTATATTGTGCTGACACCCTTATGCACCCCTAAGTTGCCTGCAGAGGACTTAAGACTGGCATGCCCTTCCCAGGCTGAGTTTCAAGGCAGTGCAATGGAGAGATGCCAATGGCACGGAAGTACCCTGCTGCCGCCTCCTTCTCTGGCGACAGATAGTACTTGAGGCCTGTGTTTGGTGCCATGATGGTAGGCTCCCTGGTATGTCCAGCTGTGGAGACAACCTGTCTACCAGTGATGCAGGTTGTTGTCTCTCCCTCCAGGCATGGGTCCGTTCCCTTACACGAGGGTTGACTGTAGATTTGGGTTGTGGCATATTATTCTTCTGCTGTGCTTCTAGGAGTTGATGCTGCATAGTCTCAAACTGCTCCATACATAAGTCCCATGCCACTTGGATGCCTCGAAGAGCACTATTGTGAATGGCAGCCATTGTAGTCATCAGAAACTCTGTGGATACTTGCATTGGATAATCCTGAGCATCCATAGTGGGTGATTCTTGCACAGTGATTGGGACAGCTGAACCAACATACTATAAATAGAAGGCAAGTCTTCAGCGCTTAATATGTAAGACACTTCCTGATGACACTCTAAGCTCAAAGACATCTTGGCAACTTCGATTTGATTAGAGAGCTGCCCTTGGCCCCTGGGCAATGATCGAGCACTTGTAACACCTAATGCCTCCAGGTAAGCCTTCAATGGCTGGACATGCTGAACATCTTGATATGGCAACCAGGTAGTGTCTCCAGTGTTCCACAAAACCTCAAAGAAAGCATTGAGGCCCTTGCCCGAATGAGCAAGAATCTTCTCGACTCATGAGGCCAACTACCAAAGCCAGGAATCTACCTCAACTGCCTCCCTGGGAACAGATGATCGTCATTCAGAATGTGTATACAAAGCAACGAGGCATGAAAACTTGGATTAATCCCCTGCTGCTTGAGCTCCCTTGACAGTTCCAACTGGTATGTCACTCCTGGCTCCAGTACCCAGCTGATCCTAAAAGGTCCAATATATTTCGGCAGCAGTTTACATGCCCAATTTTTTGGTAAGTGTAGTTCTTTGTGGACAGATAAACCAAATCATTGACGCTAAATGCAGCAGACCTCCGGTGTCGATTTGCCTGCCGCATCTGCTTAACCCTGGCTGTCAGTATCTCATCATGCGCATTCATGATTGCTAGCTTCATCCATTCTGCAAATTCAAGGACACCTGGATACTTCATGTTGTTGTCCCAGAGCAGTGGCCATGGCAGCTGACCGTAATTCAGAAAAAAAGGTGAGAATCCAGTTGTTTCTGATGTAGCATTATTCATAGCAAACTCAATAGCTGGCAGCTTTGACACCCAATCTTTCTGGTTTGGTGCTACACATTGCCTAAGCATTTGAGTCATTGTTTGATTTGCACGTTTGGTAGCACCATCTGTTTGGGGGTGGTATGATGAAGATATCTGAAATTTGACTCCTATCAACCAATGAAGCTCTCTCCAAAAGATACTTGTAAATAGCAAATCTCGATCACTAATGATTTTGTCTGGCAGCCCATGGAACTTGTAAACATGTTCAAATATCACCTCAGCCATTTGAATAGCAGAATAGTTGCTGCGTGCCGGTACCAAATGGACCATGCAAGTTAAATGGTCAATAATAACACAGATGCTATTGAACTCTCCGAGGCGATTCTTGGATGCTGGCAAGGGTCCTACAAAATCAATCCCAATTGCCTCCCACAGCTGTGATGGCACTTCCATTGAGCGAAGTTGTCCCTGCAGTTTCTGTGTTTCAGATTTTGAAGTGGCACACACGCTGCATGACTTGCAAAATAATTCAACATCCTTGGTTAATGATGGCCACCACACATTGGTTCACAAATATGTGGAGTTTTCCTTGCCCCTAGATGTGCCAAGATGGAATAGGCATGTGAGATAACAATTTGCCGCACTCGTTGATTCCCAATGGTAATATCAGGGATGCAAAGCAGTCTGACACCATCCAGATTTAAAAACAGAAAACCATCCTGTGACGTAAAGCCCTTATACTCCTGTGGCGTTGCCCATATCCTAGAGAAGAAAACATCTGATCCATACTGTCATTGTAGGGCTTCTGGGATGTCCAATCCTGAGTGGCCCTCCAATGGAATTTCCACTAGTGGAAAATCTGAGGGCAACTCACCTTCCTGACCATCTTGGTGCTTAACGCTGCAGACCCTGTATACAGTGGTGTCGACACACTGTTGAAGCCAGGTACCCCTGAAATGTAGTGCACCCCCTGTGTATCCTCTTCCATCCCTGGAATGTCAGCTACGTACTCTGATTCAGCCCTAATAGTACCCAAGGGCTCATCGCTATACATTCTTGATAGTGCATCAGCAAAAGTATTCGACTTTCTGGGGATATAGTGAATCTCGAAGTTGAACTCATTTAGAAGATCCAGCCAATGTGTCTGTCTCGGAGACAAGTTCTTCTGTGTAAGTATATATTCTATCCCCTTATGGTCAGTACAGATTCAAAATTTTACCCCAACAGTTGTGAGCAAAATCGTTTCAATGATTCCACAATAGCCAACAACTCCTGTTCATGAACAGGATAGTTCTGTTGAGCCAAGTTGAACTTCCCTGACCAGAATGACATTACTGTGGCAGTGCTAAGATCTTCACCTTGACTGAGAATGCCGCTTGCACCTGTTAAACAAGCATCTGTCACCAAGTTAATGGTTTGGTGACCTGGTGAGTAGTCCAATGCAATTCTATAGCTGCTGGATAGTAAGTGGATTTACTAGTGGATCTTGACTACCTGCAGCTGATCGACTAATGTTGTCGACATGAAGTCTGCAAGTGATCCACTATCAATTAGAGCTTTCACCGGTCATTCATTAATGAATGCCTCAATGACCACAGGTTTTGGCAGGCAATGAGTACAGTCTTTTGGTTGCATTGAGGTACACTGGACCATTTCAACCCCTTTGTTTTGCAAGTGACTCTTCTTCCTATTTCCTAACATCTTTTTCTTAGGCATATGAGCAGCATTGACAAACACAACTGCCCCTGACAAGTCCTCTGGTATTTCTTGCCTGGCCATGATATGTGGCACTGTCCATTCATCATGTTGGAGATGGTCCTTCATAACCAAGTAAGTTAATGATAACTCTTGGTCACAAATCTGATACAATCCTGCAAGAGAATCGGATAATAAATTGCTGTCGCTCCACTCCATTTGCATCATTAAAGACACTTGTCTTATAGTAGACTCGGAAACAGAGTTCCAGAAGATTGCACATTGCCTCTTGACAATACCTTCGAAGTGCAGGCATATCTTCAGAGAAACCAGGTATGTGTTCCTCATAGACAGCCTCTATTTTATCATCCATGTCCTCATTCAGCCTGAACACCAACCAGGGCATAAACAGAGGTAGGTCAGTGTGGTTCTCGTCCCAGATCCAAAGTCCCAACTCTTCTGCATGTACCCTAAACCAGACATCAGGATTAATCCCCTCCTGCAGCACTTCTTCTGGTGGAAAGTACTCCTTCAGGGCTTCAAGAAGATGCTGTGCTGGACTAGTTCCATCTGACCTCAGTGGATCCTCATCCTCCATTGTTTCCCATTGGGTAGCCCCCCCTGCCATTGGGATAGCAGTGCTAATGACTTGCACCATTTCCCAGTCACCACTAAAGAGGGCTTGTTTCATAATCACCATGTATAAATGGGGTTGTAAGTGATCCATGATTTCATACACCCAATGCATACCATCAAAAGATACCTGAAACTGTTCTGTGTGTCGCATTCCCACTGACATGGACTCAATTTGCGAAAAATATGTACAACAATGCTGTTGTATAATCCTTGCAACTGTAACATGGTCTGTGCAGTCATCAGTAAGCTTTTTCCCTGACCATTCAGGGTCGTTCACGATGCTTTGAGCAACAGTAAATCCTGGTTCCCTACATTCAACTTTGCCAATGTGAAGAGGTCCCCAGGTATGACATTGTCCCTCACCTGGAAGTCTTTGACTGAATAGGACACCTCGAACCATGTCAGCAGATTTTGACCCTCAGCAATTGCAGTATCCAGCCTGAAATATTCTGTGATTGCCCTCTGCAGCCAGGCAGCATAAATTTGATCATGTAAGTTATTGAACTCCTGTTGTCTCTCCTCATCCCATATATAGTTGTAACTCTGCCCGCTCTTTCTTTCTTTCCAAGTTGGTAAGTCATTTTACTTGGACAGATCCAGCAGACACAGTTACCCCCTTTTTCGATGCTGACACAAACTTCCTGTGGGGGCAGTTGCAGGATTCATGACCCTCATTCTTGCAGGAGAAACATCACCCCTCCACTTGAAGTTGATTCATCTCGCTCCAACCTAATTTAGGATGCAGTTCAAGAGTGGTACTTCCTGATCCAGATGGCTTGGACTGGTAATTTTTTGTCCCTTGACTATCAGCCTTCTGCCCCCTCTGACTCACTAGGTCTTTCTTTTGGGGCCATATCCAAGGTGATCTGGATGATGTGTTTTCCCTTCTCTCTTTTTATGCCATCCGAAATTCTTGTGCTGCCTCAAATCGGGTAGCAGTTTTGATGAGTTTCTTCCATGACATATTGTCAGAATTGAGTCCATTATCTAACCATTTCTCTTTAATATAGTCATATGCCCCGTCCCACACGATTTGCTTTAGTTGTCGCTCGTGGATGTCAGGAAACCTCCTCACATTATTTTCGAACATCTCACACAAAATCACAAAAATTTCTACCCTGCCTGGTGGATGTAAGTTGCTTTCGAAGATGAACCTTATAATCAGCAGGAAAGAAATAATTGAATAGGCCATCTACATGGCCTTCAAGGTCCACTTCCATTTGTTCAAAGCTACATGCTTCATATAGAAGGAGCTTGCCTTTCCATCAAGGAAGTATATAATCAATTTCACTGCCCACTTGCAATCTAACCCATTGATCTCTGCCCAAAGATCATATGCGTAGATGAAGGCTTCAAGAATGTCAATTTCAGCTATGCCATTATATACATATCACAGCCTGCTTCATTTTGACTCCAGCTAACAGTTTTTTAGTCTGTTTAGCATCAGCCTTTGTGTTTGCGCTTTTCATGTCTTATTTGTGTAGAGCTTGGTGAGTTTTTCTTTCCACACTTCTTCTTCCCTGTTTCAGAATGGCTCCCAGTAACATCTTTTGACCCCGATCCTGAATCAGGTGAGTCTGTGCTCCTTCTACTGATTTCCAAATCAGTGGAAATAATACTGGCTGAATCATCTGATCCATCACTACTAGATGGGCTACTTGAATTGGATGGTGGTCCAAACTTCCCTTGCCCTCCTACTGCAAAGTACCCACCCTCCGGCACTTGTGAAGACTCCCATACATAATGGCTAGTAACTTTCTTGGGCTTCTGCTCTTTTTGTGGCTGACTATTCCACATTTCACTCCCTTTGTGCAGGTTCTTTAAGGGACATTCGCCTTCCATTCTTCCCTTCCCTTTGTTGGATGGCATCAGCAACTTCTTTTTAGATTTATCTGCATTTGCAGTTTCTAACATAGAAGATGTGGTTTTGGTTGTCATAGGTGCATTTCCCTCCACCTCAACTACAATGGCACTTAGATTTAGAGAGACAGGGAGAAAGGTTACTGAACTCTCCAACCCTCTAATTGTTCTCCTAGCATCAGGTAAGGTCCACATTTCTGGTAGTGGTACAAGCTGATCTTCGTCAGACTCTAAACAATCGGACCATCTAAGCTTAGTGGTCTGGCTGTATTCAAGTGCCATACTCTTGGCCATTCCCTCCTTTCTTTCATTGTCATCGCCATGGCTCTCCATTTCGAACCACTCTGGAAAGAAAAGTGACTCTGGGCAGATGAGAGGTTTCTCCTTGAGATGCTTCCTCTGGAAGGTCTTTCGAGGGGCAGCTAGCTCTTCAGGATACAATAGGTTATACTGGTATGTCCAATTATGGAGAGTTACCTGAGTATGGAGGTATTCATTCATAAGGGGAAAAGAAGCTATCTCTCTCCCACTTTCAAATGATTCATTTGAGGCTTCACTACTGGGAACATGGTCATTTCCACCAGACGTGGCCATCGAGGAATCAGAGGTTATTGCTGATACCTCTTCTGTCTTGGCATCAGGGTCCATCCTCCCCTCTCCCCCCTGTTGTGAAGGGAGGATAGGCTCGGGGCCCATGGCATTCAGAGGCGAAGAAGTAATACTCACTGACTCAATGACCAGATCGTTCATATCATCAACTACCATCTTCTTTCGAACAATTCTCTTGCTCCAAATGGGGATTGTGCTTCGGACTGTGCCTCGGCGAGTGACAGGTTGATTAATCTCGGACATTATGGCAATAATGGTATGTATTTGGTTTGGTCATGTGCACATGTGTTATTGTTAAATCCTAGTGGGTGATCAGTCCACTAGTAGAAAATATAAAAGAATATGAAATTGAAGACAAAATACTCAAAAAGTGTAAGGTTTGGCTTTAGAGATAGTGTAATCCTTCGGTTTGAGCTCTTACGAAGAGGAATGAACAGAGTAGGAATAGGCTCCAATTCGAAAAAACTACTGTAACTAATGGGTGGCTTCCCTATTTATGCTAGCATTTGTAGACTAACCCCCTTAATGACAGATAATAGAAATGAAATGGTGTAATGATCGGAAAATAATCTACCTTCTATTTACCTCCTGAGACAAGGTGGTGGACTGCCCTGTGCCAAGTCCACCACCAGGTCCACTCCCATTACAGAAAGTAACCTATATGGCTATAGTTTCAAGTCATGTCACAAGCACAAATTCTTATATACTGTATACTTTGGCGCTCAAGATGACTTCTACACAGCCAAATCAGTTTCATCAATCAGACATGCAAAAACTCCATCATGTTTAACACTGCATCATCCTCCAAAGTAACCCTCAGTTCCTACTCAAAACTGACTCCTCACTCCCTAATAGAACTTGAAGAAGTAACATCTCAATTCTCTTCATGCTCAGACATCATATGTGAGCCCGAACCAGCCTATTCATACTCCTCAAAAGAACACCATTGTTACCTCCATCAAAAGGTATTTGACCCCCATATGCTCCAGATGATCCTGTCTTTATTTGTCTATATGATAACTCCTATGAACTCTTTCACTATCAATTCAATTGAGTATACTCCGGTGAGAGTGTTCCCCACCATCACAGGGATTCTTTTATGAGGCAGCATTCACTCCAGTAGGAGATCATAGAGGACCCTTGTTGAGGATGTTCCAGTTCCAGAAGGGAGTCAAGTAAAGCCTCGTCAAGGTCGTCATCAATTCGTGTTCCTTGCATGGTTGTGGAGCCTACTCACCACCTGGTTTTAATGATTGCATGCCCCCATTTATGCTGCAAGATTAGGAACAGAACACATCCAATTTCAGTTCATTGATTGGTAGTATTGTCAATATTTCTAATTCAAGCATAGCATTTGAGGGTGACACATTGTCATGAGATTCTTGGGTGTTTCTGACTCATTATCATTGATGTTTCATCAGCCATCACTTCTATTACTCCATCTCTCCTATTTTCTGACTCAGTTCCCCCTATTGTTCTATTGTGTTTCCCAATTTATCCATATCACATGTCTGATCTCATCTTTTGTTTGTCATTCTCTTATTGTCTGATGCAGCCTCCCCCTTTTATGATTCACAGCTTTACCAACATTCTTATTATGATGGCTCAGAGGTGACTCACACCATATCACATCATTTTGTGTTGTCATTTGTAGATGTTTGTTTTGACCTGTGCTCCCTCATATATATAAGGGCCTCTCTTTTGCCCACTATCGAACAAGCAATTTCATTGTACATATCTCAAACTCAAAGCTCATTCTTAAGTCAGAAGCTTAAGTCTTACTCAAAGTCTTACTCCTATGGCCAGTAAGGTGTTATAATCTGCTAGCCTGGGAATCACAGTACGAGGACTCTCTACTGTTGGAGTGTAGCCACTAAGAGTAGAGCGGGTAGATATTAAGCCGGTGATATTGCTAGGCTTTCAGATGAGGGATCTACTCCTCATCTGAACTAACTATATACTAGTATACATGGTCTGTGCATGATGGCGTGCTATGGATCTAGTGAACTCTAACTAAATATATTAATGACATGTGTGAACCAGCCGGAACCTATACAGTCACAAGATGAGATATGAGATTACGATTAATCATGTTATCATATTCTAACATAAGGGATACTGTAGTGTCTCTTATTGTTGAAGTTCTACATTCTATGACATTGGGCTTACATCAGCCTTTTGTATCCATATCTGATTACATAATACAAGGTCCAATCTCTAGCCTCTCACTCCGAGTGTGTTTGGTTATAGACTGGTTTCAAGAATGACTGTGTTAGTGACTGTCATAATGACTTGACCATTGCATGTAGGTGTTACGACCGGACAAATCCCGCCGGACTCCGGGTACTAACTCGTACGCCCCCACGCGCTACAAGCACCAATCATCTGTTTATAGGATTTCCCGCCCGGACTCTGTTACGTCAAGACTCGTTACGTTCGACCTCATTAAGACACATATCAGTCACCGGACTTCCCCCGGACCCCGTCTCTGTCTATGTCCGTCTTCGTCCCACGCATCAGTCACCGGAACCCGCTTAGAATCCCGTCACTGCTCTAATCGAGCCCCGTTCCCATTTTAGTCAAATGACCTGTCACGATTTAGGACTCCGCTCCCACTCCGTTTCCCGTTATGGGTTATGCTTTGTCACGATTCGGACTCCGCTCCGTTCCGTCCCGTTCCTAACACCAATTTGGTGTTTACTATTCCCGTTTTATGTTTTGCTCGTTTCGTCTCATTATTACTGGATTCGGTATGTCATGCATTCCACGGTCTATATAAACTGGCAGATGTTGTACATACAGTCCAGTCAGAAAATTAGCTTAGATTCCCCCCAGTAATCTAATACATTTTCCTCTCTAAAACCCTACTCTTATCAGACCGCTCGCACTAGTCGGAGCCCACGGGCTCCGGCGCATCTATCTCTCTCGACTATCTCGATTCACGACTCTCGACTCACGACCTACGACTCACGACCCACGAACCCCCGCCCGGACTCCCCGGGATTCCCGTCCGCCTGTCTGAAATTGGACAACACGATCTAGTGAGGGCGCAGCCTATAAGCTGAAGCCAAGTCCTACCGGATATCCCGCGGGTTTCTCCGGAAACCCAGCCTGAGTGTGTATCGTAACAGTAGGTTATTAGGTATATTCCTAGTGACAAACTTACACCAGTTGAATTAGCTGAGTATTGTCTTTAGTCTAAGTCATACTACTTGCTCTTTTTGAAATGCCGGAGTACCTTAACAGTTTCATGTGAGGGGATAATACATAAATTGAAGCCAAGCTCCACCTGTTTTATAGAACCAGACCTCCTGGTGAGGTATGAAATACCTTTTGGCCTTGGTATCACTTCCCCTTTGTTGGTAGACCTTAGATGTTAACATCTTCCTTCTAAGTAATATTAGGGCAACACTAAAAAGGCTACCAAAACACAAAGAAGAAAAGGAAGATAAGACAAGGATAAGGGATAGAGGGATAGAAGTTCTAATGACTTAAGAATATCATACTTGTGTTTAGTGGAAATCCTAAGAGATTGAAACTGGGCTCTAATTATGTATATCCTGAAGTATTTACAGTTGTGGACACACAAACCCAACCAAGTTTGTAACAAAAGAACAAGAGTTTTTTTAGCACAAACTGAGAGCAGATTTGGACTTGAACAATAAAAAGGAGGCTGAAAACAGTAGTCCAAAGTTTTTCTCACAACATTTTCCATGCACCAAAATTTTGGCTGATTTCCAAAACATGTGTACCCCTTTTGGGCACCATTTTATTACAAGATTTTACCAGTACAGCCTCAATTGCCATCATTGCTTGTTGAGACACTGACTTGTGTTGTTTCTGCCTGTGTACTGCCCACTCCACTGCCTTCCCACTCAATCCTAGATGATAGGCACTCATGAATCTGAAGGACCTATATGAAATGACAAAGAACTTGAACAGGACATGAGTCCAATATCTTGGCAGCAGCTTGCTTGGTTGCTGCAAAATTAGGCTTTGATACTTCATGATATTGGTACTTGCACCAGCCCCAGTACTGACAAATAAGTATTATTGATAAGATTGTAATTAAGCCAAAAAATTGCATACCATTTCAGTAGGATTGAGCTCACAATGAAACTTGGGCAAGTGAAAGGTTGTTGGTATCAACCTCACTTCAGTCAGTAACAGACAGGACAAGAGTTTCTCTATTGTAGATGGTAGAAGATAGAATGTACAATCTGTTCGATGATTTCTAGTGTAAGAGTCGAGCCAATATATACCTATGGATAGAACAATAACGTTGCGAGAACAAAGGGATAGAACAATAAGGGATAGAACAATAAGGGATAGAACAATAAGGGATAGAACAATAAGGGATAGAACAATAAGGGATAGAACAATACAAATGGACGAACAATAGAAATCAAGTTTCTGATCAAGACGGAGATGGAAAATGAAAGATCTCGATCGGGATGGAAAGACAATGGGAGAGCGATCGGATCGGAGAGGCAATCGACGGAGTGATGGTTGTAGGCCAATGTAAGCGTATGTGGTAATGCGACCAGGATTACAGCAAGAAACCATCGGGCGATCAGGAAAAGGGGTCATGTCAGTCGGTTATCAGCGAGACATTTATAGCTGACGAAACAACGCTCATCGATTGTACTCGCTAATGAAAACTAGATTACAAAAAAAAACTCTTAGTAAAGGCCAACATATTGATACACTACAAAAACAGCAAGATAGGCACATGCATGACATTAAAAGTTACATCTCCTCGTCCGAATCCGATATTACCTCCTTACTTTTGCTAAATTTGGCAAGATAGTGAGTTATATATAAAGCTGCGAATTGGAACAGGTATAACGTACAATTGCTTTCTTGAGCGCGAGGTGGTAGTCGCAACAGGCTCATCATCATCATCATCCTTTACCCGCTTCTTGGTCACACGCTGGAGGTGTGCATCAGTACATGTATATCATGTAAAAATGACGATAGCATTTACCTTCTTTGATCGTGGCTCTTCGACATCATCCGCACCACTGAAAACCGCCTCATCCTCGCGGTCCTCTTCTCCCACGTTCGCCCCCGGTGAACCACCATGCTTCCTAACCCGTTTTCGTTTCTTCTTCTTTTCCCCGCCTTCTGGTACTTCGTCACCACTTGCCGCACCATCTACCGCCTGTGCCTTGGGTTTCTTTGTCTTCCTAGACCGTTTTTCCTTCTCTTCATCACTCTCGGCTAGCTTTGCAGCTGCTGTCCAGGCCAACGCCTCCTCACGCGCTTGCCGTCGCTGTTTAGCCAGCTCTTCAGCTTCGATACGCAACTTCTCCATGCGCTCGCGCTGAAAATTGATAAAAATTCAATATGCACACAAGAAGGTGAGTGGGCACAGCGACAAACCTCGAGAGCATTGATACGGTCCTTCTCCTCCTGTCGTTTCTGACGTGCCAGCTCCAACTTTTCCTTCATCTCAGTTTCGTACTGTTCCTGCGTCCCGAGATGCTCGACCCCCTTTCGCAGCATACTTTCGCCGTACTTTCGCCTCTGATCGGCGATTTCGCGATTATAGGGCAAGTTCTGCGCCTTCTCTGCCGCCAAGGAGCCGAATAGTCTACACAAATAGACGAAGAGGGCACATTAGTTGAAACACAAGGCTCTTGAATGGGTAGTGACGTACTTTTGTGCATGGTTAGCCTGGTCGATGGCCCGTTTGAGGTCCTCGAGAGAGCGTTTGGCTGGTGGCATGGCGAACAACAGTTCGGTAGCCTTTTGTTGGATCATGGCGATATTGTAGAGGATTGCCTTGTCGCTCGGGTGAAGATGAAAAGCCTTGAAGATGTCATAAATTTGCATCAACAAAGTGATAACAAACACAACTCACTGCTTGAGCATACTTGAGCGCGGTCTGCATGGCATCGTACTTTTGGTCTTTGTTTGCTTTGCCATACCACGATCGCGAGAGACACAGGAGAACCGGAACATTCTGACCATTGTAAAATCGTCTCGATGCCGTCTCATACTGCAAAAAAAAATATAGTCAATTATCATAAACACGAGCACAGTTACAAAACAGACATACGCTTTCAATTGCCCTTTCAAACTCGTCCCTTGCATAATGACAATGCCCCATATTCGCATAGACGCTCCCATCCGTCACGCTCTCCCTCACCTTCGCGAACACATCCAGCGCCTCCCTCGCATTCTTCGCCCTCTGGCCAGCGTCTTCGTACTGGCCTCCCGCCGCATTCGGGCCGAGGGCATCCTCCGCCACGACAATCGCCAGCCCCTGCGCCGCAACCGCACACATCGGATCGAGGCTCAGCGCCTTCTCATACAATTCTGCCGCCCGCACGAAGCCCTGCCGGCGTTGCTTCTGTCCGTCGGCACTGGGGTCGCGGCTTTCGCGGGCTTGGTTGTATATGATGAAGCCTGCTGCACAGAGTGTGTAGATGTCATGTTTGTCGTGGTCTTTGAGCGTCGCGAAGGCGAAGTCTTTAGCAGGCTTGTAAAGGTGGGTTTGGAGGAGGAAAAAGGTGTAGAAGGCACGGAGGTTGAGGTTGCCGCTCTGGGACGCGAGGGCTTGTTTAAGGAGTTCATGGGCCTCGTTCACCTGGTTGAGGGTTTGGAGCATTTGGGCCTGGCGGATTTTAGCTGCGCCATGATGTTAGTAATAGTGGTCAATATAAGACACTGTCATAGCCACTCACCATCCGTATACTCTGGATGTCGTGCAAGAAGCTTATCGTATGCTTCCTGCGCCATTGACACCTCTCTCAAGTCCTCGTAACATCGCGCCAAGTTGTACAGTATTGTCGTGCTCAGCTCCTCGTTCCCCTTGGCCATAACAAGCGCCTCTTCATACATCGCCCTCGCTTCTTGTGGGGTCCCCTCCAAATGCCGCAGAGCCGCCAAGTTGTTTAACAGCCTTGGATCTTCGCCGTCCGGACTCCGCTCCCTACTAACCTTCGATGCCTCCTTATACGCTCGTATCGTCTTCTCGAGGTTATCTCCTTCCCACAACCGCGCAAGCTCGATCCACATGTCCATATCCTCGCCAAGCCGGCGTACGGTACCCACGCCTTGAGGCAGTTGGATTTCCTTGCAGATGCGCTCGAAAAGGTCACGAGCACGAAGTCGGTCGTTTGACGCGTCGGCGGCGGAGACACCGCGGCGGGGATGAGCCCGGAGAGAAGCAAGCATGATCATGGCTTCGAGGGATTTTTGGGGATTGGGCGGGGTCAGAAGACGGTCAAGGGTATCGATGGCGGCCGGTATTTCATCTGGCGTGATTTGGTTGGTTAAGGCGGGAGGGACGAGAAGTAGGGGTGATGCTTACCAGTGTGGATATACATCTGGGCGAGCCCGACATTAGCAAGGATATTACTTGGCATCCCGTCCTTTGCTGCCATGTAATGTTTCATCGCTTCTCCCATTTCACCCTCGGCATGTGAGACCAATGCCGCCCGAATATATCCATCTGAAAGTATAACAAGCGCGTCGGCGTACTGGATGGTGCGTTCTGCTAGCTTAAGAGCGGTGCCGTAATTGCCCTTGCGAAGGAAAAGGGCGCTAAGAACATTTGCAGCGGCGGCACTTTGCTTGTTAGTGTTGAAAGCCTTTTCGACGAACTTGTAGCCTGATTGAGCGGAATCCGCACGGCTTGCCTCGGAGCGGTTGTAGTCTTTGCTCTGGTTGAGTTGTTCGATACCGAGAAGGAGTTGGGCAGGCCATTCGTCAGGGTTCTAAGTACGATTGTTAACCAACGATATGAAACTCTGTAAGCTCCTTGCTACTCACCACATCCAAGCTTCGTCGCCAGGCAGCTTTTGCCTTTTCTCTATTACCAAGTGCCCATAGGCAAAGACCGATGCCTATACGCGGATCCGGCGTGCACGTAGGGCTGAGTCGAAGAACGTCTTGAAACAGTTTGAGGGAAGGCTGGTACTTGCGCTGTGCATAAAACACTCTCGCCTTTCCCATAAGCGCAATGAGGTTAGTCGGCGATCGCGACAAGACACCATCAAAGGATGACAAGGCGTTATCGAGATTCCGTTGAGCCAGCTGGAGTATACCTAAAATCAATCAATGTCAGCAGACAACAAAAGAAAGGGGCCTATTTCCTTCCTAACCTCGGGATAAGAAAGCCACAATCGTCGATTCATCCCCTCCGACTTCGCTCGCGACAGTTGCTGCATCGTTTAAATACTGTGCAGCCTCCTTATAGTAGACATCCTTTAGTGGTTCCACGAGAATATCACGTCCTAATATAATATGTTCAGCAGGGATCACTCCGGCATTGAAAGCGACTCACGCGCTCCTTCGAGCCGCATCTTTGGGGCTTGACGAGCTCTTGCCATACGGATGTTTGCCAGTAACGTGTATACAGGTGGCAGCGAGGAAGTAGCCTGGAGTGACTTGAAGACTACACACAACATACTCAGAGACAGCTTGTCACGAAAAGGCTCCCATTGTTCACTCACAGTCTACTCCAGCCAGAGCAATCTTTTCAGCGCCGTTCAATTGGCCCCTTCGCCAATATTCGCCGGCCAGTTTGGTCCACATCCATACTTTACAATTTCCTTCGAGCAAAATCTCAATGATAGCTTCCGGATTTGGGTCCAAGGATTCATCCAGATTAATTATAATAATCTCGTGGGGTAATATGACCTCTATTGACCGCGTTGGGGGGCCTGGCGAAGGCGTTCGTTCCATATCGATATCATCCATGGTTTCGAACCGATTTACAGAGGGTCTTCGTCCTGTTTTGCAACAGAATGAGCCCTTATACACCAACTTCATCCCATACTTGTATATTACTTACAATAGATCAACCCAAAGCAGGATTCCGGGGCTCGTTTATGGCTGAAAAGTTCAGTACAGCGGGGAGAGACGCGAAACTAGCGCCCATAAATTGGTCCACATGCAACCACAAGAGCTTGAAACTCTTAGAAGAGACATATAGATGTTGAATTTAGGACTAAAAATATGTGGTTGGGGCAAAACTAAATTTCTCTAGAAACATGGAGCCATCGTGATAAAACCAATCCTACCAACCCCAGGCCGGATTTCAGAACTTTCATAGAAGGGAGTTTCGACGCAGTTAAAGTTGGATATAGACACCTTTTATGCTGCCATCGATTATCATTAACCTTCAGTTCCATAAATCCGCCACGTCAAACGATAGTGGGAATATGTGACACATTCCCTTGCAATTGCACCGCTCCCTCCTGTGAAAAAACGGCGACATTCGGCGCCGTCAGTGATGCTGGCTTTCAATCCCCTCTCAACAGACCACGAACATGCTCTCCTAACATTTCTAGCTATACTATACCCACATGTTCTTCAAAAGGGACCTTCACTATTCCGCTGAATGCCCTGTGTGCTCTGTGTGCGAGTTACCTTTACTCTTGTAGATGGCAAGAAATCTACTTGATATTCACCACCCGATATTCACGACACCCGCAGCGCGCATAGACGAACAAAGGCATGATTGTTTCAATACGATGGCAATAGGGCCATCACCCTGTGACATTTCCAGGATCGACTCGTCATCACGGTACCATCTGGCGGGCTATAGGAAAGTGCCGCGCAAGTGCCGCGACATGTTTCTTTTTTTCAAATTAAGTACATACTTCGTAAATTTTATAGTAAATTATCAAAATAAAATTATATTTGACATTAGATTATCAAAACATGAGAACTGTTACATCTAGTGTACCAGTTTCCTGGTGAAAAATACCTTGTGCACCACTTTAATTGCCATATCTTTAGTTTTAGCCCTTCCTTGAGTAATATTAATACTCAAATAAACTTACTAAATAAAATAACAAAATGTAACTGTAAATGACATGGGTTCTAGGTTTACACCAAAAATTTGTATGTCGCAGCAGTTACCTTCCTAATGAGGAAGTGTCGCGACACTTGTGCAACACTTCCTCATTAGGAAGGTGACTGCTGCAACAATGAAATAACTTTACCTGTGGATGACAGAGGCTCAAAAAAATGTTAAATACATGTGTGAAATGCTCTATATTGTTTTATATGCTCTCAAAATGAAAATTATATACAGAAAACTTCTTTATTTGTATTAAAACACTTTAATACCTTTAAGTCTCCTTATAATTCAGCCTAAGTCGTTTTCTGAGTATTCTTTCAGACTGTTTCTCAAACAGAGCTTCCTCACACATTCCCTCTGCTTTGCACTTCTGAACTGGTTGGGGTTTTGATCTATTTGGAGGGAAAATGTAAGATTCTTGAGTCTCTGGTTCCCTGCCTTCACTAAATTCTGACCCACACTACATGAAAGTATGAGCATTGATCTATATCAGATTTTGAAATTGATATTAAAATACCTGATATTCAGTCTCCTCTGGTTCAGGAATATCACATTCATTCCAAGAGTAGGGAACAAAAGGATAAGGACTCCATTTATTCTGATGGTTACCTGCATCCACTGGCAGGCCCTGCTGCTAATACATGAGGTGGAGACAAGACACTGATGCACAACATGTGGCCAACTTGGGAGCAAGACACAAGTGAGTTACAATGAAGAGCACATGTAGGAGGTCTGAAAACAATACCTAACAAGTACTATGCTACAACAAACTAGGGTTATGGATGCACAGTTCTCACTTGATAGACTTGATCACCCCACCCCAACCTGTGATGTATCACTTTTGTTGAGAATCCTTAAGTACTTAGCAGCAACTTAAAGACAACAACTATGATATATAAAAGAGCTGGGTGTGTCAGTAGTCTATTAATTTCTTATTTGTGAGTATTTAAAGGTAGAATAGAATATGGAAAAGGGAATGAATAGCTTTCATTTGGATTGTGTAACTAAGGTAAGTCACATTAATGACAAGGATAATTCTTATTAACCTGAGAAAGGTAAGATCCTGTAAACCTGAAACATGTGGAATAAGATGCATAAATGCAAATGGGATGATACTGTGTAGTTTAAGATGGTTCAAAAGGCTTATATTTCATAATTCATCTCTGCTGTTTATATACATAAAATGATGCTGCACAACTGCACATTACTGTGTATTAAAATCATGGTTGCTATGCAATAACTGCGCGTAATGAGAATATAGTATGGCTGCACATAACTGTGCACCATAGCAATTGTCTCTGTGAGATTAGAGAACAAAAAGGTGGACTAATTGAACCTAGATTGTATTGAGAGTGGTAAAATGGACTGTAGCATGACAGTTTAATTGATGGCTTGAATAATTGATATCAAATTTACCTGTTACATGATACAACCAAAGAGAGAGCTATAATAATGCAGAAAAAAAAAACACCACCTAAGAGAATGAATATTGTTAGGACTATGCTGACTATATTCTCAGCTATACATAATGTTATACCCAATCAATATATCTCAGCTGACTGCTTAGTATCCAATATCCATTCTCATTGGGGTTTATTGTTCTTGTTGTTTTCCCATCTTAGTCTCATTGTATTGTGTTGTTAGGACCTGGGCCCCAGATCCTCCCAGTAATAGCCCTTTCTTGCTATAAGGGTGGCTTCTGACCTGGACCTCATATGGACTTCCCATATTCTCTAGACACTTACTAATCTGTGACCCAGTTTGTTCCTGATTATGTTTTGACATGCATATATTCACTTGATATTGTGTTTTAGTACCTGTTCCCATATCAACTTGACCCATATACTCCAGAATGGTTAATCCTGTTATTTTCTTGTTCACATGACTTGTCTTTTTGTTTCAGCAGATCAGTAGTACAATAATAAATTATTCTACTGTATATAGTCTATTAATCTTTTTAAACCACAATCCAATCAGCATATTGACTTACAGTGACCCAAAAAAGCGTCCAGATGTTTGGTGAAATTGGAAGGATGGGTTTACAGCTCCAGAAATAAAATAGATAAAATTCTGAATAAATCAGAGGTAAGAGGTATACATCTGACCTACATGATTACATAAGCATGACATCATAGCTTTCCTCATCAGGAAAGTAGGAAATTAATAATGGACATGGTGCATCTGGACACTTTTTTTGCTCTTGTAATTAATTACTAGTTTTTACCAGTTTCAGTATTTAGTGTACCCCCCCTTGGCCTTTAGTACTGCAGCAACCCTTCTAGGCATGCTCTTGATCAATTCAAGGCATTTCTCCCTTGGAATACCCTCCCATTCCACCCCCACTCTCTCCCAGAGCTCCAATATGCTCTTGGGTGCCTCAGGGTATGTTCCAAGCCTTCTCTTCAACTCCCACCATAAGTGTTCTATTGGATTCAGGTCTGGAGACTGTTCAGGGCAGTCTAAAACCTCCACCTGATGGTCCTTGAACCAATCCTTGGCCAACTTGCAAGTGTGTTTAGGGTCATTGTCCTGCTGGAAGACAAACCTTTCCCTGTCCATCCCATAATACTCCACTGTTTTGAAGATATAGTCCTCCAATATGTCCTTGTACATCTTCCCATCCATCCTCCCATCTATCTTGCACATATACCCCACACCATGTGCTGTCATACATCCCCAAATCATTAGACTCCCCCCTCCAAATTTGATAGTTCCATTGATATGCTGCTGAGTGAGTGCAGAACCTGGTCTTTTCCATACCCACAACCTCCCATCAGAGCCCAAACAATTTATTTTGGTCTCATCTAAGAAGATAACCCTAAACCAGTCCTCCTCAGTCCAATGCTGGTACTTGATAGCAAACTCATATTGAGCCTTGATGTGTCGACAGGCAAGAAGAGGTCTTTTGGCCTTCACCACAGCCTTCAAATTCTCTTTCTTCAATGCATTTCTAATTGTCTGTGTGCAGACATTGAGGGAGAGGTGGGACTTGGCTTGGGAGGCATTATCAACCTGTCCAGAGGTGATAGAATGAGCCAGGTGGTGATGATCCCTGGGGGAGAGTTTGGGAGGACAACCTCTGGAAGGTGTTGGAAGTGGACCAGGGAGTTGGGAGTGAATTTCTGATACTGTAGAGTGCCCAATATGAAGTTTAGAAGCAATTGTTCTGCAGGAGTGACCCTCCTGGAGAAGAGAAATGATAGAGAGCCTTGTTTCAGTAGAGTGCTTCTTCATCATGTGGTGGGGGGGTGAATTGAGGCAAAGGTTCATGTAAATGTGTTATTTAAACATGTGGTCACATGACATTGTTGAACCTAACCAGAAATTCCCACAGTTATATGAACCTTAGTTGAGTTTCATGTATCAGTTGACAGAGCAAAAAAAATGTCCGGATGCACCATGTCCATTGTTCATTTCCTACTTCCCTGATAAGGAAAGCTATGATGTCATGCTTATTTCATCATGTAGGTCAGATGTATACCTCTTACCTCTGATTTATTCAGAATTTTATCTATTTTATTTCTGGAGCTGCAAACCCATCTTTCCAATTTCACCAAACATCCGGACGCTTTTTTGGGTCACTGTAGCTACAACCTATCTCCTCAATATAGTGTACTAAGCTAAACTATGAAACTTGCACCAGTGTATTTTCAGAACTCCTGGGTTTCCAACTCTCTGACCAGTCATGTACTTTCAGACTTTCTGGGATAACTGTACCCACCCCTGTCTGAAGCTAGGACCCAATGATCATACAAGAGCCCAGCACATAAGATGAAGCCACCTCCTATCTGCCTTGGAACTTCTACAGGTTTTTCCCATGCCTTGATTCACTCCTGCCCAGTAAGGCCTAAGCTTAACATATATCCCTTGCATCCTTGTTATATCTCTGGATTGTTATTAAAATAACTCCTCTATCTATATATACATGGAGCAATAGTATTTGAAATCCAATCTGAATATTGTGTTACATCACACTGCATTTAAACTTACTTCTCTCTACAGAAAACCATCCATTCCCTTCCTATTTTGGCCCATTGGATACCTTTAGATTTCCTGAGCTGCAGCCCCATTTCTCTTCTAATCCTATTCCTGGCCCATGTTGAAGTCACAAATTCATTTGAAATTAGGACAGCTGCATAGTTTGTAATGGTGCAGCATATGAACTGAAGCCAAGTCCCACCAATTCACAGTCTTTGCTCCTTGGTTTAGTACTTGACTTAGGGACTTGAGGTCTCTATAGTATATTATATTCTCAGCTGATTCACTTCCAACATCCTGACCCTATCCAGCCTCCATCACATATATGTATAGTCCAATCACTGACTAGATACATATACAAGGCAGCAATATCATTGTAGACTCATGATCAATATCATCCAACCTCTCTTTTTGACCAAACTTAGCTGATTTAATAGCAATATTCAATCTTTGTTATATATCTAGTGCAACATCACCAAGTAGACTGCCTATATACATATTGTCTAAAGCAAAGGAATCATCCTGGGCTTGGACTGACATTATTCTGCCCATTCCTTATCCTAGTTGTATTTTGTATTTGGGCTTTTTGGATTTACACCTGAGTCCTTTACATATATACATATATTCTCTAACAAAAACCTGATTTACCATTATATATATTTAAGACCTGTTCATCTTAGATTTTCACAGATACTAGTGCTCCAAAGCAACAAATTCTCACAATTCTTACAAAAGTGTAGAGTAACTGGAAAGAAAAAAATCACAAATAGCAATGGATTAATGAAAAGGCTAATCAGAGTCTCAACCAGGAATATAATGTGATTTGGGTAGGAATTGCAGAAGTTGACTGCCAGAGGCTCAAAAGATTTCAAACTCCAACACAGCAATGTGCCGCACACTGCTGCGAGGGGTGCCACGAAAAGTAGGCAATTGCCACGAACACACATTTTGGTTTCAAACTAAAACAGAGTCCTATTTTGAAAGGTAATACTCAAAATATCATGTTAAATGATATCCATCATATAAAGTAAAGTTGCTTGGTGGGTGGTGGGTGTTTTTAGATGCCACAGGCACCCCAATGCGTGAGGGCACGGAGCACCTGAAGGCACTGCGTGGGAGTGTGTGACTAAGCTTGATGCCCAAAGGTCCTTATTACTCAGTGCGGGAGCAAATGTGGAGGTTTTTGACATTCACGGGAGCATTTCTGCGTTCACAGGAGCATTTCTGCATTCACAGGAGTATTTTTGATGCCGTGGGAGTATTTTGTGATGCACAGAAGTATTTATATGTACAAGCATGGGAGTATTTTGTCACATGCATGGAGGTATTTTTACATGCGCGGGAATATTGTTACACGTGTGGGTGTATTTTATCACGTGCATGGAGGTATTTTCTGATGCTGTGGGAGTATTGTTACAGGTGCAGGAGTGTTTTGTCACGTGCACGGAAGTATGTATTGTTCCACACGTGGGAGTATTTTGTGACGACACAGGAGTATTTGTCACATGTGTGGAACCATTTCACAGGGCCTAATGAAGACATTTCCCACGACTTGCCAAATCACATTTCCTGCGCCCTTCATGCAAGCATTTCCCATGACATTTCCGGGGGAATTTCCCACACCCTTCATGGAGGGATTTTCCCATACCTTTCAGAACTATTTCCCACGCCCCTCACGGGCGCATTTTCGCAGAATATTTCCCACACCCCTGTGAAGCCAGTTCCCCGGAGAAGGATGGTAAATCCCCGGAGGCGGTCTACATGGTTTTCCGGGTTAATTAGAATAAAATACAATAAATCAAAATAACATAGGATAAATCAAGATAAAATACAAATAAAATAGGATAAATCGAAATAAATACAAAAAATAAAAGTAAAATGCTTAAAAATTGAATAAAATAGAGTAAACTAAAGCAAAATGTAATAAATCAAAATAGAATACAATAAATTGGGATAAAATAAAATAAATCAAAATCAAATACAATAAATTAAAATCAAATACAATGAATCAAAATCAAATACAATAAATCAAAATCAAATGTTTAAAAATAGAATAAAATAGAATAAACCAAAGTAAAATGTAATAAATCAGAATAAAATTCAATGAGTCAAAATAAAATGCAATAAAACAAAATAAAATAAAATAAAATAAAATAAAATACAAAAATAACACTAAATCCAAATGAAGTACAATAAATTAAATTAAAATATAATAAACTAAAATAAATTACATAAATTAAAATAAACTACAATACATGACAGTAAGATCAACTCAATGTTTGATTGAAACCATTGCTGCTTTTGAAACTATTGCACCTTTTGTAACTGTTGCACCTTTTGTAGCTGTCATTTCCATTTGTCACTATTGTTTCCATTTGTGACCGTTGTTTCCATTTGTGACTGTTGTTTCCATTTGTGACCATTGTTTCCATTTGTCACTGTTGTTTCCATTTGTGACCGTTGTTTCCATTTGTGACTGTTGTTTCAGTTGTTTAAATGGTTTCCTTTGTTTAAATGGTTTCCTTTGTTTAAATGGTTTCCTTTGTTTAAATGGTTTCCTTTGTTTAAATGGTTTCCATTGTAACACAATTTCTGTTCTAACACAATTCCTGTTCTAACCCAATTTCTGTTCTAACTGTAAGGACAACCCCTGTAGCCTGCGGTACTCACACTAGGCTAGCAGGAGGGAATCCGAAGATATATTAGAACTAATACATACATACAGACAACTACCTAACTTACCTAGCAGGAGGGAATCCGAAGATATATTAGAACTAATACATACATACAGACAACTACCTAACTCACCTAGCAGGAGGGAATCCGAAGATATATTAGAACTAATACATACATACAGACAACTACCTAACTCACCTAGCAGGAGGGAATCCGAAGAGAAACAGTCTAAGGAATTCCCCCTGCCAGGTGTGACCCATAGGCACCCAGTAGTCTAAAAATAACTTTACCTATTACAGAACAGAGGTTCTTCCCACAATGGAATATTACTCCTATGAACTTCTGAAGTTAGTCCTCTACTCTACATATTAGCCAGAGTGGTTGATATCCACAAGGAGAGGGAATGTGACAAAGGCAGTGGTTGGACTGTGGACTCCAGGACTTCAATGAGATGAGAAAATGGTGCTTCCTAGGGTTTGTGACAGAGAGTCCCCTGACACTAACCCAATTTCTGTTCTACACAATTTCTGTTCTACACAATTTCTGTTCTAACACAATTTCCATCCTACACAATTTCTGTTCTAACACAATATCTGTTCTAACAAGGCTTTCCATTCTTTGAAGACTTTCCACTTTTAAACAATTTCCTTTCTCAAACAACAATGAGCCTCAGATAAGTTAAAAGTTGTTGATTTGGGGGTTTCCCTTTGTACCCATTGCTTCCTGTTTGTAATAGATCTTCCCATTCTGCGAGACTTTACGTTCTGCGAGACTTTACGTTCTGCGAGACTTTACGTTCTGCGAGACTTTACGTTCTGCGAGACTTTACGTTCTGCGAGACTTTACGTTCTGCGAGACTTTACGTTCTGCGAGACTTTACGTTCTGCGAGACTTTACGTTCTGCGAGACTTTACGTTCTGCGAGACTTTACGTTCTGCGAGACTTTACGTTCTGCGAGACTTTACGTTCTGCGAGACTTTACGTTCTGCGAGACTTTACGTTCTGCGAGACTTTACGTTCTGCGAGACTTTACGTTCTGCGAGACTTTACGTTCTGCGAGACTTTACGTTCTGCGAGACTTTACGTTCTGCGAGACTTTACGTTCTGCGAGACTTTACGTTCTGCGAGACTTTACGTTCTGCGAGACTTTACGTTCTGCGAGACTTTACGTTCTGCGAGACTTTACGTTCTGCGAGACTTTACGTTCTGCGAGACTTTACGTTCTGCGAGACTTTACGTTCTGCGAGACTTTACGTTCTGCGAGACTTTACGTTCTGCGAGACTTTACGTTCTGCGAGACTTTACATTTGAAAGCAATTTCCTTGGTCTCTGACGATGAGTCTCAGAAATACTTAAGAGTTGTGGATGTGGGGGGGTTTGGGGGGCTTCCACCCCCAACAAGCTGGAGCCTGCAGTGTGCAGTGGGGCAGGTCACAAAGTGACCGCCCCACAGCATAGCAAGGGTTCCCAGGCTTGTCCTATATATGAATTTTGCTTGGTGGGTTGTGGGCGTTTTTAGGCGCCATTAGCTTAGTCACTATTAGTCAGCATGGGAGCATTTTGGCCGCCGTGGGACCTTTTCAGAACCTTTTGTGATGCTATGGGAGTTTTTTCAATGCCATGGGGGCTTTTTTTCATTTGTACAGACACGGCACAACTACGGCACACCCACTCCCATCCACAGTGCACCCACACCCCATCCACCATGCACCTGCTCCCATGCACTGCACACCCATGCACCCCCACCCATGCACCATGCACCGTGCACCCATGCACCATGCACCCATGCACTGTGCACCCACTCCCATTCACGGCGCACCCTCTCTCTTTCCTCCAGGTGATGCATGTACTCTTTCCTTCTCCCTCCATCCTGCGCTAATCCACCTCCTCTCTCTTTCCTCCAGCGAGTGTGTGTACCATTTCCTTCTCTCTCTGTCCTCCTCTGATTGACTTCTTCTCTCTTTCGTCCAGCTGGTGCGTGTACCATTTCCTCTTTCTTTGTCCTCTAATCATCCTCCTCTCTTTCCTCCAGGTGCATGTACCGTTTCCTTCTCTCTCCATCCTCCTCTCATTGGGACCCTCTCTCTTTCCTCCAGCTGGTGCATCTACCATTTCCTTCTTCCTCTGTCCTGCATTGATTTGCCTCCTCTCTCTTTCCTCCAGCCAGTGTGCGTTCCATTTCCCTCTCTCTGTCCTCTTCTGATTGGCCCCCTCTCTTTCCTCCAGCCAGTGTGTGTACTGCTCCTTCTCCCTTTGTCCTCCTCTCTCTTTCCTCCAACTGGTGCATGTACTGCTCCTTTGCCCTCTCTCTTTCCTCCAGCCGGTGCATGTACCATTTCCTCCTCCCTTCGTCCTCCTCTGATTGGCCTCCTCTCTCTTTCCTTCAGCCAGTGCATGTACCATTTCCTTCTCGCTCTGTCCTCCTCTAATCAGCCTCCTCAGTCTTTCCTCCAGGAGGTGCATGTACCCTGTCCTTCTCTCTTCTTCCTCCTCTGATCAGCCTCCTCAATACGTGCACACCCACTTGGGCACAGCGCTTTCCGTGCGAGCATGAACAGGCATGGCACACCCACTCTCATCCACGGTGCACCCACTCCCATCCACAGGCACATGCCTGCCCACCAACTCAGGCACAAATGGGCATGCTGTGTTGTTTGCCAATGTGTGCACACCCACTCGAGCACAAACGGGCACAGCGCCCTCTCTCTTTCCTCCAGATGGTGCATGTACCATTTCTTTCTCTCTCCATCCTGCTCTGATCAGCCTTCTCTCTCTTTCCTCCAGGTGGTGTGTGTACCCTTTCCTTCTTCCTCTATCCTGCTCTGATTGGCCCCATCTCTCTTTCCTCCAGGGTGCCTGTGCCATTTCCTTCTCTCTTCGTCCTTTGATCGACCTCCTCTCTCTTTCCTCTAACAAGTGTGTGTACTGTTTCCTTCTCTCTTCCTCCCCATCTGATTGGCCTCCTGTCTGTCCTCCCAGAGGTGCGTGTCCCCTTTCCTTCTCGCTTTGTCCTCCTCTGATCACAGCAATCCTAAAATAAAAATAATATCCATTAAATAAAAATACAATGCAATAAATTAAAATAAAATGCAGTAAATTAAAATAAAATTCAATAAATTAGAATAAAATAAAATAAATCAAAATAAACTACATGAATCAAAATGATTCATAAGTAAATCAAAATAAATAAATCAGCTAACCACATTAATTAGTTGACTGACAATTCAACCATTGGAACCATTCTTCCTTTGGTAACCATTTTAATGATTCATCCTTTTATACATTATTCCCTTTGTAACCATTTGTTCTTTTATAAGTGTTGTTTACTTTGTAACCATCCTTTACTTTGTAACCATTGTTTCCTTTGTAACCATTGATCCATTTGTAACCATTGTTCCTTTTGTAACCATTGTTCCTTTTGTAACCATTGTTCCTTTTGTAACCATTGTTCCTTTTGTAACCATTGTTCCTTTTGTAACCATTGTTCCTTTTGTAACCATTGTTCCTTTTGTAACCATTGTTCCTTTTGTAACCATTGTTCCTTTTGTAACTGTTATTTTCATTCTCTAAACACTTTCCATTCTTTACACAGTTTCTGTTCTTTACACAGTTTCTGTTCTTTACACAGTTTCTGTTCTTTACACAGTTTCTGTTCTTTACACAGTTTCTGTTCTTTACACAGTTTCTGTTCTTTACACAGTTTCTGTTCTTTACACAGTTTCTGTTACAACCCATTCCCGGATGTTTCAATATCCGACTTCTGATCTCCGACTACGGAACATCATAGTTACCGTATCATCCGTATTCTTCCCTTATTCTGCATTTGGTAATTTGTCTGTTGACAAGTATTCACTCGTGTTAAGAACTGAAAACTGACTAATGTCGGTGGCCGACAGGGACCGATCGGAAGGACTTGGCTTCAGCTTATGTGCTGCGCCCTCGCAAATATCCGTAGGGTGTCCTTAGATTTCGGGCGGGCGAAGACTAATCCTAAAGAGCTCCTTTCGGCGAGATACCGATTGGAACCGAAGGACAAGTCGAGCGTCAGGCCAAGGGGTCGGGGCCGGGAGTGGGCAAGCGCACGCGAAGGCGGATGGGGGGGTTCTTAGTATGGGACTGTTACAGATGTATGAGGGTATTCTGAGTCGATATTCTGATTGCCTAGTAACTACAACTACAGCGGGTTCATATACAAGTAACAGGCGTCTAGAAAATACTAATGGGGAGAAGGGCGGAAACGGCATTAACAATAAGCTTGACTAGGAACGGGAAGTTTATGATTAGTTCGGAGGCCGATGATAACCGAGAGCGGGATTATGATAAAAGGAAATAGTTCAAGGACTACAAATATAGATAGACATATGTGAAACATAAGATTGAACGGATCAACATAAATAAAAGGGACGTATCAAAAGTTTGACCAGACAATACGAGTTATTTTGACGTGGGCGTAAATGGAGTTTGATCTTCGCAAAAACATATGTCAGCTTCGGGGCCGATGGTTTCCGAGATGGTGACTTGAAACATTGATAAGTGGCGATAACCTCGGGACCGATAGGGTTGCGACACGGTCGTAACAACTTGTTTGTTTGTTGTATTCCCATTTCGGAATATTGTCTCCCTAATATGTCTTATTGTATTTCCGTTTAAAGAACACTTCCGTTTCCATCTTATTATGGTCTTAGTTTGTAGTACAATAATGAGAAGACTTATATTAGTTTCCACAAATTTATACTTTACCTTAGATCTGATATCGACTTAGTTTCTTATTCCTCCTCCCGTCTTTCTGTACGCTCAATATTCAGAACTCTTCAGAACTCTGAATATCTGTATCTTCCATCGTAAGCCTTACTTCCGAAATTAAGGACTTTGAGCATTTGCGTAGAGGTGCAGCACATAAGCTGAAGCCGACATCCTGACCCTATCCATTAGTTCCCGACTTCCCGGTGACTTTCCGATAGTTCCAGAATAAGTTCCCGACACGGCACTTAACAGTATATCAGATCTCAACTCTGCGACTCGCTCATCATGGGTCCCAAACGCAAAGCTGCCAAAGGACCATCCCAACTTCAATCCCCATTGCAACTTTACACCACTCAACCCGAAACCCCTTTTCAGCCAACAACATCAGCTTCAGTCGAAGAAGTTACCGAGGAGGTTACCGAGGTAACGAAGGACACCAATGTTCCCCACACTTCCGACAATGAAGCAGAAGATCAGCCGGAGACATCGAAAAAGAAATCTTCCGACAAACCGACTGAAATGTTGTTCATCAACTCCATTGTGAAATTTGCTGACTACTTGAAATCCACTGAGGATAGTAAAGAATCATCCTGCACCAGAGTCAAAGAACCCAAACCATTTACTGGCAAGGATCCGAAAAAATTGAAGAATTTCCTTCTTCAATGCCATTTCAGTTTCCATGATCGACCCTCTGCATTTAAATCCGACAGTCGAAAAGTCAATTTCGCACTCTCTTATCTCAAGGATACCACTCAAGATTGGTTCAAACCCGGACTTATCCAACGAGACACCTATATGGCTCGACGACTGGGACACTTTTGTGGAAGAACTGGAAACTAATTTCAGACCTTATGATCAATCCAGCAAAGCGGAAAATGAATTAATGACACTCAAGATGAAGGACAACCAATGAGTTTCCGATTATCTTGTCAAGTTCAATACCCTCGCCACACGATGTGGATGGGACGATTCCGCCCTCAGACACCATTTCTATATGGGATTTCTGTCACGCCTTAAAGATGAGATCTGCAAAGATGGAAAGCCGAAAACTCTCCAACTCATGCAGATTAAAGCTCAAACATCCGATGCCCATTATTGGGAACGAAAAGCCGAGGTCTCTCGAGAGAATCCAATGGCACGTTCTCAGAATAACAAGGCGTCGACTAGCAAGTCTTCTGGCAACAACTCAGGCAATAACACCGGCAACTCTGGCACGAATACTGGCAAATCAAACTCCGACCGGAAGAAAGACAAGAAATCCAACAAGGAAAAACAGTCAACTTCCGACAAACCCGACATTTCCCATTTGTTGGGTACCGACGGTAAACTCACCCCGAAGGAGAAACAACGACGTATGGACAACGACCTCTGCCTTTTCTGTGGGAAAGGTGGACACAAGGTTTCTGACTGTACCGTTAAATCTAACTCTTCCAAGGCTTGCATGGCAACTTCCACTATGACTACAACATCTAAGGAAAAACCCACCATGGAGTCGAAAAAAGAGTAAGCAACCCTCCGGATTCTGCACAGACAGAGGGTTGCATTGACTCTCTCTGTGTTTCTGAGGTTATCCGTCTCAACACGTCCGCTCTCTCTAATCCTGATTCATTATTTGTAAAACTCGTTTCTGACTTTCTTGGAAATTTAATGTTCCAAGCTCTGATAGATTCCGGCTCCACACACTGTTTTGTAGATACCACCTTTGCCACGAAATATAATCTGAAACTCCGTTCTGTTCCCACAATTTCCTTGCATCTGTTTGACAGCACTAGCAATACGGCAATTACCCAAGCCTGCGACATGTCTATCCGGTTCCCTTGTGGAACATCCCAGACGGTTACTTTTTTCATAACACAGTTGGACTCTAGCTGTTCGGTAGTTCTTGGATACAACTGGCTCACCCGATATAATCCGTTGATTGACTGGGTATTGGGCAGTATTAATTTCTGAATTCCTGACACTTCGGTTCCTCCTGCAGCGTCTCTTCCAGCCAACGCCTTTTCAGCATCTACGGCACCTCTGGCTTCTACTGAAACCTCTGTGCCTCCAAAAATCTCTCTCATCAACACTTCGGCATTTGTTAGGGCGAGTAAACTGGATGGTTTGCAGTGTTTTTCGATCAGCTTAAAAGTTGATGAAGCATCTGGACGTTTTGTGACTCCAGAATTATCCAAGCTAAAAGCTGACCTGGAAGGAGTTCCTGAAAAATACCATGATTTCGTGGACATTTTCAGTAAGCAAAAAGCTGACAGGCTTGCACCACATAGGCCCTATGACTTAAAAATCAATATTGAGCCCGGTTCAAACCCTCCGTTAGGACCTATTTACCCATTATCCCAATCGGAACTTTCGTCTATTCAGGAGTTTCTGGATGAACATCTGTCGATAGGTTTTATCCCTCCCTCAAAGTCTCCGTATGGAGCACCCGTCCTTTTCGTCCAAAAGAAGGATGGCTCCCTTTGACTCTGTGTCGATTTCAGAGGATTAAATTCCATCACACAGAAAGATAAGTATCCACTTCCACTCGTTACCGATTTACTCAATGCCCCACGGAAAGCTCGGATCTACACCAAAATAGACCTCAAACACGCCTATCATTTGGTCCGAATTGCCGGCCAATGGCCACAGAATTGGAGGTCAATTTTAACTGTATGAATTATATCTAAGTAAAAAATGCTGAAACTAATGACAGGGAAAGGACTCACTTTCAATACTCCACTTATACTTATGTATAAGGAGCAGTCACAAAAGCAATAGAGAGTGCCAGGGAAAAGGAATTCAGACAAATGTGTGTAAAATAGCCCAAAAATGCAAAAAATAATACA
Source organism: Hysterangium stoloniferum (assembly GCA_015178975.1). NCBI lineage: Eukaryota > Fungi > Basidiomycota > Agaricomycetes > Hysterangiales > Hysterangiaceae > Hysterangium > Hysterangium stoloniferum. Next base: position 604,578 of record WHVD01000046.1, read on the forward strand.
TAAATAATTTTTAACAGCATAAGGGAAGGTACCAATACTAACCTGAAGGTATGTTATATCTTCCAGCAAGAATAGAAACACAAATCAAGGCAAAAAGGCACAGAATAGAGGGTCAATCTCACTGTATGAATAATATTTGAGCAAAAAAAGATAAGGTTAATTACAGGGACAGGACTCACCTTCAATCCTCCACTTATACTCACAGAGAGGACTCAAAAAAGCAGTGGAGAGTCTCAGAGAAAAAGAATTCAGCCAAATGGCACTAAAATAGCCCAGAAATACAAAAAGTAATGCATAAATATATTAAAACAGCATGAGAAAGCCCAAACCATACCTGGGATTATAGGACAGCCTTCAGACTGTGTTTCTCAAAATTATGAATGAGAAGAACACCTGGGAAAGGGTAATCTGACTACAAATAAAATATTTAATCATTAAAAAAAGCGAAAATTAAATAATAATAGGTAGGAGCTCACCACACCTTTTATATTGCCAGAGGAGTTGAGGAAGGGTTCAGAGAATATAAATGTTCAATATGGGGGTCCAGGGCCAGTGGATAGCCAGACTCTAACTGCAGAAGAATATATTTAATTATTAAAAAAGCGAAATTTAATATTATTAAATAGAAGCCTCAACACACCTTGGTATGGGCCAAAATCCCTTGGGAAATATTCCAGAGAACAGGCCCTCACAATGTAAGGAGCACAAAGCCGGGGGAGGGAGAGGGGAAGGGAGAGAGTGTGGCAGCCTCAAGGCTTTACAGCAGCCTTCTGCAGCTATGCCCCAAAATGTTCCCACACATCATGTCACCAAAAGCTCCTGCGGCATCGAAAAAGCTCCCATGTGTGTCACAAAATGTCACAGAATGCTTCCGCGGCACTAAAAAAGCTTCCGCGAATGCAAAAAGCCACTGGGTTTGCTCCCGTGCTGACTAATATGAAGGCATAGTCACACTCCTAACCTCAGGATTTGGGTGCTCCGCACCCTCACACAGCGTCTATTTGTGCCCACAACCCACCAAGCGAAATTCATTTATATGGACAAGCTTAGGAACCCTTGCTACGCTGTGGGCTCCAGCTTGTTGGGGGGCAAAGTCCCCCAAACCCCTCTGCATCGACAACTTTTAAGTATTTCTGAGACTCATTGTTTGAATGGAAAGTGTTTGTAAAATGGTAAAGTGTTCAGAGAATGGAAAGTGTTTGTAAAATGGAAAGTGTTTGTAGAATGGAAAGTGTTTGGGAATGGAAGGTGGTCAGACAACAGAAAGTGTTTGTAGAATGGAGAGTGTTTGGGGAATGGAAGGTGTTCAGACAACAAAAAGTGTTCAGAGGACAGAAAATGTGGAAACCATGTAAAGAATGGAAAGTGTTTAGAGAACAAAAAATGTGGAAACTGTGTAAAGAATGGAAACTGTGTAAAGAACAGAAACTGTGTAAAGAATGGAAACTGTGTAAAGAATGGAAACTGTGTAAAGAATGGAAACTGTTAAGTGCCATGTCGGGAACTTATTCCAGAACTATCGGAAAGTCACCGGGAAGTCGGGAACTAATGGATAGGGTCAGGACATCGGCTTCAGCTTATGTGCTGCACCTCTACGCAAACACTCAAAGTCCTTAATTTCGGAAGTAAGGCTTACAATGGAAGATACGGATATTCAGAGTTCCGAAGAGTTCCGAATATTGAGTGTACAAAAAGACGGGAGGAGGAATAAGAAACTAAGTCGATATTAGATCTAAGGTAAAGTACAAATTTGCGGAAACTAATATAAGTCTACTCGTTATTGTACTACAAACTAAGACCATAATAAGACGGAAACGGAAGTGTTCTTAAAACGGAAATACAATAAGACATATTAGGGAGACAATATTCTGAAACGGGAATACAACAAACAAACGAGTGAATACTTGTCAACGGACAAATTACCAAATGCGGAACAAGGGAAGAATGCGGATGATACGGTAACTATGATATTCCATAGTCGGGGATTGGAAGTCGGAAGTTGGAGATCGGAAGTCGGATATTGAAACATCCGGGAACGGGTCGTAACAGATTTGGATTATAGCCTTTGTTGGCGAAAAAAGGAGATATGCCGGTAGTTGCATTCAGAGAGTTATTGTAGGCGAATTCTGCGATCGGGAGAAGGGATTTCCAGTTGTCCTGTTGATAATTGCAATAGATGTGGAGATATTGTTCCAATGTTTGATGTACGTGTTCTGTTTGTCCATCACCTTCCGTGTGATATCCCAAGGTGAAGTGTAGTTTCATGTCGAGGGCTTTTCCGAGGGCCTGGAAGAAATGGGAGACGAACTTGGAGCCTCGATCAGAAGTTACATGAGATGGAACTCCGTGTTTGGAAAATACGTGAATAATGAAAAGTTCCGCTAATTGTAAGGATGTGATTGTATCATGAGTGGGTATGAAAATGCCTTGTTTCGAGAATCGATCCACAACAACTAGAATGGATGTAAAGCCTTCAGAAGATGGGAGTTGTTCGATAAAATCCATGGAAATCGAGTTCCAGGGTTTTTCTGGTATCGGGAGTTGCTTGAGAAGGCCGTACAGCTTATGCCTCTGGGTTTTGGAGCATAAGCAGGTGGTGCATGACTTACAGAACTGGGTTACGAAATCTCGGAGGTTGGGCCAAGTGTATTCTCTACGGATTAAACCAAGAGTATTGTTAATGCCGTAATGTCCAGAGATTGGATGATCGTGTTTATACTGAAGTACGCGGATCAGAGATTGTTGGAATCTGGAACATAGATATGTCCATTGAGACGGATAAAACCTTGAGAGTCTTGTGACCATCAGGGTTGGTCCAGATTGTCAGGAACTTCTAGGTGTGGCTTGAGAGCCAGATTGGAAGTGAGTGCGGAAAGGATATCTTGATGTAATTGCTCAATGTCCATAATCATGATGCTACGCATAATTGGATAGTAGAGGGAAGTTGCTCGGATAGATGTGGAAAGTTGTTGCATTGTAAAAACCGGTTTCAAGTTATGTGGATTAACAACGGCATAGTTACTTTCCCCCTCTTTAGGATAGACATCCCATCGTCGAGTCATGGCATCTGGTTTTCCACCAAGATGTCCGGGTCAGAAACGGATAATCATGTTGAAAGTGGAAAGGAATTCAGACCAGCAGGCCTGCCGGCGGGTTAAAAGTTTAGTGGTAGAAAAATATTCGAGATTTTTGTGATCGGTAACAACGTCAACGGGAGTTGCAGAACCTTCGAGATAATGGTGCCAATGTTTGAAAGCTTCAAAAATTGCCAAAAGTTCCTTATCATGAACATCGTAGTTGAGTTTGGACACTGAAAGTGTCCGAGAAAGAAATGCGACCGGATGAATTTCACTGTCAGAATCTTGAATGGAAAAAATCGTGGCAATTGCATAATTGGAAGCATCGGTTTCCACAATAATCGGAACATCAGGTTTCCAATGGGAGAGAATCAGGGCAGAAGTGAAAGCATTTTTTAAAGTCTGGAAGGCGGAGCGGCATTTGTCGTCAAAGACCCATGGTTGAGTTTTACGGGTAAGACGAGTGAGTGGTACTGTAATATCCGAGTAGTTCCGAATAAAATGACGGTAAAAGTTGGCGAAACCTAAAAATGACTGAATATCCTTGACTTTCCGTGGTTCGGGCCAATCACGGACAACTTGAACCTTGGTTTCATCCATACGGAGACCATCAGGTCCGATAATGAAACCTAAGTATTCAATGGAATCCATGTCAAAGTAGCATTTTTTACCGTTGGTGAAAGACCGTTTTTACGGAGTCTTCGGAAGACTTCACAGACCTGTTCATCGTGGAGAGCGGGATCCTTGGAAAATACCAAAATGTCATCCAAATAGACTAACACATACATCAAGCATGTCGGAAAATATATCATTAACAAAACGTTGAAAAGCGGAAGGGGTGTTGGTAAGGCCGAACGGCATAACCAACCATTCAAAGGATCCATAGTGAGTTCGAAAAGCAGTTTTCCATTCATCGCCCTACCGTTAGGGGCCGTGAAGGACGCCTCACGATGCCCGTCCAGGCCGTGAATGGTAACAATGCTAGAAGTAGAACATGGAACATGTGAGGATTCCCTCGTTAGTTTTTAATCAACCGACTTACTCGACGGTAGGAGAGTCCCCCCCGGATACAAGCACTTTCACGCCGAAGTTGGATCCATCAGGGGGTATGATATTTGTAGAAGGTGAGAGGATGGTAGACATGTTTAACAAGTATCAAAGAGTACGCCGTGGTTGCAAGAGCGTTGATCGATGGCGGCTAACAATCTGTCACACAGACTTGTTGTCACACAATAATAATTCGGTATGATAAAGATGCTGATTTTATAGGCATCAAAAGAAAAAAAAATCACCTGTAACGATGACGTAGCTCTTTATGGAAGTTTTCTAAGTTTTCAATGTGTCGCCACGGACAGTCGCATGATGGTGGAAATTGGGATCCCGGACAAATGACAGCAAAATTAACCTAGGACGGGAAGAAAGTGTTAAAGTATTGCAAGCGCTAGAAGCTACTAAAAGCTTAATCAGCTGGTTCATTATATATTAGTCGAGTCGCTGTAGCTAGTTTTCCTTACGTGTTTGACAGAGCTTCGACAAACGCGAATATCACTCATTGTTAAGTCTAGTCCGCACCGAGTGCTTTGGGCTAACGTCTCTTGCTGAGCTGCCATACGCCCATTTGAGATCAAGTACATCTTCACTCTGATATGTTCATGTGTCCCTTATTGCATCAACAGCGGTTGTCGCTATTATGGTCATATCATATTGCATACAGTGCTATGAATACTCCCAGCATAGTCCACTTCGCAATTCCTTTATGCGAACATTATCAGTCGATGTCCAATATGATGCCCCTTCTCTTCGACCTATATTCCTTATAGCTGTACCACGTATGTCCGCTGGACTTTCTTTCACGCCGTTGAACTCCCACCTGTGTTGAGTCCATCGCCAACTGCTCAAGTGCCGACTAACTCGGTGCTACGTGATGGGCTCCTACCACTTCTCCGCGCCCTACCCTTTGAGGAAGCCGATATAGATATGTCCTTGAAGCTTGTGCTTTGGTACCCGACTTGAATATTTGACGACAGGGATATGAAGGAGATTGGATGGAGAATTATATTCCTTATTAGAGACAGAAGGGGAGAGTTCCTCTGGCGAGGGCCGTTTACTCGAGGCCTAAATATGTGTCGGTAGACGATCTATTGTACGTGTTTACTATCCCTGCGCTGTGCACAATGAATATTATTGGGCATTCCTAAATAAATGAAAATTATTAGTAATGCAAGGTAAGACCAATACCGGTGATTTTCAGTCAGTGAACCTGAGTGCCGCTTGCCGCTGAACATCGAAAGGTGTAGAAGAAATCCTGTGCATAGTCTTGCAAAGTCTATTCAGAGGAAGAACTCTGTATAAGCATCATAACCGCACGACAGGATCCGCGCTGTAGGTATAACCTGTGGGAGAAAGTCCTGGAGCCAGAGCTTCCCGTTATCGGCTGTCCAGGACTTTTCGCAATGCCAATCACTCGATCGTAGGAGAAGTCCCTGGTGAAAGTTCTTTAATGCTGATGCTGGGATCACGATGTGTCCTCTTGTTGCTCCACGATATCACACTAAGAACCAACGACACTCCTACATCACAACTTCTTAGATCCACTCATTACCAACTTTTCTTTAGCTCCACAAGGCTCAACTTCGTTTCCTTCATCGTTATGAGAGATAGAAATACTGAAGAAGATGTGACAGACTGGACTACAATTCCGCCAGAAAAAGTGCACGATCGTGAGGTTTGGTTACGGCTGTAGCATCAATTCTTTCTTCTAGAGCAGCCTACAGGCCTTGAAGAGAAAGCAGCTCGGTTAGATGGCGATGAGAAGAAAGGTATGAAATACTGGAGGGAGTACAACGCGCGGAAGCTGCCTGGATCGCAATAGCCCGAAGTCTGGCTATTTGCTGAGGCTGGCCTGGCAATCGTCCTTATATCAGGGCTATCTGTCTATCATTTCATATCGAATTGACTTGTATCTCGTATGGGGGATCATTTCCTGTCTATGATATGTAACATTTACGGAAGGCTGCACGATCTCTACGACTCCGCCTTCGTATCTTCATTCAACTCCTCCAATCCAAATAATGCCACGGTCGTTCTCCACGTTTTCTCTGCCACCTTTTCGAAGGGCACACTGTGTAGTTCATGGACGACCCAAGCAACTCCCCCAATTGCACAGGGCTCATTGCGCCCCTTCACAGCTTGTCCAAGTACGAACTGTTCTGGACGTTTCGCAGGCGGGAAGAATAGCGTGTTCAACGCCGGAGGTAGTGATGCCAGATGTGCTTTGGAGGCGTGAGTTGAAGCGAGTGTGCACCATGGTGCATCTATTCCTCGATGATGTGAATTTATGTACCTATGAAACGGGGGATGTCACTTGCCGGTTTCTAGCATCAATCTGTCTGGATGAATTGCTTTGACGACATCAAGATTTTCCTTCGTTTTCATTGAGCAACCATTCACTCTGCAGGTAGTAATGCAAGCCTTATTAGAACCTTAGTCTTTGTTTTTGAAAAAGAATTTCCTCACGATACATGAAAGCCCATCGCCATCTGACATTCAGGAAAGTCGGCGGTAAAAAATCGTGGGTGTTAATACTGTCAGAGTGGCGACTTACCACTTCCTCAAGTTCAGAGACCGAGCCTGTAAATGAGTGGACAACACCTCCATTTGCACCTACTTTCCGGCCACCGTCATCACCGAATCCCTCTTCTTTAAGAATCTTGACGAAATCATCGTGAGCTGCTCGAGAATGCAGAAATAATGGGAGGCGATATTTCTTGGCTAGAGATAATTGCACTCCTGCAGTTCACAATATTCAATCAAACCGTTTGATAAATGGCCATGAAGTACGCACGAAAATACTTCTGTTGAGTTTCAGGTGGCGCAAAATGTGTTCGGTCATAATCTTGAAACTTCACGGTTAGCTCCAACATATGAATGATTGAATAGACGTCGACAGACCGAGACCACACTCCCCCACGGCAACTACCCGACCAACGCCCTTGAGGTTTTGATAAATGAGTTGGTCGAGGGCAGCGAGATAGGCATCGGGCCCAGCGCGGAATTTTTCAAAATCGGATGATCTAGTTGGGTGGCATCCAACAGTAGCGTATACCTCTTTGATGATTAAAGGCATAAGCTAATTGCTTATTTGAGTATAATAAGAGCAGATGTATTTACTTAGTTGTTTAGCGAGTCTGAGTGCTTCACTCGATTCGTGGAGACTTCCGCCGGTAATAATCATGCTCTTCACTCCTGCGGCCTCAGAGCGTTTCATGACCTCAGCTAAGTCATCTGAAAATTATTATTATTAATTCGCTAGTTGTCCAGTTATATTTACGCATTTTTCAAACCGTCGTGCTTGCGATTACCGCGGTAAATACCCCGGAAAATTGGATCGGTGAGATTGACTATAAAATAAATTCTGACAGATCAAGACGATTACCATGAGCGCCGAATGCAGGGAATCACTTACCAGCAATATCTAGTCACGAATAGCTGAAATAATCGGAACATGAGACAATCAGTATAGATCATACCAATGAACCTCAATTTTGCCGCTGCATCCGCGGCAGATCTGGCTGCGGCAGCTGGATTTGGAGCTATGACAATTGGCATTCAAAGAATCAAACAAGTAATAATAAAAGCCGTGAAAGATAAAAGGAGGAGTCGAAGGCAGTGCTTGTACGGGTTGACTAAAAAGGTTATAGCTTATATAAGCCAAATAATTGGGATCAGGCTCGGAAGCAGTGATTCGAATTCAGGTCAATCACAGCTGCGGTGTTAGGATTATGGGAAAGTCGGACCAGTCCAAGGATACAAGTGCTGATACACTGACAATCTCCCTCTATGTTACCTCCGCACCAACGGAGTAGTTCGAGTAGCAACTTGAAGTAATCTACCGATTATGCATGCGAAACCGAATATTATATACCCCTTATACTGTTAGAGTATGATATTACAGCTCTTACATAGTCTATGATGTTCCCTATATTTTTCTGATATTTGTAGTATTTCTCCCAGCACTGTAGGTGCAGTATTGAGTGAGTTACCTAGTAAGGTAACTGATGTGTAGGTGCTTAGGTAAGCACCCTGTAGTATACTCCGCTGTGGGTGTGGGAAAGTCTCCTTAGTGTTTACTTTCCTCACACTCACAGGTATGTAGTTATTTCACAGTTGAATACATTTAGTGTTTACTTTCCTCACACTCACAGGGTGTTTGTCAAGAGTTATTCAACTGTTTCAACAGGTTATGGGCCCCGGCTTCTAAACCGGTACATCCAGTTGTCATCTGCGCAATCCATCACTTTGCACATCTTTTCTGACAACTTCTACTTGTCCAAAACACTCTACATTGCGTTTGGATTTTATTTTGGTTATATCTCCTTGGATTTTGGCCTGATTTGGTCGCTTTTTGGACTCACATCTCACACCTGTGATTGTGCGCATTTTTCGCCCATTTAGGCGCCCGTGTCCATAAAAGGAAATATATTCCCACGCTCCAAATCGCTTGTCGTCGCTCAATTTCCCTTTTTTGGGCAACTTCATTTTTATCACCCTTGTGACTCACCCTGTCACACCCTGTCACCTCTCTCTCCAGTCACACTCTTCCCTCACACCTCAAGCACTTCACAGTATCATCTGGATCTGTGCCACGTCATTTTCCCTTTTTAACACGGTCTTTTAGATACATTGAACTTGAACTGTTGGCATTGTGCTCTTCAGTGGGCCTTTGTTTTTACCTTCCTTGCAATATCACGGTAACCCTGTTGAGCAAGGCGGTGTTACAACTGCGAGTCCAATTACTTAGTTCTTTTTAAGTTAAATTCTTGGTGGATATTGACGTGTCATGGCATCCAGTGATACTTACAAACGTAGTGTCATATTGGGAGAGAATAATTATGAGGATTGGAGACATGACGTAATTGGTCTTTTGCGTATGGAGAACTGTCTCTCTATTGCCACTGGCAAAGAAAAACAACCTAGTGAGACTAGTTTACAGTCTGCCTGGTTGGAGCGCTCCAATAAAGCAGCTGGTATCATATGGCGCTCTCTTGGACCTACACAGCGCACCCATGTTGACATTGATGATGGTCCTGATGATATGTGGTCTAAAATTGATAAGGCACATAATAAACAACTCCCTGCAGTTCGTTTTAGTGCCTACAATGACCTCTTTAATATTCGGAAGGAACCTGATGAATCTCTAACTTCATTGATGAGTCGTGTTGACAAGGTTTGTGCACGTGTCCAGAACTTGCGTCCAAAGGGGTACACTCTTGCCATGCTGGATGATGAGCTTGCTGCTCTCACTTTACTTCGTTCTCTGCCTGAATCTGACTCTGTGTGGACTTCATCTTTAATGATGAATACTGCTATCACATTCTCTGATGTCAAAACTCACTTTGCATCACAAGAGAGTTTGCAGTCTGCCAGAAGTTTAGAGACGGGGAACAAAATTGTGTCAAAGACTTCCAACACTTCTGGTAAAGTTCCTTGCACATTCTGCAATGGTTCCACCCACACCCAAGACAATTGTTACGAGTATGCAAATGCACAGAAACAGGCAAAGGCCAAAGTTGAGCAGAAGAAAAAGGAGTATAAAGAAAGAAAGACTGCTAAGGCTGACAAAGCTAATGCGTCTGACAAGGTATCAGAGGAGAAGAAACCAGAGAGTGCTGGAAATGCAAGTGTTTCTATCCCTGACTCTACCGATCCATCTTGTGCTCTCCTTGTCAATGCTAGTTCTGACTGGACTGCTGACACAGGTGCTTCTTCGCACATGACTCCCCATCGTCATTGGTTTTCAAGTTATACCCCGTTTCAAACACCTATCCAAGTTGCAAATGGACAAATAGTTATGTCTGCAGGGATAGGAGCAGTGCGGTTTAAGCCTAAAGGGAATGGAAATGTAATAATAGAGTTTGAAAGGGTTCTCCATGTTCCCCATCTCACAAGTAACCTCCTCTCCGTCTTGTATTTGACAAAGAGAAAGAATTTCTGTGTCTCTATCTTTCATTCCACCATGTCTTTCTATTTGAGAAAGGTCTTGCGTTTCACTGCCACAGTCAATGAACATAACCAGGCCTATTTGGATGGAATGACGGTACCTATGACGGATTATGCAGGTCTTGTTACAACCTGTCCCTTGGACTCCACACTTTGGCATCGTCGCTTTAATCATCTCAATCATGCCGATATCCAGAAGCTCCTCAAAGGTGATTTGGTTGGTGGGATAAAGATTGACTCTCACACGTCTCCTGATCCTATTTGTGAACCTTGTTTGGCTGGAAAACAGAACAGAGTGATTAATAAAATAGCAACAACACGCTATACTAAACCACTTGCACTCATTCACAGTGATGTTCATGGTCCCTTGCCTACACAAACTGTGGAAGGGTTTCGCTACTGGATCACTTTCATTGATGATGCCTCACGCTATGCTTCGATTGCATTACTCAAAAATAAGAGTGATGCCTTTCAGGCATTTAAGCAATATAAGGCTAAAGTGGAGAACTTGCTTGGTCAGAAGATCAAGATATTCAGAGATGACAAGGGTGGAGAATATATGTCTAAGGAGTTTGATACCTTCCTTTCCACTGCTGGCATCAGCCGGCAGCATACTGTGCGGAATGAACCACATCAGAATGGGTTGCTGAACGCTTCAACAGAACATTGGAAGAAGGGGCTACTTCAATTATGGCTGAATCCCACCTCCCTCCCTCATTCTGGGGACATGCTGTCATTGCCATTACTCATGTGCGCAACTGCTCACCTACCACTGCTCTTAAGCATTCTGTGCCTTATACTGTTTGGCATAGTAGGAAACCAGAAGTATCACATCTTAGGGTATTTGGCTGTACTGCTTATGTGCATGTACAGAAGGATCAACGTATTGGACTTGGCTCTCATACACAGAAATGTGTCTTTATTGGATATCCTCCAGATTATAAGGGTTGGATGTTTTACAATCCCTTGACT